>CM026269.1:1200000-2400000 GCA_014851425.1 Senna tora | reverse complement strand
GTTGACCGAATATCTTTTAGCCTTTTTTGAGTCAATGCATGTGCTGGTATGCACTATTCTTTAGTGATAATTTTAAAAATAAACTATTAATCTCTAATTAATTGGATGGCCTACCAAAATGGCATTTTACAAATATTAATTTAAACTCAAAAGGACACAACTTAATTAGTGACAACAAGGAAAAGAAAAATGTCCTCTCCGAAAATGAAAGCCTAACAGCTTCTTCTCACACTAAACTAATACTAATTTCAACCTTAAACTACTTACTTAGCATTTAAAATTGATTGAGAACACAATTAGAGTAAATGTTACATATTACATTCTCTTTCCTTTTATTTTAAAATTCAAACTTGGTTTTTTAAGTGAAATGAAAATGCAATCAAGACCGTGAGTAAGGATGGTAATGGACGGATATTCGATTATTTTTTCGTTATCCACATTCGAATTCATCCAATATGTTCAATACTCATACTCTAACCGAATTCGAAAACATTGTTATTTTCAATATTCGTATCCGAAATCGCTCGATATCCGAAATATCTGAAAGAAGTATTAGATATTAGATGCTCTATAATCAAGTAAACTACTCGATATCTGCTACGTGAGAAGTTAAATGATCTTTTACAACTTTTTTTTGGCATTTTAAAACATGAAGAAATATATTTTTTATTAAAAAATTAATATGATGTTACAAAAATTGTTTTTTTAAAAAATTATTTCATCACAATAATATTAAATTTTTATGCAAGATGTATTTGTCTATACTTCTCATAAAGAATTAAGTGTAATTTTTTAAAACAAGAATTACCTATTTAGATTCTTCAAACCTGGAACTAATTTAATGCAAGTTACTTTAAATTTTAATGAATTGTCCATGCTGCAAGATTTATTTCCTTAAGTACTTAAGAAACAATATATTAATTATGGATAAAAATTCAATGCTACCGTACTACTGAAGTTCGGTATATCCCTCCAATCATGTAGAGTCATTTGTTAATATTAATATAAATTCACATTAATAAGGACCTACCTTAAATAATTTAGAGACCAGCCAATTAATTAAAGGAATGTACTGAAGTAGATCTCCTCATTAATTATTTTACATGACTAATTAATTCCTAATCAATCTGCCGCTTTATTCTGTATATTGATTAATATTCCATCAATCAACTTTTGAAGCTCGTGAACCTTGGCTTCTCTCCGGTTCTTCTTCTCTATATTGGTCCCCTAGATATGTCTGAGATTTTTTTTTTTTAATTTGGTCCTCACATACACCTTTGTGTTCTCAATTTGTTCTTTCACAATTTCCTATTCACTTAATGAGTAAATTACACATCTTCCCTGACAAATACGAATATTATACAGACCTTCTATCTCGTTTGAAATATTACACTGATCTCCCTTGATACATCAAAATACCTTACACTTTTGTCCAAATAACATTTTCTCTTGCAATTTCCAACCAAATGAATGTTTTTTTGCCATTTTTCAACTCAAGTTATTTTTAAGATCTAGACTCTCTTAATTTGTTGGATTTGGAGGAGTAATTGAGTTAAAAATTCACAAAAATCATCAATTTGAATGGTGTCAGGGAGGTCAGTGTAATATTTTGAACGAGATGAGAGATCTGTGTAATATTCGGATCTGTCAAGGAAAGTGAATGTAATTTACTTTTACTTGATTTGGTCTTTTTCATGTTCATGTTCTCAATTTAATCTCTTATTTAGCTCTCATTTAAATAATTAACAGATTCGATAAGATAAATTATTCTATGCTCATAGAGTGACATTTAAAATTTGCTAAAATAATACGTTAATTATTTAAATGACATCAAATAGAAAAATAAGTCAATAATGGTTTTGTCTTGAAAGTTGAAAGGCATCCTTAAAAATACAAATTTGTGAGTGATCAAATTGAGAAAATAAACATATGCAAGTGACCAAATTGTAGTTTTAGTCGCCCACAATAAACGGCACTAAACTACTAAACCCCCTATTTATCTTCTTCTCGACCCATCATTAAGAGCGACCAAAATGGCCACCGACATCTCTTTCTGTGTCGTTTCATTCCTATTATCGTCTTTCTTCTTCCTTCATTCCTATTCCCAAGAATCTCAACCCCTTCCTTCCTCCGAAAGAGAAGCTTTAGAAATCATCATAGGAGGAGGAACATCTGACTACGCCCCAGCTCCTTCCCCTTCCGAATATGACAACCCTCCCGCCGATTGCCCCCCTCCGCCGCCGCCACCGTGCCCCCCTCCGCCTCCGCCGCCGACGCCGACGACCCGCCTGGACAGAGCTCGCATAGTGCTTCTGAAATTCGCCACCACCGTTGACGACCCCAAAGGCTTCACTCGCAATTGGAAGGGTCCGAACCCTTGTACCTACAATGGCGTTAAATGTGACAACTATCCAAATTCGAATGAGAGAGCAGTTTCGGGATTGGACTTCAATCCTGCGGCTTTCTCTGGCCGTAATGGTTCGAGCTTGTCTCTCTCGGGAATCTTGGGAATTCCAGAATTGACCTTCTTCCATGCGAACTCCAACAATTTCACAGGTCTCATCCCTTCCCAAATCACCAAGTACGATTACTTCTTCGAGCTCGACCTCAGCAACAACAAGCTTCAGGCTGATTTCCCCATGGAAATCCTCTCTGCTAAGAAACTAGTATTCCTAGATCTCAGGTTCAATCGCTTCACAGGTCCACTCCCTTCACAACTCTTCGAAATGGATCTCGATATCATCTTCGTTAACAACAACTTGTTCTGCCAGAGTCTACCTTCGAACTTTGGGTCCACACCGGCCAGGTTTCTCACATTCGCAAACAATAAATTCACGGGTCCCATCCCTTGTAGCATCGGACAAGCGTCGAAGACGCTCACGGAAGTGCTTTTTCTCGGAAACCAATTTTCTGGGTGTTTGCCTTATGAAATTGGGTTCCTCCAGAAAGCCACGGTGTTCGATGTGAGTGATAACTCATTGACGGGTCCAATCCCACAATCATTCGCTTGCTTAGGGAATATTCGGTTCTTGAATTTAGCTAACAACAAGTTCTACGGCTCTGTTCCTGAATCTGTGTGCGACCTTCCCGGTATTCGCAGCGATGGGAATTTGTCGTTGTCGGGGAATTACTTCACGGAAGTGGGACCTAAATGTAAGAAGCTGATCAAGTCTAGGGTGCTTGACGTGAGCAAGAATTGTATTCCGTGGCTTCCGAACCAGAGGTCGAAGGAAGAATGCGGGGCTTTCTTGTCTTGTGTGAAGCCGTGTGCGAATGCCAAGTCTCTCAATTATGTTCCTTGCCAGAGGAAGTGGAGTTCGATGGCGGAGAAGACGGTGTCGCCGCCTCCTACGCCGGTGACTTACGAGTCTCTGAATCCGAATCCAAGACCCCATCGGTTGCTGTTGTGATTTTGCTCATTGGGGCGTTTTATCAAACAGCTTGTGTGCATGCTTTCTGATTCTATATATATATATATATATATATTTGTGATGGTGATTAGAGAGATTAATGAATAAGCAATGTATAAGTTTAAGGCAGTCTGGAAGTTAGCATCTTTAAGTGTATACATATTTCTTCTGGGATTTGTAGTTGATGATACTCGTTGCCATGATAGAGCAAATGTGCAGGAAATTAATGAGAAGTCATCAAAATCTGAAGTTTTATGTATTATACATTTAAGTATTTTTAGAAAATAAAATAACTGAGAATTTCTTAAAGAGACTCTCCCCTTATTTTTTTTAGGAAATAAATAAGCTGGTTTGTTGCAAATTCTTTTTGTGGTAAAATACTATTTAGTCTCTGAATTGTTGGTCAAACTACTATTTAGTCCTTGAATTTATAAAAAATATTATTTAATCCCCGAAATGTTTAACTATGTCAACTATTTAGTTCTCAAACTTGGTAAAAATACTATTTAATCATAGAATTTGCAACTCTGTCAATTATTTAGTCTCCTGACTGTTACTCGTTATAATTGACAGAGTTGCAAATTCGGTGATTAAATAGTATTTTTGCCAAGTTTTGGGACTAAATAGTTGACATAGTTAAACATTTCGGGGATTAAATAGTATTTTTATAAATTCAGAAAATAAATAGTAGTTTGACCAACAATTTAAAGACTAAATAATATTTTACCTATTTTTTTTCTTTCTCTCAATTCCTTTGGGACCACCTCTAGGCAGGCACCCACCAACGAGTGTGGACATTTTGCCGCCAAAAAAATGTTTCTTTAAGTGTGGTAGACTGGTAGTCAACTTTAAAATGAAATGTATTTTTGTCCATAGTCATCAATCATAAATGGTTGTAGAGACTTTTAATTTTTTTTCCCAACAAATAAAAAAGTGGATATAAAATTAATATTTTTATTTACACTGCCAAGTCTGTTTGAAAGCATGGTTATGATTTATGAACACTAGTTGCCGGCTCATTAATATTCAATTGAAGTCAAATTAACCAAAATATTAATATTAATTAGTTTAATATTCAATGTGTAAAACTTATATAATATTTTTTTCATTTAAATCCAGTAATTAGTTCTAAAATGTTCTCAACCTCTCTCCTTAAAGTTCAGAAGAACAGAAATGAATTATATCTCATAAAATTAAGAATTATTTCATAAATATGTATTATGGCATATTTACAAAACTACAAATATTTAAAGAGAACAAAAAATATTAAACTCTACCAGTTTCAACAAGGAATGGTAAAACAAAACTATCAAACATCATACTTTTGTTTTGGTTAGTTCTTATGGAAACCAAATCAAGTAAATAAGAAACTAAATGGAAGCAAAGAAGAGAGATAGATGAATATAAATAAAGAGGAATAATGTTACTGCATGATTATAAAATGAAGGATAATTAAGGATGCCGGAAAAAGTCAAATTAAATATAAAGATAAGAAATGAAGTGATATATATACTTACTAATAATATTCTAAATAATCTCTTCTCTCGAACAAGAATTGATTGCAGTAATAAAAGAGTACATGAGATTTAAATTCAATAGAGAGTGGGGACCTTGAAGTGAATAAAAATTAAATTGCACAATTGATTGAGGGTAATTTTGGAAACTTAATTTGTAAACAAACCCACCTTTTTATAGTATAAAGATTAATATGTAAAACAGTAAAAATACTACAAATAAATTTATCAACTCATATATAAATATCTCATAATATTAAACGCATGAAATGGAATACCAATGAAGTGATTAAAAGAATGTGAAAGCTCACTATCACACCTAACACCCCACAAAGAGATTAGCTTCATGTGCTTATAATATTATTGGCCTTTGTTTATTTGTGGCTAACGTTATTATTTTGGATAACAGTTATACCCACCATACACTTGTACATCATTCACCACTACTTAAATCTCCACAACCAAACAAAGCTCGTCCTTGATAAAATTTACAAAATGATCACAAGGTTTTTCATAGAGATCATACACATATAAACGATCAATATATATTATATTATTGAGAGTGGTCCTCCAAATATAGTCCCACATTGTTTATGTAAAGTGAGGGGATTGGAGACCCTATAAAAAGAGAGGAGTATTGGGCCTCTTTACACACATTACTACTATATACTAGTGTCTTGAGGATTTTGTCAATTTTTTTTGTGTGTAAAGATTGTATTAAGGAGTGTTTGTAATAAAATTTGTCCCAATGAAACCCATGATAATATGAAACTCATAGTAATAGGTTTTGAGGTACCGAACCATATTAAAATCTTTGTGTGTTTTTTTTTTCATTTATTTTTGTGGAGGACCCAACATATATATATATATATATATATATATATATATATATATATATATATATATATATATATATATCATGAGTGTTCAATATATATTTAAATATAATAATATTTAAAATATATATATTTATATTCAGACTCATTTAATAAATCAACAAACTCTTGGACGAATTGAGCTGGAACCATTCACAAACAATTCATTTCTTTTACATTCCTACAATTAATAGGATTTTGGAAAACAATTAAATAATTGTTTAATGAATTAAATGTTGAAGATGAAGTCGATCATCTCCTGTTGTGGATATACATATATTTGGATATATGTATATTTGAATTGATGTGGATATAGATATATTTTGTTGTGGATATACATATATTTGGATATATGTATATTTGAATTGATGTGGATATACATATATTTGGATATATGTATATTTGAATTGAAATATTTTATAGTTAGGATTACGAAAGATTATTTTTGGATAAGATTTTAGGAATATTATATTTTGAATTTTGGTAGATAAGGTTGTTATCTACGTTCAAGGATAACTCTAGGAGTTTGATTAGGATTTCTTATTTTTATGTATAAATACCTTACAAAGGTGAATGATAATGAGAGAGCATTAGAGAGCTTTAGAGAGGATTTTTCCCACTACCTTCCCCCTTTACAATCTTAACATGGTATCAGAGCCAGGTTTCTTTAAAGCATAAACCTTTATTGAAAGCAATTTTGTTTAGGGTCTAGGGTCACTAGACCCTAGACCCTAGACCTAGATCCTAAACCCTAGACCATATTTTCTCTTATGATTTGAGAGATCTACTATTTATTTCATTCAGTGTGCAACGAGTGCACGTTTGGAGGTTTGGGAGATCAAATTTTGAAAGTTTTCTAGCCATCAGGATAGGCTTCAAAGGACATCGACAAGACAGATGCCGAGTTTGATACTGGTTTCTGGTGATTTTGGTACTGGGTTATTAATGGCGATCCAGTACTTCGACCATTGTTTTCTACCTCAAGAGGAGTGTGGAAAGCTATGTGAACTTCGAAAGTCCTTATATGGATTGAAGAGAAGCCCTCGAGCTTGGACAACTAGATTGGTTGTATGGATACTCCAACTTTCAGGAGAAGTTGGATTGAAGACTTCGTATTCTACGAAGGTGTGTGAACCTCGAAAATCTTTGTATGGATTGAAGCAGAGATTTCGAGCTTGGATAACTAGATTGGTTGTGTGGGTATTCCAACTAGATTGGTTGGAAGAAATTGAATTGAAGACCTGATTTCCTTCTTTGATTGGGAAACAACAACGGACAACTAGATTGGTTGTGTGGATACTTCAACTAGATTGGTTGGAAGAAATTGAATTGAAGACCTGGTTTCCTTCTTCGATTGAGAAACAACAACGGACAACTAGATTGGTTGTGTGGATACTCCAACTAGATTGGTTGGAAGAAATTGAATTGAAGACCTGATTTTCTTATTCGATTAGGAAACAACGACTAGATTTCCTTCTTCGCAAGTTGGGCATTCGAGATCTTAATGCTCCAACTTGAGGGGGGGTGTTGTGGATATACATATATTTGGATATATGTATATTTGAATTGATGTGGATATACATATATTTGGATATATGTATATTTAAATTGAAATATTTTATAGTTAGGATTACGAAAGATTATTTTTGGATAAGATTTTAGGAATATTATATTTTGAATTTTGGTAGATAAGGTTGTTATCTACGTTCAAGGATAACTCTAGGAGTTTGATTAGGATTTCTTATTTTTATGTATAAATACCTTACAAAGGTGAATGATAATGAGAGAGCATTAGAGAGCTTTAGAGAGAGTTTTTCCCACTACCTTCCCCCTTTACAATCTTAACATCTCCTTTTGAATCGGAGTGCTTAATTGCTTGAGTGGGTTTCAAAGTTCAAAAGGCAATCTATGTTTTCTCCACTCGCACTTGTTGGTGTTGGCTTACCCACAACTTATATATTCTTTACTTAAATGGGGTTGGAAAAGTTATATCTTCTAGATCTTTCCATAGAGAAAAAAACACAAGCCCGAACTATCATTTACATATCCAATCTCCAAAAATTGTAATCGCAAAATACTCTAACATGGGAAAATTGTTAGTCACTATATTTAATTAATATAATGGATTTCCTACAATTTCATTACTTTTAGGTAGGCACTTTATATTGCATACCAAAGCTAAAAAAGCTTATTATAGTTGGTGAGAGTTAAAGTGTGTGGAATTAATGGGGACAATTATTCATTTCAAAGGCTATATATGATGTATCTAATCCCAGGAGGAGTGGATGTTCAGTGGTACGGTAGTACTGAACTTCAGTACATCCCTCCAATCAGTTGGTCCCTAAACCATTCAAGGTGGGCCCTAATTAATGTGAATTTTTATTAATATTAACAAATGGCACAACATAATTGGAGGGATGCACTGAAGTTCAGAGTACCATACGCATGCATTTAATTAACTTCATAATAACTCATCCTCCTCCACTATAAAATCAAATCAATAAACCAAATTAAACATTCCTCATCCTCACCCATAAACATGGATCAAAAACACAATCAGTTGTTATTAGCTTATTATTACCACACAGCAACAACATTCTTCATGATCATCATATTATCTTTTCTCTTCGTCTTCATCCCCACCTTAAACTCAACAATAATCATCCCTCAACCTGATCCATTAATCCCAGAAATCCTAAACTTCCTAGACCAGAGACTCGCTCTCGTCTACCCCATCATCCAAACCTTCAAGAACACCATAACCTCCGACCCATTTGGTGTCACCCAAACCTGGGTTGGCCCCAACATTTGCAACTACACCGGCTTCTACTGCGACAACCCACCCGACAACCTCACCGCCCTCACCGTCGCCTCCATCGACCTCAACGGCTTCCGCCTCGCCGCCCCTAGCCTCGACGGCTTCATCGACGGCTTCCCGGACTTGGCACTCTTCCATGCCAACACTAACAGCTTCTCAGGGCCCATATCGGCTGGGATAGCGAAGCTTCAGTACTTATATGAGCTGGATGTGAGTAATAATATGCTGTCCGGGACGTTCCCTGCTGAGGCTGTTCTGAACTCGCGGTCGTTGACTTTCTTGGACATAAGGTTCAACTTGTTCTATGGAAGTGTTCCGCCGGGGATCTTCGTGAAGAGGCTTGATGTTCTTTTCATCAATGATAATGATTTCGTGCAGAGACTTCCGGAGAATCTGGGAGAGACGTCGGTGTATTATTTGACTTTGGCTAATAATAACTTCACCGGACCCATCCCCAGAAGCATTGGGAAAGCCTCCGAGACGTTGATGGAAGTCTTGTTCTTGAATAACCACTTAACAGGTATGCTATGTCCAAAACTTGATTATACCGAGTTAGGTGTATTGAAGGAACTATACTTCTTTACAAATATAATAAACTCGAATTCGATGTTCATATCTAGTTTGAGAGTGTGCTTTGGGACAGGATTATCTCATATGTGAGGAAGAAAGAAAACTTAATTACATTAAACTATTTTTTTGGTAAGTTTAAATGAGATTATTTTAAAAAATTATATATAATTAGATGATTCTGAAAATAATTTCCATTATATATGTACATCCTAAGATTTTTGAAATGTGGTCCGTATGATATTGTACTTGTAATTGTGTATGTGAATTCAATATTGCATCCGTGCAATTCCTTTCTTAGTAATTTTTATGCAATCTTTTTGAGATGTTTATTTGTAAAATAATAATAAATTTTTAATAGAGACCTATTATTAATATTACAAATAATCTTATAAATAATTGACATGTTATTTATCAATATTAATAATAATTTGATTCCTAATAAAATAGTAGGTCCTTTATTAAAAAATTATTATTACTTCACAAATAAAAAAAATGAAGATTTCATAAAAAATTTTAAAGAAATTACATAAAATTTTTAAAAAACACCGAATTCAACTTGGGGTGGCCAAATCACTTAACAAGTATTGAAAGAGATGGCAATTGGCAAGTGGCCCCATATAAGGATTTTTTTTTTGGCCTGAATCCCCATATAAGTATATATATACAAAAAATGTTTAATTAATACTAATCTCATGGATGGAAAAAAAAAAGAAAAAAAAAATACTAATCTCATGAAGTTAATGATATTCTTCGAAGACAACTGCTTATAAGTTAATATAAAAAATGTACCTTAGTATTTTTTTTAGTGACAGAGATTGTAGTGACTAATGGATCAATTTTGAAAATATCAAAATCATAAGATTGTTTGTAAGGCAGTGATGGAAGAATTTATAGTTTTTTATTGGTTAAATTAATCTATAAGTCCTTGTAATTTTATTTTTTGTAATTGGATCTCTATGTATACTGAACTGTCATTTATGTAATTAAGTCGTTCCGGTTGAACCTCTTCCAATTAAAATCTAATTTCCTGCATAAATAAATCTAACTCAGTAATTACACAATCAACATCCTACTTAGATTCTCTTACTACAAAATTTTAAAAAAATTCTTATTGAACATGATATGTGAGGAAAGACAAGAAATGCTCAAACCTAAACTTTTTTCCTTTCTGTTCAATCACTATAAAAAAAAATTTCTTGTAGCATTAGTCATGTGTTGTGTATATATATGTTCTATGAATAGAATATTGAAGATAGAGTTTAATTATCAACCTTCAACAACAAAAAAAAGTATAAATTAAACAACTCTAAATTAAATTATAACGGCATGGACTTTATTTATTACAACACATAGATAAGTAACAAGGAGCTAGGAACCCAAATACAAAAATCGAAAATATAAGAGCATGCTTGAAAATTAGAGTAAACTATTATTAATTTAACCCTTTTCTTTTTATATATATATAATTTTAAATTTTATTATTTATATATGTGATCTGGTTCACATGGAAAATCCACAGGTTGTGTTCCTTATGAAATCGGATTTCTAACAAAATTGACGGTGTTGGATGCTGGAAACAACCAGCTGACTGGAGGCGGCGGAGATACTCAACTTCGCCGGAAACCTTCTGTACGGACAGGTGCCGGAGGTGGTGTGTGCATTGGGGAATATAGTGAACCTGTCCTTATCGGATAATTACTTCACAAGGGTAGGACCATTGTGCAGGAAGCTAATAAAGAAAGGAATTCTTGATGTGAGAAATAACTGTATTTATGGATATGGGTTTCACTTTGATGAACAGAGACCCATTCAAGAGTGTGTCAACTTCTTCTTGCACCCAAGGTCTAACTGCTTCCATACGGCGTCGTTTAACTTCTTACCTTGTAAGGTTCCCCCATGGAGATCATGGAGGCATCCTAATAATATTCCTAAGGTTAGTGATAAGCCTAATAAAAGGCACTTGCTATCATACTCTGCTCTCCAGAGAGAGAGTGAAAAGAAATGAAATTAAAGGATCATCTGTGGTGCAGCAATAATTATATATATGAAAGTTAATTAGTATTCTGAAAGTTTTACTTTTTGTACAATGACAATGGTGTAATGGAAAACAAGTATAATAACTAATTTTTAAAGTTATCTTTTTGTCTCTATCTATTGAAGTTAGGAGCTTAACTTTTTAATTTTGCATTCTAAACAGAAGAAAATAATTGGGAGCAAATTATTAAGTGACTATATTGTAAATGTTATACATATTTTTTAAAATAATAGTACTTTACCAGCTAAGAAAAAAAATGTGCATATTAATGTTGACATTTTTTATTATCATTCTGTTTAAAAAAAGCTTATAAATCCAATCATGCATGATGGCATGTATGCGTCACCACACTACATCTAGGCTTTCTATTCAACTTTTTTTTTTTTTTGGTTCTAGACCAGAGTATCTACTATCATCGAGTACATTGATTAATCTCCTCATTGAATTGTAGGTACTTCGAAGAATGGGACAGCTACCTCTTAATTAAACTAGAGGTTAAACTTTTCTAATTATGGTAGATAAAATGTTCAGATTTTCGAGAGGGGAAACAATTTTCATGAACTACTTGAAAAGTCATAAAAAAATTAAAAGCGAATGAAAAAGGATAATTATAATAATTAATCTAATGAATGGGTGATGATAAGTAATGGGACACGAAACAGAAAAATAAAACATGGTCTCCACCCTTGAAAACATTGTGGGAAACAGCAATTGAAGTCACACAAACACAAACATATATAATATGTAATGTAATGTCAACTCAAAGGGCACTAATTAATTAATATATAGAACTATTTTAGTTGGAAATCTCAAATTTGTATTTGTGGTTGTGAAATGCAGAGGTAGTTGAAGTCATAAACTCATCACACATCCAAAGGATAATCCCAAACTCTCATTATATATTCTGGTTTGTGTTAGCTTTATTAAAAGCTAAAAACAAAAGCCACATGCACCAAAGTTAGTCTTTAAGTAATTTTAATTAAAAGTATAAACTATAAAGTATAAACCCACGTTTGATATACGTCATCCTTTGGTCTTTTTTGTTGAATTAAGTTTTAATTAAAAATAGAAGAGGAAATACTAATTGCAATTGAGATACCTCTAATTGTGTTGAGAAAAGGATAAGAAGTCCTTAGGTAACAACTCCAGAGTTCATTCTAGAAGAATGTGAATGCAACATCATTTGATGGGAGGGTCATCACCAACAATGGACTTTGCAGTATTCGAGAGATTAGTCACTAGGTCTGGTGGATTCCTGGTCCGAGACAACAAAGAAAAAAAAAGTCACATGACTTGTTATGTTATGAGTTGTTTAATTTATGGAAATGTTAAACAACTGAGACTTTAATCAATTTGGGAGAAAATAAATCAATTGCAATAATGTTTGGTGTCTGTGTATTAGCTACGTATATATATGATTAAGGCAAAGTAAAATCTTTAAAACAGTAATTACTCACCAAAAAAACATATCCTGCAAGATCCTGTCTCCTAGTACAACAATAAAACACCTTTCCATGGATCAAACAATGCCAATATATTCTATCTTGGCTCAGATTCTGTCTCCTAGTAATCACAGCTTATCTGATGACAGACTAGGTACTTTCATATGCTTCAACAAGACATTCAATGTATGATATATGGCCTCAATCTGAGGATGTGATAAACAACCAACAAGAAACTCATGTACATATCCATCCAAGCTAATCCAACTACATCCTGGCTGCTTCTGTATTCCCTTCTCTCTCATTTCCAACCTCAGCGCTGACACATCACTCCAATGCTTATCAGAAGCAAATGCATTAGCCAACATAACATAGCCTGCAGAATTGTGAGGATCAGCTTCAACAAGCCTCATTGAAACCTCTTGAGCCAATTCAGCTCTTGAATGGACCAAGCAACCCCCAAGCAAAGCACCCCACACAAAATTATTAGGCTTGAAAGGCATGCAATTCACAACTTCCAAAGCTTCTTCTAGCATGCCCCCTCTGGCAAGCAGATCAATATAACAAGCATAGTGTTCTAACCTGGGGGAATTGGAAGAGTTCATCATCACCGTTGTCGTCATGTCTTTGAATATTTGACGTCCTCTCTCTACCAATCCACAGTGGCTGCATGCACACAGAACACCAAGAAATGATACAGCATTGGGTTTTAGGCCACATTCAGGCATTTTGTAGAAGAGCCTCAATGCATCCTCTCCTTCACCATTTATTGCAAGACCCATTATCATAGCATTGAATAAGACGACGTCTTTTGAGACTGTGTTTTCAAAAACTTCCTTTGCCCTCTCCAAATTCCCACATTTGGAATACATGTCAATTAATGTTGTGGCAAGATTTCGGTTTGACTCGATAATATCTTTTTGTCCTGTAGATTTTATGTACTCATGAACCCACATACCAAGATCTAAATCACCAATTTGAGCACAAGCTGAAAGCACACTAACCATTGTAACGTGATTAGGAGTGATTATTTGTTCCTCCATCATCATCCGGAAAAGATTTAAACCCTCCAAACACAAACCATTCTGAACATAAGCATTCATCATAGCATTCCATGGAAGCAATCGTCTTTTACCTGTAGCAGAAATCTGATAAAATCTTTCTGTACTCTTCTCAATCCTTCCACATTTACCATGCAAATATACGAGGATTGTGTTAATTGAGTCATGGAAAATTTCTTCAGGGTGAGTATTATTAAGAAGTTCCAAAAACATGACACCCCATTTCTCAATACTTGGGATCTTTAGGTTAGAACATGCTGATAAAACACTGACCATAGTATCATTCTGGGGATGCAAATTTTGCTGAATCATCAAATAGAAAAGCTGCAAAACTTCCTCACTCTGACCCAACTGAGCATAACCCCTTATCAATGAAGTCCAACAGTTAACCACACTTCTGTCAGGAATTTCATCAAACACTTTACGTGCAGATGCCAAATTATTAAAACCTTTGGCATATACAGCAACCAACCCATTACAAACAAATGAGTCATTAAGGAAACCCATCTTCAGAATGTGCGTATGAACTTGTTGAACATGATGGACATGTTTGGACCAAAAACATGCCTTGAGGAGGAAAGAAAAGGTTAAATCATTAGGTAAAAGGGATCGCCGTCTCAGATTCTTGAACATGTAAAAAGCATGGGAGAAGTGACCCTCGTCAGCCATTACTCTAATAATGGCATTGAAGGGGAAGATATTAGGATTTTGGAGTTGATTTAAGACCCGTAGAGAAATATGAGATGGGTAATGACCAATGAGACGTGTTGCAATCAAATTGTCTTGATGGGCTCCTACTCGAAAAATGCGAGAATGAACTAGAAGAAGATGAGATCGAGAAATGTGGCCCTGCAAGAGGGCAGAGAGGTTTGAGAAGAAACTTGGAGATTCTGAAATGGAACAGAGGGAGTGAATAAGCCGAACAAGGAAAGGTTGGGACACTGAAAACATGTTTAGGAGGTTCAAGTGTGTTAAGGAAAGTCATAAACAGTAAAGAGTAGTCATAACCACAGTCCAAACTTAGAGCCTGAACTTGATAATAAGAGAAATTCACATCTCAAATGTGAGTGCATCTCAATTGCAAACCCAAATGAAGTAGCCATCAAGTATGACCCAATTCAAACAAAAATGCCTTTGTCAATTTGAGAGGACAAAACACCAGTAAAGCCACTTCATGAACATGGGAGCTTTAAACAACACAAGGAGAACCCAAATTACCAGGCAGCCTATTGATTACCAAGAACATAGCTTTCAAACTCAGTAAGGTTTTTATATTCTTCAAAACAAGGAAAAGAATCAAACCCAAGAAATAGCAGAAGTGCAAACAATAAGCACAACATGAACAACCTCACACAGAAACAACTTGTTTTCCACCCCAAAGAAACCTAAATTTTCAGAACCTATAATTAACAGTAAAGCAAGAAGTTAAATTCGAATACTCGCCCACTATTGGTGAATGCACAATACCATCCCAGCAATTTTTCATAATTAAAAATTGGCACCAAAACAGCCCAACTATAACTAAAGAGATTGTACCAAATTCATGACCTATAATGGTAAAAAAGGCTCAGCAATCAATTTTTAAAACCAGTAATTAAAAGTGAATCACAGAGTGAATTCTCATTCCTCATTGCAGCACCAAGTGTTCCCATCCAAACTTATTATTAAAGTGAAGAAAGAAGACAGAGTCTCGGAATTTATCTTTGCTATGGCCGGATTGGACCGACGGTGGGATTTGCGGTGGTGGAAGACGGCGAGATGCAACGGCGACGTTGTGCAGCAGCGTTTGTCTCCGTGTGTCCGAGAAAACAAGGTGAAAAATAAAACAAAAACAAACAAACAAATAAATAATCATTTAGTCTTGTATGTTATTTTAATTTGACCCATTTTTTATTTTCCAATCAATTCTGTAATTAATATGATAAAGAAAAATTTAATTATTTGTTAATAATTTTTTTTTGGTTATTTATCCGATTTTTGAAGCCTTGTCTTAACTAATTCAAATTTGACTCAGAGTACCTAACTATAATGAGTGAGTTTTTAACAAAAATAATTTCAAATTAAGGATCCAAATTAAGAGATATCAAACCGCTTATCATTTGAAACAGCACATAATCAATATTAAGTGCTAAAAATTTCAGATAATATCATCCTGTGAACAAACGCCTCCAGTACCTATCAATTTCATGTAATACCATGCAAGAAAGTGAAACAAAGCACTCATGAGTAATGACGGTAAAATTACACTCCCTCAAATTTTAAAATTTATCCTCTATTTGAAAAATTTACGTTTTTATATACTAAAAAGCTTATATTTAATATTATTATTTTTCTAAAATAATTATAATTTAATAAAAAAATATTATTTTAAATTAAAAATATTTTTTATATTAGTACGTCAAATATATATATATATATATATATATATATATATATATATATATATATATATATATATATATATATTTGGTCAAAAAACGAAAATAGTGTAATTTAAAGACCTTAAAAGAACTTCACCAAAAAAGAAGAAGGAGGGTGTAATTTAATTTAATAAAAAAATAATTAGCACGGGAAGCTGTTTGCAGAAGATCAAGTATGTTAAGGTAGCAAATATATGTAAAAGAAAATCCAATCCGACAATGGAAGCTTTTTCGATAAGGAAGTTGTTTAAGAGCTTTTGTGATTGATTATTCATTCACATTGGAACTATATGCTGTGTTTTGGAAGCTGAGTCATCATTTTCCTATGTAACTTGTCTCATGAGATGCTGCTGCTTCTTTCTACTCTTGTGCTGTAATTTCTTTTTCCTCAATATGCACTTCACTTGTTTAAATTTGAGTATGTAGCTGCTAGTTAATGATAATTTTAAAGAGCTGATAATACTCTTGTCGATAGATACTTGGTCAGGAGGCAAGACAATACTTGTCTTGAAGACCAATGTTGAGGGAAACATAGGTATAGCACAAAATAACTCTCTGTTCAGAAATGCAGAACTAGCCCACTTATTCCAATCCTTTCAAGTAATCGTCTGTCTTGAAGACCAATGTTGAGCGAATTATCCAAGGTATTGTACTCGTATCAATTTGTTACTTATATTTAATATTACATTTTTTAAAAATTGACATGTAGTTTAGTGCATGCCAAGCTATACATAACTGATATTAGACATCAAGCTCCTGATTCTTTTTTCCTTAAATTTTTTTTTTAAAAAAAAAAATACTTTTTTCGAAACTTTCTGATCGAGTGTCTCATTTTATTATCTCCGATGAATACAGTTTTCAAGATACTTGTTGTGTAGGATCTTGCCTATCTTGGAAAGTATGAGAAAATTACTTACTATCCATGATAAATACGAAGAACTAGTAGTTTACAAGGTCACAGTAGAGCAATTCCTAGCATTAACAATGAACAAGTACCTAATTACATGATCTAGAACTGTAAAACGCAATAACGCTACGAAATAAACAATCCAGAGTGCTAGAACAATCAAAAGCACGAAACAAAAAGAACAGAGATTGGTGGTGCGGAGACTAGTGAATAATTGGGACGAAGTGAAGAAGAGAGAGTGAAGATCAAAATTGTATAAAAAAGTATTTTTGATTGTAAAATTGTCATAAATGATATATTAGGATGTTATTAATATTATTAAATAAATAAATGAATATCAATATTTAATTTACTAATTATTATTAAACAAATAAAAATAAAATTTTAATTTATTTATTAATTTATAAAATATCTTTCATTAAAAAATATATATCTAATATTAATTTATTAAAAGTATAATAGAAGGATTACCTTTGAGTCAGTAGGTGAAAGGAGGAATAAGACAAAGTGATGCTGAAGGAAATATAAAATTCTATTAAGAGTATTTTTTTTAAATTATTTAAATTTTAACTTCTGTTACTAGTTAAAAAAAAAGTTTTAATCTCTAGCTTCTGTTTAAAGTTAGAAAAAATTACATTATGCTATAACTAAAAAATCACTTATTTTATAAAATAAACATGTACAAACAACACCTTTTTTAAAATAAATGATTATTAATAAAATATGTAATTCTTTTGTAAAAATAAGCAACTTGATCCTTGAAACATAAATGTTATCTCTCACGATAGGATGAATTAAGATTCAAATCTATAGTTGTTTTCTATCAGTCTATCCAGTTCAACCTAAAATTTTAATATAACAGCGTACTTTTTTCATTGGAAAAAGAATGAAAATATCATTAATAATATTTTTTTTCACGAACATCATTAATAATGTTGAAATGAATGTTTTGCTAAGATAAATTATCAGACCAAGATTAGGGTACGACTAACAATTAAGAAAATGCAGTTGTCATTCAGGAATAAAATGCACTTATAAAATGAAATAATTAATTTGTTCTTTCATCACTTATCAGTCAGTACTATCACAACACAGAAAAAAGGTATTACTTACAAAAATTTACAAGTTCAGGTTTTTTTAACCAAGAATCAACCATGAAGCATATTGTGGGAAGGGTTCACTAGTTCCTTGCCTTTTCAAAGCCAGACTGAATACAAAACTCCTTGTATGAATCAAAACTTTCTTGCCATCTAGATATCTCCCTCTTTAATACTTTTAATGCCTTTAAACCCTGACCTTCAAACTCCTTAATAGGTGCATTAAACTTCAACTCAACAGGGCAAATATCATCAAATAGTTCTTGACCCGCTGACTCACTTATCTCATTGGAAACAATTTTCTTCTCCGGAACATGATAAATTAATGTATCATAAATCTTATCCTGATAAATAGAGTTCCCATGAACAAGGTCCATGGCAGAGCACTTGGATGCAACCAGTTGGTATAGCAAGAAAGGTTTTGGTTTCAAAGAATTAACCCATGTTTGTTCTCCATCATCACCAAGGGAGACTGTATGATCATCAAAGAACTTTGAACCAGAGGCTGAAATAGAAATCTCACTAGCCACCTTCATAACTTCTTTGTAATTGAGGTCAAGCTCCTCCTTTAAAGAAAACTTACCATCTTCCATGTCTGAACACCCATTGTAAAATTCATGAAGCACACTTAGAATAGGAAGAGGAAGAACTGGGCCCACAATACCATCATGATACTTCTTCACCTTACTGGACCACTTATTGCTGCGGGGTGATGATTTCCTTAAAAAGAAAGGAGGCAATTGAGGAAGATCTGGAACAACTAAAAATTCTAAAGCTAACCCTTTTTGGTCAACATCTATATCAAGCAATTCAGAATAATTTGAAAATGCCAATTGTAGAAGATCCAAAGGCAATTCAGTCCACAATTTCCTTAAAGCAACTTCATGGAGGCTTGCCGGTAGCTTTACATCTTTAAAGAAAGCAGTAATTGCAAGAGATGATCTAAAGGGACCAACACCACACACATTCAGCTTCTCACACAAGAATTCATGAACTTCAGTGTCGAAGGATTCCTTCTCCTCAGCATCCATACAGGGCTCTTTCAGGTTTTTAACCAAAAGTTCTGTAAGGTTGCCTCTTAAATATGCATAGAAGTAATTCAAATTCAGGAACTTAAAGATTTTAGGAAACTTGTAATCCTCATCTCCAGTAGAAAACAATAAATATTTGTCCAAACATGACACTTGTTCATGGCAATCTTCTAACCTTCTATCAAGGACCCAGGAGGCTTGATATCTCTGCAATTCAAGCTGTCCTGATGACAATAGTCTTATCAATGTAAAACCTCCATAGTCTTCTGGTTCACAAAGTAAGGAAGCAAGGTCATTGTTAATAATGCCAAAGCCCAAAACTATCTCTTTTTTCATTTGCCAATCAATCCAGTCAGGTAAAGCAGCCTTTGACAACTCTTCCCTCAGGAGACAACTTCCACAATGACAGCCACGGCCAGATAACTGAATCTCAGATGGAAACTGCCATGCACAGAAGTTCTTATTACTCTTCGAAAGCTTTGAAACAATAGATCCTTTTTGAGATCCATAGCAGAAGATTTTGAACCGAGCATTCCAAAATGATCCCAGTATAATACAAAAACCAGATTTAGAAGCTGACTCAAAAGTATCTTCCCTTGAATTTGACCTCAGCGTAGACAAGTTTAAGACATTTATGAAGCATGGTCTATCAAGACGATGAGTCCATCGTAACACCACTGGCTCAGTAAGCTTCACATCACATAGAAATAAAATATTGTTGGAAACCACAATAAAGTAGAAGCTGTCAAGACCAGCCCTTGAAAGGGCTAGAAATCGTTCATTTTCAACTCTAGTATACATCTCAATCTTCATTAGACAACTTACAATACGCTTATCAAGTCTCAAATCAACTAGAAAAACCACATCAGAACATGCCACAATCAAAACTCTAGGATGCCAACTAAACTCACAACTCAGCCATACTCTGTCTTTAGAAGAATATAAACCATTCCAAGATACCCTCAACCTAGTTCCCTTAAAACTGGTATTTGAATTAGGATCCTCCAAAGAAGGCTTCAAATCAAACAAGAACAATTCACCATTTTCTAGCAAAACCAAACTTTCCTCAGGTATATACGGACTCCAACAAACATGGGCTACAGAGCAAGTCTTGAAATTTTTGCACCCCAGATAAACCACACTAGGCCTCTCCAAACTTGAATTATGCTTTACAATAAACCAATGAACAGAATAGAGAGTGGAAGCAAACAAATACCCAAAAGTATCAGAAGAATTACCCGAATCATGAACAGCGTTCACTGAAATCCTCAATATGCGGTAACTTGCTCCACTTGCGGCTCGGAAAATATCTCCGTTAACGTCAAGCTGAACGCGCAAATCTGAACCATCAACATTGAGCAGCAAAAACCCAACTTGCTCAGAGTTCACACCAGTAGGAAAGAAGAGAACAACACTATTAGCATCTGGGTACTTGAGAAGCTCAAGGCGGTTATAACGGAAAGCGGAGACAAGGTCATTTTGGAATGCGGAACCAGAAGGAGGGGCAATGGAAGTTGCAGTGGAGGGAAGAACGGGGGAAGCAGATGAAGAGGTTACAAGAAAACGAGAGGGAGAGAGTCGGGGGAGAGGAAGAGGAGGAGGCAAGAGAAAAGAGGAAGAGAACAGATGGGTGAGTGTTTGAGGGATGGGATTGAAGGCGAGGGGACCCAAAACAGCTCGTGCAGAAGAGCCAGAGATGATAGGGGCTGCACTGGATGTACCCGTTGCGAAGTAGGACTTCCAGTCTTCTGAGAAGTCCATTTACCTGAGAAAAGTATAACAAAAGTCAGAATCTGAATTTAAAGTAAGAAGGGGCTAGGGAGCCAAGAGGAAAAGCTGCCGAAAGACTTGGAATAAACATTGGTTATCAAACAAAGCCACATATACAAATAATGGGCACCATAGAATAATTCATTTAGATACCTCTTCAACTCTGTTAGAAAAGGAATATATGCTCATTATCTAACACGGTAAGATGACTATTATATATTTGATATGGAATTAGTTTCACACTAGTTATACATACATGGTGCATGATACATATATAGCAATAACTATTTTAGAATCTCTCCCAGTACTTTTAGCAAACAGTTAATGTGCAGGATATAGAGCAATAACTAGAAATACAAACTAGTAAAATGTGAGTTCAAAAAGAAAATCTTGCTACAATTTCTACAATGCAATGAATCTCAGTGAGCACTTCGTATGGCAGAACAAAATGCACAAAAAACAGCAGCAGAACAGAACACACAAAACAGGAGAATAAATACGCTACAGTAGAACCAACAATAGCAGCAGCAAAACTCAACAAAAGCAACCACTCTTAATAGCAGACTAGGGCAATGAATAGCTCGCGCTCGCATACTCAAAAAAATAAAATAAGATAAAATAAAATGAAATTATTACACCATGAGCAAGCAGCTGAGAAGAACAGAGTTTAACACATGAGGTAAAATATATATATATTTATAAAATAAAATAAAAATAAGATAAAGAAGAAAAGAAAACAATTTCGAGTGTTAGCTACTGATTGAAAGAAGTTAAAGGAAGAGAATGAAAGAAATTAAAGGAAGAGGAGAAAACGTACCACTTGAAGAACTTAGTGGAAGAGAAGAACACGGGGAAGAAGGGGATGAGGGCTCGACCGACGGCTATGCTGCGGCTGGCTAAAACGGTGGTGAGTGGTTGCTGCTGGAGAGCTCACGGCGGCGATGTGGTCGGCGGTTGAAGACGAAGACGGCTGGAACGGAAATAAGAAAAGAAAGGAAAAGAGAAAAAATTGTTGGTAGCCAAAGCAAGAAGGAAGGCAAGGTGGCGAGGTGGTTAGGAAGAAGAAGGCGACGGTGGCGAGTGGAGGCTCACGGCGAACGGACGGCGGTGTGCTGCTGGTTGAAGACGGTGGTGAGCTTGGAAGGGGCTATGGATCGAAAGTGAGAGGAGGGAGGAGAAGGGGATGAAGGTGAAGAAGAAGAAGGTAGCGGAGGCTCGCCGGCGGTGAGGCTTTGTGATGGCTGGCTCACGGTGGTTATTGTTGAAAGGGGTGAGGAAGAAGAGAACTGGGTTCTGCTAGGGTTTAATTAAAAAAAAAAGATAAAAGTGAAAAATGAATTTTGAAGTTAACGGGGTGTGAGAACTGAGAAGGGAAAATGGGGGATAAAATTTGAGTAAAACATCATTTTAGTCCTTCTTGAATGACAAATTTTTCAATTTAGTCCTTTTTAATGCCTTTTCTCAATTTAATCCTTCTTAGATTGAGTTATTATCAATTTAGTCATTATTATAAAAAAGATGATGACATGGATTTAAATTGATTTTAGTCATTATTATAATATAAAATCCACCTAATTTGTTGAAAAGTTATACTTCTCATCTTCCTCAAGCTCTGCTTCATTTGTTCACAGTTCAAGGGAAGAAAATATGTCGTGCTCTGTTTCAAGAATCAAGATCAAGAGTTTCATGTACTACCATTTTCTATAGCGCGAGAAAAGAAATATATTTTTGCATTGATCTTAAAAACTAGTCTGGTGGAATTGATTTGCTGGGTTCCTAAGAGACTCGATGGATTGAGAGGCTTTGAGAAATTGTTGAAGCTCAGTGAGCATGCTCTGAATCCAGACGCAAGGGGAAGAAGAAGAAGAGTCAACAAATTAGGTGGATTTTATATTATCCAGTCAGCATCTTATTGGCAAAAATAATAATACATGTCATCAATTTAAATCCACCATGTCATCATCTTTTTTACAATAACGACTAGATTGATAATAAGTCAATCTAAAAAGGACCAAATTGATAAGAGACATCTAAAAAGGATTAAATTGAGAAATTTGTCATCTAAAAAAGACCAAAATAATATTTTACTCGATAAAATTTAGAAATAAATAAATAAATAAAATAAAATTAAGAGAAAAGGAATCAGCCCAAAAAATAAGGTTAAATTATTCTTTTGGTCCTCAACGTTTGCACGAAGTTTAATATTGGTCATCAACGTTTCAAAAAGTTATTTTAAGTCCTCAACGTTTTTTTTTTGTCAAAATTGGTTCTCCAGCGTAACTCCGTCTGGTTTTTTTTTGTTAAATGCTGACGTGGAAAGCTTATGTTGCACACTCTCTCTCCTACGGATCATATTTGAATGACATGATACCCTCTCTCACTCCAACTCAACAAAACGACGCCGTTTCGGTGAGTTAGAGTGAGAAAGAAGTGATGCAAAAAATCAAAAAAAAAAGCTTTGAATGAATAGTGTGCTGACAATTAAAGTGCGCATATACAGTATACACCCAATTTTTGTTGATCATACCTCAAAGATTAATGCTTCAAAGCGAAAAGAAAAATAAAGAAAAGTAAACTAGACGATCTTTGGATTTAACTAGAACAACTTTGTATCAAAGAAAGGAAGATGAAAAGGAAACAATGCAAACATACCCACAAGTCACAACTTTAAACAAATAAAATGGATGCTTCTTCAAACTTCACTACTTCAATCTTTTTCTCAATTGACACATCCATATTAGTAGTCTTTCTGTTAATTTCTGGTTCATAATTAATAACAAATCAGTTTATTATATATATTTAATCTATAAATATAATTTAATATAAAAATCAAGCATACCTATCTACATTATATTTTATTATATATATTGGAATCAAGAAAATCAATTTTGAGTCAGCTGGGTCGCAACGGGTTAACCGACTGAGTCAACCGAGTCACAAACGAGTTTTATACAAAACGGTTCAAATATGCGAATCGAACTGATCATAGGTCCGATTTGCCAATCCACCAGTCGAACCATTTAGTATGATTTTTAATACTACGGAAACAGGCCACACACAAGACACATCTAATATCAGTTATTATTTTTGATAAATTTAACATTAATTATTGACATTTGGCAACCTTTAATTAATAACCCGATAACTATATGGATAAGTAATAGAAAATTTGAAAATTTTAAACTGCTAATATATCTAGAGTTCCATAAAATATATATAGAGAGAGAGAGAGAGTTTTATCACTTTTATCTCTTACTTAAAATTTAAATCCCTAATAAAATTAAAATATTAAAATGAAAATTTAAAACTCCTAATATATCTAGAGTTTTATGTCTTAATTAAACTTTAAATCCCTAATAAAAAAGTTTACGAAAATTATGTACATTTGTATGGAAAAAAAATTTGACAAAGGATAATTTGGAATTTTTTAAATTCAAACGACAGATGACCACTATTCTTAATTAGATTGTGTTTTATTTTTTATTATAGGTGACCTAGATTTATTCACATTAATTATGACAACCACTACTAAAAGTCCGGTAAAGATTTTCCCAATCTAACTTGAATTATGGTTGGATATTGTTTTAGCTGAGAAAGCTTGACATTTAAAAGGTTAAATAAATAAATATGTACATTAACGTATTTTTATATTTCTAAAACAATATTATATACATAATTAGATTTTAATTAATCCCAAACGTACTACAATTCCTAGTCTTTCCAAACATATTAACTTGGCAGGGCACAAGACTTACACTAATATATATACACGTACACTCAAAACCCTCTTAGACCAAATATAAGTTAGCTAATTCTTTTATGTAGAACAATATAATCACTAATATAATCATGGCAAGAGATTTTCAATTGTTTCCGAATGGATCCGTCACGAACCGTTCCTTGCAAAACAATCGTCAACACGAAATTCGCATCTTACGAAATTTGAGTTTAGAGAACAACAATTTTTTGATGAACCAAAGGATTTTGGATGAAACGGAGTCTCAATTACAAGAGGCGAGGCTTAGTCCAAGTCCAGTCAGACAACAACGTGGGCAGCAAAGTCGTTTCTCTAATCTGACTTCCATAGAACAAGCGTTGGGACGTATAAGATCGATAGCGAGAGAAGAAGTTGGAAGCCAATTTCTCATAAAGAAATTAAGTGAGAAAAATCCTAAGGAGATTTCATGGATATTATGGGAGATGAAGTATGAATTGCATGAACTCATGATACACTACTATGGCAATCAAGTTGTTCGAAAGATGTTTGAAGTAATCAATGAAAGGCAAAGGTCTATTATTCTTAATTTGATTACTCTTGATCATCGAAAATTTGTAGACGTTTGTATTCATGATATCGGGTAAGGATTTCCTCATTATCTAAAAATTTATTGGGCTTTCTCATTATTCTAGCTCGAGCTAAAAGAGGTAAACTCATAATGGAATTAACTTTTCCAGTTGAATTTTTGTATGTAAACTTGAAATCTTGTTTAAAAAGAATGAAGTCTTGTTAATTTTTTTAAAAGATATGATATATGATATTTCTTTATTAATTTATTTTGTTCATTATTTTATTACAGCACTCTCTCAATGCAGAAGTTTATAGAGCATAATACATTTCCATATCCTCATGCTCTTTTATTTGCTATAACGAGTAATATACTTCAATTAGCTACAGTTCTAAACGGTGGTTATGTTATTCAAAAATGTTTGATGATGTACCCATCAATAGCTTCAAAGGTAATGTACTCCTTATTCATTTTTATTTTTTTTATATAAATAGAATTATTATTAATTTTTTATTCATTGAAAATTTACAGGAAATTCTAGATGCAGCAGCAGATTACTGTCTTCAAATTTCCACACACAAAAATGGTTGTTCTGTTATCCAAAAATGTCTTACCTATGCAAAAGGACCATCTATGGGCAAATTAATTGGATCTATTATCTTTTATGCCATACGACTTGTAGACGATCCGTTTGGGTTAGTATATGTGTTTTATTTATATACTTATTTGATTATTATCTCTTAAATCTTTTACAAGATTACATAAAGAATTGGTACATATAGTCAAAGATACAGATTGTTTTAATTATTTAATTCTTGAAAGATATTTTTTTGGTTCTAATTTAGTTTTTTTAATTTTTTTTATCTGTATATTTGTGGTTTCTTTTAAGGATTAAAAGGACCAAATTTAAAAAAAAAACATCTTTGAGAGAATAAATTTTTTGATTAAATTAAAACAATCGGTATCTTTGAGTGACTAAATTAATAATTCTCTCTTTTATTTATAAACAATTATTCAAATCCTTATGCAATTGTCCAAATTCTGAGTACGTTCTTTACGCAGAAACGGAAAGAAAAAGCAAAAGGGAATGCATTTATTGTGTTTGTTAGTAAAAGTTGAGAATGAAAATGGAATGAGAATGTATTAAAATTACTACTTTACCCATTATATTAAAATAATTTTTAAAAAAAGTTATGATTATGTCAAATTAAAAGATATAATAGACATTTTGTATTTTCTTTTTTTAATTATATACACTTTTTAAGATAAAAATAAAAAAGTAAATAACATATATGGCCCACGTATTTTTTTCCTGCCTTTTTCCCTTGCCATTTTCTTCCTAAATAACACCACCTCGGTTTGTTGGGCTTTTCTCCAAGGGAGAAACAATGGCACCCAAGACCCATAGTTGAATACCTGTGAACCCTAACTCGAATATTATTACTGTGTCTTTTTCATCCAAGTGCAGGAACTATGTTGTGCAGTTTATAATTAAAATGAGAATATCATTTATAAATTCATTAATTGCACACAAACTTGGTGGAAGGTACGTTGAATTCTCCACCAACAAGTATGCCAGCAATGTGGTGGAAGATCTTTTTAAGTTTGCTGATCAAATAACCGTTGCTCTTATGATTCAAGAGCTCATGGACAGCCCTAATTTTTTGTCTGTTCTTCAAAATCCTTTTGGAAATTATGTTGTTCAGAGAGCACTCGAGTTCTCTCAGGTTAGATTTCACTTTCTACTTTCTACGTTATATGCAGTTCTTTATATCTTTATTATGATATGATCTAAAGAATAGCCTTTTGAATGTAAAATTTGAATTGCAGGGATTGGATGTGCATTCTACTCTATGGTACAAAATTATGTTGAACCAAATGTATTTACAAAGTGATCCTTATGGGAAAAGAGTGCTTTCATTTGCTAGAGCGTCTATGCCTCGACTAGACTTTTAAAAATAGGACAAAACTTATATGCTGTTGTTTATATGTTTTTGGTAAGGTTAACCAATTAAAAAAAGACATGTGTTAATTTTGAGAAAAAAATTGACACATGTCTTTTTTAATTAGTTAACCTTACTAAAAGCATGTAAGCAACATCATATAAGTTTTTTCCTTAAAAATATTATGTAGTGTTATGGCAAAGTTGTAGAATAAATATATATATGTCTTTATGTTTGGCTTTCATTAGCTTTATTGTTGTCGGTAATTTTGTTTCTTGATATGTAAGTTTTGGTAATTTTGATGCTAGTGTACAATTTAAGTTAATTTGTGTAATTTATGTTTATTTCTATAGGTATATGTTTTGGATACTTAATATAGGGTGTGTTCTTTACCTAGAATTGATGATGGAAAAGTGTTTTCTTCCTAACAAATAAATCCCACTTTTTTCAATGTGATGAAATTATATTTTTGCTCTTACTTTTTTACTTACTTTTATTCTATTATCACTTTTAAAGTAAGGACAAAATGGTCATTTTACCCACTTATATTCCATTTACATCACATCATATTGACATGACATTTCCATTCCCTCATCTTTTCTCATTCTCATTCCCATTCCCATTCCCTCTCTTTTCAACATTAAATGTTTCTCTTATATTTGACTTTTAAATAGAAGTCATATACAAGCTGTGGCATAGTGGCATTATATATATGACATGATACTAAATGAATCAGTTTTATTGTACTTAATCATGTAATACAATTAAATTTTTGAAATTGCTCGTGCTTTAGATCTGTGCAGTAATTTTTTGGATTGAACTTCTGTTAGTCTTTCTAACATGCTACTGAGTATTAATACCCTGCTCGGTAGTATTTAAAAGTGATTTCCCTTACTATCATTGTATATTTGCAAAGAAATCATATAATACAATTCAATTTTTAAATTTGTTATGTGTCAAGACCATTCAATGCTTTTTATTGTATCTTATTGTGTTTCTAAAAGATATTATTAAAATTTCTTGTGTCAAATTTTATTTTGATCATTTATCTTTCTCACGTGCTATATATTAATCTTTTTATCTTTCACAAATTCTAAACCAATCTTTTATTTTTACAACTTGTTTTAAATTGATCATTTTGTGACGAGAGTTTTGTCCAGGTCAGTGAGAGTATTTGAGAAGTTGTATATTTATTTATAATATGAGAGATGAAAGTAGATCTTCTAGAATAATTCTCTATATTTTTTGTGAGTTATGAGAGAGAGAGAGAAAGAAACCAATCATCCAACCACAAATCGAAAGCGCATCAGCCAGCTAATCAACATACGACAGCCGGCTCATAAATAGAAATCAACAGTGTGATGTGTTGTGCACACAATACAGCTGGGTTGCTTCAAAATGATTATTGTGTTTAAACTTGATCTTCTTCATTTGGTTCCGAGATGGCTGTGCTTAAATTTATTCATTAATCTTCTTTATTTGGTTATGAGATGGAGGGTAATATGGACAATTTATCTTGCTTCCCACCTATCCTGATCCTCTTCCCTCTATGAAGACAAGGAAACTAGGTTGCTTGTTCACTGGGAAGCTCAAAACCATCTCAATTTCCCTGAAGCTCTACCAAACATAATGAGAATATGAGATAAGGATCCACTTCCCTTTCCCTATGTGTTTTTAATACCAAACGTGCTCTTAGAAGCACTAATAAAGTGGAATGAGATTTTTAACATTTTCTTAAGGCAAGAATATCTACACAAAAGCTAATCAGTTTTCCAACTCACTTGCTCATAAGTAATTGTTCCAAAGTTTTCTAATACAAATAAATAAGATATATAGTATAAAAGTAAAAACATATAATTAAAGAAACTCCACTAACCTATAAAAGATTTTAGGGCGAAGTACTTTTGCTGCCCCCAAATTTTACTGTAATGTTCATTCTTGACCCCAAACTTTTTTTTGGATTCATTACTACCTTACTACCTTCAAACTTTCAGTTTTGTTCATGCCTACCTTTTTTGCCAATACTGTTAACTTGCTTAACGAAATTTGCTGACGTGGACGATGAAAGTGTATATCTTTTAATATGTCATTGTCCACCACATTTTCTATCTCACATTTAACTATTTATTTTTATTAAAAAAATAAACCTAATCCAAATAAAAGAAAAGGTTTTAGGGTAAAAGTTTGATATTTTTTTTTGGATTAATTTTTTTAATAGAAGCGACAAGTTAAATGTGAAGTGAAAAATAATTAAGGTGGACAATGACATGTTAAAAGAGATACACGCTAGGGGTGTACAGGTTGGCCTATGACCCGGACAACCCGACCCAGCCAAATTCGGGTCAATCGGGCCGGGTCAACCGTGCCATCGGGTCGGGCTCCTCAAAATCCGGCCCGACCCGGGGTAGGCTCTTTTTTTTTGTTATTTTTATTATTTAAGTAATTTTATATGTAAAAAAGATTAAAATTGATAGCTGAAAATAAGATATCATATCTATTATTTAATATCTTATTAATCTATTCCTAAAACTAGGTAATAAATCAATTTAAAATTAAAAAAATCTATTCAAAATGTCAACATGTATTAATTACTCTCCATTTTCTATGCTCACTCTCCATTTTCTATGCTTACTCTCTATTTCCCATGTCTACTCTCTATTTCCCATGTCCATTTTCTATTTCCCATGACTCAAATTCAAATTTTAAAAAAAAAAAACCAGCTGACCTGGTGGACCCGACCCGGTTCTCGGGTCCAGCCAAAATCCGGCCCGTGTACACCCCTGATACACACATTTATCATCCACGTCAACAAATTTCGTCAAGCAAGTTAACGGTGTTGGTAAAAAGGGCCGGCATGAAGAAAATTAAAAGTTTGGAGTATGTATGAACTAAAAAAAATTTGAGGCAGGAATGAATATTACAACAAAGTTTGAAGACAGCAAACATATTATCCAAAAGTTTACTTAATTTTGACTTTTGATCACCCTCCTGAACCTTTATGGCTTTATGGGCCTTACCTCATTATTTAATAAGAGTTTCTTCTTTCTTTCTTTTTTCGTTTCTTGGGCTTCGGCCTGGATGTCTCACAAAAATACAAATTAAATTATTTTATATATTTATAAAAAGATATATATTGCATAAAAAGTAATTTTAATACAAAAAATAAATTAAATTAATTTTTTATGGATGTATATCAAATATTAAAAAAACTAATAATAGATAATTTTGGAGGAGAAAAATATTTATTATTATTTACTCTGAAATAAATTACTGTTAATAGGAAATAATGAGTTTTGTATGAAATTTACAGAGAGAAAAAAAAAATACGAGGATGAAGTAAAATAAGCATTTTGCAAGAAAGAAATTGATTTGATCTTAGCCATAAGGCCGTAATTTGGAAGAAAGAATTTGAGTAAAGTAACAAAAGAAGCTGAGATTGAGGCATAAATGGTGTAGCATTGATGATGGTCACGTCTCTCCCTCTCCCTCTGCCGTAACATACGCTTTCCTCATCTTTTTCTCCAAAATCTATACATAACTACTAGTTCCCAAATTGAATCTTCTGCTCTTGTACATTCCTCTTATGTGATTAATCACGATTAAAATCATAATTAATCGATTAAAAAATTACAATCAAATTTTTAATTACGATTATTGATTGATTAGTCAGGTTATTATCGTGTCAAAAATCGAACAGTACTATTTAGACAGTAGAGAAGTTGAACTACTAATTCCTTACACATTTTTGGGAGCAAAAGTTTATTACAAAGGAGTTTTAAACTTCAAAACATTCATTTAATTATTTAGCGTTATTTTTTAATATTAATAAAAAATTACGTTAATAATAACCAACTTTAAATAAATTAAAAATCAATTAATTAGAGAAATGTCTTAAAGTTCAATACTTCATAGTACCCATCTTATCTATAAAAAAATATTCACAAAATTTTCTCAGATTTTTTGTTTGAAAATACTATAAAACTAATACCAAATAAGATTGATCAACAAAATGTTTATATTTTACGTAATTGAAATGTAAAATTCTACTAATTTATTATCTAAATATAAGTCTTTCTGCTCCATTATAAAGTGCACTTCTTTAATGGAAAAAACTAAGGTAAAGTTGCTTAGGTGCTTGCTATAAAGTTCACCAATCATAAACCTTATTTATATTCTCTCTCCAATTTGATTGGTTATGTAATTTATTGTTTTTCATTTTCTCTCTCTACCATGATTGGTTATACAAAAAATTTTTGCCACGTGTTTCAATTATATTGGTAAACTTTAGCAAGTACCTAAGTAACTTTACCTCAGTTTAATCCTTCTTTAATTTGTTGAAGTTCATAATTGGCGCGTAATTAGATTCTTAAACATCTATTATTCAAGGGTTTGAACTCTGACAATATAATTGGAAAACCTTTGACTTAAAGAAAAAGTGCGCTATGATAATTTACTTTTACATATTAACGGATTATTATGTAACTTATATATAAAAAAAATAATAATGCACTTCACTCCTTCACATAATTGCGCTTATAAATTATAATATCTGAACTCAAGATATCTGTCCTTTTATTTACGAAAAAAAGAAGATATCTGCCCTTTTTATCCTTTATTCATTATTCTGGTAGCTACCTCACCGACAGCCGTTAATCTGTTTTTGGTTGGTTGGAAAACAGAGGAAAATGAAAAAGGTCACTCAAATTTGAATATTGTTGACATTTTGTCGGGTTGTTTTGTAAATGAGGCCAAATTAAATCCATCAAGTTCACACAGTGAATTTAATTATTTCACATGTTCAACGGTCCCGTCTAATTAAAGGACTCACATATGACATATATATATTTATAGCTTCAATGGAAACACTTCAATGAAGTTGCTCTAAATAATAAATAATTTAATATCACTCCGATAAAATTTTAATCTTTTAGATTCAAAATCCCGTGAATGTATGGGAGTGTTATTCTCTTTTTTTTTTTAATTTATTAAATAAATTTTATTTTTTATAATATGATAAAATTATATTTTTATCTTTATTTTTTTATTTATTTTTATTTCATTTTCACGTTTATTATAAAGATAAAATAATCATTATATTCACTTTTATTTCATTCACATTATATTAATTATATAATATTATTTAAATAAGATGTGGGATTTGTAACTATAATCAAATACATGACATCAAATAAGTTTGAATCAGTAGGCAAAACCTCAAAGACGGGCGGACAAAAAATATCCAAACAGGTACCATTCAAAATCTTCATATTGTGCTATTTTCCCAGCATTTTCTCAGGCAACAAACAAACTTATAGTAAAAGTGTAAAACCACTATTCTAATTTCTAACCCAACTTTAATTACACTTGTTTCTATTAAACTACTATAAGAAAAAAAATAATAAAGAGCAAGGTTAAATATCATTTCACAGAAACCCAGAAATCAATTCAATCCCATCTCGATTCCTTAATGTGGGGTTTTCGAATTTCTACAAAATTCAGAGACTGCTCCGTCCTCTGTTTCACTTTCGCTTCCAATCACAAAATGCCCCAACGAATCCACAACTTTCACCAAATTCTCTTTACACAGAAATTCATCGCTGAAAACCCTCTCCACCTCCCTCTTCAAATCGTGCACGAAAACATGGGTTTTCCTCTTCGCTTCTCCGGCGGCGCTTTTCTTGCTCCGCGCAAGCACCGACGCCGTGAAGATCGCCGACATCCTCCCCGGCGCCGCCGGGAAATACCCGCGCGGCCCGTCCACGAGGATCACATCCCAAGGGATCTCGTAAATGTGGTTCGGCAAGTCGTTGATTCCGAGCTTGCAGTCCGAGAACAAGAGATTCTGAACCGGCCGGCACTCGCTCCTGAACCGGGTCTTCGCCTGCGAGAGCAAATGCGAGGATTCGCTCACCTTGGTGGTGAATTGGACGTCGTAGGCTTCGAATCCCGGGTTCGATTGCTCGAATTTGGACACCAAATACTCGTTCTCGTCCAGCAATACGGTGCGGCGGCCGTGGTGGTTTAGGGCGAACCAGAGGAGGGATTCGTGGGTGAGGCCGAAGATGAGGAAATTGGGATTTGGGGTTTGGAGGAGAGTGGTGGCCACGGCGGAGATCTCGGCGGCCGACATCATTGGATGGGCTTTGTGGGTGGTGGTGACATTGGCGGCGGCGTAGTGGAGAAGGGCTTTGACGACGGGAAGGGGAACAGGGGCGGCGGCGGTGGTGGTAGTGGTGGAGGAGGAGGAGGAGGAGAGGAGGGTGAGAGTGAAGATTAAAGTGAAGAAAGGGAGGAAGAAGAGAAGGCAGAGGCGATTGAAAGTGGAAGAAGTGAGTTTGTGAAGAGAAGGAGGAGGGTGGAAGAGAATGAGTTTATGATTATGGATCTTCATTCTTGGATAATGCAGATTCTTGGGAATGAATTTTAGATTGTCTGAGAAGAAAGAGAGGGAGCAGTGTGAAAACTGAAAACTTTAAAACTGATGGTCCCCTAACTCCCTTCATAAGCTATATGGTATGTAGTACTATATATATATAAATACTCATGCCATAGTTATTTTGCCTATATCTAAATGAGGTCTTAAATACTAATCAAATAAATAAGTGAGTTTAATGATCAAATATGCTAGAAACTTCCAATATGAGATGTGTATTTAATATCAAGTACAAATGACCTATTATTGATTGAGTGGAATGGACTCATCCATCCTTAATTAAATGTCAAGGGTTCGATCTCTGCCTTGGGTATGGAGCAGCTTTAAATCATTGGGCCAGCTGTCCCATCCTTCGAGGTGCCTACAATTCAGCAAGTGGATTAGTCACTATGCTCGACGGTAGATACCTTGGTCTAAAAAAAAAAGGTTTTTTTGGAATCGAATTCTAATAAGTCATGTAATTGTCATTGATGGTAGATAATCCCATGAACTAATTTTCATAGGTAATATCAAAGGTTTTAAATTTAAGAGAAAAATAATTTATTATCATTCTTTGCATACACTATTTTCACCTATTTGAATGAATTAACTGGGTTAATTAATTTGTTGAAGTTTATGATGTTCCAAATCCTATTTTGACATATTTTCTTGGGAGGTGAGCACAGTACTATTTGCTTAATAATCGCATGTAATTAGTGAAGAAATTTTGCCAAGTTGTCTTTTTGATGTTTGAATTACTTTGTGTTCTAAAAACATGATAGGCTAAAGACCACAGGAAAGTAAAGCTTTATTAACTTAGGCCAGTTTGATTAGTATATTTAGGAAATAAGAACGAGGATGTAGGTCGATGAGATTATCACTCCCTTGTTTAGTTGTAGGATTTTTTTTTTTTTATCGTAATGTTGTCTTCCAAATTGTTATCGTATGGAAGGAAAATGAAATTTTGAGTGGGAATATATGATGTATTTTTTACACTTTTGTTTTTGAAAAGTTATCCCTACCCACCACCACTATTGCGGAAATAAATTAGTAATTAACTTATTATATTCCTTTTTTTTATTTTTATTCTTAATCCCAATCTCATTCTTTTCCATGTTATATCAAACACAATCATATATAATTATATTTTATTTTATTTTCTTTCTCATTTTTATTCCCACACCCTCAAAATTTGATCTATGAACCAAAATGCCCTTAGTTATTGTGAGATGAGGAAAGGAAAAACAAGGGGTTAGAATAATGTATTTAGAGGAAAAAATATTAAGAGTCATTTCAATAAAAAAAATTGTATGCTTTTGAAACCCTTCTAAAATGCAAGTTTAAAATTGGGTAAAATGTACCAAGACTTCTTGAATTTTGGGTCATAGACACATACACTCATGAGTTTTAAAACTCTGCAGATAGACCCTCTGAACTTTTAATTTGGGGCACCTAGCACCCTTCTGTCCACATTCAGTCGTTATTTACTACGTAAGCACATTTTGTAAAGATAACTTTAGTCATTTCATATTTTAGTGGCTCCAAATTAAATGACTAAAATAGTGTAATAATGATTAAAATACCCTTACAAAATGTGCTTAAATAATAGACAACGGTTAAAATGTCTTCACAAAATATGCTTATGTGACAGATAACGACTACAATATCCTTACAAAATGTCGTTACGTGTCAGGTAATAACTGAATGTGAACAAAAGTATGATAGAAAGATGCTAGATGTCCTAAATTGAAAGTTCAAGGGGTTTACCTACAAAATTTGTTTTTTTAAGGCCTACAAGATTTTGAAACACAAGAAGTATATATGCCAATGACTTAAAACTCGGTGAATTTAAATGAATTTACCTTTAAAAATTCATATCTCAAGTATAGATATCAATGACTGAACTGTCAAAAGTAAAGTGGGAGCAAGATGATGTTTTGGTAATTTACAAGAAAGGAATAATAACATGAGAAAAATGCATGGGGTGAATGAAAGAGTCTCTTACTATAATTACTATGATTGGCCATTTGGTGTGTGGCGTTTTGGGATGGATGATGTAGAATATGACTTTAAATGAACATAGAGATTGAGGTGTAGATATGAAATTGATCAATTTGAAGGTACAAAGGCTTAGTTGGCTTGCCTTCTTTCCTTTACTTGTGCTCTCTTCTTTTTGCTTTTTCCTATTTTGGAGCACATGGTTGTGTAAGTTAAATTAAACAAAGAGATGTCATTTACAACTTATAAATGAGTTTTATTTTAAACATTTTTTTTATCGAATTTTAAAGATTCATTTCAATCAATGAGAATGTATAAATAATTGTTTTTTTTATTAATTTTAAGATAATAATTTTTTCTACACAAATAAAAAAATATTAACAAGTGTCTTATTAGATAAATCTTTTAAGGAACATTTCTTCAAAAATAAAATCCAAATAATGCTTAATTCTGACACAAAAACTATAAGCATACGAAAGTTAAGGTTACTCTCATTTTTCAAGTCACATTAACAAATTATTTCGTTCAAGCCACTGCTATATATCTATCTATTCACTTGAGCATATTGAATAATAACCCAAAAAGTTTAAAACAAAATGGAGAAAGAAATTTGAAAATTTTAGAAAGCGAGCCAAAGGAAATTTTGTTTAATTAATTAATAATTCTCCAAAATTTTCTCTCTTGTATCCCATCTAATCATGTTCCCAAATCCCAATGGCCCAATTTCAAAAAACAGAAGTTATAATCTTTTTAATTAATAGAATATAGCTAATATTTGAGTTCAAACTCTTCATAGATATGGATGTGGATCCATTAAAGTGTAGATTTAGTGTATTATTAAGATAGTTAGATAAAAATTAAGATTCTTAGACACACAATAGTATTTTTATCTAATAATCTGGATGGTGCTCTTCGCATACTGGCTAAAATGCAAATCCATGTCCATATATATGATATGCCTTTTTTGTAGTGATTGTACCATTTGTCATGTAAAGAGCTTATTGAATCAAGAAAATATTTTTTTGCCAAGTTCCATTTTTTGAATTTCTTTATTGAATATTAAATTTGAAGCAGACAAATTAAAGTTTGAAGTTGATTTGCTTTAAATTTGAAAATTTCCTTTGTTGAGCTGGTGTGCCTCATGCCTGGATAACTTTAACAAAAGGGGGAGTCTTTACTCTTTATCAATCAAACTTAATAATCCTCTATTTCTTTTCGGTTAATTAAAGTGAACCTTTTTCTAAACACTAATTCGGATCACACAATTATGCTTTCTTGTCCTTAATCACCCACAAATTTATCAAATTTAACTTCGGCCCAATTACCCAAATTCCATACATTTCTGTTTATCAAATTACCAAAAATAACCTATAATATATTATGCAAGGTTTGGTCACGTGAATGTTGGAGGAAATAAAAATTTGATGTGAAAGTGATGTGATGTTAATAGAATAAAAGTGAGTAAAATTATCATTTTATCCTTCTATTAAAAGTGAAAATGAAATAAAAGTGAATAAAAAAGTAAGGACAAAAACATAATTTCACCAAATTATAAAAATTAAAGTATGTTTAGTATGAAAAACGTTGAAAAATGATGTTGAATTACAACCAAAATTACGCCAACATTCACACAATCAAATGGGATCTAATGCCCACGACAAAAGATGAGAACACGAAACAACATGAAGATAGAACATTATATACATTGATACAAAATTTGTTATTGATATGTAAATCTCGAGTAAATTGTAGAGCAAAAGGTGAAGATGATGAGTTTCTATACACACTATTATTTTAGTCAAAAGCCAAAGTGTAATAGCGGGTTAGTTTGGATACTTGGACTGCGTTTGATAAAAATACACAGATGAAAAAGGTAGAAATATAGGGTCCGTTTGAATAAACTTTAATTGAAAATACTTTTTTTATAGAATTTTGTAAAAATAGAGCTTTGAAAAAAATAAGTTTTTGGTATAAATAATTTTTTTTAGAACCATGCTTGGTATAAATATTATAATAATATTCTTATCTATATTAATATAACTGTGGGGTCTTCCGGTCAACGGTCTCCTAAAATAGTCAATTAGTTAATTAAAAAATAAATAAAAATATGATGTGAGAAGATCATGGGTAAGAAAAAATAAGAATAGTGATAACTTCCCATGATTTCATTTATTATTTAAATGTGCATGTGAAACCTCTAGTAAATAGATATTATAATAGGATAGGACAAGACGGTATTATGATTGATGAATATAGGAAATTAGGGGTTTAGCCAGCTCTCGAACGCATGACCTAATATATTTTTTAGGCAAAGGAATGAACCATACAGACTAGGACATGCAAGTTCCGGATTTTTCATATATAGGCTCTATCGTTGGGGCTTTTATTAGAAGCTAATACATTTAGCTTAAAAAAAAAGGGAAGTCTCTACTTTTTTTTAAGCTTCTATATTTTTAAAAAGCCTATCCAAACATATTATTTTTATAGTTCAAGTACTTATATTTAAAATAAAAGGACTTCTCACTTGAAAAAAAGCCTATACAAACGAGCCTTATATATTATAGAGTAAAGTACTAAAGAAAAGTACTGTAAAAAAATAAGGTGAGAGATAGAGAGAAAATTTAGGAGAGAGAAAAAAATGATGAGAAGTGTTTGGTATATAAAAAATATGATGTAAATTAAAACTTTTTGAAAAAGCGTGAGAATACATGAGAAGTACTGTTTGATATTGTTACCAAACGTACCCTTATTGTATTAGTAATTGAGGAATTTTCTAAAAATTTTCAGGGAGAGTTTATAATTTATTTGTTTCTTATAAGGAGTTTATTATTTATTTGTAGAAAATTTATAGGGAGTGAAATTTATCCCAAAAAATATTGTAGTAAGTATTGAGATATCGAACAATATTAAAATTTTGGTGTTCTTTTTCTCTTTATTTTACTTTTGTGAGTGTGCTTTTGGGCTTGCAAATAGCAAGAGCATTATTTAGCCCAATACTATATGTTTAATTTAAATGTATTGGTTGGAAAGAAAGGATCAATTAATTTATTTGACTAAATTTATTTAATTATACATTTAATTTTATTACAATGTAATTCAGTACGGTCCTTTATTCCCTCCACACATGCAAGTACAAGCACAAACTGAAAACGTTGATATATATATATATTATATATAACACCCAAGATTATTGAATTAAAACATGAGACGAATAAGCAAATTACTTATTAGTGAGGATCATCATCATATCATCCATCCAACTCTTGTGGTATTGCTTAATTGAGAATGTGAGTGCAGTTAAAAAAAGGATGGTCCTTATTCATGAAGGTCATAGTATTATTATTAATGGAGACAATATTAATTATAGTCCCATTAATAATGTTTGCAGTAGTGAGGATAGGTTGTTTGCAGTTACTATGAGGACTACTCACAAGCTTAGCCTCACATATTTGATGAGCAAGATCCTGATCCACCATTATTTTATATGATCCACTTGACTCTGTCATCCCCTTCTTACTGTACAAAACTTGTGATGTATTCCGATCTTTGCATTCCACAACTACCTCCGCACCTATATATATATATATATATGCATCATGATCATCATATATATCATTCACAAAGTAATTCTATTCTATTACAAAGACTATATATAGTATGGGTAAGAGTCTCTTTGGACACGTTTGTTCTTAAGTGTTAGGACAAGGTTTTCTCTTGTTGATGAGAAGTGTTTCTTTTTTGGTTAAAATGATGAGAAGTGTGTTTAATAGTAGTAAAAATAATTTTTTTTAGTATTTAAATAGAAGTTAAAATTTAAATATTTTATAAAAAAATATCCTTATTAAATTTTATATTTTTTAATGTATCCTTTTTTTTCCTCCTAAAACCTCATCATTATATTTATTTATTTAAATAAAATTAATATATATTTAACTAAAAATTAAAATATAATTATTAAATAACAAATTTTCAATAATTAATTAATTAAAATTCATGATTTATTTAACTATCATCTTATTAAATTAATAAACTAATTAGTATTATATATATTTGTTAAAAATTAATAATAATAAATATTTATACCTATTAATCTATTTAATAACAATAACAATATTTTAATTTAATTTATACATATCCTTTTTTGGTAATTTTAACAATAAAAAACATTTTTTTATACAAAAATTATAAATATAAACGACTTTTCTTTATTTAAAAAAAAATCATTTGAAAATAAATAATTTTTGAAAAATAAAAACGTACCGACAATGTAAGTGGCCGCAGAAGTGTCAAAACCGGCAAGGCAAGTGTCGCAGTACACACGACCCTGCACCGAGAATAGCTTCCTCTCCAGCCGGATGGCTGCAACCATGGCCGGCAACACGCACAGCAGCAACAGCAAGCTAACTCTGGAGGTGGTAGCCATATGTCTAATTAGGTCCTTCGAATTTGGATTTGCAGACAAAAACTGATGAGACCACAAATTAAAGAAGAAGATCTATATATATATATGAGAGTGTGAGATTTTATTTAATTGGTATGAGTTCATGGATAGAAGAAGGGTGTGTGTGTTTCTTTATATAGGAGTGCTACGTTTTGTTTTGCATCAGATTTTCTCAACATGCATTCATGGAATGGAATCCCCCACCTTTTTTTTAATTCAGTCACACTTTCTCTATTATTGATTTATTTCTTAGATCGATTTTCTATATTATTTTTTTTTTTTTTGACAAAACGATTGTATTCTCCTACAGCTGTTTTAATTTGTAATTCATTTCAGTAATAGAATATCAAAACACCATATTTATGTGTGTCTAATAATTTTATACGTATGATGGAATTATGCGATTTGTTAAATTGATATGCATTCCATATGAAAGTGTGTTAATTTCAAATAATATGTATGAATTATAAGCTGATGATCACTTGCTTATATATATAATTGGTCGTGGATCCATATCAGTTTAATATGATTTCATTATTTTATTAATGCTAGCTATCTGGAATAAAAGTTCAATGGTACCGTATCACTGAACTTCAGTGCATTTCTCCAATCATGTAGTGTCATTTATTAATATTAATAAAAACTCACATTAATTAGGGTCCACCTTGAATGATTTAGGGACCAACTGATTGGAGGGATGTACTGAAGTTCAGTACTACCGTACCACTGAACATCTACTCCTATCATAGATATGTACGTGTACATCTGCAACATGATACAATTATAAACGCCATAAATAAAGATTTTCAAATTCAAGAATTTTAAGTAAATTCGTGAAAGAATATAAATTCGACATATAAAGATTTTACTTAGATCAGTAAGTAATTAATAAAAAATATATTTTTATCATAATTAATATAGATAATAAAAATTCAAATACAATTGATACATAAATATTGAATACAAATTCATGACTTCTAATCATAATTTATAAAAATTAATTTTTTATATTTAAATATTTATATTTCTTAACATTTCGATACTATTGTTTTTAAATTATATTTTTAAGAGAGAAGATTTTGGTAAGTGAGCTTCACAAAAATTTAAGAGTGCCCAAAAATAATATTTTTCATGAGTTTATCATGTTTGCTAAATTTAGTACGAGTTAACTCATTCTGTCTATATGTAACTGTAAACTCATAAGAATTTAAGAATTAACTTATAAAAAGAGTTAACTTTAGAGTTTAACTATAAGACAATGTGCTTAACCTAAATAAATAATTAATTATTCAAATAAATTTTAATTGAGAGAATTGAAGTTTAGTGAATAAATTTTCTATTAATTAAGTTATTGATAATGTTTTATTAACTAATAACTTAAAATTATTAAGCAATTAATTTTCTTGCCTCTATCATATATATCACTCAGAAATATAGAGTGGTGACGTTCAAATTAACAGTTTTATATAATATCTTCAATTAGTCATAATTCTAATAATTTCACAAATAATTTCATGTAGTAGCTTCTCCCTAATTAATCATTGTATCATCGATCGTATAAAAATAGTATTCCTTAGCTTGTCATGATTATATTGAATGATGAAAGAAGTCTCAGGCAAAAAAAAAAAAAAAAAGATGAAAGAAGTCAAATTTTCTCTTTGTCATGTCCTCTAAACTACATACTTATATACGCGTATATATATATACACGCATGCTTGTGCAGAGTTATATACACATTTTATAATGTGTCCGTATGGTTGGCCCCAAAAAAAGTGTGTCTGTATGCACAAATATATAAATGGGATTGATGTTAACTTAATCATATTTAAAAAAAATAGGCTCTGTGATACAATTTGTTGCAATCATGCAATAGATATGTGACATAATTGGTGTTATTGATGTCACATATATATTGTGTCACATACCCAATGAGAATCGCATCAATAGTATCGATTGTGCCACATTCACATTGTATGATACAACAATTGTATCATAGATCCACACTTAAAAAATATACGTGGGTTGAGACAAATAATTGAAGATTTGAAAAAATAATGCTCGCTTCATCTATAGACAAGGATTTGAATATATAAAATTATTTAAAATCTTGCTTAATAAACTTTCTTCTATATAGAGATCCCTTTATACTTAAAGACTAATTAAATAGTTGCGACTAAGTACAACTACTTAGAATTTAAGCCTGCATAAAATTTTTTTGTATTAGACTTTTATTAATCTCTCTAATATGCCATTGCCACCCGATCCATAATACTTAATAGTACCTTTTTCCTTACTCTCATTTTGGAAAAAAATATATATATAACACCACTTTTGTAAAGAAAAATTACAAGACTTTTCAGTCTTCACTTTTCAATAAAGAAATGATAAATTAATTTAATTAAACCTAACCAAGATCAGTATAATTTACTCTGAAAGATATTAGACTGATTTTTACAAATTTAGATTTATATCCGAATATGCTAAAGTACAAATCTAATAAAATACATACATTATACTGTTTCAGTTGTTAAATAAATTTATTACACGAATCTTAATTTTTATTTAACGATATGAATCGTTAATTTTATTTGGCTAACATCAATCTGCTACAATAAAAAAAAATTCATGATTATAACTTCTTTGTACCACACTTCATCCTCCACTTACATAAATTCTTCACCACCACCATCTTATTCCTCTGATTTCCTACAATTTCTAACAAGAAATCCATCAAAATCATGGCTTCTGAGAATCACAAGCTCCATATCTTCTTCTTCCCCTTCCTTGCACATGGCCATATCATACCCACTATTGATATTGCCAAACTTTTTGCTTCAAGAGGCATCAAAATCACCATAGTCACCACCCCACTAAACCTCCCTCTTCTGACCACATCACTAGAAACACACAAATCTCATGGACACATCATCACCATCAAAACCATCCCTTTTCCCTCTGAAGAAGCTGGCTTACCCCAAGGCTGTGAAAATGCTGACACAATCCCTTCACCTTCTCTGTTTTATGCATTCTTCAATGCAACCAAATTGCTTCAACAACCTCTTGAACAACTCTTACTTGAAGACCGCCCAAATTGCCTTATTGCTGGTTCTTTCTATCCATGGGCCACTGATTCTGCAGCCAAATTTGGGATTCCGAGGATTGTGTTTCATGGGACTGGTTCTTTTGCCATGTGTGCATCAGAAAGTTTGAACCTTTACCAACCTTACAAGAATGTTTTGTCTGACTCAGATCCCTTTGTGATTCCTAATCTTCCCGGAAAAGAGATTAGGATGACAAGGATGGTTTTGCCTGGTTACATCAAGAACAACGAGGACAATGACTTTATGAGATTATTGAAGGCAGTTAGTGAATCTGAGGTGAGAAGCTTTGGGGTGATTGTGAACAGCTTCTATGAACTTGATGGGGTATATGCAGATCATTACAAGAAGGTATTGGGAAGAAAATCATGGCTTATTGGCCCTGTTTCTTTATGCAATAGAGACATCAAAGAAAAAGCATACAGAGGAAAACAGATCTCTATTGATGAACAAGAATGCTTGAAGTGGCTTGACTCCAAGAAACCCAATTCGGTTGTTTATATATGCTTCGGAACGAGATCAAACTTCCCGGAACATCAGCTCAAGGAAATAGCAATGGGTCTAGAAGCTTCAGGCCAAAACTTCATCTGGGTTGTGAGAAGCAGAGAAGAAGAAGATGATGAATGGCTTCCAGAAGGATTCGAGGAGAGAATGGAAGGGAAGGGGTTGATAATAAGAGGGTGGGCCCCACAAGTGTTGATTCTTGATCACGAAGCAGTTGGTGGGTTTGTGACACATTGTGGTTGGAATTCAACGTTGGAAGGAATAAGTGCAGGGGTGGCTAAGGTGACGTGGCCTGTGGGTGCAGAGCAATTTTACAATGAGAAGTTTGTGACGGAAGTGGTAGGAATTGAGATTGCAGTGGGTGTTAAGAAATTTGCAGTAATGGTGGGGGATAGTATTGAAAAGGATGCAATTGAGAAGGTAGTGAGAAGAATAATGGAAGGAGAAGAAGCAGAGGAAATAAGAAACAGAGCAAGGATACTTGGAAAGATGGCGAAGGAGGCCGTAGAAGAAGGAGGTTCCTCTTACTCTCACTTGGAGACACTAATTAAAGAGCTTGTTGAGTTTTCAAATTGAACAAAAGATTCTATTTTCTATTTCTGCTTGGACTAATGAATTAGGTGCCTCTACCCTTTGCTTTTACTATGTTATTTCACTACTTGTAAATGATTTATTAATAATCTTATTTTCATCTTGAATCTAGAGGGTTAGTAGTGTACTTTTATGGTCATCTAATATTTTCAATTCATGCTACTTTTCTTTAGATATTAACTCAGGCCTTTATTTTGTAATTGAAATTCTGCCCAAATTATGAGTGGCCTTGGCTTGGAGCTTGGGCTGCATATCATGAAAATTCAATACTACTTCTATACGTTATTTATTTATTTATTTATTTTTGTTAATATTAATAAAAATTTAATTTTTAATTTATTCAGAATGAATTTTTATTGAATGAAAGTTTAGCACAATTGTATTTCTTCAATCATGTAGTGTTATTTATTAATATTAATAAAAACTCACATTAACAAGGACACATCTTAAATTAATTTGGAATCAACTAGTTGGAGAGATGTATTGAAATTCAGTACTTTGATATACTGAAGTTCAGTACCACCATACTACTGAATATCTTCTCATCACTATTAATGTAGATCCCATAAATATTGGCAAATAGTACTTAATAAATTGACCGTAGTACTAGATTTTCATCCCCATTCATGAGTGCGGAAGATTCTTCAGTACCTCTCTATTTCAGGTGTTTATACAGTTAATAACTTCATATATTGGAAGGAGAAATGTATAACAGCGGATCAGGAGGCGAAAGATGGTATGAACTTATATGTTCTAAACATGATTAAGTTAAAATCAATTCCATTTCTAGCATTGTCTATGGCTATACTTGTTGGGAAAAATAATAAATAAATAAATAAAATATTTTTTTAATTGAGAATAAGTTAAAGAGATAAGATAAAACACATGCATAATCACCACAAAAAATTAACATAAAAATTTTAAATGGGAGAATAAATTACGACCGTCCTCATAATAGATGCCAATTTTGTCCCATTTTGCTAATACCAATCTGTTGCATATTCATTGATAGACCGGATTTTATTCCACTAATTTCCCACTTGCGTAATTTCATTAATTATTCTAAGGCAAAAAATCATTAATTATTCTAACTTCTTTCTGTTTCATCCTTCTCTTGCATAAATTCTTCTCCCTCTTTTTTTACAAATAAAAGTTTAATATTATCAAAATATTGAATTTTTAGTACATTATTTTATTTATTTAATCTTATTTATTAATAAGAATAGAAACCTATTTAAATGAATTAAAATTCAAATTTTTATTCACATTGGCAAAGTCAACTAACTAATAGAAAGAGTATCGAATTCTCAATAATTTTGTAGTATAAAAAATTCTCTCCTTGTGCACCATCATTTTATTCCACTAATTTCACACAACTCCTTGGGAAATCCCAGACATATATGACTCCTGATAATCACAAACTACACATCTTCTTCCCTTTCTTTGCTCATGGCATTTGGCTTAATTTTACGAGGTTAATTATTTTACTACTTGTAAAAAATTTTAAGCAGTAATATTGAAAAAAATCCACTTGTGAAATTAAAAAAATATTAACAATTCAAACTACTCAAGATATATATACATGTATGATATATATCTTTAGTTTATGAGGTTATTCCAAACACAAAATGAACAAACACATATGATATGATGCACGACATAAAGAAGGACAACAAAAAAAACCATTTATTTTAGGTCTCTAATGTTTAACATGTCATTTTAAATTTGGTCTCTAATATTTGTTGAACAAACATTTGCAATTGATATCAATTTAGTTTCTATAATTTTAATTTGATTATTTAAATTTGTAATTAGTATCAATTAAATCCTTTTAACAAGTATTAAAATTACCTAACAAAATTAAAGGGTATAGAAAGAAACGTAAGGTACGAGATTGGTATCCATTACAAAGGTAAAGAACCAAATTGATATTGAACAAGGAATCAAATTGATATTAATTATAAAATGTAAAGAATCAAATTGAGATTCAACAAAGGTTATCATCTAAATTTTTTTTAAAAAAAAATGCTAAGATTAGGATATATAACATAGAATTTTTCCCATAAAAAAGCAATGATGCTACCTAATTCACGACGAAAAGGAATTTGTCTTCACTCTTCATTATTCTACTGAATTATTATACAAAACCAAGAAATAGTAAATTAATAAAATAAAATAAAATGAACCAGTAAGGCAGTAAAGAGGAAGCACTCATTCACACATTCCTTCCTTCTCTCTCAATCCTTCCTTCTCTTCTTTTTCTTCTTCCTGGCTGAAAAATCCCAACTTGCAAACACTGAATCAACTCATTCACACATTATGACCAGTGAAAATCAGAAGCTACACATATTGTTCTTCCCCTACCTTGCACATGGCCACATGATCCCAATGGTAGATCTGGCCAGACTTTTTGCTGCAAGAGGCGTGACAGCCACCATAGTCACAACCCCACACAACCTCCCTTTTGTCTCTAAAACCATAGGAATTCCAGAAACTCCTCAAAATCCCGACATCATCATCAACACCTTAACCATCGAATTCCCCTCTCTCCAATTTGGCTTACCCGAAGGCTGCGAGAATACCGACTCTCTTCCTTCCTCATCTTTGCTTCCTAACTTCGTCAAGGCAACCAGGATGCTTCAAAAGCCTCTCGAGCAACTCTTACTCCAACACCAACCAAGTTGTCTCATTTCCGGTGTGTTCTTCACGTGGGCCCCAGATTCTGCGGCCCAATTCGGGATTCCCATCATTATGTTTCATGGGACTGGTTCTTTCTCTCTGTGTGCCATGGAATGCGTCACACTTTACCAACCTTACAAGAATGTTTCGTCGGATTCTGAGCCTTTTGTGATTCCGAATCTACCGGGGGAAATCAAAATGACCAGAATGGCTTTTCCCGAATACGTCAAGAGTGATGACGACAATGAGTTGACAAGAGTGCTTAAGGAAAGTAGAGAGGCAGAGTTGAGAAGCTATGGGGTGGTTGTGAATAGCTTCTACGAATTGGACCAAGTCTATGCGGATCATTATAGCAACGTAATGGGAAGGAAAACATGGCATGTAGGTCCTGTTTCCTTATCTAACAGAGACATGAAAAAGAAAGCTAACAGAGGAAAGGAAGCATCCATTGATGAAGAAGAATGCTTGAAATGGCTTGACTCCAAAAAACCCAATTCCGTGCTTTATCTCTGCTTTGGAAGCATAGTAACCTTCAATGAGTCTCAGCTCAAAGAAATAGCATTGGCTCTGGAAGCTTCAGGCCAAAACTTCATCTGGGTTGTGAGGAGAAGCAAACAAGAAGATGATGAATGGCTTCCAGAAGGATTTGAGAAGAGAATGGAAGGGAAGGGATTGATAATAAGAGGGTGGGCTCCTCAAGTGTTGATTCTTGATCACGAAGCTGTTGGTGGGTTCGTGACACATTGTGGATGGAATTCAACGTTGGAAGGAATAAGTGCAGGGGTAGCTATGGTGACATGGCCTGTGGGTGCAGAGCAATTTTACAATGAGAAGTTTGTGACGGAGGTGCTTGGAGTTGGGGTGCCTGTGGGAGTGAAGAAATGGGTGAGAGTAGTAGGGGACAGTGTGAACAAGGAAGCCATAGAAAAGGCAGTAAGAAGGATAATGGAAGGAGAAGAAGCAGAGAACATAAGGAATAGAGCCAAGAATTTTGCAAAAATGGCAAAGCAAGCTGTGGAAGAAGGAGGATCATCTTACTTAAACTTGACTGCTTTGATTCATGAGCTTAAATCTCACGGCCATTAATGTGATGGCTTTTACTTGCATTCATTTGAATATGCTGAATGTTTAGGTTATCACTTGTCATTTCAAGATTTGGTTAAATTTTTAATCTTAAACCTCTTACTCAAAATATCATTCATAAGCTCATGCCGTGCATCAACTTCTGCTATAATCTTATTCTGAATTAGTTGGGATGTTTAGAGGTCTAGTCTTATGGGATCTGTAGAGATTGGTGTTCTCTATAGGAAAAAAACTAAGGTCAAGTTCATTAGGTGTTTACTATCAAGTTCACCAATCATAAATTGTATTTTTATTTTCTTTTTTCGCGTAATTTATTGTCTTTTATATTCTCTTATTTCTCTCCCTATAATAATTGGTTATACAAAAAATTTTTACATGTGTAATTTTTATTGAAGAAATTGATAATAAACACCTAATAAACTTTACTTTAGTTTAGTCCTAGCCTATACAAAGTTAAGTTATTGGAAAATCATGAATATTTCATTGATAAATAATGCACTTTCTATGGGCTATACTAAATTGGTCAGTGCAAAAAGAAGTTGTTGTGGGTAAGTATTGAGGATAATAAGAAAGACCATTTGGTGTGTGGTGGAAGCCTACAAGGAGCCTAACAAAAAAAAAAAATCAAAACAAGATAGACCAATGTGACTTTCAAATTTAAAATAAAATAATTAAATAGATATTAAAATTTTGTTTTCCAAGAACTTAACTTTGTGATTGACCTATAAAATAGGAATTTTAAATTTATTCTATTTATTATATGGGATCAAATAAAATAAATTAAGATCAAATTAAAAAAAAAATCTTAAGGTGAACTTTCTTTTCAACCTATTGAATAATGTCTTTTTTCTTTGAAGAAAAAGCGACTTTGAAAAAAGATGACACCAATGATGATGTATCAAAGTAATATGTATATATATATATATATATATATATGTGGACAACACACTTTCTTTTCTTTATTTAATTATTAAAAATAATCACGTTCAAAGTATTATTAGCTATTAAATGTGAGTACATCTCTTAATAAATATATATTTGAATATAAATTTATTATGTGGTGAAAAACTAATCCCCTTCATTAAATCTAATAGGAATTCATAACAACGTACTTTTTTTTAAATATTAAAATTAACTGAGTAAAACAAGCACTCACAAGATAGCCTTGAAGAATGTTATTACTTAATAGAAATGGGTTCATCTTAATGTTATCTTTTTCTTTGTAGTATATATTTATTATTGAGAATGGTGAACAATTTTTTTTATTAACCTAATCTTTGTCTCTTAACTATCATTTTCCATTGCTATGTTTGATAAGGATGTTATTTAAGGGACATGATGTAATCTCACACTTTCTAAAAAAATTTTATATCATATTTTTTTACATACCAAATACACTTATCATCATATTTCTTATATTTTCAACACATTTTTCTCTACACTACTTTCTTTTACTCTACACTATTTTACATATTTTCCTTTACTATTCGTGCATTTCTACAAAACAGAACATTTAAATGAATCAAAACGGCGTCGTTTTGCTGATTTTGAGTGAGAGATGGTGTCATATTATTTAAATATGACACATAGGAGAGAAGATGTGCCACATAAGCCTTTCACGTTAGCATTTAATGACAAAACCAAGCAAATGTTATGCTAGAGGACCAATTTTAACAAAAAAAAACGTTGAGGACCTAAAATAACTTTTTGAAACATTGAGGACCAATATTAAACTTCGTACAATGAGGACAAAAAAATAATTTGGCCAAAAGGATCATTTGCATGCCTAAAAGGTTGGTTTGATAAAATCAACATATGCTCCACTTTCTTTCCAATACAGGATCTCAGAATCTCACATTCAGCTCACCACTACAAGACAAAAATCGTCATTCTATTTCTGTGGACCGCACTGAACTACACACTTCAACTATGTTGCACCATCATCTTCTTCCTATGATTTCCAAAATTAGCCTCTTTTTTGAAAAACCCCAAACTTTCTAACAAAGAAATCAACCAAACATTCATGGCTACTGAAAATCACAAACTCCATATCTTCTTCTTCCCCTTCCTTGCTCAAGGCCATATCATACCCATGATTGATATTGCCAAACTTTTTGCTTCAAGAGGCATCAAAATCACCATAATCACCACCCCACTAAACCTCCCACATCTTACCACATCACTAGAAACACACAAATCTCATGGACACATCATCACCATCAAAACCATCCCTTTTCCCTCTCAAGAAGCTGGCTTACCCCAAGGCTGTGAAAATGCTGACACAATCCCTTCTCCTTCTCTGTATTCAAATTTCTTCAATGCCACCAAATTGCTTCAACAACCTCTTGAACAACTCTTACTTGAAGACCACCCAGATTGCCTTATTGCTGGTCATTTCTATCCATGGGCCACTGATTCCGCAGCCAAATTTGGGATTCCGAGGATTGTGTTTCATGGGATGGGCTCTTTCGCTTTGTGTGTGATTGAAAGTTTGAACCTTTATCAACCTTACAAGAATGTTTCGTCTGATTCAGATCCCTTTGTGATTCCTAATCTTCCCGGGAAAGAGATTAGGATGACAAGGATGGTTTTGCCGGATTACATCAAAAACAATGACGACAATTTCTTTCCGAGATTGCTGAAGGAAGTTAGAGAATCAGAGGAGAAAAGCTTTGGGGTGATTGTCAATAGCTTCTACGAACTTGATGGGGTGTATGCGGATCATTACAAGAAGGTATTGAAAAGAAAAGCATGGCTTATAGGCCCTGTTTCTTTATGCAATAGAGACATCAAAGAAAAAGCAAGCAGAGGAAAACAAGCTTCCATTGATGAACATGAGTGCTTGAAGTGGCTTGACTCCAAGAAACCAAATTCGGTTGTGTACGTGTGCTTTGGAACTAGAACAAACTTTCTTGAACATCAGCTCAAGGAAATAGCAATGGGTTTAGAGGGTTCAGGTCAAAACTTCATCTGGGTTGTGAAGAGAAGCAGAGAAGAAGAAGATGATGAATGGCTTCCAGAAGGATTTGAGAAGAGAATGGAAGGGAAGGGGTTGATAATAAGAGGTTGGGCACCACAAGTGTTGATTCTTGATCATGAAGCAGTTGGTGGGTTTGTGACACATTGTGGATGGAATTCAACAATGGAAGGAATAAGTGCAGGGGTGCCTATGGTGACGTGGCCTGTAAGTGGAGAGCAATTTTACAATGAGAAATTTGTGGTGGAAGTGGTTGGGATTGGTGTGGCGGTGGGTGTTAAGAAATTTGCAATGATGGTGGGGGATAGCATAGAAAAGGATGCAATTGAGAAGGCAGTAAAAGAGATAGTGGAAGCTGAGGAAAGAAGAAACAAAGCAAGGAAACTTGGGAAGATGGCTAGGGAGGCTGTAGAAGGAGGAGCTTCGTCTTACTCTCACTTGGATTCCCTAATTCAAGAGCTTCTTAAGTTTCCAAATTAAACTAAACATTATTGTGTTTTTCCAGTATGTTTTTACTTTGTTGTTTCAGGGATAGTCTATGGAAAGTTATTTAATATCATCACGTAACTTGTTTTACCATATATTTTTGTTTTTAAGATAATTTTGCTGTTTGAAAAGCTCTCTAAATCAATTTAAAAAATGAGTAGACACATAATATGTTGTTGACGTTGCTTAATTCATATAATCAATTTTATTTAGAATTATTGTTGTTGTTGAAAAATTCTATAAATGGTTGTCAATTTATTAAAAAAAATAATACAGATGTTTAGAGAGTTCAGTTCTAATGCTGTATCGGATCAAAAAAGAGAATGAAGAGATAGAATGGATCCTACATGTGAGACCTACCACTCTATTTCTTTTCTCTCCTCTTATGGTCAAATATTATACCCACACTAGATTCAGAAGCCTTGAAAATAGGGGTGAATACTTTGTGTAAAAGTTTCTTCCTAAAACATAATTTTATCTTAAAAATTTTGAACTATATAGATTAACCAGAGCAATTAAAAATTATTTAGATAAGATTCTTTAATTTTAACTTTTAGTTAGTGGACAAGTGGACAACAACAACAAGCATATATAAATTATATATAAAGCATACAATTTTATCAAGTAAATAATTCAAATAGCAAGATATATAAAATTAAGGGCAAATTACATTTTTAATGTATTGTGTTTTAGTTTAATTTCAATTAGTTGTTATCTGATTTTATTTTTGTCAATTAGGTGTTATGAGCTTTGCACAATCAGCAACTTAGTGTCCTGTACTTTCACTCCGTCAATTTTTTTTAACAATTTGGTCTCAATTTAGTCTTTAAAAGATGTAATTTGTCTCAATTTAATCCTTTCAATATGAAAATATCAAATTTAGTTCTTTAAAGATATAATTTGTCTTAATTTAGTCCCTCAAAGATAAAAATATCAAATTTAGTCCCTATAAATAAAAGATATAATTTATTTTAATTTAGTCCCTAAGAATCTCCATTAATTAATATGACTAAATTTGAGACCAAATTGTAAAAAAAATTAACGCAGTGAAAGTACACGGTACTAAATTACTAATGGTGCAAAACTCAGAATCGTCTAATTAATAAAAATAAAACCAACTAATTGAAATTTAATCAAAATAAAAGTCACTAAAGTGTAATTTAAAAGTTTTACTCTAGCTCAATTCAACAAAGACTTACCTTTAATCTTATAAAGTAAAATAATTTCACTAAGAAAACTTGTTTTTATCGTTACTCCTATTATTGAATGATTTTTTCTTGCTCGCTAGCAACAATAAAAGTATTTTTTGATACAATAGTTGTTTATGAAAATACCTTTCAATTCAATTTTCGTAAACACAAATAATTCTTTTACAACGCACTTTTCTTATACTCTACTTAAAAATAAATCATTTAAAAATAATTCCAAACAAGCTCTTAGGAGCATCTTTCCTACTAACACTTTTGTTTTAAAAAGAACATGTAATGAAGTCAGAGGTTTCCTTAATACATGCCAATTGCCAAAATAAAAAAACTCAAGTTACCTATAATCAAACCGACTCCAAAATAAGTTACCATAAGGGTTATCCGTGATAATGATTTAATATTTCTATATAGGGTGAGGATCTTCCCACTTCCCACATTCCTATTGGTTTCTTAATTCAACCTCACTTTCGCATAATCCTTTTATTTATTCTTATCCTATCCACATGCCAACACATTTCTTTTTTTTTTGGTGCGTCAGAAAGGGAACAAGCCAAACCACCCTAAGGCACCACCTCCCATTATACAAAGACTACTGATTTTATCACTTCAATAATTGATATTAATTAATATGACCCAGTTGCCTTATACAAAAACTACCAGAAACTGCTTTTTTCTGCATAATTGTGATTCCTCAATGAATCTCTTTCTATGAAAAATCCCACCTTTCTCTTACCCAGAAACTACTTTTCTTCTTTCTTGCTAAAAGATTCCAACTTTACTCAGAAATCAACAAATCATGGCTAGTGATCAAACTCAGAAACTCCACATCTTCTTCTTCCCCGTTCCTGCTCATGGCCACATGATCCCAATGGTAGATATGGCCAAACTTTTCGCTGCAAGAGGCGTGAGATCAACCATAGTCACAACCCCACTCAACCTCCCCTTTGTCTCCGGAACCATAGGAAAGACTCCTGAAAACCCAAACGTTGTCATGATCGAAACCTTAACTATCAAATTCCCCTGTGTCGAATCTGGCTTACCTGAAGGCTGCGAGAATGCCCACTCTGTCCCTTCCCCATCTCTGTTTTCCAATTTCTACAGAGCAACCAAGATGCTTCAAGAGCCTCTCGAGCAAATCTTGCTCCAACACCACCCACACTGCCTCATCGCCGATGGGTTCTACACATGGGAAGGCGATTTCGAAGCCAAATTTGGGATTCCTAGGATCGAGTTTTATGGGATTGGTTCTTTCTCTTTGTGTGCTATGGAATGTGTGAGACTCTACCGACCCCACAAGAACGTTTCATCAGATTCAGAGCCCTTCGTGATTCCCAATCTTCCGGGAGAAATCAAAATCACGCGGATGGCTTTGCCGGAATCCGTCAGGAATGATGACGACAATGAGGGTAAAGAATTATTAGAGATGGGAAGCATTGGGTTGGTTACGAATAGCTTTTATGAATTAGAGAAGGTCTATGTAGATTACTATGAAAAATTAAAAGGAAAGAAAGTATGGCAGATTGGCCCTGTTTCGTTATGCAATAGAAACATTAAAGAAAAAGCATGCAGAGGAAAACAAGCCTCCATCAATGAACAAGAGTACTTGAAGTGGCTTGATTCTAAGAAACCCAATTCCGTTGTTTATGTTAGCTTTGGGACCATATCAGACTTCACTGAATCTCAGCTCAAAGAAATAGCAATGGGTCTGGAAGCATCAGGCAAAAATTTCATCTGGGTTGTGAGGAGAAGTGAAAAAGGAGAGGATGAATGGCTTCCAGAAGGATTTGAGAAGAGAATGGAAGGGAAGGGGTTGATAATAAGAGGGTGGGCCCCACAAGTGTTGATTCTTGATCACGAAGCAGTTGGTGGGTTTGTGACACATTGTGGGTGGAATTCAACGTTGGAAGCAGTGAGTGCAGGGGTGCCTATGGTGACGTGGCCTGTGTGTGCAGAGCAATTTTACAATGAGAAGTTTGTGACGGAAGTGCTGGGAATTGGGGTGGCAGTGGGAGTGAAGAAATGGGTGAGAATGGTGGGAGATAGTGTGGAAAAGGAAGCGATTGAGAAGGCAGTGAGAAGAATAATGGAAGGAGAAGAAGCAGAGGAAATGAGAAACAAAGTCAAAGAGTTTGCAAAGATGGCTAAGGAAGCAGTGGAAGAAGGAGGATCATCTTATTTGAACTTAAGTGCTTTGATTCATGAGCTTCAATCTCGGTGCCATTGATATGTAATTTGTATGTGTGTGTGTTTAATTTATATAGGTTCTTATAACTTATTTCAACATTTGATTGGTGCCTTTTCATGAAAATAAAGAAAGCTTATAATCTTCATATATCATTTTGTTTTAACTTTTTATAATATCCCCTAAAAATTAACTGCACGCGTTTGGTTGATGAAAAGAATGATATAATTTATGATATAATTCAATATATATTTAATATTTTTTTATTAAATATAGAGTAAAGTATTTTTGGTACCCTAACGTTTGCGTCTTCAGTCAAATATGTCACAAACGTTTGATTGCGATCAAATATATTCTCAACGTTTCAATTTTTGGACAATCTTACCATTTTCACTAACACCGTTAAAATAGTTAACGATTTTTGCTAACTAGGCGTAACATGTGGCATAATATCTTACTGTGATTAATTTTTTCCATTTCATATTTTATTTAAAAAAAAAAAAGAAAACGTGCTTCTTCAAAGCCTAAACTGTCATTGCCATTCTTATTTTGCTTTGAAGTCTTTGAAGATGCACATTTTCTTTTCTTTTTTTAAATATAAAATAAAATATAAAATGGAAAAAATTAATCACAGTCATATATTAATGCCACATGTTACGTCTAGTCAACATAAACCGTTAAGTATTTTAACAGTGTTAGTGAAAAGGACAAGATTCCCCAAAAATTAAAATGTTGAGGATATATTTGATCGCAATCAAACGTTTGAGGCATATTTAACCAAAGGCGCAAACGTTTGAGGTATTAAAAGTAGTTTACCCTTAAATATACTTTATTTTTTGTAATGTAATAAAATATTATTTCTGTCTATCTAGCTAAACAAGATAAAAGCACAAGGCTCAAGGTGATGTTCTTTACTTAAAAATAACTAAGGAAAAGAACCTACCATTTGATGGAAATAATATTTTCATGATAAGAAAGTGTCAAATTAAAAAAAATACAAAATTTTTATTCTGTTCATGGATTTAATACAATTATAAAAATTTTTTTAATATTTTAATACAAAAGATAAAATGATAATTTTTATATATTTTTATTTTATTTTTATTTTTAAATTTTTAAAACCAAATACAACAAAGACATCTCCGTTATGGTATGTTTGGTAAAAAATCCAAACAATAAAATCGTGGTGTTTTAAGATTCCCAAAAAATTTTACATTATATTTTATACATAACAAACACACTTTTTATCATATTTTTTTTCTCTCTTAATTTTTCTCTCTATCTCTTTCCTCACTTTTTTCTACAATACTTTTTTTTATTCTATAGTACTTTACTCTACAGTACTTTTTTCACAATACTTTACATCTGTGTATTTATACCAAGGATACCTTAAAGTAATGCGCCACACAACCGACTACTGAGAGAACCTCAATCCTTTGAAATCATAAATCATAAATAAAATATAAGTTTTTCTTTGTCAACTATTTTTACTTGGGTTATTGACTTAGAACCAGTACCTCTATATCATTACTCTTTTTGTTTTGTTTTTTTCAAAAAAAATTTTAAAAACAAGTTTTAGAAGAACAATTAAAATAGAAGACCTTGTTTAATTTATTTATTTTGGAAATAGTTTAGAAAAAAAAAGTAGTAATGATCCCCTTTATAATTGATAATTATTTTATATATATTTTAGCCAACTAATACTTTTATTTCTTATCAAGTCATTATCTCTGTATTTCTAGAGAAACAAAAAATATGAGTATAAAATAACTTCTACTTATTTTTTTTATTTTTTACAAATACAAATCTATTTTAAAATTTTCAAGAAAAATTATAAAAAATAAACTATCAAACATTTTTTGTTTTTTTTAAACAATTTTTAAAAATTATTGTCAAAGCACCAACTCTCCCAACCCTAAACATACTTAGTTTTAAACTTATCATTCGAACTTAGAAAGCATAGGAGAGAAATTAAGCTTGGTTAGTTTAGTGGTTGGCTCACTAGGTCGTTTAAGTAAGTGTTGGGGGTTCGAATTTCACTTTGTGTATGCAGCAACCAATTGGCCAGCGGCAAACTCTTAAATGGAGCTCAGATCTGCGGAGGATTAGTCCTTAACCTATCAGACTGGGGATACCTTGAGAAAAAAAAAAAGCATAGGAGAGATAGAGATTAATTAGAAGAAGTCATAAAAACAATTTTGTTGATCTGTCTTTTTTTCCAAGTCTATAACGTGTTGGCAAAGAAATCAGAGCATGGCATAACATAGTCCTTGCTAGTGAACCCTCATTAGAAATTTAAAGTAAATCACCCTTATTTCAAAGAGGCACCTTGTTGTATTGTCAAATTTGTCTGCTGTTTGAAATATGATTTTTAATCACTAGACAAATATAAACATCTCATATAATTTGGTCCCTTTTAGATGTCATTTTTCTCAATTTAGTATTTTTTAAATGTGGCTTCTCAATTTAGTCCTTATTAAATCATTCCATTATTAATTTGGTCCTTACCATTAAAATTATAAATTGTTGGCTAACTTTATAATTTTTAAACGTTAATAGGGTATTTTAGTGTAATTATGTGGGCTAGTTTTATAATTTTACAATTTGAAATTATAAAACACGGTGCGCCTCTTCCTCTTCCAAAATTAGGGCACCGTGTTTATAATTTCAAATGGTGAAAATTATAAAAATAGCCCAAATAATTACAATAAAATACCTTATTAATATTTAAAAATTACAAAGTTAGCCCACAGTTAATGATTTTAACGGTAAAGATCAAATTGCTAACGGAATGATCTAATAAAGACTAAATTGAAAAGCCACATCTAAAGAGGATCAAATTGAAAAAGATAGCATTTTAAAAGGATCAAATTGATATTTACTCTATATATATATTTCTTTATAAAAAACAAGGTGAAAGCATAGGTAAATTTTACATAAGTAAATAACATAGAGAATGAAGTTTAGTGGAACTGAGGTTTTTGAGGTGAAAACCAAAGTTTGAATTTCGGTCTAAAAGAATGTTACATTTTTTTTTTTTTTGCCTGAAAAATACTTCATTAAAACCAAAGCAAACCACCAAAACATCCAGCAGACAAAAACCGGAAAACAACAAAGCAGAAAAAAGTAGAACCTACTACAAAAGTCTTAACCTACTTCTTTAATTAATTGATTGAAAATAATTTACTTATATTTAAAGGAGTTTATTAGAGAAGCGACTTTACAGAAGAAACTAATCTCTCGGAAGATAGTTAATTTTGGTTCAAATCTCATACTGAAAAAGGTGCGCTACCCATAAAAAGTTACTCATTAAAAAAAATTTCCATTTTATATAGGATAACTTTAATCTTTAATTTATTTGTTTTATTCATCAAAATATCTATAATTCAATAAAAAAATTCTTACAAAAAAATTGAATTATCATGCTGGAGAATACTCTTATGTCCCATTTGGTATGAATAGGAGATGCAACTTTGAAGGAATGTGAGGTATGAGCATGTTTGGTATGGTTTAAGATGAGGGAAGTTGATTGTGAGCTTCTCTTTGTAGAGGGATGCTTCATTCCCTCATGATGGGGAGGGAAGTAGAGGGAATGTGAGGTAAAGTGAGATATAAAGACCAAAATACCTTTAAAAAATTTGTGACTTTTAAAAAAGTAATGGCAAAAAAGATTTTTCATACATTTATCTCCTTTTTCCTTATCTTCTTTCCACCATACCAAATAATATTACTTCTACATTCCACTTCTATTTCCCTGCATACCAAATATACTTTTTATTACTTACTTCCACTTATATTTCTACTTTTATTTCCCACTAAAATACTCACTGGATACCAAACACCACCTTTCGCCGAAAACAATATTTGGAATAAAATTGTGATAGGTAACTTGTTGCTTAACTCAAGGCCATTCTACGTAGTCCATGACGCAAGGGATTTTGACTACATATTAGAAAGAGAACGAAGGATACGTATGATTTACTTTTTGATGTAATTGTAGACACAATTTTTTAAAATTTTTTAAATTTTTTCTATCAAATAAATTTTACTCTTTATAATATACAGAATTTATATTTTATTTATTTTTTTATTTATTTTTATGATATTTTTATTCCTTCTAATATTCTCACGTTGCATTCTCGTTCGCCGAAGATAGAGAGAACTTTCCATCTCAGAATCTTCATTGTCGGTTCCAATTTTCAACCCACGAGAGTTCTTAGTTATTACCAACAAAAAATAATTAAAAAGCTCCTCTTCATGATCTATTACCCAATTGTGAAATGTCCTTTTCGCCTTATAAAAAGCTATTAGGAATTAACGAAGTATGCATTAGAAATCGAAGTCCTTCACTTCACTTCACTTCCTCACTCACTTGTTTTGAAAAATCCAAACTTTCTCTGACCCAGAAAACACAACTTGGTATTCATCTTCTTTCTCACTTCAAAATCCAAACTTGTTAGCCCCAAAATCAACACATGGGTAGTGAAAATCACAAACTACACATATTCTTCCTTCCCTTCCCCGCTCATGGCCACATGATCCCAATGGTAGACATGGCAAGACTTTTCGCTGCAAGAGGCGTGAGAGCCACCATAGTCACAACCCCATTGAATCTCCCTCTTGTTTCCAACACCATAGGAACAACAAAAACTACTACTGAAGTTCCCGACATCGTAACCATCGAATTCCCTTGTGTCGAAGCCGGCTTACCCCAAGGCTGCGAGAATTTCGACTCAATTCCTTCCCTTTCACTAATTCCCAAATTCCTTCAAGCAACGAAGTTGCTTCAAGAGTCTTTTGAACGACTCTTGCTCCAACACCACCCAGATTCTCTCGTTGCTGATTTGTTCTTCCCATGGGCCACCGATTCCGCAGACAAATTCGGGATTCCGAGGATTGTGTTTCATGGGTCTTGTTCTTTCTCCATGAGTGCCACGGAATGCGTGAGCCTCCACAAGCCCCACAAGAATGTTTCGTCTGATTCGGAGCCTTTCGTGATTCCCAATCTTCCTGGGGAAATCAAGATAACGAGGATGGTTTTGCCGGATTTCGTCAGGAACGATGAGGACAACGAGATGACAAGGACACAAAAGCAATGCAAAGAGGCAGAGTTGAGAAGCTATGGAGTGGTTATGAATAGCTTCTATGGATTGGAACATGTCTACGCAGATTACTATCGGGAGATATTAGGAAAGAAAGCATGGTTTATAGGCCCTGTTTCGTTATGTAACAGAGATGTTAAAGAGAAATCATACAGAGGAAAACAAGCTTCCATTGATGAACACGAGTGCTTGAAGTGGCTTGACTCCAAGAAACCCAATTCTGTTGTCTACATATGCTTTGGAAGTAGATCAGACTTCACCCAACCTCAGCTCAGAGAATTAGCGATGGGTTTAGAAGCTTCGGGACAAGATTTCATTTGGGTTGTGAACAAAAGCAAAAAAGAAGATGACCAATGGCTTCCAGAAGGATTTGAGAAGAGAATGGAAGGGAAGGGGTTGATAATAAGAGGGTGGGCTCCACAAGTGTTGATTCTTGATCACGAAGCAGTTGGTGGGTTTGTGACACATTGTGGTTGGAATTCAACGTTGGAAGGAATAAGTGCAGGAGTGGCTATGGTGACATGGCCTTTATCTGCAGAGCAATTTTATAATGAGAAGTTTGTGACAGAAGTGCTTGGAATTGGAGTGGCGGTGGGAGTGAAGAAATGGGTGAGAATGGTGGGAGATAGTGTGGGAAAGGAAGCAATTGAGAAGGGTGTAAGAAGAATAATGGAAGGAGAAGAAGCAGAGGAAATGAGAAACAAAGTGAAAGAGTTTGCAAAAATGGCAAGACAAGCGGTAGAAGAAGGAGGATCATCTTATTTAGAATTAAGTGCATTGATTCAAGAGCTTGGTTCTAGTTGTGATTGAGCAAGCCACTTAGTTCCATTTAATTTGTGTTCAATAAAATAGTGTAGTTTTCAAAGCTGAATTTGTGGGCGTTTAGCATCTCAATTCAAAATTTGGTTGGTGCATGAAAAGGAACAGAGCTTATTGCCTCATTTATCCAAGTTTTTAGTTTATTTCCCCTTCAAATTAGGATGCCTCTGTTTTTCATAAGGTTTCTTTTGTTTATTTTGTTAAATTAAACATTAAGTATAATATCATACCCAAAAAAAAACATTAAGTATAATACTACGATACTATTGAACTTTTGTACATCATTTTAATCATATATTATCATTTATTAATATTAATAATAACTCGCATTAATAATAACTCACTTTAAATGAATTAAATCTATTAATTAGAAAAATATACTAAAGTTGACGATGTTGTAATTGAATTTGATATTGAACCTCTAGCATGGTATACTTGTTAATTTTACTAGTGTCATATGAATTATTAGATTATTGGCTAGATATTTATTGGAATGAAAATTGATAATAATATCAAATGCAATTTTGATATAAAATCAAAACTTATTTTCTTTGTATGAGTCTCATTTTCAGAAATTCTCGCATATATTGTACTCATCCTTTTGCTTCGTTTTTTTAAAAAAGTAAAACAGCAAGGTCAAAGCCCAAGATAAAAAAGGTATTGGGCTTTGACCTTGTTTTGGGCCTAAAACAAGGTCAAAGCCCAAGAGCCAAAGTACAACTAAGAACAAAAACTAAACAACCACCATTCTAGGCAAAAATAAGAGATTAAAAATGATCCAAGTGTCAAACTCTCTTTTCTTTTCTTTTTTCTCTCATTTTTAATATAATTTAAAAACATGAAATTAAAAAATATGAATGAAATAATTAATGGGAGGTCGCGTGCCCACAATTTTCTCTTATTTAATTTGAAGAAAAAAAATAAGGTTAAAAAAGGAAAGAAACAATATAATCTTAATATTGTGTAATTTGATTTTTTTTTTTGGCCTGAGTGTAATTTGATTCCAAGTTAAAGGAAAAGGTCAATTATAATTATTGAGAAATAGCAATATCAACTTATTTGAAAGCTCATAATATTTGGAGCTATAGGATTACAATAAAAGACGATTAATTTCCATTATGCCTGTAAATTGTAATGGCAAAGTTGTGCTTTTTGATTAGTTCCCTGTTCCTATTTTGAACTTGGCACATATTGATCTACTCTTTTTAAGCATTAATGAATTTTTGCAGATGATTTTTAAAAAAAAAAGGTTGAATTTTTCAATTTGATCTTTCAAAAGATCAAATTCCAATTAATTTGATTTTTATAGTTTATGTGATAGATGAATAGTTGTCAGACAATGTCATTAGTACATAACCTACGTTAATGGGTCACCAAAAGCTTATTAGTTAAGTGGAAAAGTGGTAACTCCAAAGAGTTTAGACTATTTTTCTTAACTTGTAAATTTGATGTGATTTATTTTATAAATTATGGATCATAATATTTGGGGCTGAGTCATTGGTGGTTATAATTTTGATTAAAAATGATACTATTGACCCTAACCACCATTTCTCTCCTCTAATTCTTAAATGCAGGTCTATCCTACATAGTTCTAAGAGGACTTTGATCCAACATGTGCATAAAGAAAGAAATTTTTGTACTGATTTTTTGGCAAAACAAGCAGTAATTTCTAAATGTTCTCTTAAATCCATTTAGCATGTTCCTATTAATTTGTACCTTTTTTTTTACGGATTTTATGGGCATTGAATTATCTCGTAGTCCTTTTGGCTTTTATTAATATTATGCTCGGAAAAAAAACCTGAAGTACATACTAAGCCAAAGTCTAACTTAATTAAAATAAACATTTCAAAGACACATTTTCTTTAACTTCAATTTTCTTTTAGGGTGAGGATCTTCCCACGTCTGGCTTTTTTTCTTTAACTTCAATTTTTTTTTCAACCTCACTTTCGCTTTGTCTGATCCTTTTATTTATGGAAAAAAAAAATTAGATCAAATATTTTATATCATTGTCATCAAGTTCTCCAATATAAATATAACACATGACAAAAAGTATTCAAATGATCAATTACAATAGAGATAATGTAGAAAATTACTTTTTATATGATGACCAATCATATAAAAAATAGAGTGTAAATACAACATATGATTGATAGAACTTGATGATAAGAATATAAGAAACCTAAGTTTTTTTCTTTATTTATTCTTAGATTTGTGCTGTCTATACTGTCATAGAAAACAACCCCGTTGGAAGACCCATTTTTCTTTTGGAAAAAACTTAGTTTAAGTTTCTTATATTCTTGCCATCAAGTTTTACCAATCATACGTTGTACTTACATTTCTTTCTTTTATGATCGGTCATATAAAAGGTGATATTCTACATTTTTTCTCTACTGTGATTAATCATTTTAACACTTTTTGGTACGTGCGATATTTATATTGAGAACTTGATGATAAGGAAATAAAACTCTGATCTAACTATTTTCCTTTTCTTTTTCCACTCTGTTGCGTTTTCCAACAGCTTTTCTCCTTGTACGTGTACTTTGGATTAGGAGGTTAATATTAAACTTTTGCATTAAGGACAACATTTCTATTTCATTCTAGTCACAAAAGTTATATATTTGTAATAAAAATTACATTTATCTTTCAATTTATCCCTAAACATTAATTATAGATAAAATAAAACCATTAATTTAAACATCAACATATTTGAAACAAATATTACAAATTGATATTTTCTCAGCTTTATAAATTTTATTTAAAAAATAAAATAAGAACACTATTGATTAAAACACTACGGATCCACATGTATTTTTTTATAGGTTAATTTATAATATTTATTTATAATATATTAATTTATAAAATAAATTACACTAAATAAATTATTTAATTACTATTTTTATAAGTTAATTTATAATATTTATTTCGAAAAGGTTGATATTTGGTTTAAAAATATATTTTCTAAAAAAATCTATTGGGACTAAAATAAAAGAGAAACATTGTCCCTAATACAAAAGTATAATATTATCTTCTCTATCCAACATACACGTAGGAGAAAAGCATGTTGGAAAACGCATCAGAGTGGGAAAAGAAAATGGACAGAATCGATATGTATTTGGTTCTTCTATGTATTAATATGCTAAATTGATTTTTTTATAATTTTTTATTTATTTAAAAGAGCCAAACACCAAATTCATTTGAAGCTTCAACCTATATGGTTTTTCGGGGCAGAATAGACAGCACAAAGTCTAACAATATCATCTTCATCCGTCACACTGATTTAATATTTTTATTTAGGGTGAGGATCTTGCGATCTTCCCAGTTCCCACATACCTATTGGTCTTTTTTTTTTTTTAAATTTAATTTCAAGTTTTTTTATTCAACCTCACTTTCGCATGATCCTTTTATTTTATTCTTATCATATCCACATGCCAACACATTTCTGATTCCTCTAGTCCATTATAGAAAAGGGTACTGATTTTATCACTTCAATAATCGATCATAATTCGACTCAGTTTCCTTACAAAAAAACTACCAACAATTCACACGCAAAAGAAGATAATGCTTGCAATAACTGATAATAATTTCACTCAATTTCCTTCGAGAGCTGATGTTTATTGTCCCTCATTCTATTGATATTAGTTTATTGATAACTTTTTTTTATTTTTTAACCGTTTTATACAACTTTTAGTATACCTTATTGACGTTGGTTTATTGATAATCTTTTTTATTTTTGATAGCTTCATTCAACTTTTAATATTTGGCATATTATACCGTTCATTAATCCAGCTTATAGAGTTCATGTCTTATTCCAGCCCATAGATCGCCCCTTTTGTATTGTTCGACTCTCAATAAAAGCATCAATTGATACAAGCACAAATCTTTGGGAGAACCACACTGTAAAAACTAGCTGTTGAAATTGGAGAGCCCAATACCTGTTCGAGCTAGCTAAAGTCTCATAACGGGAGTACATAGAGCTCTCCAAACAGAGGTATTTTTTATACACAAGACGCGAATGTGATACTTTACTTAAAGAGAATAAAATACCAACCACTCCAACCAATCATGATAATTTGAACTCAAATTTATGAAGTATATATATGTCGTTGAGAAACGCTTTCACTTTAGGCCTCTAATTAATTCTCTTCGTGTATGTGTAATATAACTGGAGATAATACTCAGAAGAAATTATGTGGAATGAAAGTATCCTAAAAAAATCATTATAATCAATCAAAAAAATTCATGTGGGAAACAAGTATTTTAATTTTTTTTTAAAGGGGAGAGAAACTCGTACATGTTCATACAATTAACCAGTAAATAAAATGAGATAAGAAATGCATCTAAAGGTGGGTTATTATTAGTATGGGTTGCTATTACTATTAAAAAATAACTCTAAATAACTAGGAGAATAATATAGTGCAATACTTTTGTAGTATTAAACTTTTGAAAAATCTTAGAAATGCATTAATAGTTTAACACAACCATTGACCACAATTTTAAAAAGTTAAAAATAATTTTTAGCATGAATATCTTTGTTTTTTTTTATGAGGCAAGAATATCTTTGTTTTGAAAAATCTTCCCCTTATTTTTTCAAAAAAAAAAAACTTCCCCTTTTGTTTGAATTTTACTTTAAACAAAGCGTTCTTATTTTTATTTTGACTTTTCTAATAAAAAAATATTTTTACTTTAAAGGGACCATCATTGTCATGAAAAATAATACTAAATGATAAGAATCGAAAAATATATCAAAATTTAATACTTTATAGTACTAAACTTTGATCCTTAAAGGAGATCTGAAAATTCTTAAAATTGTATTAATACAACAACCAAATACCACAATTTTAAAAAATAAAAATAATTTTTGGCAAGCATATAATATATATTTGTTTTGAAAAATCCTCTCCTTTTATTTTAATTTTCCTTTTTATTCTCATGCTCCATCATGTGAACTCATAGAGTATAGTATAGACGTCCAATTTTTATAAATAGCAATCAACACTTTAGCAAATGACGAACAAAAACTCCTTCACTTCCAAACTCTCTCCTTCTTCATTCCACTTCTTACATTATGGGAAGACAAAATCACAAGCTACACATCTTCTTCTTCCCCCTTCTTGCTCATGGCCACATGATCCCAATGATAGATATGGCCAAGCTTTTTGCTGCAAGAGGCGTGAGAGCCACCATAGTCACAACCCCACTTAACCTCCCTTTTGTCTCCAAGACCATAGGAATTCCCAAACCCAACATCCTCATCGACCTCGTACCCATCAAATTCCCCTGTCTCGAAGCTGGCTTACCCGAAGGCTGCGAGAATGCTGACGCCATCCCTCCCTCCTCTCTTCCGAACTTCTTCAAAGCAATCCATATGCTTCAGCACCCTTTCGAACAACTCTTGCTCCAATACCGCCCAGATTGCATCATTTCAGACATGTTCCTCTCATGGACCACCCACTTGGCAGCCAAATTCCAGATTCCCAGGATTGTGTTCCATGGGACTGGTTCTTTCGCTCTGTGTGCCATGGAATGTGTGAGACTCTACGAACCCTACAAGATTGTTTCGTCAGATTCGGAGCCCTTTGTGATTCCGAATCTCCCGGGAGAAATCGAGATGACGAGGGTGATCTTGCCGGAATATGCCAGGAGGAATAATAGTGGGTGGGTGAAGATGATAGGAGAAGTTGTAGAAGCAGAGTTGAAAAGCTTTGGGGTGGTTACGAATAGCTTTTATGAAATGGAGGAGGTGTACGCAGATCATTATAAGAAGGTATTGGGAAGGAAAGCATGGCATATAGGCCCTGTTTCGTTATGCAACAGAGACATCAAAGAAAAATCGAACAGAGGAAAGGAAGCCTCCATTGATGAAGAGGAATGCTTGAAATGGCTTGACTCCAAACAACCCAATTCCGTGCTTTATGTTTCCTTCGGGAGCTTAACGATCTTTCCAGAATCTCAGCTCAAAGAAATAGCTTTGGGTCTGGAAGCTTCAGGGCAAAATTTCATCTGGGTGGTGAGGAAAAATCAGAAAGACGATTGGATTCCAGAAGGATTCGAGGAGAGAATGGAAGGGAAGGGGTTGATAATAAGAGGGTGGGCCCCACAGATGTTGATTCTCGAACACGAAGCCGTGGGTGGGTTTGTGACACATTGTGGATGGAACTCAACGCTGGAAGGAATAAATGCAGGGTTGCCTATGGTGACATGGCCTGTGTTTGCAGAGCAATTTTACAATGAGAAGTTTATAACGGAGGTGCTTAAGATTGGAGTGGCTGTGGGTGTGAAGAGATGGGGAGAAATGGAGGCAGCAGATAGTGTGAGAAAGGAAGCAATTGAGAAGGCAGTGAGAAAGATAATGGAGGAAGAAGAAGGAGAGGAAATGAGAAAGAGAGTGAAGAGTTTTGCAAAAATGGGAAAGGAAGCAGTGGAAGAAGGAGGTTCATCTTACTTGAGTTTGAGTGCTTTGATTGAAGAGCTTCAGTCTTGTTGCCGCCACTGATGTCTTAAGTTATGTCTATCCTATAGTAGTCTTGTTGCTAATACAGAGAGTAAGTTCATTTGATTCATTTACTTGATTTCCCCACAATGCTTTCTTATTTTATTTGAAGAAAAAAATTGAGGTTCAAAAAAGAAAGAGACATTTCTAAAATTATAAAAAAAATATTGTGTTGATAATTTGATTCCAAGTTAAAGAGAAAGCTCAATTATAATTGTGAGCAAATATTAATATCTACTCATTTAAAAACTAACAATATTCAAACTTATTCAAGATGGAGTGGATGAAATTACAATTAGAAATTAGGAATTGACTAATACTTTGTTTGGTTTGTTTCTGAACACCATAGGTTATTATCTGCTTATTTAGGTGTACATATCTCTAATGGAAGACGCAGAAATATGAATTTGCATCTTCAAGAGTATAAAAATTGGTGTAGAGAAGTGCAAAAAGAAGAAAAATAAAGAGAGAGAGAGAGATAAAATTACGTACTAATCCTAAATGAATTAAGGTTTATTTATGATAATACTTTAGCTGACCAAGCTTGAATTGGGCCAGAATACATTGTGGGCCTTTGTAGTATGTGCTTCCCTCTTAGCACGGTCTTTGACTTGTCATAACCACTTGGTTATTATGAACATAACACAATCTCGAACTACGTAAATTTTAAATTTTTTTCAGAATACGTAAACATTTTAATCTTCACCTAAGACCAATTCTATACTTCCTTATACTAATTATTCCCAAAATGATTTATCAACTTGTATTTATTTTCCTCTCATTTTACTTCACCAATTTTTGCACATTAGAAAATGCAAATCCAACAATATTAAATAGTTTAAGGTCATTAATTTTGACGTTTTACAGTAAAAAAAAAATTACAGGAATTGGAAGTATACTAAACAAATTCATTATAACCATAAACAATAAGCAAATTAATTCATACCTGTTAGAATTGATTTTGTGTAGTCATTCCATTTTGTTTTAAGTTCATTTTATTTGTTTTGATCAAGAATGAGTAGGGTTTTATTGAGTATTTTAGTTCTAGTTTAATTTTTGGATACCTTGCTTCCTGCAAGTTTTTAAATGATATTTAGTAAGCCATGGACACGGCTTAAAGTGTAGATATGATGCAAAATTTTTAAAAGAAAATTCAATTTGACCCATTTTAATTGGCACATTTTTCTTTCTTTCTAGAGCTGGGCTTCTTGGTTTTTAAGCTGAAAGAGAAAGTTGCGAATCTAACTGGTTTAAAACCGAATTAGCAAAGAAAAGGAGGGGGTTGAATATAAACTAAACATTACAACGGGCCTTAGTTTGAATTTGGGGTTTTAGGGTATGAGATCTTTTAATTGATTGGAGGCTTGGCTTGATCAACACACTAGTGGCAAAGGAGGAAGGGACCCACGTTGGAGGCAGAGGCGTGGCCGCGTGGGATTGGATTTCGTATAAATTACAAGGTCACGTTCTTTACATGAAAATAACAAAGGAAATGAGAAAGGAATGAGTGGGTCTTACTGAGTCTCACTTACTTTTTTAATTTTTCATTTCCATCAACTTTTAAAAAATAAAAAAGAAAATACAAAATATAAAATGTCTATTATACCTTTGATTTGAGACAATCATAACTTTTTTTTTATTATTTTAATATAAGGGGCAAAGTATAATTTTAATATATTCCCATTCCATTTTCATTCTCAATTTTTACTACTAGACACAACAAATGTATTCTCATTCCCTTTCTCTTTCTCATTCCCTTTCTATTTCTGCATAAAAAAACCCGCTCTAAAGCATTCTTTACTTCTCTTTTCCAAGAGGTTGGCGTGAGAAGGAAACAACATTAGCATTTAGGGCACGTTCGGTTATTAGAAAAGGAGTGGGAGAGGGAAAGGGAGAGGGAATGAGTTAGATGTGTTTGGTAGTAAAAATTTGAAATGGAAATGGAATAGGAATGTATTAAAATTATCACTTTGCCCCTTATATTAAAATAATAATAAAAAAAAGAAGGTTGGGATTGTGTCAAATCAAAAGGTATAATAGACATTGGTATTTTTTTAAGGCCAAAGGTCTATTTTGGTCCTCAATGTTTGCATGAAGTTTAATGTTGGTCTTCAAAGTTTTTTTTTGGTCGATTTTAGTCCTCGAACGTAACACCGTTAACTTTTTGCCGTTAAATAATGACGTGGCATGCTTATATGGCACACTCTCTCTCCTACGTATCATATTTTAATGACGTGGCACGACACATCATTGCCACAGTCACCCCACATTGTCACATCATCATCTTCTCTCCTTCATCATCATCATTATCATCATCATCTGGGGTGACGTGACCGTGATATGTCATGCCAGGTCATTAAAATATGACACGTAGGAGAGAGGGTGTGCCATATAAGTATGTCACGTCATCATTTAACGGCAAAAAGTAAACGGTATTATGCTCGAGGACCAAAACCGACCAAAAAAAACTTTGAAGACCAACATTAAACTTCATGCAAACATTAAGAACAAAAATAATACTTTAGCTTTTTTTTTAATTTTTTAAAAAAATTTGTCAAAGGAAAAGAAGAAGTTAAAGTAGGTGGGACTGGGTCCCACCTACTTTAACTTCTTCCTTCCCTCCTACTATCCATTAACCAAACTGCACTTAGGGCACGTTTGGTAGCTAGAAAGGGAAAGGGAAAGGGAGAGGGAAAGGGAAAGGGAATGGGTTTGATGTGTTTGGTAGTAAAAATTTGGAATGGAAATGGAATGGGAATGTATTAAAATGACTACTTTACCCCTTATATTAAAATAATAAAAAGAAAAGATAGTTATAAATGTGTCAAATTAAAGGGTATAATAGATATTTTGTATTTTCTTTTTTCTTTTTTTAATTATACACATTTTTCAAGATGGAAATAAAAAAGTAGGTAACATATGGGACCCACATGTTTTTTTTTCCATCTTCTTCTCCCTCCTTATTTCATCCCAACCGAACATGCCCTTAGTACTCTTGGGTGCTCTTATTAAAATACTCATATTTTGTTGTGAATGAGAGCACTCAAGAGTGTGTATAAGTGTATGTGTCAAACTAAGTCCCACATTACCTAGAACAAGAGTGACATTAGTGTATATATAACAAGATGGGGTGAGTTTATGATGCAATGCATCATGCAATGCAATTTTAGCCAATAAAATTGTGACACTTATTATTTTGTTGAAATATGAGCCTCGCTGCCCCTTGTAAATACATAATTTTGTGGGTCTCATCACTTTTTATCTAAATAATAAATACAAAATTTAGGTCATGTTATCCAATTAAAAATTTCTCCATCTGTGTACACGTTTTTTAGTTATAATTGGAACTTTTATTTTGTAAGATGAACAAAATCATTATTTAATTTATTCCTTTAAGAGCTTGAATCTGTTATCAAAAAGATGTTTGTATTGAAATTTAAAATTATTGTCTTCAACTAACAAAATAATGATGTGATACATAATAATTCTGAATTATACATTTTTTAAATAATACAGGTATACAATCTAGCTAGTTCTTATATAAAAATGGGAAAAACTTTCTTCCTAACACGACGAGTAGATATGAGAATTAAAGATGAAAACGGAAATCAATCTTCTAGACTGGCGAAACAAGACAAAATAAAAAGAAAAAAATTAGATTTTTTTTCCTCTGATTTTACTTCACTACTTTATATATCTTTAATTTCTATCCGTCTTCTTTGGACTAAAGTTAAGTACTATACTGAATTTTTCTAAACCAAGATAACTACGTGGAGTACACTCACTAATTCTCGTGTTAACTTGTATTTATTCAAGGGGGCGCAGTCAAGTGAAAGAGTATTAAATTTCTAATATTCATTCTATTTATTATTTATTACTTATTAAATAAAAATTGACCTTTAATCTATTGAAAGTGTGTTCTTTATTTTATTACCTTCTAGGATCGTCTGAAAGAAAAAAAATAAAACCCATTATAAATCAATTAAGGATTAAACTTTCATTAAAAAAAAATCAAGGTGTCAATTTTATATATTTGTTATACAATTTTTAATAAAAAATCGAGACATATATAATTTATATAAAACAATTCATCTTTATTATAAATGATTTTGTTAAAAAGAATTTTACATATATTATTTTCATTAAAAAATCCGATAATAAATATATAAAAAAGAAAAAAAAACTATAAATTAAATAATTAAGTATATTTTTAATTTTTATTTAATATTAAAAAAATACCAATAATAAATGAAAGAAGTAAAATGAGAAGACTTTTATCCCAAGTTCATGAAAGTTGATCCTTTAAAACAATTCTTTATTTTTTTTAATGGAGTTATAAAAGAAATAAAATAAAATAAAAATTTCTCTTTCTTAATTATTTTCTATCTTAATTTTCTTTTATCTATCTCTTTTATAACTCTTTCAAAAATATTTATAAAGTTGATTGGATGGAGAGAAAGATGAGGGGCCAATTAGGTTGTGGGATTGGCAAGGGTACTTGAATAATGTAATGGCCATAAAAGCATTAGGTGTCACAATTGTTACATTAGTCAAACTCGTGTCTCCTCTCCTCCCAAAAGGGTCTAACACGTTAATTACAAGTCAATAACCCAACTCCACAATTTAAGAAGGGAAAAAACAAAGTTTGGTAACCACTTTCCAAAGAGTCTTAGAATATTCCTTAACCTTGATAAGAAAATTAAATGACTTAACCTTGATAAAAGAAATAAAAATATACTTAAAAATTTTCTTATTGGTTAAGAAAACCTTCAAAGAATATCATGTAAGACCTTCTCATTGCAATATATTTTTTAAAAAATTATAATATATTTTTTATCTTTATAAAAGATCATAAAATTTAACTAATTAATTCCAGAGCTTATAACTTATAACATGACTCGATAAAATGATGATATGATATTGTTAAATATTTTATCGGAGTCAAATAAACTTGCTTATATTAAAAAAATCTCATCTCTACACGTGAACCATTTCATAAATTCATGTTATATTTGTCGTCCAATAAAACATTACATATGATGTAGTCATGCAGATCAATGGGTTTATAAAGTGATAGTGCATTTAGATCAATTATTTCTTATAAAAAAATTATTTAACATTTAACAAAGCAATTATCGTAACATCGTTTAACAAATCACGTCTTACTTGCTCTAGTCAACAATTTAGAAACTAACGACTTAACTGTCTTGATTTTTATAAAACAAAAAAAAATGTATTATAATTTTTAAAGAGTAAATAATTATTTTGTTAATATTTTAGGGATAAAAAGTATATATACTCTCTTTAATAATTAGCTAGATTCATTTATGGTTTAACTGAAATGAATTATATATATAAGACAAATTTTGCACTAGAAAAAGTTAGAGAAACATCATATCTTGGATGAGTTTTGTATGGTGGTCATAAATTAAAGGGACCACCGACGGCCACCATTCCATTGTAGCACTCACTTCATGACGCAACGTATCCTAAATTAAATATTATTCACATTGCTCTTCTAGAAGAACTACCCCCTTCTACTTCTACTTCTAGAAACGTTGCCTTAATTATTGCTCATATGTTATTTCCATGGGCCCTCCATTGTGCCTTAAAGCTTAAAATTTATATGGTACGAGTTTTAGCAGAAATAAAAACGTAAAAATGGAAGAAAAGGGAAAGGAAATATATTTATTGTGTTTGTTAGTAAAAGTTGAGAATGAAAATAGAATGAGAATGTATGTATTAAAATGATTACTTTATCCTTTATATTAAAATTAAAATAATAAAAAAAGAAAGCAAGTTATGATTGTGTCAAATCAAAGGATATAATAGACATTTTATATATATATTTTTTAATTATACACACTTTTTAAGATAAAAATAAAAAAATAAATAACATATAAGACTCACATGTTTTTTTTCCTTCCTTCTTTCCTTTGCCTTTTCTAGTGTAAAGAAAACAATCTACTATACTTTTTCACCACTCACATTGCCTTATTTCATGAGCCTTTTGTGACCCCCAATTTATTATAACAAGGTATTAAAATATTAGATCTTCTAAAGTTAATTTTTTTTTAAGTTCTTAAAGTTCATGTTTTTTTTTAACTTAGAAAGCAGGGATGCCAACTTAAGATTGGTTCAATTGATAAACAGTTTGGTATTATTAATTAAATAAAATTATGAGTTTAAGATCTTGTGAATGTAACTACGTCTATTGAAAACTTTTTAATCATAATCAAGTACGTGACTCGGATCAAATCTAAATTAACCGAGATAGTCTTTGAGACTGAGCAAACAACAACAAAAAAAAAAAATTATTAAATAAGGAATGGAATAACTGAATAAGTAGTAAAATTACAATTATCTTACTACTAACTTTTATTTCTATTCAAAATGAAGTGGATGAAATTACTGTAAGAAAGGATTAATTGGCATTAACTCAAATTTATCAAAATGTTGATTATTTGACAGACTAATTAAAAACTTTACCGCTTTTCATATAAAAGAAAATATGACTGCTTAAGAAGCTTGGAATTTATGCACAATTAAACGCACTTATGCTTTTGGCACTTACTAAAATAGAAAGGGGAGAAATTTTGGTACAACCAACCTACTTACCTACATCTAGATGCCACATTCTTTCACGGAAAATTAATAGCTGAGTTTAATTAATATATAAATAACACAAATTCTTGAAATCTTATTTATTCTTTTCTGGACTTTTTTATCTTATGTTAAAAATCTAAAATTATACTTTGTTTTTTATTATTTTGATAGAATTAAATGTTTTTTTATTAATATATGTTTTTAAAATTTTTAAAAATTCCCGTGAAAACTCTGTCAATCCCCAAATTCCTATAATTAGAAATGAAAATGAATTAAAACTCTCTTCCTAACACGAGGAAAAGAAATGTGAGGATTATAGATGAGAATGGAAATCCATCTTCTTCTTTGTTTTCTTTCTTTGACCAGTAGAAATCGATCTTCTAAAATGGTGAACCAAGACAAAATAATTAAAAGAAAAAAGATAAGAGAAATAATACTCCAAATAAATTATTAGAACTATAATTTTTTCCTCTCAATTTCACTAATCTCTCTCTCTCCCTTCTTCTTCTTCTCGAATGATTTACAAAATGAATCCTTATTTTATCTTTTCTTCTAGAATCACGTGAAAGGAAAAAGCTAAAGAACCCACAATAATTAAAGTATGGGCTACATTTTTTATTGAAAAGTTTAACTTTATAATAAAAGTTTTGAATCAGAAATCAGTACCTATGCATGTATATATATATACAACTCACATTTAAAAAAAGAAAATCATATTTTCAACAACAAATGTCCCAACAATCATTATTAATGATTAAACAAATTGTTTTTTTCAATTAAATTTTAGCCATCAGTACACTATTACACTTCTTTAATAATTAAATTTTAACCATCAGAAAAATTGGTTGAAAGAAGTCAACAATTGTATTTTTTTTATAGTCAATAATTGTCAATGATATTATTTTTTACAATATATTTATTGACGACGACCGTCGAAAAAAGTATTATTAAAAAATTATTATAAAAACCAATATTAATAATTATTAACAGTCAAAAATGTTATTAATTATTTTTTAACAACTTATTTCGACGGTCAAAATTTAATCGTTCAAAAAAATTATATTTTTTGACAATTATATTTTTTGATGGATTAACAATTTTTTTATGAATATTTTTTAACAATTAAGAGACCATCAAAATATAGGTTGTTAAAAATACTTACTTTTCTTGTGGTATCATTCTTTTTGTGACCCATTCTTTTAGGATTAAACTTAAGTGAAGTTATTTAAGTATGAAATTTTTAATAAAAATAAGACATATGACAAAAAATGTTTGATTTGTATAACTAATTATATAGAGATAGGAGCATAAAAAAAATTATACGTAGATAGAAATAAAATATAAATGATTAATGTTTAATTTGTATAACTAATTATATATACATAGAAATAAAATATAAAAAATTAAATTTTAATTTGTATAACCAATTTTTTTAGAAATAATTTGTATAACCAATAATATATTAAAGAAAGAGAAAAAACTTAAATAAAATTATTTAGTGTTTGTTATAAACTTCATTTAATCATATATTTTATTAAATAAAATATAAATACAATATAGAATTTATAATAAACACCTAAACAATTTTATTTAACTTTTTTTCAATTTTTTAAAAACAATTTTTATATGCCATAACAAAAAGTATAAAAAGTTACATATATGTCAATCATAATTTATATCAATATATGAGATATAATAAATGAAAAAGAAAATGAAAGCACTCATTACGGAAGACTTTTATCCCAAGATCAATGACAAAGAGATCCAACTTGTTGAGTTTGATTCCTATAAAGTTTTTGAAGTTAATTCAATATTTATTTTTTATTGATTCAAAATTTAAGAAATACAAAAATTAAAAATTTATAAAAAATATATCCAAGAGACAATTTAAAAAATTTAACTTTAAAAAATCTTATCCGGGTGAAAGTTGGAACACTCTTTCGGTGTTTCCCTCACATACACGTTTTTTCAATTAAAAAGTGACTCAGACCCAAAAATAAGAAATAAAAAAGTGACAGAAATTATTTTTAAAAAAAATATTTGAAAACAACCAATACAGAACAGAACTGGAGCCATCCACATTATTCCCTGTCCTGCCAAAAGGGTCATGCACGTTACTTGCAAGTCAACACAACCTCGTCCACAATTAAAAATACAAGTAAATATGGAATTTTTCTAAGCATATATATTAATTTTTTTATTAGTAAATAAAACTTATTTAATAACTCAAAATATATAAAAAATAATTAAAACAAATAATTGTTATTGTTTAAAAATTGAGTTATTAAGTGAATTTTTAATTTATACTATAAGAACACATATCAACATACATAACTCACCACATCCCTAGTCATTAGATCTAGCTTTTTAATTTCAAAATTTATATCAAAATATTTTTTTAAAAAAATTTAAAATAATATAAATTTCAAAATAAATTGAATGAATAAAAGTAGTGAGCTTAAGCACGCTAGTCGCTACCTCCACATATAGTGCTCTATGTAAAACAAATTTCTTTATTGATTATGCTCTCTAATTTTATGTCTCCAAATTTTATATTAATTTTTAGTTTTGTTAATAAATTTTTTTGATTAATTTTATCTTAAAATTTTTGAATTGTAATAAGTTTTATATCTAAATTGTTAAATTTTTGTTAACACCTAATGTTGTTAAAATTTATAACGATAAATGATAAAATGACATTAAACATATAATATTAGTATTAATTTATTACTTAAAATAACGTTATTTTTTAATATTAATGTCAACTCATCATTTAAACTGTCATCGTTTCTTCATATTAAAAAAAATATAAAAAAAGATATTGTTTTGAATTATAAGATATAATTAATACTATACGCGTTATTATATCATATTATTTAGTATTTATTGTTAATACGTGAATGATATTGGGTATTACAACAAAATATCTATTATACCATTTGATTTGACATAATCATAATTGTTTTCTTTTTATTATTTTAATATAAGGGATAAACCGATAATTTTACCCATTCCATTTCCTTTCTCAAATTTTTACTAACAAACACAATAAACGCATTTCATTTTCATTTTCCTTTCTATTTCCATTTTTGAGAACAAGCCCTAAAGGGACCACCGACTTCCACCATTTCATTATAATATTATGATTTTTATTAGCAAGTGTTTTTAGTATATTTTTTAAAGATTGATTTTGATAAATAAAAGAGTCTAAAAAATTATTTTTATTGATTTTTTATTAAATTAAAGACAATACAATTTCTCTCGACCAGTGGTATATTCTAAGACATTTGTTAAATAAATCCTTCCATTATTTGTACCACTCACTTCCACGCATTTGATGACGCAATGGATCCAATTATATTAACGCCGCCTACACTACACACATTGCTCTGCTCTGCTCTGCTCTTCTAGAACACTTTCCTCCTTTCCCTTCACCTTTTCTATGATAAATACCAATTCACAATTTTCAAATTTCATACCAAATACAAACGAACACCTTCACTTCCAAACTCTCTTCTTTCTTGCCTAACCCAAAAATTAAAACATCATGGCTAGTAAAAATCACAAGCTACACATCTTCTTCTTCCCTGTCCCTGCTCAAGGCCACATGATCCCAATGGTGGATATGGCCAAACTTTTTGCTGCAAGAGGCGTCAGAGCCACTATAGTCACAACCCCACTTAACCTCCCTTTTGTCTCTCGAACCATAGGAATACCCAAAACTCCTCAAAATCCCAACATCTTTATCGACATCGTACCCATCAAATTTCCCTCTGTCGAAGCTGGCTTACCAGAAGGTTGTGAGACTATTGATGCCATCCCTTCCCCATCTCTCATGCCCAACTTCTTCAGAGCAATTCAGATGCTTCAGAAGCCTTTCGAACAGCTCTTGCTCCAGTACAACCCACATTGCCTCATTGCTGATATGTTCTTCCCGTGGACATCCTATTCGGCTGCCAAATTCAAGATCCCGAGGATTGTGTTCCATGGGACTGGCTCTTTCGCTCTCTGTGCTACTGAATGTGTGAGACTCTACAAACCCCACAAGAAAGTCTCGTCGGATTCAGAGCCCTTTGTGATCCCCAATTTGCCGGGAGAAATCAAAATGACGAAGATGGTTCTGCCCGAACACATCAAGCGTGATGACGAGAATGATTGGGCGAAAATGGAGAGGGAATATAAGGAATTGGAGCTGAAAAGCTTTGGGGTGATTGTGAATAGTTTCTACGAATTGGAGGAGGTGTATGCTGATCATTATAATAAGGTATTGGGGAGGAAAATATGGCATGTGGGCCCTGTTTCGTTATGCAATAGGGACATGAAGGAGAAAGCAAACAGAGGAAAGGAAGCCTCCATTGATGAACAAGAATGCTTGAAATGGCTTCACTCCAAAACCCCCAACTCTGTGCTTTATGTGTGTTTCGGAAGCATGGTGAAGTTCCCCAAATCTCAGCTCAGCGAAATAGCAATGGGTCTGGAAGCTTCTGGCCAAAACTTCATATGGGTCGTGAGAAAAAATCAGAAAGACAAGGAAGAAGAAGACAAAGAAGAGTGGCTTCCGGAAGGATTTGAGAAGAGGATGGAAGGGAAGGGGTTGATAATAAGAGGGTGGGCTCCTCAAGTGTTGATTCTTGATCACAAAGCTATTGGTGGGTTCGTGACACATTGTGGTTGGAACTCAACGTTGGAAGGAGTGAGTGCAGGGGTGCCTATGGTGACGTGGCCTGTGTCTGCAGAGCAATTTTACAACGAGAAGTTTGTGACGGAAGTGCTTGGAATTGGTGTGGCGGTGGGTGTGAAGAAATGGGCAGGAGTGGCGGAGGGAGATGGTGTGAAGAAAGAAGCCATTGAGAAGGCAGTGAGAAAGATAATGGATGAAGAAGAAGGAAAGGAAATGAGAATGAAAGCCAAAAACTTTGCGAAAAAGGCAAAGGAGGCTGTGAAAGAAGGAGGTTCATCTTACTTGGGTTTGAATACTTTGATTCAAGAACTTGAGTCTCACTACCGTTAATTTCTACTTCCATTTTTATCCAATGCTAGTGTTGTTGCTAAAGCTAAATTTGCTGGTTTAGGTTCTTATTTTAAGATTTGGTTGGTGCCCTTTTATGTGAATGAATGAAGAAACCTTTACTTTGCCTCACATATTATATTGTTTTAACCTTATATGATTTCTCCCCAAAATTTGGCTATTGTTTAAGCTTAAAACCAAAATTTAAAATACATTTTATATAATTAAATTAAATTAAATATATTAATTTTGATATAAAATCATAAAAGCAATTAAATATGTTTATTAAGCTTAACGTCGACATTGCCTTGAAACAAGATGGAGTTGGAGCGGTTGGAGGGGTGTTTAGAGATCATGAAGGACTGTGTGTGGGTGCTTTCTCGGGCAAGGTTCTACCTATGGGAGACGTGACTCTGATGGAGGCATTAGGAATGAGGAAGGGCATTGAGGTGGCACGGGATGGAGGCATCACTCACATTATAGTGGAATCAGATTCCAAAATAGTGGTGGACATGCTACACTCACCTTGCACACATGAATCACGCCTAAGTGCAGTATGTAAAAGCATCATTGAATTATGCAAGCAATTTAGTGATTGTGATATAAGGTGGGTTCCCAGGGTATGTAATAGTAGTGCACATTGTATGGCTAGATTAGCTTTGAATTTTAATGATGATAAAGTTTGGCCAGACTCAGCTCCTATCTGGCTAACTGAAACATGTACTGCTGATTTGAATTAATATATTTTTCCCATGAAGGGATTTCAAAAAAAAAATGTTTATTTCTTTGTTTTGCTCTATAGTACAATTCAAAAATACTATTGCATCTGCATCACTTCTGGTTTTTATTAGATATTTTGGTACATTCTAGCGAGGCTAGAAATCCAAGTCCAACAATAGAAAATATCATTATTTTTTACAAGAATTCTCTTATTAATTAGAGATAATTTTGTTTAAAATACTCTCAAATATTAAATGTGAGCACATGTGTTAAAGAGAATTTGAATTCGAATTCATCATCTTGTCAATGATTAGCCTCTTTTATAAGACTCAAACCCCATTCTTCACCGTTTTTAAAAGATAGTAAAAGTAGGCACAACTCTTGTATTCAGATTTCTTCTTCTTACTTCCGAGTTCCGATCTATGTTGTAAAAAAGGAGAATGCACCGCTCTTCTAATACTTCAGGCTTCTTCTTCTTTGATCTTCAGCAAATATCATATTTGGAAGACATAAATAAAAATGGAAAACGTAAAAATTAAGATCCGACATCAATACTATTATTATTCTTCTACATGGTAGTTATGGTAGCTGGGTTGACGACATTGCTATTGGAAGATTCCTGAAACTGATAATGGCTAAAGGGAAAAAAAATCATTGGGTTATAGTTTGAACGAGTCACGGGTTAGATAAGACCAAATAAGTTAACCCTAATTATACTCAAGTTGATTACGAATCACTCATCTGAATACTCACTTACCTTAAGCAATTTCACCATTAATTATTTAAAAAAAAAAATTTATTTCCACAAAAAGTTATTTCTAATAAACCCTCCTTCCATAACCTAATCTGCCAATAGGTTAGACAAATTACCTTTTTCCTTTTAATTTAATCAAATTTAATCCTAATTTATTTTTAAAAAAATTGGCCTAATTCATTATTCCTATAGGCCTTCTCTGCATGACACAAAGAGGCTTGTCCGTGTCAAATTACCAACACCTAATTTAACTTGTCCATATTAGGTTTAGTGTTGCTAGACCAAATCAGATCGGACGATCCAATTTATTAGATTAAAATCGATCAAGTGTCCAATCCGAATTTGTCCAAAAATTCAAATTTGTGGTCGGACTACTTTTCATATTATATATATATGACCGCTAAAGAAGCTTGGATTAATCGCACTTTGAAGAAACAATGCTTTTGCACCACTGAATTAAAGTCTTTTTGTTGTTGAATAAAATCCCACTGAAAATGTTAATAGCTGTCAATAAGATTTGGTTCATTTGGTCATCTTTCGCCTATGATAATTGCATGGCTTGAGTTTGACTCCTGGTGATATCAACGTAAGTTGCAATGATAAGTAAATTTGCTAATAACATCTTAAAGTCAACTTACTATTTACTTGTCTTAATAATAGAAATAGACTATTTGACCTTTTAATCTCTATCAATAATTTAGTTTTTGAGACGTTAGACCGATTAACGTGGTTGTTAAATACTGACATGTTATCATTAACTTGCCATATATGCTGTCATGTTACATTGCTACGTCATTTTGAAAAAGAAAATTAAAAAAATATCAAAATACAAATTCTTTCTTTGGGTATTTAATTGTATTTTGATTTTTTTTTAAATTTTCTCAAGTTGACATGACAATGTGACATGACATCATAAGTGACAAGTTTACATTGATATGCTAACATTTAACGTATGTCATTTGGTTAGATAATGACTAACTTCTCAATAATTTTTTTTTGATAAATCTCAATAATTATAAAGTTGACAGAGATAAAAATTCAGAGATCAAATAATCTAATTCATTTATTCAAATACTACATAATAATTTGACTACCAATTCATGGAATAAAAATAGGTTTACTCTTAAACAATTTCATAATAACCAATAAAATCAAACAAACTCATATGTGGATAACTTAATTTTGATTTCTAAAATAGAAAGGGAACAAAATTTGGTACAACGTAATCTACTACCTATCTAGATGTCACATTCTTTCATGGAAAATTAATAGCTGAATTTAATTAATATAAAAATAAGATAGCATATAAATTCTTGAAATCCTTATTTATTCTTTTCTGAACTTTTTTTCAATCTTATTTTAAAAATCTAAAATTATAATTTTATTTTATTTTTATTGATATACGTTCTTAAAACTGTAAAAAACTTATACTGTTATATATATATATATATACTTATAATATTTTAAGCCCCGTGAAAACTCTGTCAATCCCCAAATTAAATTCCTATAAGAAATGAAATTGGATATAAACTTTCTTCCTAACATGAGGAATAGAGATGAGGATTAAAGATGAGAATGGAAATCAATCTTCTTCTTTTTGTTTTTTCTTTCTTTGACCAGTAGAAATCGATCTTTTAAAATGGTGAATCAAGACAAAACAATTAAAAGGAAAAAAGATAAGAGAAATAATAAAAACTCACTCCAAATAAATTAGAACTATATAATTGACCTTTGAATAGAGTTTTGATAATGAAATGACACCATAATATTGAATGGTTGAGATGGAGCTAGAATATTTTTGTTTTAAGAAATTAGTTCCATTTTGTTTTTACTTTAAAGGAAGTGTTAACATCATGTAAAACTAATGTTTTTTTAGTAATTAGAGTATTTAAGAATCCTACGTTAATATGCTACGGTGGTGTTGACATCAAGAAAAATAAGGACCATTAGAACATGCCTATTAGGGCTACTTACGGACCGGGTTGATTTGGGTTAAGAGCACGTTGGTTCGAGTTGAGAAAATAAGACATTGAATTAGATTGATTTAGGTTCAATAAAACTACATCAAATAAATCCAAACCAACTTAAATCATTCACCAGCGATTTATTTTGATTCCCGTTGGTGGTCAAGTTTTTTTTTTTTCTCCAACTGTCCAGCTAAAGCATAAGTTCTAGGAGTAATTAACTTATCCTCATTTTCCAATGCTAGTCACTCTCACTTCTTAATATATACATATATCACTCCTAGTGGACTCAATGGACGATGATTGCGGACTGAAGTGAGAAACGGTGAAAGAGTGAAGCGATGAAAATAGGATTTGAATTTTTTGAGAAGGGAGATAAGATTAATTTTTTTTTTGGGGGTCAAAAAATTAATTCAATCATAATTTTTTTTTATATAAAAATAGACGGGATCGCGGGTTGGTTCGATTCCAACAGGCTTTATATTAGCTAGCCCGTTAATCGAACTATAATGATTCGGGCTGAAAATTTACAACCTAAATCAACTCGTCAGTCCGAATCAAACCAACCCAATATTCATATAATCCCCTAAAATTATTAACTACTTTCATTCATCAAATGCATTAATCTGATTGCCGTGTAGTATGGTCTTATATAGATATGTGTGCATATGAAGATTCAAGAGTGAAGACCAATTTTTATTTAAAAAAAAAAAAAGAAGAAGAGTGAAGACCAATAACCATTTGAGGCTAAATTATTTTGTCAAGAACTCAAGGGACCACCTATCTTGTACACCACTCTACATCCACATACTCATGGCCCAAGCTTAAGGGATGACATTTTTCCACATTGCTCTGCTCCATTATTCAAGTTCACTGATTGGAAAAAGTTGCCTCTTTTACTTTATAAATTGCTTTCAACATTTTACTAATTGCCCAAGAAAAAGACATTCATTTTTAAATTCTCTCCTTTCATTAATTAATTCTATTCGTCTTTGTGATTTTTTTTTTGGTTTAAATTAGGTCTTTATAATCGAATAGAGTGACTAATCGTTTCGCTGATTTGTAAGCACCTTTAACGGTGGAATAGAGAATTTGGATCTGATAAAGTGGAAGTGCATGATATAAGTCGTTGGATGAGACTATTGCAGCGCGAACACGAATCTCAATTCTCATTTGACAGCCCATGTCCTGCATTTTTAGAGTGGACCCTTTAGAGTAATTCTCTAAATTTCTTGGTGGAATTATGAGAGAGATAGAGAGAAGAAAAATAAGGAGAGAAAAAAAAATCAAGAAAGAAAATAGTTAATTTCCTTCTCTCTATCTCTCTCTTAACTTCACAAAAAATGTAAAAACTTACTCTAAAGGATCATATCTCGTACATTTCATACACTTATACTTTAGTAAATCCAAGTCTCATATTGACTAACGATACCATAATAAAAAAGCATTACAACCCCACTCATTTCTTTTATAGATGATGTTGCCTCTTTGAATTTTATAATGGTAGAAATTCTTTCAATAATGATTTTTTTCATACCTAAAACACAAATATAAAATTTTACTTCAAAAAATAGTATACTTACTATTCTAATTATCTACTTATCACTTTACATATATGAATTCCACTTGATTGATGATAGATCTCGGTGTTGTGCTTCAAACTCCGAAATACATGCAAAAGAATTCAAGGCAGAAGGAGGTTTTCACAATAAAACTATAACATTCTAATAAGTAATTAATTAGTCACCCAGAATAACATCAACATACAAGTCTGAGAGAGGTCAATTGATTTGTAAAGTCGAACCATATCAATTAATAATAAACAAGCCTTTTAACTTATTAAGAGATTTATTGTCCAAGCTTTCCTCTCAGTATTTTGACAAACTAATAAGCATATTAACATACAATGATACAAATAAACCCACTTTGTTGGATTGTTTTATGTCAAACCATTAAGATTAACATTGTACATAGAAGAAACAAGGCTTTTGGTATCAGCTTAAAAACTCCATTGAAAGTTTTGATAATGAAATGACACTATAATTTTGACTTTTAAAAAGAGGGGAGAAAAATTGGTACTACCTAGGATCAATCACAATACTTCATTATTTTTAAAATTCTTTGAAGTCTATTTATTATATAAATTTATTTGTATAATGATTAAAAATAAAAATTATTTTAGTTATATATATATATATTATATGGATCCTTTGATATAAATTAAAAAATAATTAAATATTATTATTAAATACATAAATAACATAACATTAATATATACATCTTAAAAACTTTCTTTTCTACAAGCATTGAGTTAATTTAATGGCCAGAAAACGACTATGTGTCATAATTGTTTCAACGTGTATTTGGATCGTCTTTTTTTTTTCTTTTAAAGGATGAGGGAGTTAATTTGTCCACTAAGAGTTCTAATTTTTTTTCCTTCTCACTTTTATTAAATGGTTAAAATGTAATATTTGTTATTAAATTATTAAGATGTAATATAAAAATAATAATATTTTCAATAATTTATATTTTAATGGTGATTTAATTATTAAAAAATTGTATTTTTTAATTTTTGATCGTTAAAATAGTTAAAAAAAGACTAATAGTATTTTTAATAGTCACTAATTGTTATGATACTTTTTTAAATAATATTTTTCTCAAGTATTATATCATTGTCATTAACTTCTTTCAATAATTTATTTTAATCGTTAAAATTTAATTATTAAAAAAATTTTTTAAAAGTAAAACATTTAATTATAAAAAATTATCACTTTTCAATCATTAGGACGTTGAAATATAGATATATAGTTAAAAGTTCTTTTTCTATGTGGTAATGAAATTGACCCATTGAAAAGACTTTTGATAATGAAACAAGGACTATAGTATTTTCAAATTTTGTTGTAATGTTTATTTTTGTTTTAAATTTCTTTTTTTTTATGTCTACCCCAAACTTTCAATTTTGTTTATACTTGTCTTTTTTGCTAACACCGTTAACTTGTTTGACAGAATTTGCTGACGTGTACGATGAATTTGTATTTCTTTTGCTACGTTATTGTCCACCTCACATTTAATTTTTTACTTTTATTAAAGAAAATTAACCTAATCCAAATAAAAAAACATTTCAGGGTAAAACCGTAAAAGTTTAGTTTGTTTTTTTATTTGGATTAGGTTAATTTTTTTTAATAAAAATAAAAAGTTAAACGTGAGGTAGACAATGATGTGACAAAAAAGATGCACATTCATCATCCACATCAACAAATTCAATCAAAGAAGTTATCGGTGTTAGCAATTAAAAGTTTGGGGATAGACTTGAACAAAACTAAAAATTTAAAGATAAAAATAAATATTACAATAAAATTTGAAAACAGTAGTAAGCTCCTTTACCCCTGAAATGACACCGTAATATTGAATAGTTGAGGTGCGGCTACGCACCTCATGACGCAAGGGACTTTGTCGTCATCCAAATTCCAATTATTCACGACACTTCAGACATTGCTCTCTTTTACTGAAGTTGCCTCCTTTAACTCATAAATAGCAATCAACCATTTATCTCTAAAGTTGCCTCCTTCTCTTGCAAATTCAGAAATTAAATTAAGCATGGCTTGTGAAAACCAGAAACTACACGTATTCTTCTTGCCCTTCCTTGCTCAAGGCCACATGCTCCCTACGGTAGATCTGGCTAGACTTTTTGCTGCCAGAGGAGTCAAAGCCACCATAGTCACCACTCCACACAACCTCCCTATAATCTCCCGAACCATAGGACAACCCAAAACAACCTCCCACAACATCATCATCAACACCTTAACCATCAAATTCCCCTCTCTAGAAGCTGGCTTACCCGAAGGTTGCGAGAATGCTGACACAATCACTTCCCCATCTCTCTATCCTAACTTCTTCAGAGCAATTCAGTTGCTTCAGGAGCCTCTCGAGCAACTCTTGCTTCACCACCACCCGGATTGCCTTATCGCTAACATGTTCTTCCCGTGGGCCACGGATTCCGCAGCCAAATTCGGGATTCCTAGGATTGTGTTCAATGGGATTGGTTCTTTCGCTCTGTCTGCCTTGGAACACATGAGACTCCACAAACCTTACAAGAATGTTTCCTCTGATTCAGAGCCCTTCGTGATTCCAAGTCTACCGGGAGAAATCAAAATTACAAGGATGGAGATTCCCGAATCTTTCAGGGATGACAATGGGCAATGGGCGAAAATAAGTGAGGCAATGTGTGAAGCAGAGTTGAAAAGCTTTGGGGTGATTGTGAATAGCTTCTATGAATTGGAGCAAGTGTACGCAGATCACTATAAGAATGTATTGGGAAGGAAAACATGGCATGTGGGCCCTGTTTCGTTATCCAATAGAGACATGAAAGAAAAAGCAAACAGAGGAAAGGAAGCCTCCATTGATGAACAAGAATGCTTGAAATGGCTTGACTCCAAACAACCCGATTCCGTGCTTTACATCTCCTTCGGAAGCATGACAAACTTCCCCAAACCTCAGCTCAAAGAAATAGCAATGGGTCTAGAAGCTTCTGGCCAAAATTTCATTTGGGTTGTGAGAAGTCAAAAGGAAGAAGAAGAAAAAGAATGGCTGCCAGAAGGATTTGAGAAGAGAATGGAGGAAAAGGGGTTGATAATAAGAGGGTGGGCACCACAACTGTTGATTCTTGATCACGAAGCCGTTGGTGGGTTTGTGACACATTGTGGGTGGAATTCAACGCTGGAAGGAATAAGTGCAGGGGTGCCTATGGTGACATGGCCTATGGGTGCAGATCAATTTTATAATCAGAAATTTGTGACACAAGTGCTTGGAATTGGTGTAGCTGTGGGTGTGAAGAAATCAGGTAGTTCTGAGGGAGAGAGTGTGGAGAAGGAAGCCATTGAAAATGCTGTGAATAAGATAATGGAAGGAGAAGAAGCAATAGAGATGAGAAACAGAGCCAAAAAATTTGGTAAAATGGCAAAGGAAGCTGTGAAAGAAGGAGGTTCATCTTACTTGAATTTGAGTGCTTTGATTCATGAGCTTGAGTCTCGTAGCCACTAATTAATGTCATCTCATGACTTATCTAGGTTGATCAACATTATTAATTAAGCATGCCCCTTAGTTATTGCTTCCATTTTTATGTATTAGTAATGCTATTATGTGAGATATTTTATAAATATAATAAATTTAAATTATAGAAATTCATTTTTGATATACTTCAAAGTTCATATAATTGTTGGTCTAGGTAGGTTGGAGCTTTCTAAATTGGAAAATTACATAAAATCCCCTAAAACTATTAACTACTTTTAATCCTTCGAAGTTAATTATAATAAAATAAGGAAAACTTCTTTATTACAAAAAAAAAAAAATACATATAAACATTACATGATTGTTACATTATATCAAAATTCATTAATCTTTCTTTCTTTCTTTTTCTACATGAAAATTTGATATTAGCGTCTACTTTTAGAAATTTGGTCCGTTGCTATTTGTTTTTCTGCAATTCGTTCAAAATATATATATTTATTTTATTTGTAAAGTAATAATAGAGATTCACATTTATAGAAACTCCCCATAAATAAACTAAGAATTAAATTATTATTAATATTAACAAATAATATAACTAAATAACCTTACAAAGCTATTTTTTGTAATAATTTTGGTGAATATTGAAATATATTAAACTTCAATTATTGATGTTTGTAGAAAAAAAAAAAAAACATGGAAATCTGATTGCCGTGTAGTAGGGTGCTATATAGATATGTGTGCATATGAAGATTCAAGATTGAATACCAATAACCATATGAGGCCAAATAATTTTATCAAGAACTCAAGGGACCACCTATGTAACTATGTTTAATGTTGTACGCCCTACCACTCTCTACATCCACATACTTCATGCCCCAAGCTAAGGGATCACATCTTTCGACATTGCTCTACTCCATTATTCAACTTCACTGATTGAAAAAAGTTGCCTCTTTTACTTTATAAATTGCTTTCAACATTTTGCTAATTGCGTCAGAAAAACGACGCCGTTGCATGCACCATCACTTCATCTCCCTTTCCTCTTTCTTTCCTTCATACACATATTACATAACACATTCCACTCTTACACGTCTGCCTCTCCTTTCCACTTTTTTTTTTTTTTTTTTTTTTAAATTTATACTGTTTTAAAAAAAAAATACTCAAATCATATGTCTTTTCTAACCATTTGAAAATAAGAAAAACATAGGCTGTGTTTTTATATTCTCTCCATTTATGATTGATCATACAAGTATTTTTTATCACTCGTTTTATTTATATTAAACAAATTGAGACAAATTATTTTTTAATTCCTGAATTATTATTCAAACTACTATTTATTATTTAGTCCCTCAATTTTTTTTAAAAAATACTATTTATCTCTGAATTTGTAATTATGTCAACTATTTAGTCTCCTAGATGTTACCTGTTCGATAACTGAGTGACGTAGCCGTTAACTGTTGATGTGATATCGTTAATGATGATGATGCGGGTATCAGCGTCAATGTTGGAGAGAATTTTGTCGTGAGGCGAGACGTGATGTGACCGTCAGTACTGTGTACATCAAGTAAAGTCTAACTCCAAGAACAGGGGAAAGGGGGGGTCATCAATCCAATTTTTGACAACGCGGGAAGAAGAGCGAGGAGAGAAGTCTAACCTCGTCAGTAGTTAACAATCATGTCACTTGATTATTTAATGAGTAACATCTAAAAAATTAAATAGTTGATAAAATTATAATTTTAAGAATTAAATAATTTTTTTTAAAATTTATGAACTAAATAATAATTTAATCAATTATTCAAAAATTAAAAATAATTTGCCTCTAGATTTCACCTAAATTTTACTAAGAGGCGAAGTCCTATTTTGTTTTTGGTAGAAGGAGAAGTCCTAATTTTAATATTACATAAATAATAGATTTATTTATATAAAACTAAGAAATAAAAAATGGAAAGCTGCATTAATTTCGTTCGGTGCCTTTCACTAATTTTGATGGTAGTGGGTACCACACTCTTGTTCTATACCCTTGTGACCATGTGATGTCTCATGTTAATATATATTCTTTAGACCGCGTCTGACCACGAGTGGTACTCAAGGTGAGGTTGAAGTTTCCTGTACATAGGAAGCTTCTTGCCTCTCGTGAAGAAGAGAAAAATAAAAAAAGTGTGGGAAAAGTTTAAAGATTAAAATATTATTAAAAAATTTATAATTTTTAAAAAGGTAAAGATAATTTTTTTTTTATATTTTATTTTTTTATCTTCTTTTTACAATATTAAATAATATTATTTTTATATTTTATTTTAATTTTTTTATCTATCAAATATATTTTTTATTATTTATTTTTACTTTTATTTTTATTTCCCATTATATCACGGGAGGAGATCCTCAGCCTTGCAAGTTGTAAATGGAGAGTGAGGTGCACGTTTTGTATTATAGGAAGTTTTTGGTGATATAATTTTTAGTATGTCCCGTGAATAAAAGATAAAAATAAGCAGAAAAAATTAATAGAGCTAAATAAATAATTAATATAAATAAAATTATAGTTTTAGTTTTTTATGACCATTCTTTTACTAAAAACAATCCTATTTAAGACACGACAAAAAAAGTATCTTATTTATTTTTAATGAATAGAATTAAGTAATTAATAATATTTTACTTACAGACACTTATATTTAATGTTTAGTAGTATCTTAAAAAAATTATCTCTAATAAAAAATATCTATAAAAACTTTAAAATTAATTGTATTTATTGATATTAATTAATTATTTAACTCTTATTATTTTTTTAACTTGTCTTTATCTTATTTTTATGCTAGAAATCAGATCATCAAATATTTCCTATACTAGTAAAGAACGTGCGCTGCACCCTGTACTTTCCATTTGCAAGGCAGAGGATCTCCTTCCTATATCACTGAACTTCTAGAGAAGATGGAAACTTGCATTAATTTCCGTCGGTGCGTTTTCCACTCATAAGTCAAGCTCAAGGGCCCACCATTATATATTTCTACCTGCTTCTTTTTCTTCTTCATCACGCATGGAGATTTTGTCCTCTTCTCAATTCTCGAATCACTTGCGCCAACACGTAGCCTTACTTCAAAAGTTGGCTTAACACGTAGCTTTTTTCTATTTCTCTCTTCTGGCTTCTACTTCATAAATCACACTCTCCTCTTCCTCTAAGCATCTTCTTCCTCTTTCTTCTTGCTAGAACTGAAAAATCCCAACTCAAGTATGGCTAGTGGAAATCAGAAACTACACATATTCTTATTCCCCTTCCTTGCTCAAGGCCACATGCTCCCTATGGTAGATCTGGCTAGACTTTTCACCGCAAGGGGCGTCAAAACCACCATAATCACCACTCCAATGAATCTCCCTATAATCTCACGAACCATAGGACACCCCAAAACAGCCCCTGCAAATTCCGACAACATCATCCAAACCTTAACCATCAAATTCCCCTCTCTCGAGGCTGGACTGCCCGAAGGCTGCGAGAATTCCGACTCTCTCCCTTCCCCATCTTTTTATCCCAACTTCTTCAGAGCAATTCAAATGCTTCAGGAGCCTCTCGAACAACTCTTGCTCCAACACCATCCCGATTGCCTTGTCGTCAACATGTTCTACACGTGGGCCACGGATTGCGCCGCCAAATTCGGGGTTCCTACGATTGTGTTTCAGGGGAGTAACTCTTTCGCTCTGTGTGCCATGGAACACATGAGACTCCACAAGCCGTACAAGAATGTTTTGTCCGATTCGGAGCCCTTCGTGATCCCGGATCTCCCGGGGGAAATCAAGATGACGAAGATGGAATTGCCGAGTTTTGTGGATGATGAGCACTGGGAGAAGATGAGTACGGCAATGAGTGAAGCAGAGTTGAAAAGCTTTGGGGTGATTGTGAATAGCTTCTACGAAATGGAGCAAGTGTACGCGGATCACTATAAAAACGTATTGGGAAGGAAAGCGTGGAGTATTGGCCCTGTTTCGTTATCCAACAGAGACATTAAAGAAAAAGCAAACAGAGGAAAAGAAGCATCCATCGATGGAGAAGAATGCTTGAAATGGCTTGACTCCAAAAACCGCGGTTCGGTTCTTTATGTGTGTTTCGGAAGCATGGCAAATTTCCCCAAATCTCAGCTCAGAGAAATAGCAATGGGTCTGGAAGCTTCGGGGCAGAATTTCATATGGGTTGTGAGAGGTAAACAGGAAGAAGAAAAAGAGTGGCTTCCAGAAGGATTCGAGGAGAGGTTGGAAGGGAAGGGGTTGATCATAAGAGGGTGGGCCCCACAGGTGTTGATTCTGGATCACGAAGCTGTCGGTGGGTTTGTTACGCATTGTGGTTGGAATTCAACGTTGGAAGGAATAAGTGGAGGTGTGGCTATGGTGACGTGGCCTTTGTCTGCAGAGCAATTCTATAATCAGAAATTTGTGACGGAAATACTGAGGAGTGGGGTGTCGGTGGGAGTGACGAAATGGGTGAATATGGAGGCCGAGAGAGATGATGTGAAGAAGGAAAGGATTGAGGAGGCCGTGAGGAAGATAATGGAAGGTGAAGAAATGAAAAAGAGGGCTAGAGAAATTGAAAAGATGGCAAAAGAAGCGGTGAAAGAAGGAGGATCATCGTACAACAATTTGACTAGTTTGATTCAAGAGCTTGAGATTCGCCAACACCACTGATGTCGTCGTAGCTTTCCTAAAGTGATGAACATCATGGAGCATGTCTTTTGTTTACTTCCACTTTTTTATCCAACATTAGTGTGTTTAGGTTCTCACGTCAATTACCCCTTTGGTGCCTTTTAATGAGAATATAATAAAAGCTTCTTTTGTCTTGTGATTCCAGAAATAGATTATTTGGTACATTCTATTTATACTTATCTCAATTATTTAATTTTTGACATATTATCTAATAAGTCATTACATACCTTATATTTTCCCTTTCTTAAAACCTTCTTTTTAAAGATTTCATCACAAAATAAATGAATTTTAAAAATTTGGCTAAACAACCTCTGAGTTAATAACCAATTACGACACACAAGGAAGAAAATAATGATATTTTGAGAGAATTATCAATTTGATCTTTGAACTATATACAAATTATTTTAATTTAATTTATGAAAGATAAAAATACTATAATTAGTCCATAAAAGATTTTTTGTTCAGTTTAGTCTTTTTGATTTTTGAAAAAAAAACTACACACATACTCAAAAAAAAAGATTAAATAAAAAAAATTTCAGGGATTAAATTAAGTATTTTTGTCTTTCAAAGATTAAATTAGAACCTTTTATATTTTTCAAGGGCAAATTGATAATTTTCTCTAATTTTTTTTAGTTGGAACATGTTTGTTTTTTAAAAAATAGTTTCATTTTGTTTTTAATTTAAAGGAAGTGTTAATATCATATAAAACTAATATTTTTTTAGTAATTAGACTAATTAAGCATCCGACGATTAATATGCTACATCAAATAATTTATTTTATTTATTATGTAGTTTTTAATTTAAAAAGAAAAAAATTTAAACGAATCTTATTAAATTTTTTTTGAACATTAATCTTATTAATTTTTAAAACACAAATAAGAAAGCACAATACAACAAAATTTCTCAGATGTCTACGCAGTACGCACTACATGACCCAAGGGACTTTGTCGTCATCTAATTATTTACAAACACTGACATGTCGCTCTCTGCCACTAAAGTTGCCTCCTTTGCTCTTCCTTTGACTCATAATTCATAAATAGCAATCAACAATTTACTTCCAAACTCTTCTTCTTCTTCTTCTCTCTGAAAAATCCAAGCTTGCAAACTCAGAAATCAAAGCATGGCTTTTGAAGATCAGAAACTACACATATTTTTCTTTCCCTTCCTTGCTCAAGGCCACATGCTCCCTACGGTAGATCTGGCTAGACTTTTTGCTGCCAGAGGAGTCAAAGCCACCATAGTCACCACTCCGCACAACCTCCCTATAATCTCCCGAACCATAGGACAACCCAAAACAACCTCCCACAACATCATCATCAACACCTTAACCATCAGATTCCCCTCTCTCCAATTTGGCTTACCCGAAGGCTGCGAGAATGCTGACTCAATCCCTTCCCCATCTCTCGCTCCTAACTTCTTCAGAGCAATTCAGTTGCTTCAGGAGCCTCTCGAGCAACTCTTGCTTCACCACCACCCCGATTGCCTTATCGCTAACCCCTTCTTCCCATGGGCCACGGATTCCGCAGCCAAATTCGGGATTCCTAGGATTGTGTTCAATGCAGCTGGTTCTTTCACTCTCTGTGCCATGGAACATACGCGACTCTACAAACCTTACAAGAACGTTTTGTCTGATTCAGAGCCCGTTGTGATTCCAAATCTACCGGGAGAAATCAAGATGACGAAGATGGAGGTTCCGGGATCTATGGCGAATGAGAATGATGAGAACAGGGCGTGGGCAAAACTGCATGCGGCAATGAGTGAAGCAGAGTTGAAAAGCTTTGGGGTGATTGTGAATAGCTTCTGTGAATTGGAGCAAGTGTACGCAGATCATTATAAGAAAGTATTGGGAAGGAAAGCATGGAATGTGGGCCCTGTTTCGTTATCCGGTAGAGACATGAAAGAAAAAGCAAACAGAGGAAGAGAGGCCTCCATTGATGAACAAGAATGCTTGAGATGGCTTCACTCCAAACAACCCAATTCCGTGCTTTACATCTCCTTCGGAAGCATGACAAACTTCCCCAAATCTCAGCTCAAAGAAATAGCAATGGGTCTAGAAGCTTCAGGCCAATACTTCATTTGGGTTGTGAGAAGTCAAAAGGAAGACGAAGAAGAAGAAGAAGAAGAATGGCTTCCAGAAGGATTTGAGAAGAGAATGGAGGGAAAGGGGTTGATAATAAGAGGGTGGGCCCCACAAGTGTTGATTCTTGACCACGAAGCAGTTGGTGGGTTTGTGACACATTGTGGATGGAATTCAACGTTAGAAGGAGTAAGTGCAGGGGTGCCTATGGTGACATGGCCTACGGGTAAAGATCAATTTTATAATCAGAAATTTGTGACGGAAGTGCTTGGAATTGGGGTAGCAGTGGGTGTGGAGGGAGATAGTGTGGAGAAGGAAGCCATTGAAAAGGCAGTGAGAAGGATAATGGAGGGAGAAGAAGCAGTAGAGATGAGAAACAGAGCCAAGAAATTTGCGAAAATGGCAAAGGAAGCTGTGGAAGAAGGAGGTTCATCTTACTTGGATTTGACTAGTTTGATTCATGACCTTCAATCTCACCGTCACTGACATGCCTTATCTAGATTGATATATTTTTATGTATTAGTAATGTTATTATATGATATATTTTCTAAATAAATAATTTAAAGCATGCAAATTCATTTTTGATATACTTTAAATTTCATAGAATTTAAAATTACACAATTCAAACACCATATAATCCCCTAAAACTAACTAGGTTGGAGTTTTCAAACTTGGAAAATTACATATAATCCCCTAAAACTATTAACTACTTTAAATCCTTCGAAGTCATAACAAAATATGGAAAATTATTACATATAAACATAACATGATTGTTACATTACATCAAATGCATTAATCTGATTGCCGTGCAGTAGGGACTTATATAGATATGTGTGCATATGAAGATTCAAGATTGAATAGCAATAACCATATGAGGCCAAATAATTTTATCAAGAACTCAAGGGACCACCTATTTTGTACAATGTACACCACTCTCTACATCCACATACTTCATGCCCCAACCTAAGGGATCACATTTTTCCACATTGCTCTACTCCATTATTCAACTTCACTGATTGAAAAAAGTTGCCTCTTTTACTTTATATATTCCTTTCAACATTTTACTAATTGCGTAAGAAAAAGGCATTCATTTTCAACATTTTACTAATTCTATTCGTCCTTGTGATTTTTTTTTTTTGGTTTAACCCAAAATATTCACTATCAAGCAAAGTCATTAATCTCTTCGCAGATTTGTAGGCATCTCCAACAAGACATAGGATTTAAATTCGATAAAGTATAAGTGCATGATATGAGTTGTCGGATTAGAGTATTGCAGTGTGAAAACGAATCTTGATTCTCATCTGATGGCCTATATCATACACTTTATGTATTTGTACTTTAATAGATTTACGTCCGTGGAACAATTGACCTAAAAATTTAAAGCTGATCCATACCTAAAATCAGAGATTGAATCTCTAACACTTTAATTACAAATAAATGAATTCCTTTCACTCAATCACCCTCCTCGAATTGATCCTTGTGATTCTTCTTGTGATTCAGAGCTTGCAAACTCATAAATTAACACATGTCTAGTGAAAGTCATAATGAGACTCCAATGAATCATCCGATTGTTAATTTCCAAGACCATAAAGACAAATCTCCTGGAAATTCCGACAACAATATTGACAAGGTAACTAAGAAATTTCCAAGACCAGATTGTCTTATTGCTGATTTCTCTTTCCCATGGGCCACCAGTTCTGCAGCCCAATTCGGGATTCCTAGGATTGTGTTTCATGGGCTTGGTTCTTTTGGTCTTTGTGCAATGGTATTGGTATGTATGAGACTCTACAAACCTTACAAGAATGTTTCGCTTGATTAAGAGCCCTTTATGATTCCAAATCTAACAAGATAATACTAGTCTAATTTGATATGTAATATGGTCACCAAAATACTTTAATTCAATACTACCGAAACCTCCCATTTATCAATGAAGTATATAGTGACGTAATTTACAAGTTAGAATTGTTTTAATCTCATATAAATTTTTTTCCAAGTTAAATTATGCTCAAACAAGAATAATTCTACATAAGCTTCATATATAACTTTGTCATTAGTGAGATAAACAATATTTAATCAAATTTTGTTTTTTTGTTTTTTGCAGTAAATCCCTTGTTTTGTTTCAAACTTTGTCAAAACTTTCAATCGGAAGAGTATAAGATAACTTTATCTTTGTTTGAATTTTAAAATTTTGGGAGGAGAAAAATTCAATTATTTTGTATTAACCATCAATCTTTATTAATTTTAATTACCTTATATTAGAAGATTTTGGAGAAAATCCAAAGTAATAAGATAAACTACCACTTACTTATTTTTCTATTTAATATATTAATCTCCATGATTTCCTCTCCTCTCTTTTAAATTTATAAATATCTTTTTAATTCCACCTCGTGCTTCCAAATTTTTAATACTCAAACTCTTCTGTATAAATAATAATTACAAACCGATACAAGGATCTCGCAGAAGATACAGAGGACCAAATATCTTACAATATCTGTATAAATTATAAATCATAATCATCATACTAACTATAAATCATATATAGTTAAAATTGAGAATTATAAAAAAAACTTTTATTTTGAAATGAGAGTATTTATAACCGAACATAGTGACTAGTTTTTTTATTGGCTTGTAGACATCCCATCTCGATATGTGAAACAATGAACCCAATAATTTAATTCTACTCCATACTTAAAAAGCCAAATATTAAAACCCTAACATTTAATTAAGATTTAAGAGTACATGAATACCTTGCGCATTATTGTCTTTTTAATATGCAACATATTCATATACAATTTGAGAGAGTACGGGGGGAAACATTTTCCTTATTATTTATCTTAATGTTGGAATCTGATTGATTAATAAAACAATGAATGCCTACCAAAAAAATAAAATAAAATAAAACAATGAATGAGTTGTATGAATCTGTCTCATTCGTATAAATAAAGTTTTAACAATATAATAATCTTGATTACTACTCCCCAGAAATTCAATAATACAAAACTTCACCCACCTTTGCCTAATAAATAGCAATCAACAATTCACGAACAATCACCTTCATTTCAAAACTCTTTCCTTTCTCCCTTTCTCTCCATATTCCTCATTCTTCTTCTTCTTCTTCTTTCTTGCTGAAAGATCCGAACTTGCTATTTCTTTCCCATAATCAACACATGGGTAGTGAAAGTCAGAAGCTACACATATTCTTCTTCCCTTACCCTGCTCATGGCCACATGATCCCAACCATTGATATGGCCAAACTGTTCGCTACAAGAGGCGTGAGAGCCACCATACTCACAACCCCACTTAACCTCCCTATTGTCTCAAGAACCATAGGAAACCCCAAAACCACTCCTCAAAATCCCGACATCCTCATCAGTACCTTAACCATTAGATTCCCCTGTCTCGAAGTAGGCTTACCCGAAGGCTGCGAGAATGCCGAATCAATCCCTTCCCCATCTCTGATTCTCAACTTTCGTAGGGCAACGAGGATGCTCCAACAGCCTCTGGAGCAACTCTTGCTCCAACACCAACCACATTGTCTCATTGCGGATATGTTCTTCCCATGGGCCACAGATTCCGCCGCCAAATTCGGGATTCCGAGGATTGTGTTTCATGGGACCAGTTCTTTTGCTCAGTGCGCCATCGAGTGTATGAGACTCTACCAACCTCACAAGGAAGTCTCGTCGGATTCAGAGCCCTTCGTGATCCCCAATCTTCCGGGAGAAATCAAAATGACCAAGATGCTTTTGCCAAAATTCATGAGGAGTAATGATGATGATGATGATGATGATACTAATGAAGTGATGAGGTTGTTTAAGGCAATTCGTGAATCCGAATTGAGAAGCTTTGGGGTGGTTGTGAATAGCTTCTATGGACTCGATGGTGTTTACGCGGATCATAATAGGAAGGTATTTAGAAGGAAGACATGGCAGATAGGTCCTGTTTCTTTGTCCCATAGAGACATGAAAGAGAAAGCAAACAGAGGAAAAGAAGCCTCCTTCAATGAACAAGAGTGCCTGAAATGGCTCGACTCTAAAGAGCCAAACTCCACGCTTTACATTTGCTTCGGAAGCGTAGCAAACTTCAACGATTCTCAGCTCAGAGAAATAGCATTGGCTCTGGAAGCTTCGGGTCATAACTTCATCTGGGTTGTGAGGAAAAGCAGAAAAGAAGAAGAGGAAGAGGACCAATGGCTTCCGGAAGGATTTGAGAAGAGAATGGAAGGGAAGGGGCTGATAATAAGAGGGTGGGCCCCACAAGTGTTGATTCTTGAACACGTGGCCGTTGGTGGGTTCGTGACACATTGTGGTTGGAACTCAACGTTGGAAGGAGTGTGTGCGGGAGTGCCTATGGTGACATGGCCTGTGGCTGCAGAGCAATTTTACAATGAGAAGTTTGTGACGGAAGTGGTTCGAATTGGGGTGCCAGTGGGTGTGAAGAAATTTGCAGAAATGGTGGGAGATAGTGTGGAAAAGGAAGATATTGAGAATGCAATAAGGAGGGTAATGGAGGGAGAAGAAGCAGAAGAAATGAGAAATAGAGCCAAGAAATATATAAATATGGCAAAGCAAGCTGTGGAAGAAAGAGGATCATCTTATTTAGAGTTGAATGCTTTGATTCAAGAGCTTGAGATTCAAGGTGCCACAATGGCCATTCTTGATTGAGCAAGATTATTGTGCTTGCACTAAAATTTCTATTTGTGTCCAATAATAGTGTTTCAGAATTCAGAAAGGAGCAAAAGATGTAATTGGTTGGTATATCAATGGCATGAACAATGTTATCTTAATATATATATATATATATATATATATATATATATATTTTGATATGGTTATATCAATGGCATGAACAATGTTATAGCTGCATGTGATCATAACCATATGGATTTAGCCGAACTATTTGCTTCACATGGCCGTTATGAACCCAGGTCTTATTTTTATGCCACTTGAAACCTATGGATCTAAATTGTATTTAAGAATAGTGTATTTGTTAAAATACAAATGGCCGTAATAGTATTAGAAATATTCTCTTCGAGGAAAGCATTATCTTGGAAAACTACAAGGAAATTAAATAATACTGTAAGTCACATGACACCAGTCAAATTAGGTAACATATATCATGTTAAAATATTCATCAATTACAATATTTTCTAATGATTAAAATAAGGGGGAAAATACTATTTAGTCCCTAAATTGTTGGTCAAACTACTATTTAGTCTCCGAAATGTTTAACTGTGTCAACTATTTAGTCTTCGAATTTGACAAAATACTATTTAGTTCCCGAATTTGTAACTATGTCAACTATTTAGTCTCAAAACTTGGCAAAAATACTATTTAATCATCGAATTTGCAACTCTGTCAACTATTTAGTCTCTTGACTGTTACCCGTTATAGTTGACAGAATTGCAAATTCGGTGATTAAATAGTATTTTTGCCAAGTTTAGGGATTAAATAGTTGATATAGCTACAAATTCGGAGACTAAATACTATTTTGTCAAATTCGGGGACTAAATAGTTGACATAGTTAAACATTTTGGAGATTAAATAATATTTTTAATAAATTTGAGAACTAAATAATTTAATGGTCAAATACCCATTTTGATCCTCTATGTTTCACCCAAGTTTTAAATTGGTCCTTTATCTTTCAAAAGTTTTATATTGGTCCTTTATGTTTCCCAAAAGTTTTATATTTGTCCTTCAGGTTTTATTAAAGTTCTATATTGGTCCTTTATGTTTCATTCAAGTTCTATATTGGTCCTTTATGTTTCATTGAAGTTTTCTATTAGTCCTTTATATTTCATCAGAGTTTCATATTGGTCGTCTCAGCATGATTTTATTTTTGGCTTAAACGACGCAGTTTGGGTGCTATCTTATACACGTAGGAGAGATTATGTGTCCACTTCGACACGCTACGTCAGCAGTTAACTTAAGAAATTGACGGATTTGGACGAAATGACCAATTTAGAACTTCTAGGAAACATAAAGGACTAATTTAAAACTTTTGAAACATAAAGGACTAATTTGAAACTTGAGTAAAACATAGAAGACCAAAATGAACCTTTAATCTAATTTAATCAATAATTCAAAAACTAAATAGTTTGCGTCTAAAATAAACTATTTATTCTTTGAACCATAACCCAAACACAAATTCGACTTGTACATCAACAATTATTACTATTTTGGATACAAATGGAAGTAACTGCGAAGTGCGAAGCACAAAATAATTGTTCAATTTGGAAAAGCCATCAATTACATATAGATTTAAGCTCTTCAATCAAAGCACTGAAACCCAAATAAGATGATCCTCCTTCTTCCATAGCTTGCTTTGCCATCTTCCCAAAGTTCTTGACTCTGTTTCTCATTTCCTCTGCTTCTTCTCCTTCCATGATCTCTTTCAATGCCTTCTCAATGGCTTCTTTTTTCACATTATCTTCCTCTGATTCTACATATTTCTTAGCACCCACCCCAACCCCAATTCTAGCAACTTCCGTCACAAACTTCTCATTATAAAATTGATCCGCAGACCTAGGCCATGTCACCATAGGTACCCCTGCACTTATTCCTTCCAACGTTGAATTCCAACCACAATGTGTCACAAACCCACCAACTGCTTCGTGATCAAGAATCAACACTTGTGGGGCCCACCCTCTTATGATCAACCCCTTTCCTTCCATTCTCTTCTCAAATCCTTCGGGAAGCCATTCTTCTTCTTTTTCTTCGTCTTCCTTTTGACTTCTCACAACCCAGATGAAGTTTTGGCCTGAAGCTTCTAGACCCATTGCTATTTCTTTGAGCTGAGACTCAGTGAAGTTCGCTATGCTTCCAAAGCAAAGGTAAAGCACGGAATTGGGTTTCTTGGAGTCAAGCCACTTGAAGCACTCATGTTCATCAATGGAAGCTTGTTTTCCTCTGCTTGCTTTTTCTTTGATGTCTCTGTTGCATAAAGAAACAGGGCCTATAAGCCATGCTTTTCTTCCCAATACCTTCTTGTAATGATCCGCATACACCCCATCAAGCTCGTAGAAGCTATTCACAACCACCCCAAAGCTTCTTCTCTCATCATCAGATTCCTCTACCGCCTTTAACAATTCCATAAACGGCTTTTCGCCTTCGTGCTTGACGTAATTAGGCAAAACAACCTTGGTTATCTTTATCTCGTTTCCAGGTAGATTAGTGATCACGAAGGGATCTGAATCAGACGAAACATTCTTGTAAGGTTGATAGAGTCTCACACATTCATCGGCACACAGAGCCAGAGAACCCGTCCCATGAAACACAATCCTCGGAATCCCAAATTTGGCTGCGGAATCTGTGGCCCAGGGGAAGTAAGCACCAGCAAAGAGGCAATTCGGGCGGTCTTCTTGTAAGAGTTGTTCCAAAGGTTGTTGAAGCAAAAAGGTTGCTTTGAAGAAGAGGCCAAAGAGGGATAATGGAGTGATTGTGTCGGCATTTTCAAAGCCTTCGGGTAAGCCAACTTGAGAAGAGGGAAAAGGGATGGCTTTAATGTTGATGTTGTTGTGATGATCGCCAAATTGTATTGATTTGGCAATAAAAGGAAGGTTGTGTGGGGTGGTGACTATGGTGACTCTCACACCTCTTGATGCAAAAAGTTTGGCTATGTCAACTGTAGGTATGATGTGGCCATAAGCAAGGAAAGGGAAGAAGAATATGTGGAGTGTGTGATTTTCAGTACTACCCATAATATTTGCGTTGACTTGTATGTTATAAAGTTTGGGTTTTTCAGAGGAGGGGTAGGGGGAAATTTGATGAAGAAGATGATGGAGAATGGATTGTAGAATTAAAGTGTGATTAATTAATTAATTTAAGAGCCCAATTATGTGTAGCAGACAATGATGACTGCAACAAATATAAACTATTAACTATGAAGTGATGATTTGTATTTGTATAATAGAAGTTGTCCATCTCTTTATGTTTTCGTTTCAATATATGAACCTTTTTTGTCCTTTTATGGTTTCATGTCCTCTCTTTTAAATTTTGAAAGATAAGTTTTCTCTTTAAAAAGAGCTTTGGACATGTGATAATGACTAATGAGAACCACAAGTCTTGTACTATTATTTTTGAGATTGACAAATTGTTCTGTATGTACCATACCGACATGCTTTTTTACATATATGTATTGATTTTAAAATAATTTATTTAATTACATTTGTTTAGTTTTAGTAAAAAAAAAAAAACTTTTGATTTCCCTAAACTTTGTAATTCTCTATAGTTGTTGATGGACTTATGTGAGAGATAAAGAGAAAAAAAATAGGAGAGAACAAAATTGAAAAAGAAAACATTTTTCTTCTTTCTATTTCTCTCTTAACTCCATCAACTACAAAATATTACTACAGATGATCAACTCTCTTAAACTTCAGGGTCTCTGAAAATTATGACCCTAAATTTTATTTATTGTTAATTGTGTCCCAACACTTTTAATTTTCAAGTAATTTTGTCCACTCAAATTATGTGTAAATAGTTGGTATATGTAAAGATTATTCTCATTGTGGCTTCTAATGTTTGATTTTGATGTCAAATAATATATTTAATAATGTGGTTTCATCAATTTAGTGATGATTATTGCCGTGTCACTACAAAGTAAAGGGTGTAGTTCTACCTTAATTGACATAAATTATAGTTAAATATATGATTTGATATCACAGTCTGCATTGGACAAAATCACATTTGTATATTTCGTTAATTATTTATACGAAATTTGGGTGAAGGCTAACATTGGTTGAAATCTGGTAATGTTAGAATCAAACTTTCTAATATTACCAAAAAAACAAAATATTTAAAAAAACTCAAGTTAATTATAAAAAAATTGATGAAAAGTTTTTAAAAAAAAACAATGTTATTGGATTTTGTCAAAAATAATATATTTCTATAACAATTTGAGAAAAAAGATTACAAAAATTTGAAAAACTAATAAATAAAATACCTAATGTTACTTAATATTATGAAAATATATTTTTACAGAAAGATTTGAAATAAACTAAAGATAAAAAATTAACTAAAGATAAAAAAAATTAATTAATTTTAACAATTTAAAAGAAACTAAATTCATTACCCAAAAAAAAAGAAACTAAATTTTTTAAATGCATTTTATTTATCATAAAAATAATAATGGAATTCAAAAAATATATAAGCAGTGGGTTTGAAAAAAGGCATTGAGGTGGCACGTGAAGGAGGGATCTCACATTTGTGTGTGAATCAGATTCAAAGCTGGTGGTGGAATCAAGTCTGGTTAGTTTAGTGGTTAGTTTATTAGGTTGCTTAAATAAGTGTTGGGGATTCGAATCTCACTTTGTGTATGTAACAACTAATTGGCTAGCGACAAACCCTTAAATGGAGTTCAAATCCGCGGAGAATATAGACCTTAATCTGTTGGATTGGGGATACTTTAGGGGAAAAAAAGGCTAGTGGTGGACATGCTCCACTCTTCTTATATCCACGAATCAAGACTAAGCACAATATGTGAATATGTAGAAGCATTCTTGAATCTTGTACACATTTTAGCGAGTGTGATGTAGGGTGGTTCCTAGGATGTGTAATAGCACTGCACATTGTATGACTAAAGTAGCTTTGAATTTTAATGAAGATAAAGTCTGGTCAGACTTTGGTTTTATCTGGCTAGTGAATCATGTATTGTTGATTTAAATTAATGCATTTATCCCTTGATGAGATTTAAAAAAATATATATATTAAAGATGTAAAATATAAAAAGTTAATATTATTTTATATTTTCAGAAAAATATTTCTTTACAAAAACCTAAAAAATAAAAAATAAGAAAAATATTTAATGTTATTTTATATTATCAATAAAATAAATAAATAAATAAATTTTTGCAAAATGATTTGAAAATAAACTAAAGATAAAAAAATTAATTATAACACTTCTAAAAAATTAATTTTATTCATATTTTTTTATATATCTTAAAAATAATAATGGAATTCGAAAAATATATTAGGAAAATCTGATTATGTTAGGAGCAAACTTTATAATAATACAAAAGCAAAATTATAACAAAAATATTTTAAAAATTAAAAATTAAATTAATTAGTAACTTTTTAATGAGGAAAAATATCCAGAAATTAATGTTATCTTCTTTTCTTTTTTAGTTAGAAACCATGTTATTTTATATTTCTATAAAAATATTGGAATAATTGAAAATAAATAAATAAATTCGAAAACAAATATTTACACTATCCGAAAACAGGTTGAGATCATTCCACAATCGAAATGTAAAAATTAAATAAAACGAAATATTAAGAAATATCTATAGACAAATTAATTATGTCAATTTTAATTAGAATAATTATTTTTTATAAGAATTAATTAGAATAAATTTAGTACATGTTTTTTTATTTATAATTAAAAAATAATTGAATTCAAAAAAAGTAAAAAGAAAAAAGGAACATCAGATGTATAAATAAGTTAAGATCTGCCTTGTTAATGCTGTATAAAAGTAAAGCAAAATTTCAAAAATTTTCAAATTACTAACTATTAACAAAAGATAAAAAATTCGAAAAAATATCTAAAAATATAAAAATAAGTTAACATCAAACATCAATCATCAATCAAGTTATAATATTCAGGCCAAAAAAAAAATCAAGTTATAATATTATATTAAAAAATGACAAAAAATATTAAAAAATAATTAGCTCTGCCAAAATAAATGTTGAAAAATAATTAGCACCTAAACAAAAATTGATAGATAAATAAAATTCAAATAAAATAATTGACTAAATTGTTTTCAAAATAAATATATATCCGTATAAAAGTGGGCGCATGGATCTGATTTTTCACGTTTCTAAACGTTAAATATTCTAAACTAAATTAATTTAAACTTCTCATTAAATTGACTGTAAAATGTAAATGATATTTTGTTTCTTTTCAAAATTATAATTTGCCCTATGTTGATTTTTTTTAATTTCTCATAGCAATCTCACCCAACACTTATCAATAAATATCTTGTCATTTTTAAACAAGCCGATATGTAATAATAGAATAAAATAAAGTATTGTTTTGGTCCTCAATGTTTGCATGAAGTTTAATGTTGGTCCTCAATGTTTCAAAAGTTCAATGTTGGTCCTCAATATTTTTTTTTTGTTGATTTTAGTCCTCAAGGCTAACACCGTTAAAGTTTGCCGTTAAGTGATGACGTGGCACACACTCTCTCTTATGTGTCATATTTTAATGACGTGGCATGCCACATTATGCCACGTCAACGCCACATCATCCAATCTCAACCACATCGTCATCTTCTTCATCATCATGTTCTTCAATCTTCCTCGTATTACCAGAACCCTAAACCCAAATTTTTACCATGTCCATGCGAATAAATCCCCCAATGTTGCTTCCGCTTCCTGGGCCACCGATTCCGGCAACGCCTCGTTCATTTTGCAGGAACGTCGACACCTCCTTGCTGCAGATGGGAAAGACCCTTCCATTAATGTCGGTCCCAATGGTCGCCCCCTCTTCACCGACTCCGATTCACTCAACGAACTCGTCCATGAAGATACTTGCAGATACTTCAGTTCAATCACCAGGAGCTACAGAAGCTGTTGTCGGATGGATTGCCAATGGGTATGGTGAAGGAGTTCGAGGATTCTTTGCGAACTTCTTTGCTTGTTCGGTGTGGACTTGATGTTATTGTTTTGTTGAAATAATCTACATTTTTTTGGTAGAAAAAGATAAATCAAGAGATTGAAAAAGATGTGGCCATGGTAAAATTTTTGAATTTAGGGTTTTGGTAAGAAATGAGGATCAGGATGATTGATGAAGGAAGAGGATTGAAGAAGATGAATATGAAGATGATGATGATGTGACTGAGATCGAATGACGTGGCGTTGACATGGCATGATGTGGCATGCTACGTTATTAAAATATGACACATAGGAGAGAGAGTGTGCCACATCAGCCTGCCACGTCATCACTTAACGGCAAACTTTAACGGTGTTAGCCTCGAGGACCAAAATCAATAAAGAAAAACATTGAGGACCAACATTAAACTTTTGAAACATTGAGGACCAACATTAAACTTCATGCAAACATTGAGGACCAAAACAATACTTTAGCCCCATACTATTGAAGTTCAGTATGTCTCTTTAATTATATAGAATTATTTATTAATATTAATATAAATTCATATTAATAAGGATCTATCTTAAATAATTTAAGAACCAACTAATTAAAAAAATTGACATAGTGGTAATAAAATAAATTTTAAAAGTAAAAGTTGTAACATGATATTAAATGGAATCCACAATCATTCCTTTTCCTTATCCTTACAAATATGAAAATCTGAAAATGGTTGATATAATTGGAAGGAGATTGATTCCTTTTTTTTGTTTTGTAAATTGATTCCTTTCATATCTAAGTGGGTTATTACAAACAACTGTCAAACATCAATGAGCTGTAAATGTAAGCACATGTCTCAGACGTTATTTAAAGCAAACTCGTCATTCCCCTTCTTCATATACTTCTCACACTCTTCTTCTTCTCACTGAAAAATCCAAACTTGAAAGTTGAAACCCAGAAATTAAAGCATGGCTAGTGAAAATAAGAAACTCCATGTATTCTTCTTCCCCTTTCTCGCTCAAGGCCACATGATCCCAATGGTGGATTTGGCTAGACTCTTCACTGCAAGAGGCGTCAAAGCCACCATAGTCACCACTCCACACAACCTCCCCATTATTTCTAGAACTATAGGACAACCTCAAGATTCCGACAACATCATTAACACCTTAACCATCAAATTCCCCTCTCTCGAAGCTGGCTTACCCGAAGGCTGCGAGAGTTCCGACTCCCTCCCTTCCCCTGCTTTCTTTCCCAAGTTCTTCATGGCAATTCAGATGCTTAAGGAGCCTCTTGAACAAGTCTTGCTCCAACACAATCCCGATTGCCTTATTGCCAACATGTTAACCCCATGGGCTACCGATGCTGCAGCCAAATTCGGGATTCCTAGGATTGTGTTTCAGGGGAGTAATGCTTTCGCTCTGTCTGCTCAGGAATACGTGAGACTTCACAAGCCTTACAAGAATGTTTCGTCCCCTTTAGAGCCCTTCGTGATTCCGAATCTACCTGGTCCAGAAATCAAGATGACGGGGATGGAATTGCCAGAATTTGTCAGGAACGACAGTGAGGAGTTTGCGAAGATGGCTGCGGATATGAGTGAAGCGGACTTGAAAAGCTTCGGAGTGATTGTGAATAGCTTCTATGAAATGGAGGAGGTGTACGCAGATGATTATAAGAAGGTATTGGGAAGGAAAGCGTGGCTTATAGGCCCTCTTTCGTTGTCAAACAGAGAGATGAAACAGAAAGCAAACAGAGGAAAGGAATCCTCCATTGATGAACAAGAATGCTTGAGATGGCTCGACTCCAAAAACCCCGATTCCGTGATCTACGTCTGTTTCGGGAGCATGGGGAAGTTCTCCAAATCTCAGCTCAGAGAAATAGCAATGGGTCTGGAAGCTTCGGGGCAGAATTTCATATGGGTCGTGAGGGGTAAACCGGAGGAAGAAAAAGAGTGGCTTCCAGAAGGATTCGAGGAGAGGATGGAAGGGAAGGGGTTGATCATAAGAGGGTGGGCCCCACAAGTGTTGATTCTTGATCACGAAGCTGTTTGTGGGTTTGTGACACATTGTGGTTGGAATTCAACGTTGGAAGGAATAAGTGCAGGAGTGGCTATGGTGACGTGGCCTTTGTCTGCGGAACAATTTTATAACCAGAAGTTTGTGACGGAAATACTCAAGACTGGGGTGTCGGTGGGTACGAAGAAATGGGCAAAATTGGAGGACGATGGTTCAAATGATGTGAAAAAGGAAGCAATTGAGAAGGCGATTAGAAGTATTATGGAGGAAGATGAAGCAGAGGAAATGAAAAGCAGAGCCAAAAATTATGGGAAAATGGCAAAAGAGGCTGTGGAAGAAGGAGGATCATCTTACTTGAACTTGAATGCTTTGATTGAAGAACTTAAATGCGCTCACCATTGATGGGTTTTGGAAATTGAACAACATTATATTATAATTATTGCATATCATGTAGTAGTTTTGTTGTATGACTTGAATTTGTGTGTGTTTGTTTTTTTATTTAAGCTTTTAGTGGTGTCATCAGTCATGTCTCAAAATATGTTTAAGCAAACTCAAACTCAAGTGGCATAAAATTTTGACATGTCACCCACCCACCCTCTTATTATCAACTTCTTCCCTTTCATTCTCTTCTGGAAGCCGTTGATCCAATTTTTCTTCCTTGTTTTTGCTTGTCCTCTCAACTCAGATGAAGTTTTGGCATGAAGCTTCTAACCCATTTGGTTTTTTTGAGGAAGGGGTTCAGTGAACTCTGATATACTTTCGAAGCAGACATAGATGTTCCACCTCACTACACATTTGCCCAAAATTGTTGACTTAACTCGAGCTCTCAAAAGTGTTACTTTTTCATCCACAGATTCATCTGATTAACAAGAAGAGCAATTTTACAAGTTTCAACCACTTTCCACTCCTTCTTTTCCTCTTTCTTCCTTTTTCTTTTGTGGACTGTGGTAGATAAATTATTCCCATTTTTATGAAAATTGTTAAAATTGCATTATTTAACTTCCTAAATTTTCATTTTACAAATTCAGCTTTTTTAGAGATGGAAAGAATAAGGGTATGCTTGGTATAAATGCACAGATGTAAAGTACTATAAAAAAGTGCTGTAGAATATAAAAAATTATTGTAAAGAAACATGAGGAGAGATAGAGAGAAAAATTAGGAAAGAAAAAAAATATAATAAAAAACGTGTTTAGACATTTGATATATATAAAATATAATGTAATTTTTTTAAAAAACGTGAAACGTCATATTTTTATTATTTGGTATCCTTACCGAACATACCCTAACAATTTCTCCTATGTTGATCAAAATTCAAAATATATAACCATAATAATAATATTAATTTTCTAATTTATAATTCATTGAAAATTATTATTTAAATAGTATTGATTTTAACTTCAAATGATAAAGTTAATTTTCATCAAAAAACGATTTTCTTATTTATTTTAGTTCATAATTGAACAAAGACTTGGTTGAAAAAATATTTGAGAGTGGTGTGTGGTGGTGTGAAGTGTTTTGGGTTTATAAATTTTTTGTTGAAGTTTAAGTGAGTAATAGACTGAGATGTTTTAGAATGTTTTTTTTTGCTTGTACGTTTTAGAATGATTTAAAAACTCTATCAAACCATCCAATACTTTAATTTTCAAACCCCTACAAATTGGAGAGTTTAGGATGATTTGTATTGTTTATAATATTTAACTTCATTATTAACCCATTTTTATTCTACGTTTGTTCATTTATTATAAGGTTAATATTGTCCACCAACCTCTTTAATTTTTTAAAATTTCAATCAATAGAATGATTTGTTTGAAACATTCCACCACACCCCATTCCACTCCACGTCTTCATTATTAATCATCCCACCACATTCTCTCCAAAACTTTCAACCAAATCTTAAATGACAATTTTACTCTTATATTAAAAAATTAATAATAAAAGACAAAAGAAAATATGTACACATGATAATTAAAAAAAGAAAGATAAAATTAACATTTTATTTTAATTTACTAAAACAATCTTGGATTCCATTTCCATTCCATTTTAGGGGACTTGTACATTGTGAAAATGGGTGAAGCCATAAAATATATAAAATATGTAGCAAACAAATAGACTATGTACAAGCCTATAAGACGTACCTTTCTTTCTTCTTTGATGTAACGTCACTTTTTCAAGAATGAAAGCCTTCCTCTCTTTGGTTCTTCTTTAATATACCTAACCTGCAAACCTTGTACCAAATCGACTTTTTCTTTTAATAAGATGTTCATAAAATAACCAAAAAAAAGTAGGTATATTTTCAGGAAAAAAAAAACTTGACTAAAGTTTTTAATACCTTTATTGTAAGGTTTTTTTAATTATAAATTTTATTTATATTCTCTTTTTTATAATTAGTTATATAAAAAATAATTTTTTATATTTTTTTATTGTAATTGATTATACAAACATTTTTTATTATGTGTCATATTTATATTGCAAAATTTTATAACAAAAATTTAAAAAATTTTACGTAAATTTAATAATTTAGTCCTTTCTCACGTTGACATATAGAAGGCATACTTCTGTACAGGGGGCCCTTTTTAATTTTTGGAATACCACTCTCTTTATGATTCAAAAAGAACCGAGAGACTTTTCAAAAAAGAAAAAAAGCCGACAGAAATATTTGGGAAAATGGGCCAACGACTTATCCATACAAATTAACTATCAGATGGGCCTGTTTGATAATAGCCTTTTGAACCCAAATTTATTAGCCCAACATATAAATTAAAATTGCTTGACATAACCAAAACATACTTGGGGATTAATTTAAATTAGTCTTTGGTTTCACAATTATGATCTTAATCTCGTTTCCAGGTAGATTAATAATCACAAAGAAATCTAAATCAAACGAAACATATTATATAAGGTTCATAGAATTCTCACGTATATGTCAGCACACAGTGAAAGAAATCTCATGAAACACCGAAGAGGCAATTTGGGCGCTCTTCTTATAAGAAGAAGAATATAATGAACTAATGAAGTGTGATCCAAATAATTAATTAAGACTCTAATTATGTGAAGCAGACAATGTTGACAGCTACAAATATAATATATGTAACGAGATCCGAGCCATAGCTTTTGTACGTTTAAATGCAATGAATAATGAACTTTAACTTTGAAGTGACGACGGAATTTATAGAGAATAGATTCAATTTTTTTAAAAAAAAAAATCATAGGAATGTACTTTCAAGTATTATCGGGCAGAGCACTAATGATATGTTGGGAAGACTAACAGAGGTCCAACCTAAAGCATTATTGTACAGGGCCAAGGGTATGTTCTGTTCTTTACGCAGAAATAGAAAGGGAAATGGAATGAGTATGCATTTACTGTGTTTGTTAGTAAAGTTTAAGAATGTATTAAAATTACCACTTTACCCCTTGTATTAAAATAATAAAAAGAAAAAAAGTTATGATTGTGTCAAATCAAAAGATATAATAGACATTTTATATTTTATATTTTTTTCTTTTTTTTAAAGGAAATGCCCCCATCCACTTTTTACTCTCCATTCCATTTCCAATTTTGTAAACGAATGGACCCTAAGCAGCTACTCAACTAGCCCTTGGGTGTTAGGGGATCTCCCTGAGGAGGGATGCTTATCAAAGCAGGATTTTAGATGGCTTCAGGAGAATTCGAACTCTCGCCTATGGCTGAAGCGAGAACTTTCCTCCGGATTCTTGACCATTTGTGCCAACCCAGTTTGGCAAATTCAATATTTGACTATTGTGTATTGGCATGTTAGATTTTTTTTAAAAAAATTTTTTAGTCTCTAAATTATGCATAATAAGTTCTAATTTGTATAGAATTTTTAATTTTTTTTGTCTATATTTCATATTTTTTAAAAAAATTTACAATTTTTTAAACTTAAATAAAAAATAAAAAAACAATTAAAAAAGGATCTCACGTACTAATGCACCAAAAAAATCAAACATTATATCCGTTGTCCATATTTGTATCATAGAATAGAAGAAGTCATCCATCTTTTGTGTTCTTTTTAATATTTGAGCCTTTGGGCTTTCGAGATATCTAGTCCTCTCTTTTAAATTTTTAAATATTTTTCTAATTCTACCACGTACGTGGTTTCAAATTTTTAATTCTCACAAGTCAGAAGTCTTGAAATCATTTTTTTTTTTTTAAAGAATTGAAGCTTGGACATGTGATTACTGAGAACCAGAAAGCTTATAATTCATATTACATTAATTGACAAATAAACTCTTCAGTATGACCACACAGAGATACACATGCATGGATCTGATTTTAGGTTTTTAAAATTCTAGCTAGCTAGTTTGATTATACTTGATATTGTCTTTGTTCTAAAATTATAAATGCCCTCTTTTGATTTAATTTTTGTCAATAAATAATGTTATAATTTCGGCCAAAAAATAATGTTATAATTAAATTATTTTATTGCTTTAATTTACAAGTTTCACCGTTTGATGGATCATGTAAATACTCTTTGAGTTTGGAACTCTGGAGTGTTATCCGGCTCATGTAATTTTTTTTTTCAGAAAGAAAATTTTACAAGTAAAAAATAAAATAAAAAATAATTGTAACATGATATTAATATTAAAAATGTGTGAGTATACTTTATGGGGAAAAACAAATGTAAGAGCTGAGTGTGGAGTATACGCGAAATTCTTAAGTATATAAATTATGTCATGTTATTTATGTATTAATCAATAATATTTATATAATTTTTTTAAAGCTAAATAAAGAACCCATAAATAAGAATTTATTATTATTTCATTCTATTGATAATAAAATTTTTAAATATTAAAAATTATTTATTTAATTAATTTTCCATTAATTTTAAATTATTAAATACTTTATTGACTAATTAAGTGAAGACATAATATATTTTCTAACAATATATATTAGATAAATTTATAAAATAAAAATAAATAAATTATTGTTATACACGAATAACATAATGCATCCCTATAAGTTTTTTTTTTTTATATATATACACATATCATTATTCCTTTTGCTTTTACTTTTCCATATAAATGGAATAATGTTAAGTAATTGGAAGGAAATTTAATTCATATCTAAATGAATCATTACAAATTTACTACTATCAATTAGCTGTAAGCATGCGTGTGAATGTGAGAGAAAAGTTCAATCTTATCCTGAAGTTTCATATAGTTTTTAAAGTGGTTTATTAATATTAATTAAAATTTATATTAATAAAGATCCCCTTAAATAATTTAAGAGCCAATATTAAAGTTCAATACTCGCGATTGTATGATTCCACGTAGTATATTGGTAAATGGTAAACGCATCGTATGAAACAATTGGTAACATATTAACTTAGCTTATTTTATAAGCCTTCTCTATTCCATAAAGAAACCAATTAATAGTCAATACATTAAAAAAGTTGCCACCTTTGCCTTTGTCTTCATATAGAGCTATCAACAATCTAAGAAACTGCACAGAAGAGAATCAATAGCCTTCACTTCCAAACTCTCTCATCATTTCTCCAATTCCTCTTCTCCTTTCTGCCTGAAAAATCCAATCTTGCAAACTCAGAAACTAAAGCATGGCTAGTGAAAATCAGAAACTCCATGTATTCCTCTTTCCTTTCCTTGCTCAAGGCCACATGCTCCCCATGGTAGATCTAGCTAGACTTTTCACCACAAGAGGAGTCCAAACCACCATAGTCACCACTCCAATGAATCTCCCCATAATCTCCCGAACCATAGGACAACCCAAAACAATATCCCATGATGATGATCAAGATTCCTCCGACAACAACATCATCAAAACCTTAACCATCAAATTCCCCTCTCTGGAATCCGGCTTGCCCGAAGGCTGCGAGAATGCCGATTCTCTCCCTTCTCGCTCTCTGTTACCCAACTTCTTCAAAGCAGTCCAGATGCTTCAGGAGCCTCTGGAACAACTCTTGCTCCAACACCAACCCGATTGCCTTATTGTCAACATGTTCTTCACGTGGGCCACAGATTCCGCAGCCAAATTCGGGATCCCTACGATTGTGTTTCAGGGGTGTAATTCCTTCGCTCTGTGTGCCCAGGAATATGTGGGACTTCACAAGCCTTACAAGAACGTTTCGTCTGATTCGGAGCCCTTTGTGATTCCGAATCTCCCGGGTCCGGAAATCAAGATGACGAGGACGGAAATCCCAGAATTTATTATGAATGATGACGACAAGTATGGGAAAATGAGGAAGGCGATGAGTGAAGCAGAGTTGAAAAGCTTCGGAGTGATCGTGAATAGCTTCTATGAAATGGAAGGGGTTTATGCGGATCATTACAAGAAGGTATTGGGAAGGAAAGCGTGGAGTATTGGCCCTGTTTCGTTATCCAATAGAGATGTTAAAGAGAAAGCGAACAGAGGAAGGGAAGCCTCCATCGACGAACAAGATTGCTTGAAATGGCTTGACTCCAAAACCCCCAATTCCGTCATCTACGTGTGTTTCGGAAGCATGGGAAAGTTCTCCAAATCTCAGCTCAAGGAATTAGCAATGGGTCTGGAAGCTTCAGGCCAGAATTTCATATGGGTCGTGAGAGGTAGTAATCCGGAAGAAGAAAAAGAATGGCTTCCAGAAGGATTCGAGGAGAGGATGGAAGGGAAGGGGTTGATCATAAGAGGGTGGGCCCCACAAGTGTTGATTCTTGATCACGAAGCCGTTGGTGGGTTCGTGACACATTGCGGGTGGAATTCAACGCTGGAAGGAATAAGTGGAGGAGTGGCTATGGTGACGTGGCCTTCGTCTGCCGATCAATTTTACAACGAGAAGTTTGTGACGGAAGTTCTCAGAACTGGGGTGGGAGTGGGGGTGAAGAAATGGGGAATGACGGAGGGCGATGATGTGAGAAAGGAAACGATTGAGAAGGCAATTAGAAGGATTATGGAGGAAGATGGAGCAGAGGAAATGAGAAACAGAGCAAAGAGATTTGGGGAAATGGCAAAAGAGGCTGTGAAAGAAGGAGGATCATCTTACTTGGACTTGAATGCTTTGATTCAAGAGCTTAGATCTAATCGCCATTGATGGGTTTTGCATCTAAACAACATTATTAATTATTCTGCTTCCTATTTTCTTCCACCTGTGTTTCTAGTTTTGTAATTGCAAGACCTGAATTTGTGTGTGTTTGTTTTTTTATGAATGTTTTTGATGACTTGGTGGTATGCATGTTAATTTGACTGGTGTCACATGAATTACAGAAGTATTCCCTTGTTATATCCCAAAATATATGAATCAGATCGAATCAAATAAAACACTATTATGTGTCAACCTGACCATGACTTGCGTTGACACAAGGTTTTGTTTAGTAATCGGATTCAAATGTGTTTTTTTTTCTTTTTAGAGGCAAAATTTTTTGTTGGTCAAATTACTATTTAGTCTCTCAATTTTATTAAAAATATTATTTAGTTTCCGAAATTTTTAACTATGTCAACTATTTAATCTCTAAACTTGGTAAAAATACTATTTAATCACCGAATTTGTAACTCTATCAACTAACGGGCAACAGTCAGGAGACTAAATAGTTGACAGAGTTACAAATTCGGAGATTAAATAGTATTTTTGTCAAGTTTGTGAACTAAATAGTTAACATAGTTAAAAATTTCGAGGACTAAATAATATTTTTGATAAATTCAGGAACTAAATAATATTTTACCATTTTCTTCTAAGAAAATAAGGATGAAGAAATAATTAGGGATGTCGAGTAAGCCAACTATTCTGAAAATTTGAGATCATTTGGAATCTTTATAATTTTTCTTTTGAATATTATAATCTCCACTTATCTAATTTATTAAGAGAGTTCACATTACAAAAAATAAAATTAAAAATATTGTAGTATACAATCGGTGGAAAATAAAGTATCATATGTTATTATTATTATAATTGAAACCATCTGTTTATCATTATTAAACCTTTAAATGGAAGACACTGTTATAACTTATAACCCCACCTTGCTTTACCTACTCCAATCTCTTCAGAATTTCCAATTAGTGCTAGAAAATAAAATCACAGAATGTATGATTAATAGTTGTCCCCAGCATTTACAAAAAAAAACCCTTTTTGATTTTTTAATAAATATCTTTTTATTTGAAGGAATCATGTTCAAAATACATATTAACCTGGCCATTTTTTTAACAGAAATGTGAACTTTAGTTTACCCAAGTTGTGTAGGATTAGTCATTTTTAATAGATTCAATCCCATTGAAAAAGAATAACTTTTTAGAAAGCAAAACTTAAATAGAGTTTCTAGATACTTTATTATTTTTGTTTAATACAAGTATGAACTCCGATATTATAAAAATATTAAGATGTATTTAAAATTATAAATTTAAAATAGTATTGCTACATATAAGGTATAAAGTTTATAATTTAAATAACTCAAAAATAAATTGATAAAAAATCTCATAAATTATAAAGTTTAACAAATGTACCATAATATTTTCATATGACATTTAATTTCAAAGCAGTAATGTTATGAAGTTTAACAGTGTTGTGATTTATAAATGACACGAAGTGGGTGGCTGATTACTAAATAGAAGTGGTGTAATCATGGGTCGAGGAAGGTAATTATTCGGATACCATTTGCATTTCTTTGAAAGAAGTGGCACTACTAAGTCATATGAAGTGAACAGAAAAGGCCACCAATTAAATTATTGGGATACAAAAACAGATTGACAAGCACAAGAATCTTGTTCAGTTACGAATAACAATCAATAAGAATGTGGTTCAATGTGGAGGACACTGAAGCTCTTGAATCAAAACACTCAAGTCTAAGTAAGAAGATCCTCCTTCTTCCATAGCTTGTGTTGACATCTTTGCAAATTCCTTTGCTCTCTTTCTCATTTCCTCTGCTTCTTCTCCCTCCATTACCCTTCTCATTGCTTTCTCAATGCCTTCCTTTTCCACATTATCTCCCACCGTTTCTACATTTCTCTTCACACCCACTGAAATCCCAATTCTAACCACTTCCCTTATAAACTTCTCATTGTAAAATTGCTCTGCAAACACAGGCCATGTCACCATAGGCACCCCTGCACTTATTCCTTCCAACGTTGAATTCCACCCACAATGTGTCACAAACCCACCAACTGCTTCGTGATCAAGAATCAACACTTGGGGAGCCCACCCTCTTATTATCAACCCCTTCCCTTCCATTCTCTTCTCGAATCCTTCTGGAAGCCATTCTTCTTCTCTGTCTTTTTGACTTTTCCTCAGAACCCATATGAAATTCTGCCCTGAAGCTTCCAATCCCATTGCTATTTCTTTCAGTTGAGAATCAGGAAAGTTCGCTATGGTTCCAAAGCAGACGTAAAGTACGGAGCTTGGCTTCTTCGAGTCGAGCCATTTCAGACATTCTTGTTCATCAATGGAGGCTTCCATTCCTCTGTTCCCTTTTTCTTTCAAGTCTCTATTGCACAACGAAACAGGGCCTATATGCCATGCTTTCCTTCCCAGCACCTTCTTATAATGATCTGCATACACACCATCGAATTATGTGTCATTAACTTTCTAATGCCTTTGCCATTAATAGGATCCTGGTGCAGAATGGATTCACCTTGCAGCCGCACCGCCTCTTCTCCCCTCTGAAAAGACATGGTCAGGTCTTTATGGTTAATGGTAATATCGCCCAGCTCAGCAAGCCATTGGACACCCAAAACAATATCGGCCCCTTTGATGTCCAGCACACAGAGATCAACAAAAAACACATGATCCTGTACAATCAACTGAAAATCTGCACATTTCTGAGTACATTCCAAGTAGGCACCATTACCCGTTTGCACTTTGAATGGCTGGATAGCAGACAACAGTAACTGCATCTTTGCTGCCACACTACTCTTTATGAAGTTATGAGTGCTGCCATTATCAATCAAAACCTTCACCACATAATCTTTGTGTTTGCCAGTGACTCTCAAGGTACTAGGATGAAATTGACCCTCCAAAGCATTGAAGCTAATTTCAGGTGTGATTTCAACTGTGTCTAGTACTTCATCTTGATTTTCCTGTCCCTCTAGTATCTTCAAGTCTCCTGTACGATCCCCATAGAGCAGTTCCTCCAATTCTTCTCTACCCAACAATAAACAGAGATTCCCAGTGCACTTATGTCCCCTTTTATATTTCTCGGGACAATAATAACATAGTCCCTTAGCCTTGCGTTCCCGCAACTCCGCGGCAGTAAATCGTTTATAGGCGGGAGTATTTGAAGCCTGTGATGAAATTGGTGTTTGAGTGGGTTGGTGGGTGGGTGGGGGAGAGACTATGCTTTTAGGAGAGGGTGTGTTTGGTGACGATGGCACGGTTGTGAGGGGTTTTGGTGAATATGAAGTGGATGAAGGGTAATAGGTCTTAGTAGGGGAGTATTTAGTGAGCTGTAGGAATTTGTTGTGTTTTTGTTCATGCAACTTGGCTAATGATACCGCCTGATAATAGGTAGTAGGTTGTGCTAACATCACCTCATACTGTAAATATTCCTTCAAACCTCCCACAAACATACTCACAAGCCAATCTTCTGATAAGCCCGAAATCCGTGTAGAGAGAGCTTCAAATTTGTCTTGATACTCTGCCACATCATTCACCTGTATCAGCTGCTTCAAAGCGGTCTTAGGATTCTCATACAGAGTAGAGCCAAAACGGTTCAACAAGGCTGCCAAAAATTCATCCCAGGTTAAATCAGGTTGATTTTGACATACCCACTTATACCAAGCATATGCGGGACCCTCCATATGAAAGGAAGCCAGGTAAATTTTCTGCTCTGAAGTAGTGGTATATATTCTGAAAAATTGTTTTATCTTAAACACCCAATCTTCAGCATTAGTGCCGTTAAAGCTGGGAATCTCCATCTTCAAATTCTTGCCCAACGAACGGCTGGATAATCCATCATCAAGACCTCCCGGATGATTGCGACCATCCCGATCCGAGTCCCCGTGCAATTGCTGCAACATGAACTTCCGCAACATGTCTTCCAATTTGTCTAAACGATCACCAATGGTACTGTGCGATTTCTGCAATTCCGTAACTGTAACGGACAAGTCAGGAACGCTAGATCCTTCTGCCATCAATTCAGCTCAATGAATGCACCAGTTGATATAACTGCAGAATCAAAAAAGAAATAAAGAAGAAAATGGCAGAACAGAAGAGTAATGAAAATGGATGAAATTGTATCAAATTCCCCAAGGTAGGAAAGTATACAATAAGAACGCCTCTCTTCAAGTGGAAGCACACTCCAAGCAAAAGCTTAACAAAATACTCAATGAACAAAAGCAAGGCACTCATGACAATATAACAAACTAGCATGATCTCTCACACCAGCATACACGTCACCCACAAGCTACAACCTTCCACCCGTGGGCCTCCATTACATAAGGTAATCTCTAGTCCAAGCTGGTGTCTTCTTCTTCCTCTTCTCTCTCATTGGACCTTCCTCTTTTGGGCTTGAACTCTTGGCCTCCTCTGCTTGCTTGGTAATTGGGCTTGGCTCAACATCCTTCTCTGGCCCAATTCCTTTCTTTGCTTCCATATCACTGATTCCGTACGTTCCTTTTCCTTTCTCGCCCGCCCGTTGTCCTCATCATCCTTCTTGATGTGTTCTGGCAAAACCAATCTTGTCATTGTGATTTCTCCCGGGAAATTGGGGATCACAAAGGGCTCTGAATCTGACGAAACTTCCTTGTGAGGTTGGTAAAGTCTCACACATTCAGTTGCACACAGAGAGAAAGAACCAGTCCCATGAAACACAATCCTCGGAATCCCGAATTTGGCTGCAGAATCTACGGTCCATGGGAAGAACATATCGGAAATGAGACAATCTGGGTGGTGTTGGAGCAAGAGCTGCTCAAGAGGTTGTTGAAGCATCTCTGTTGCCTTAATGAAGTTAGGATTCAGAGATGGTGAAGGGATTGAGTCGGTATGCTCGCAGTGTTCGGGTAAGCCGGCTTCGACAGAGGGGAATTTGATGGTTACGAGGTTGATGATGATGTGGGGATTTTGAGGAGTTTTGGGGTTTCCTATGGTTCTGGAAACAAGAGGGAGGTTGAGTGGGGTTGTGACTATAGTGGCTCTCACGCCTCTTGCAGCGAAAAGTTTGGCCATATCAATCATTGGGATCATGTGGCCATGAGCAGGGAAGGGAAACAAGAATATGTGTAGTTTCTGATTTTCTCTACCCATTTTTTCACTTCTGGGTTACCAAGTTTGGATTTTTAAGTCAAGAAGAAGTAGAAACAATTTCTGGGTCAGAGAAAGTTGGGATTTTTCATGGGAGAATGAGAAAGAAATAAAGATCAAGAGTAAAAATAAGTACTATTTACTATTCAGAGTGATGAGGAACTGTTGAAGTCAACGTTGGAGCTGTCTGGCCTAGCCTCAGGCCAAGTAATTTAATGGGATGGGGTATTGAAATGTGTGCATTATAGTCAATCTTTTATTGTAGTGTAATGTAACTTTATTAAATAAAATTTTATATGTACCAAAAAGAATAATAAAATTTTATAATTTTTTTTAAAAAAAATTATATCACATTTTTAACATACAAAGCACACTTTTCATTATATTTTTTATATTTTTAACATATTTTTTTATAGTACTTTTCTTTATTCTATAATATTTTACTCAACATTACTTTACATTCATTCCTTTTACATCAGTGTATTTCTACCAAACATAACATAAAATAATCATTGTTAATATTTTGTTAAATTTATTCGGAATGAGACAAATGATAACAACTCAATTATAGGTTGTAGAATTTGGACATTTAAAATTAAAATTTTTTAAAGTTACTGAAATATCTGTAATATTAATTTTTAATTGGTCAAAATTTTAAAAATAAAAATTACATAAATATATATTTTTTATTTTTTATATGTATCATATTATTGTGTGAATACATCTTCTAATTAAAATTTAAAATCAAATTCATTATATTATGAAAACTCATTCCTAACATGAAACACAGTTTTGTTGGTAAAAAAGTACAATATATATATATATATATATATTGCCCTGGTACATTTTATATATTTAAAAAAGTTTGTAACGCCAACTATTTTTATTAGTAAAATATACTTTCCTTTACTCTTGCATGAATACAATATGAGCATATATATATATATATTGTTCTATAATTAATACATAATTATTAGTTTTTTCATATTTATTAGTTACTATTGCAATTTTTATTATAATCAATATCAATAATATAAAACAAAGTCATAAAACAGAGTTGGTAGAAATCTTTCTTTCAACAATAATATAATTCCTTAAGGAAAGAAAATACTTCTCTTCCTGTCAATTTTGTGTTATTTATTTCCATTCAATCTTAATTTTCTTGCATTGACACAACAAAAGAAAGATAAACTAAAGTTTATTTTTAATGATCATTTTGTAACATAATAAAAATCAACTTGGGTAAAATACAGGCTATTTTATTTAAATATAATTTTAAAAGAATCAATTATTAAATTGTTATATTATCCATTTTAAATTTTAATATACTACACTTATAAAAAATTTAAAAATATAGTCCTTTATGTTTATCCCATGTCTCAATTTAGTTATTTACGTTTGTCCTGTCTTAACTTAGTCCTATACGTTTGTAATTTGAGTTAATTTGATCCTTCCGTTATCTAGGTGTTAAATAATTAACTGATTGTTGACATGGACAATTAAATATGTACACTTGAACATACTGAGTTGGAATTATTTCATCTCCATATTTATTAATTATTATTTTTAAAATAAAAATATTAATTTGATCCTAAACCTTAATTAAAAAATCAATTTAAACATAAACCCTAATTACCACCTTCACCTTCAACAACTCCTCAACAATCCAAAGCAACCTGTTCAGTGTTCAAAATCAAGAGACCTTCTTCCATACAAATCTTTTCCAATGTGTTTGCAATGTCCGAGTCTTTTATCTTAGGAAAACGATACTTTGAAGAAGTTTATCTAAATCAGGAGTGATCATCAACAATAAAAACCTTAAATCGTGAAGAAATTGGAGGTATGCCTGCATTTTTAACAAGGGATTTTACCTTTTCCATTCAATTGATTCTCACAGAATCCACTTCCCTAACATCCTTACTACTTCCAGAAAAGAATGAAACACACAATAAGATTACCTTGCTCGCAAACTCATAGCCACACACTCATATAGGATTACGTTGAAGATGAAGATGCAGGCTACAATTATGATTGATTTATGTTTTAATTAGGGTTTACAATGTTAATTGATTTTTTAATTAAGATGAAGATGGAGGCTACAATGTTAATTAGAGTTTATGATTTAATTATGGTTTAGGTTTTAATTGATTTTATTTAAAAAAATAATATTAATAAATATGGAAATGAAGTAATTCCAAGTCAGCATATCTAATCTAAGTGTACATATTTAACTGTTCACGTCAGCAACTCGTTAATTATTTAAAATCTAGATAACGGAATGATCAAATCGGCTCAAATTACAAATATAAAGGACTAAACTGAAACAGAACAAACGCAAATTACAAACGTAAAGAACTAAATTGAAACAGAACAAACGTAAAGTACCAAATTGAGACTGAAGATAAACGTAAAGGACCAAAATAAAATTTTTCTCGTTTTAAAAAAAAATTGTTTATTTTTTTCACAAATCTAGTTAAAATTTTTAAACACTTCTTTATAGATGATGGTAGTATTTGATCTCTGATCATTATTATTATCACATATTAAATTAAATTTGAATTTCTAAAAAAAATGAATTTTAATATAAAAATTTAAGAGGAAAATAATAACAGTTAAATAATTTTGTTATTTTAGAATTCACATAAATTATATATATAAAAAATAAATCTCATTGATAAAAAATCAATTTAAGAAATTGTAACGTCATAATAAATATTTAAAAACTTACTGTAATTTTTTTGAATTTTTTAAAAAAGAAAACAAATATTTGAGTGTGGGATGCACAAAGTTGACTTTATAAGCAGAGGAGGAGATCTTCAGTGGTATCTAATGATTGATTTTTTTATGCATTAGTATGCTAGGCTTATTTTTTTTTATAATTTTCTTTTTTTTTTATTTAAATTTGAAAAATTATAAACTTTTTTTAAGGAATATCTAAAATATAAAAGATATAGATACAAAAAAATTAAAAACTTCACATAAATATGAATTTACTATAAATGGATTAGGGACTAACTTATTACTCAAAACTTCACATGAATTATTTTAAGTATTAATGCTATGAATAAATGTTACAGATTACAAGAATTAATGAATTGTAATTAAGTATTTACCTCATTCAAAGAAACATTTACTCACATCTCATTTATGGGCCAAACACTTCCTTATTGTCCCCTTACTCTTCATACTGGTGATTGTCCATTTGTCCTTATATATTTCTGATTCTTGAAAGAAAGTTCCGAACTTGCTCTGACCCAAAACTTGTTTCCTCTCCTTCTTCTTCTTCCAGACTCAAAAATCCCAACTTGCTAACCCATAAGAGAACACTACACATGGGTAGTGAGAATCAGAAACTACACATATTCTTGTTTCCCTTCCCTGCTCATGGCCACATGATCCCAATGGTAGACATGGCCAGACTTTTCGTTGCCAGAGGCGTGGGAGTCACCATAGTCACCACCCCACTCAACCTGCCCCTTATTTCAAGAACCATAGGAAAACAAACTCCTCACAATCCCAACATCATCATCAACCTCGTACCCATCAAATTCCCCTCTGTCGAAGCTGGCTTACCCGAACACTGCGAGAATGCTGACTCAATCCCTTCACCATCTTTGATTCCTAACTTTTTTAAGGCCGCCAACATGCTTCAACAACCTTTCGAGCAGCTCTTGCTCCAACACCACCCGGATTGTGTCATTACCGATGTGTTCTTCCCATGGACCACAGATTCTGCAGCCAAATTTGAGATTCCGAGGATTGTGTTTCATGGGACTGGTTCTTTTGCTCTGTGTGCAGCTGAATGTATGAGACTCTACCAACCTCACAAGAAAGTTTCGTCAGATTCAGAGCCCTTTGTGATCCCCAATTTACCAGGAGAAATCACAATGACCAAATTGGTTATGCCGGAACACATCAAGAATGATGAGGACGTTGAGTGGACGAGAATGGATAAGGAATGGAAAGAAGCAGAGTTGAGTAGCTTCGGAGTGGTTGTGAATAGCTTCTACGAACTCGATGGTGTGTATGCAGATCACTATAAGAAGGTGTCGGGAAGCAAAACATGGCATATAGGCCCTGTTTCGTTATGCAACAGAGACCTTAAAGGAAAAGCTAACAGAGGAAAGGAAGCTTCCATTGATGAACACGAATGCTTGAAATGGCTTGACTCCAAGAAGCCCAACTCTGTGCTTTACATCTGCTTCGGAAGTGTAGCAAACTTCCTTGAATCTCAGCTGAAAGAAATAGCAATGGGGTTAGAAGCCTCAGGGCAAAATTTCATATGGGTTATGAGGAAAAGTCAAAAAGACAGAGAAGAAGAATGGATTCCAGAAGGATTTGAGAAGAGAATGGAAGGGAAGGGATTGATTATAAGAGGTTGGGCACCCCAAGTGTTGATTCTTGATCACAAAGCAATTGGTGGATTTGTAACACATTGTGGTTGGAATTCAACGTTGGAAGCAGTGAGTGCAGGGGTGCCTATGGTGACGTGGCCAGTGTTTGCAGATCAATTTTACAACGAGAAGTTTGTAACGGAAGTGCTTAGAGTTGGGGTTCCAGTGGGTGTTAAGAAGTATGTGGAAATTGTGGGAGATAGTGTGAAAAAGGAAGCCATTGAGAAAGCAGCGAGAAGAGTAATTGAGGGAGAAGAAGCAGAGGAAATGAGAAACAGAGCAAAGAAGTTTGCAAAGATGGCGAGACAAGCTTTGGATGAAAAGGGATCTTCTTACTTAGACTTGACTGCTTTGATTCAAGAGCTTGAGTGTCGTTGTTATTGATTTTTCTTTCTTAGTCCTACTTTTTTAGGTGGCATATCTACATGATACATGATGAGTGTCCATCCCTAAAAGAAATTAATAATAATAATAATAAATTTAATTTAAATTTTAAATGTATGCTAATGGTAATATTTTCTATTTTAATTCTGAGTTTGTTCAACGTACAAGTAACATGGGGAAGTAACAAATCATGTTTTTATGAGTTTGATGAATTCTGGCTAGTAAAATTCTAAAACTCGTAGTTTAAGAATTTTATTTTCAATAGCAATTGATGTAAGGGAATTATATGCTATAATTTTCTTGTGTCAATGTGATATAGAGAAGAGTTTAGTTGAATTGATTAAGTTTCTAAGACTTGTAGTTTAGAAAATTTTCAATCTTACTATCGGTGCGTTTCTTTTAGATTTTAATGTTGTTAATTGAATGAATCTTTATATATGTTCATGGTTTTTTTTAATTAATTTAGAACAAGTCAAGAAGGTTTCTTAATTGGCTGATAATTTTTTCTACAGGTTTTCTTATATTTATGTACATGAGAAAATTAACTTATATTTTATATTAATGGATAGATTTTATTCTTTTATATGTTTTATTTATTACAACCGAACATACCCAGTAAAAAAAAGGTTTTGATTGTTGTTATATATGTTTTATTGATTAAAGGATATTTATACACAACAACATAACAAATTCAATATATATATATATATATATATATATATATATATATATGTAAAATGAGTGTTCATTATATATTAAAATATAATAATACATGTAAGCTAGAGAAATTTGATTTATATTATTTTATTCTTATACGAGACATTCATAAATTAAACGAGCCGAGCCTTAAATGTTTAAGTCCGATTCATTTAACTAAACGATCTTACTTTTATGTTTAGACTCAACTTGTTAAATAAATGAATGAGCCAAATAAACTCTTATACGAGTCGAGCTCAAATCATTCATGAACGGCTCATTTTATTTATGCCCCTAGACCATTTTACTTCTGAGAACTTAGGCGTGCTCACACTCAATTTCATCTGAACTCTGTTTTACTTCTATGAACGAACTTAGGCGTACCCACACTTAATTTCATAGGACTGTTCATTCATTTTTATTTTAGCCTATCAATCTCAATTCTCAAACCCCACTTTTATTTTATTTCATTTTACGTTATATCTTTCCATTTTATTTCTGTATCACTAATCCATATGACTTCGACCATGCTCACATTATACTTAAATTTAATTGCTAGGATAGGTAATTTATTTTGTTGGTTTTGGCAACCCAACAAATTGACACTCTTATGTTTGGTTTGTGAAATTCGATGAAGGAATGGGAATGAGAATGGGAATTGGGGTTAATTAGAGTATGAAAAGTCAATTTTGCCTTTTATTTTAAAATAAATGTCAAATGTCTATTTTGGTCCTTTATGTTTCACCCAAGTTTTAAATTGGTCCTTTATCTTTTTAAAAGTTCTATATTGGTCCTTTATGTTTCCCAAAAGTTTTATATTTGTCCTTTAGATTTCATTAAAGTTCTATATTGGTCCTTTATGTTTTATTGAAGTTCTATATTGGTCCTTTATGTTTCATTGAAATTTTATATTAGTCTTTTATGTTTCATTAGAGTTTCATATTGGTCCTCTCAGCATATTTATATTTTTGGCTTAAACGACGCCGTTTGGGTGTTTTTGGTGTGTCTAAGGCCACGTCAGCTATTTGATACACGTAGGAGAGATTATGTGTCCACCTCGGCACGCCACGTCAGTAGTTAACTTAAGAAATTAACGGATTTGGACGGAATGACCTATTTAGAACTTCTGGGAAACATAAAGGACTAATTTAAAACTTTTGAAACATAAAGGACTAATTTGAAACTTGAGTGAAACATAGAGGACCAAAATGAACATTTGACCTAAAATAAATTTACCTTTCATTAAAGATTGTTAATATTTAAAGGGAAGGGCAAAATTGACTTTTCAAATACATGATTCCCATTCCCTCCTCCAAATTCTTTAAACCAAACATGGCCTTATGGTGTGTTTGGTAGGTGGAATGAGTGGGAGAATGGAAATGTTGGAGGGAATAAAAATGTCATGTCAATGTGATGTAATGTAAATGAAATAAAAATGAGTAAAATAACATTTCTACCCATACATTAAAGGTGGGAATAGAAAAAAAGTGGGTAAAAAAATAATGATAAAAACATAATTTCAACACATTACAAAAAATAAAGTATGTTTAGTGGAAAAAATGTTCCAACATTACATCCTCCATCCACTAACTAAACACACCCTCAACAGTCAACACTTGGATAATCAATGGGTCAAATTGATACCAATTATAAATGTGGATGAATCAAATTGAGATTGAGCAAATATTATGTAATATTATATGGTCAAATGATACAAATTGCAAACGCCAGGACTAAATTTATTTTAATTGGCTTTTAGAAAATATCTAGCATATTTATGTAATATTATAAATATATTTGAAGTTCAAATATAAACATTCATAATACACTTTATAATTTTTTTGTACAAGTATTATATAATATTTTTTAATAAAAAATTGTAATATCATTATATCTAAATACATATTGAAGCAAATTTTTATAGTAATATAAATTTATAATATATGAAAATATTTATGATAATACAAATAAGTAATGACTATTTAATCATATCATATATAATCAAAGAAAATAATCGTAAAATGATCTTAAAATCTATATAAATAGTATAATTAGTTTTTAAAACATAATTAGTTATAATTAAATTTGATATTTAAGAATATATTTGTCTTTCTTTTATAATTATCAAATATATAAAATTAAAAGTTAAAACTTTGCAAATATACTAGTAATTTTTTTAATAAAGATTGAAATCAAATTTTTTTCAAAAAAAAAATTATATTATATATATTTTGAAGTATTTAAGAGTACTTAAGAGAATATGGGTACGAGTATATACCTAATAAGAGTAAGACTTAGGGGACGTTTGGAATGGTGTATCTCAGATAACATGGTATCTTATATACCATGGTATAAAATGATATCATCTTAGATACCATACTATTTTTTATACTCTTATTTGGTATGATGTTTTACAACACAATGATATAAGATATAAGTGTTTGGTATAAAATGGTGTCTTCTAAAATACTATGTCATTTATTTTTTTATCTTTCTAATTTATCTTTATAAATTTAAATAAACTAACTATCATATTTACTCAATGATTATTTTTAAAATTTCATAATAACTTTAAATTAAAAAATCATCAATAATAAAATATTTTAAATAATCATATAGTTTAATATAACTACATTATAAAAAAAATATAACTAAAAATAATAATGATTTTAATATGCAACAAAATGATTAAATAAGCGCGAAAAAATATGGTGTATCAATAATTTATGTTAAAAATATAAAACATAATAGGGATAAAATTGGTAAAATAAAAAAAAATTTCCACTTAGGTTGTCATCTCCCATGACACAATGACAACTTTTTTTGTGTCATGTGATGATACTGTGTTATCTTAGATGAATGACACTATGTTATCACATGACATCATAATAAACAAGGTTCTCTAACAGGTTTGAAAATGACACTATACCAAATATCCCATTAATTTTAAAAGTAGCCATACAAGTTTAAGAGCCAGAAGATGCGCATCAGAAACCGTGGAAAGGTATTTGGAAACTGAGACTTGAAGAAAAATTAAAGAATCTAATCTAGAAAATTAGCCACAACAACCTGCTTACAAATGAAACTGAGGTTGTTGGAGCAACTGTGATCCTTATTTCCCGATACGCAAATCATACTCAGTGCCAGAAAGCCAAGCAGTTCTGGAAAGTTGTCGTGCATGATCCATATTTTTAGCATGTCTCAGGTTGATTGGGTGGAATGGAACCTCCTCAACAGTACAAATGATTGCCTCTGCCTGCTCATTCTTTTGATATTGGCCAAATAAGATAGGGAATGTTTTGTTACGTGAATCTTTAATATAATAAGAATGAGGATAAAAATTTTTAGAGGGAATGGAAATAGTAATATGAAAGCAATGTAATGAGATGTGAACAGAATAAAAGTGGATAAAATAACTAATTTATCCTTATATTAAAAATGAGAATGAAATAAAAAGGTCAAAACTTCAAATTGGTCCTTTATGTTTGTACGAAGTTTTATATTGGTCTTTTATGTTTCAAAAAGTTTAAATTGATCCTTTTATGTTTGCAAGAAGTTCCAAATTGGTCCTTCCGTCCACTTCTGTCAATTTCTTAAGTTAAGTGATGACGTGACGTGCTGACGTGGTCATCTAAGCTGACATGTCATGCCACGTCATTGTCACATCAACACCACGTCATCACATATGATAATAGATGATGATGTGGCGATGATGTGGCAATGACGTAGCAAAGATGTAGCGATGATGTGGCATGACATGTCAGCTTAAATGGACACGTAGAAGAGATAATATGTCCACCTCAGCACTTAACGGAGGAAATAAATGGACTTGGACAGAAGGACCAATTTGGAACTTCTTGCAAACATAAAGGATCAATTTAAACTTTTTAAAACATAAATTACTAATATGAAACTTCGTGTAAACGTAAGGGATCAATTTGGGGTTTTGACCGAAATAAAAATAGATAAAAAAGTAAAGATAAAAATATAATTTTATTACATTGTAAAAAATAAAGTATGTTTGATAAAAAGAATGTCGAAGAGAATATTAAATTAAAAAAAATTATATAGTTTAAGACAAGTAACCAAACTGCCCATGGTGTTCCATTTGTTTTTGCCTTCCCTGTCAATTTTATCAAAATAATTATGGATTATGCTCAGAATATGTACAGGCCTTATCTTCTTCTGATAACCGTTTCTCTACCCAAAAAAATTAATTTTGAATTTTGAATATGAAAATAAAACAGTTAAATAATTTTATTATTTTAGAATGTACATATATTAAATAAAAAATAAATCTCATTGATAAAAATCATTTTAAAAAAAGAGGCAAAAGTATCTTTTCTAACCCCAACGTTTGAGGGTCCTGTCAGTTTCGCCCCTAACGTTTTTTCGCTGTCAATTGTAACCCTAACGTTTTACGTTTCTGCCAATGTCACCCTTTTCACTAACACCGTCAAATATTTAACAGTTTTTGCTGACATGGCATCCTATGTGACAAAACGTTTTTTTTTCGTCAATTGTAACCCTAACGTTTTACATTTCTGCCAATGTCACCCTTTTCACTAACACCATCAAATATTTAATAATTTTTGCTTACGTGGCATCCTATGTGGCAAAAATATCTGACTTGGTATATTTTTTTTCCACATCAGATTTCCTACTCATCTTTTCTCCATCAAAGTTGTGTCGTTTTGACCTCGGTCTATTCCTTCTAAAATATAACTCAAACACACGCGCTATTTTGCTCATAAAAACATCGGAGACGTTATTCATTCCCTACTTTGTCGGAGACGTTACCCATTCTCTACTTTGTCGGAGACGTTACCCTAAAATAGAGAATGGATAACATCTCCGATGTTTTTATGAGCAAAATAGCGCGTGCGTTTGAGTTATATTTTAGAAGGAATAGACCGAGGTCAAAACGACACAACTTTGATGGAGAAAAGATGAGTAGGAAATCTGATGTGGAAAAAAAATATACCAAGTCAGATATTTTTGCCACATAGGATGCCACGTAAGCAAAAATTATTAAATATTTGATGGTGTTAGTGAAAAGGGTGACATTGGCATAAATGTAAAACGTTAGGGTTACAATTGACAGAAAAAAGAAACGTTTTGCCACATAGGATGCCACGTCAGCAAAAACTGTTAAATATTTGACGGTGTTAGTGAAAAGGGTGACATTGGCAGAAACGTAAAACGTTAGGGTTACAATTGACAGCGAAAAAATGTTAGGGACAAAACTGACAGGATCCCAAACGTTGAGGTTAGGAAAGGTACTTTTGCCAAAAAAAAAGAAAAGAATATATTTGAGTGTGACAGTGTGGGAGTGGGATGCATAAAGACAAATTTATAAGAGGAAGTGAATCTGAAATCTTATTTATTACCAAATAAACAAAGAATAAAAATCTCAATATTAATGCTATGAGTAAATGTTACAAGAATTAATGAGTTGTAATTAAGCATTTTTCTCATTCAATGAAACATGTCACATCCCATTTATTGGCCTAATAATACTTCAGTGTCTCCTTACTCTGCACACTTGTGATTCCCTCTTATTTATTTGTGATTCTCCCATGAAAAATCCCAACTTGCTCTGACCCAAAACTTGTTTCCTCTTCTTCTTCTTCTTCCAGACTCAAAAATCCCAACTTGCTAACCCATAAGAGAACACTACACATGGGTACTGAAAATCAGAAACTACACATATTCTTGTTTCCCTTCCCTGCTCATGGCCACATGATCCCAATGGTAGACATGGCCAGACTTTTCGTTGCTAGAGGCGTGAGAGTCACCATAGTCACAACCCCACTCAACCTCCCTCTTGTTTCAAGAACCATAGGAAAACCCCAAACTCCTCCTCACGATCCCAACATCATCACCAACCTCGTAACCATCAAATTTCCTTCTGTTGAAGCTGGCTTACCCGAACACTGCGAGAATGTCGACTCAATCCCTTCACCATCTTTGGTTCATAACTTTTTTAAGGCAGCAACCATGCTTCAACAACCTTTCGAGCAGCTCTTGCTCCAACACCACCCAGATTGTGTCATTACCGATGTGTTCTTCCCGTGGACCACAGATTCTGCAGCCAAATTCGAGATTCCGAGGATTGTGTTTCATGGGACTGGTTCTTTCGCTCAGTGTGCAGCTGAATGTATGAGACTCTACCAACCTCACAAGGAAGTTTCGTCAGATTCAGAGCCCTTTGTGATCCCCAATTTACCAGGAGAAATCACAATGACCAAATTGGTTATGCCGGAACACATCAAGAATGATGAGGACGTTGAGTGGACGAGAATGGATAAGGAATGCAGAGAAGCAGAGTTGGGAAGCTTCGGAGTGGTTGTGAATAGCTTCTACGAACTCGATGGTGTGTATGCAGATCACTATAAGAAGGTGTCAGGAAGCAAAACATGGCATATAGGCCCTGTTTCGTTATGCAACAGAGACCTGAAAGGAAAAGCTAACAGAGGAATGGAAGCTTCCATTGATGAACATGAATGTTTGAAATGGCTTGACTCAAAGAAGCCAAACTCTGTGCTTTACATCTGTTTCGGAAGTATCGCAAACTTCCTTGAATCTCAGCTGAAAGAAATAGCAATAGGATTAGAAGGTTCGGGGCAAAATTTCATATGGGTTCTGAGGAAAAGTCAAAAAGGCAAAGAAGAAGAATGGATTCCAGAAGGATTTGAGAAGAGAATGGAGGGGAAGGGATTGATTATAAGAGGGTGGGCACCCCAAGTGTTGATTCTTGATCACGAAGCTATTGGTGGGTTCGTGACACATTGTGGATGGAATTCAACTTTGGAAGGAATAAGTGCAGGGGTGCCTATGGTGACGTGGCCTGTGGGTGCAGAGCAATTTTACAATGAGAAGTTTGTGACGGAAGTGCTCAGAATTGGGATTCCAGTGGGTGTTAAGAAGCACGTAGATATTGTGGGAGATAGTGTGAAAAAGGAAGCCATCGAGAAAGCAACGAGAAGGATAATTGAGGGAGAAGAAGCAGAGGAAATGAGAAACCGAGCAACGAAATTTGCGAAGATGGCGAGACAAGCTTTGGAGGAAAAAGGATCTTCTTATCTAGACTTGACTGCTTTCATTCATGAACTTGAGTGTCGTTAATTGCCCCAACAAAAACCTCCTCTTTCAATTTATTTTTAGTTATCAAAGTTAATTTTCTATTCAATGTGCTTTCTGTTTTTTAAAAAATTATTTACCTAACTTTACTATCAAATTAAAAATAAATTATGGTCTCGTAGTGTAATAAACAATGCAAAACTTCAAAAATTTAAGTAAATTCATAAAAAAGAGAATAAATTTGACATGTAAATTCGTATAAATTTATCTAAATAATTAACTATATATTGCTACCATAGTTAATACAAATAAATTGTAAATTTTTAATAAAATAAAAATTTAAATGCAATTAATGCATTAATATGGAATATAAATTTATTCTAACTACAAACCAGTACCCAAAAAAATATTTTTCATTAAGTTTATCAAGTTCAACATATTTATGGATTTGACACAAATTAATTTGTTTTATGTATGTATAAATATAAACTCGTAATAATTTAAAATTAACTAAAAAATTTAGCGCGGATTTATGTATTTAGGATTTAAGCCAAGTTAACTAATTTTATCAAATTCTTGAGAGTTTAACAATAATGTTCATATATCATAAACACATACTTAAAGATTAAGTGCTAAGTTTACCCCCAAAAAAATTAAGTGCTAAACCTAAAACAAAATCATGAAACAAAAGCAAGGAAGTATTGTGGCTTCTTTTTAAGTTATGCGTGGAGCTTGAAGCTCCTTAATCAAGGCATCAATATCACCATATGAAGTCCCTCCTTCTTCAACGGCTCTTCTTGCTTTCACAGCAATCTCTCTGATTCTTCTTCTCATTTCCTCTCTTTCTTCACTCTTCCCCATCATCTTCTTCACTGCTTCTTCCACCTTCTCTCTCCCCACCAAAACCCTCCTTTCTTCATCCCACGACGCCCACTCTTCGCTCCCCACCTCCACGCCAACTCTCAACACTCTGCTAATCAACTTCTCGTTCGAGAATTGCTCCGCCGACAACGGCCACGTCATCATCGGCACCCCTGAACTCACCCCTTCCAGTGTCGAATTCCACCCACAATGCGTCATGAATCCTCCGATCGAAGAGTGTTCTAGAATCAATAACTGCGGAGCCCAACCCCTGATTATCAATCCCTTGTTTGATTCCTTCATCCTCTGTTCAAACCCATCTGGAAGGAACCAATTTGTTTCTTCCTCCTCTGTTTCTTTGTGTTTGGATGATTTGAAGATTTTGCCTATCACCCAGATGAACGAATAATCGCAAGCTTCAAGGGCATACGCGATTTCTTTAAGCTGTTCTTGAGGTAATCGAGCTAGACTCCCGAAGCTGATGTATAGAACGGAATTGGGTTCTTTCGAGTTCAGCCAATTCAAACAGGATCGTTCATCAATTGTGGGATTCTTTCCTCTCTCTGTTTTATCCTCTGTTTTTGTGTTACACAGAGACACTGGCCCCACGAGCCATGATTTCTTCTTCAGAACATTCCTGAGATAATCTGCATAAGCTGGTTCCAAATCGTAGAAGCTATTAATCACAGTTCCGAAACTAGTCTCCTCTGATTTCCTCATTCTATCGAAGTCTCGAGATGGGTTTCTCGCAAAAGACGGAAGGCGAGACCTCGTGAGTTCAATCGGGTCGGGCAGATCCGGAACGACGAACGGCTCCGAATCCGAACCCACATTCTCGTGCGGGGCATAGCGCTGGAGATTCACTCGGACGCAGCGAGAGAAGCAACCGGTGCCGTTGAAGACGATGCGTGGGATTCGGAGCTCGTCGATGACGTCAGCAGCCCAGCGGTGGAACATGTCGACGACAATGGCGTCGGGTCGGAGCTCCAGGAGGAGGCGGCGGAGGGGTTGGTGGAGGGCGGAGGTGTCGGTGGTGGGGGCGGCGGACATGTCGGTGTCGGAGATTTGGGGGTTTTCGGGGAAAGTAAGGATGGTGATGGGAAGGTTGGAATGTTGGTGGTCGCGAGAGATGGAATTGTGGAAAAGAAGGGAGTTGGAGAGGGTGGTGATGATGGTGGATTTGGCTCCGTGAGAAGCGAAGGCACGTGCGGTGTCGATCATGGGGATTTGATGGCCACCACCTACGAAGGGGAAGAAGAAGATGTGTACTGAATTAGTTTCAGAAACCATGGCTTGATTGCTTCTCATCAATTCTAATGAAGAGGCAGATCGAGGGGGTTATATATATATATATATATAGAAGAATGAGAGTGATATTAAGAGGTTAGTGATGAAACGTCATGAATGACATATAGAAGCTTGAGTTTCAGAAGAGAGAGAGAAAGAGAGGGTTCTAACTTCATCAAATGATTGGAGAAAAGTTTCTATATCTTTCTCTCCAAGTTGGACTTTGTAGTGTGTGTTGAGTGGATACTGTGTAATTTAAACTTTGTAGACTAGTGTTGTTTTTTTCTTTTTAAGGTTAACGTATCATATGATAATTTTTTTTATATGTTAATCTAGCTGTGCGCTGTTGCTCTCTTTAGCACCAAAAATACTATAAAGTATACCAACTAGTGTGTATCTTAATCTGTCAACTCAAGTGAGGAAATGAAGGAAAGAAAATGATTGAAATTTAAATGAATTTTTCAAACTATTCTTGACCATTGTATTTTAGTATCTTATTTATATATTAACCAATTATATTTATCTAATTAATGATTTTTTTATTTTATATCATCGAGTTCATATGATATATAAAATAACAAATATTGATTGAATTATTTTATTGATTAATATATAAATAAAATGATGGGGAATCTATGATACAATTTGTTGGCATGCATGCAATGTAATTTCGACCGATAGGATTATGATATGTGCGTAGGATGACTTGAAATGCAATATAATTTTTCACGTGTCATAATTTTATCGACCGAAATTATATTGTATGCATGTAACAAATTGTATCATAGACCAATCCTAAAATGATATGATACTGTAATTAAAAAATTTTGAAAATGCTGTAGTTACACTTTTTTAGAAAAATGAGAGTGAAAATAAGAAAAAAGGTTAATGAAGAAACGTCATGAGTGACATAGATCAACCAAGTTGAGTAGAGAATAATAGGAAGAATGCCATGTCCCATGTGGAGTGGGAATGGGTGTTTGACTGAAAAATTGAATTTTGTGTAAAATAAAGAAAGATAAACGATAACAAAATAAATAAATAAATAAAGGAGAGAATATGATTGATGGAAATATAAAGTATGGCTTATTGTTACCCGAGTCTCAGAGAAATCATCAAAACATATATATTTCAAATAATAACATTGCCTAAATTTATTATAGTGAATGTTTATTCATTCTCCCACCTATTATCAGAGCGGATCGGGATCAGTACTTCATTCTTTTGTGCATAAATATATTAGACTATCATTTTTTTTATTTAAATAAGAGAAATTATAAATATTTTCAAGGAAATAGATACAAAAATAAATCTAAAACTCCTCATTTTGATTTACTATGAATTGGTTAAAAACTAATTTTTTTAAGTCTCTAATAAAAGTAATCCCTAAACTATTTATGGTAAGTCTTGATTTGTGTGAAAATTTTAATTTTTTTGTGTCTATATCTCTTATTTTTTAAAAATATTTATAACTTCTCAAACTTAAATAAAAAAAATAAAAAAAAACGACGACCTAACATATTAATACACAGAAAAGCTGATTATTAAGGTCATGTTCACTAGCAAGAATTGTTCAAGGAAAAGTCAATGAAAATGGTGGGGCCCACTAGGTCCCACTTGCTTTTTCACTTTTTTATTTCCATCAACTTAAAAAAATATAAAATACCTATTATACACCTCTGATTTGACATGATTAGACACAATTATAACCCTCTTTTCTTTTTATTATTTTAATATAAAAGGTAAAATGGTCATTTTAATACATTCCCTTCCCATTTCCATTACCAAACTTTTACTACTAAACACATCAAATACATTCCATTTTCATTTCTGCCTAATGAACTTGCACTAACTCTAACTCCGTTCTCCCATTTTAGGTGCTCAAAGTGTTTGTGACTTCATATGGATTTTTATGTCATGTGATTTGACCAAATAAAGAAGAGAATGATGCATTCCAAATAACACTTGAAAAAAAAATAAGTGTAATTTAGTATACATTATTAAAACATGAGTATATTTTACAGAATATTAACAGCGATTTTAATAAAAATCTTGTAAACATCTAAAATAATTTTACTCAAATTTCAACAAATAGTCCAACACTTCACTTTTCCTATAGGTCTTCTCTAAATTTCTACTTCAATATTATTTAAACTTAACAACAAATAGAATGGATACTCAAGTGCCGAAATGTATGAAGTAATGAAGTATGTTCATTTTACACGTTAACCTACTATAGCAGATTAATATATAAAACTAATTTATTTTATATATTAACCACTTAGTGAGGTTTTTTTTTTTTTCGAAACCAACAAATAGGACACTTCAAAGTTCACAAAAAACACTATTCTCAGTATATGAATCCAACAACAAATTGGTAGAACTACAATATAAGATATATAGTAAAACAAATAACATATAATTGAAAGAGGACCAGGACATATATGATATAACTACAAAACGCTAAGCAATTTACAATGTAAAAGTTCATAGTAAATTGCTCAAAATGTATATTCCTACAACGGAATATTTTGTTTGTGTCAGTAAGCTCATACATCAAAAATCATCTCAAAGGAGAATGATAAATCCCTTTCATCCATGTGGTATTAATAGCCCATTGAAAGAAAATTAGAAAGGCCATCAAAAGTTGCCTTCAGCTCCCTCTCTTCGACTCGCAAACATATCCACAACAATCTATATATATATATATACCACGGGATCGTGATTGCATGTACAGTAAAATGACTTTCACAAACAAAATCTATAAGCAGTGTTGTTTGAATAAAATCCCTGAAACTACTGCTCACGCCTCTCACCATTCACCGGCGCGTTTCGACTGTAAAGCTGCTTTAACAATGTTTCCCCTTGTAATAAGTCCAACCTTCAAATGAAGCATAGATCAATTAGAAACAATAACAGCTGCAAAAATCATAAGAATTAAACTTTTAACAGGAGTTAAATAATCTTCTTACCAGCTTGCCATTATCATCTACTACAGGTAGTCGGCGGTATTTTGTTTCGAGCAAGAGCCTAACAAAAGAAGTCATGGTTTCAAAGATCAAGCAGCCATTTGTAATTAGAAATTGATGCATTTAGCCACATAATATAAAAGGGAAGAAAACAGTAAATTACAATCACACAGGTAAAAGGAAAGACCTAAGTACAAGGGATGGAGTTGGTATGCAAAATCCATACCTGGCAGCTTCTTCTAGATTAGTTGATTCATGAACAACAAGTGGAGTGGGCGTCATCAAATCACCAACAACTTTGCCATTAGTCTTAGAAAGCAGCTTTTGAATATCATTGAATGTCTGCCACACAACCAGTAATTAGAAATTGCACAATGCTAGTGACTAGCTAATTGATAGAGTACAACAACAAATAAAGCTTTTTCTCGCTAGGTGGGATCGGATATATGGATCAAGCAACACCAATGTGTTCTGTCTTTGCTCATTTATAATTTTTTATAGTTAGATTAATAGCTAAATCCAATCCTGCCTATGTTAAGTTTCAGATTTCATAGCTGGTCCCATGCCCGAACATTAAGTTTTCTTAATACACGTGTTATCTAATTAATAGAGTACACAAGTAAAATTTCTCAATTGTCTGAGAACAAGCAAGGAAAAAAAGAGAAGGGTAGGATTATTTATGAAATACAGGGTAGAGACAAGTGTATTTCTCAAATGTTTCCAACTGCCTTAATTTCAGTGACTCGTGACTTAGTGAGTTCCTTAAGGAAGGATCATGCAGATTCTGCAGCTTTCACCCCCACCTCCAACTCATTTTTTTTTTCCGAAAATCCAAAACTTTAATAAGCATAGAAAGACACCACTTCTTAATATAAAGAGATATGGACCATTGGCCAGGAAAAAAGACTAGGAAGGCATCCAACCATCTAAAATTTTCTATGCAACAAGTTTATGGGTCTTAAGTTAGCTGACTTCCAATAGTGCAATTCAAGTGGAAGTTGAAGGACAATGATATTAAGAAAACTTAATATGTTCTGAAAGATGCAATCCAGTTGTAGAGAAACACTCAGTTTACTCAAAATGCCATTTAAAAAGACTTCTACTGCCCTATGATCAAGTTAAAACAAACGTATTACACTTTTTATTTTGGACAAAACACAAACATGTTACAGTAACACTTCACAGAAAAAAGGGTGAAGGAGGGGGTAATTAACGAACAGAATGTTGCACTGTTGCAATTTATATTCTAGGAACACAACAAATGAAATTTAGTTTCACTAATTTATAACTAACATAAAATGTCGATCTTCATCAAATTTTAGCCAAACAAAAGAACTTCACTCCATCAAATGAAACATGAAATCCAGACACTGCTCAGAAACAAAATATATGTACAGGTATAAAGTGGTGCATAACATAATTAATCTATCCAGTTGTGACTCCGTTAATATCATAATATGGACAGAATAGATGTTGCATCAAACTTATCACCGCATACAAACAAAGCAATTAATTTATACTCAGTGACTCACTCAACGTTTCATCAAATCATTAGGTTAAAACTTTTGATAATTATATATTTGATGATTTAGAAATGCTATTGAAAACAGTTGGAAAAAACTCCAGAAAGCAGTATAATAAAATCTAAACAACAATCAAGAAGTAGCACATAGAAGAAGTTGACATACTTTCCAAGAACTGTCAACATCAGGAAACAAGTTCGTGTCACATTGACTGCCACCTAAAAGCCAAGGAAAAACCATTAATAACAATTTTGATAAATATAACAAGCACATAAGAACCATTTAAAAACATATAAATCTATTTGATCCATTGCAGATGATTAAAAGGCAAGGCAGATCTCAGCACGACAATACTACTCAACAGAAAACAAAAGAAAAAAATATTTGAAACTAAACCAGATATATGTAGAGAAATTGATTCATTCACATTGCACAATGATGTAATTTCAGAGTGGTTGAGTTTCAGATTTGTAGAGAATATATAAATTCCTCTCTCACTTGCTCAAACACACATGAAAGTAATTAGTGGCTTTACACCAATCAAAATGATTGCATCACAGACTTCTCTAGTATTATTTGGCAACTAATCTTAACATCAAACCAATCATTTGAAAAGAAATTTTTCACTAAAAAGCATGTATCTCCAATTTTTCAACAATAACAGCCCAAAATTGTCAATCTAACCTTCGCAAATGATACATACATAATACATTCTCATCAACTTACATAGACATATAATATTTACTTCGATAATAGTTACAGACAAAAATCATTGCTGCCTTAAATGTGGACAAAGTGAGATGAAATTCAAGATTTATTTAGTACCTGATATTGAATCAATTGCTAACAAGTCATAATCAGAAACAACACCAACCTGCAGTGAAAGGAAAAAAGACAATCTCAGACGGCGAATTGAAACAATGGAGTCCACTATGTTACCAAGACAAAGCAGGTGTGACCAACGAACCTATCAACTTTAGCAATCTGTTGTTGATAAATGATTTAGCCATTTCTAAAGAATAATTACATAATTATATAATCATTAAATACGCTAGTTGCAATAGTTGCATATCATTGTCTCATTAAAAGTACAAAACCCACTCTGAAATAATTATTGTCATAAGAATCAACAAGAGCCATAAGGTGCTAAAGACAATGTCAAGAAAAATGTACAATTTCTCTCAATTATACTCTTATTGGTTTCATATTTAATAATCTTAAAAACTTTAAACCAACGTCCAGACCATTATATTACTCAGCGCTAGTTATTACATTATTTGCATCATTAACGATTTGTTTTCACTTTCTTTCTTAAAACTTAGCACAAAGTGGAGAAAAATAGCCATATCACCTAAGTGATCTTCAGACAAATATGCTATTAACCACTAAACCCCAATTAAAGCACTCATGTTCCAAATATATTGAAACCAGTAGCATCAAAATTAATCAACAACACAAACAAAGCATTTTCCCACTAGGTGTGATCTACTATATAGATCAAGCTACGCCAATGTGTAATGAATATGGATCAGCATCAAAATTAATCAGATTAAAAAAAATAGCATTGAAATTGAAGAATTGTATCGAAGAAAGCTTAATAGAGTTTGCTTCCTAAGAAGCTTCAGATCATGCAAATTAAAAACAATTCACCATATTTAGTAGGAATGTAGGATACTATAAATGTTGGTCATCTTGTTAACATGGTCAAAGGGAATAAAATATTACCAAATTCCAATCATCGTCAATTACGGGAAGACCACTGATTCTGTTGTTGACCAGAGCCTCCAGAGCTGTAACATTTAACAACAACGAAAAGTATAAAATATTATATATATATATATATATATATATATATATATATATATAAAGAAGAATCACACAACACAGAGTGCCATCTTTATTACTACCAAGTACCAACCTTCATCAACAGTAGTGGTGGTTTTCACAACATACAAATTTTCCTTCTTTGTCATAAAATCAGCAACCCTGTATGTTCCATTCCTGGGCTGAAACGAAAACCACATACCAAATCATAATATGAAAACATAGAAAATAAAACAAAAGATCACAGTGACATTGAAGCTTATGATCCTTACTGGGACGGAATTGACGCGTGGGCCAGAAGACGCGAGGGCCGTAGGTGAAGAAGATCCACCGGAACGACCGGGAAAGGCGAAACGCTGTCGTTTAGGGGTGGAATTAGCGAGATGGGAATACCCAGAATGACATTGATGGTGGTGATGAAGGAAAAGCGAGTGAGAGACAGAGAAGCGAAGGTGAGGAAGAGTGTGTGTCAAAGTAATCGAATTCGAACCCATTAATTAAAGGAATGATAGGTCCGAAATTGTTGGATCGAGAGAGATTTTGAAGTGTGAGAAGAGAGGGAATGGAAATGGAATGAATGTTTTTGTTTGATTGAAATGAGGAAGGAAGAATTTAAGCAGTGATCAAGGAAGGAAGAAGGGAGGAAGAGAATAGAGAATAGTGAATAGTGAAGGAGACGTACACGTACTTTACTTTTCTGATTTCTTCGGTGTGCTCCTCCGCTTCGTTGAATATGGATTCTACAACACTGACACTTTCAGGGAGAAAAGTCGGTGTCCGAAATAATTTTAGCTATTCTATGAAAAAATAATTGTAGCTTTATAAAATTTCTTCAATAATATATTTTATGTCAAATTACTCTTTTGGTTCTCAACGTTTGCACGAAATTTAATATTGGTCCTCAACATTTCAAAAAATTATTTTAGGTCCTCAACGTTTTTTTTTGTCAAAATTGGTTCTCTAGCGTAACATCTATATGATTTTGCCATTAAATACTGACGTAGAAGGCTTATATGACACGCCTTCTCTCCTACGTGTCATATTCAAATGACATGGCATCCTCTCTCACTCCAACTCAGCAAAACGACACCGTTTTAATTCAAGTCTTGTTGAGTTTAAATGACAAAACAACGTCATTTTACTGAGTTCGAGTGAGTGAGGGTGTCATGTCATTTAAATATGACACGTAGGAGAGAGGGTGTGCCACATAAGCCTTCCACGTCAGGATTTAATAGCAAAACCATACAGATGTTACGCTAGAAGACCAATTTTGACAAAAAAAAAACGTTGAGGACCTAAAATAACTTTTTGAAACGTTGATAACCAATATTAAACTTCGTGCAAACATTTAGGACAAAAAAAATGTGACCTATATTTTATTTATATTTTTAAAATTAATTAGTCAAGTAAAATTTAATGATTTCCTTACACTCATATGCCCCTAAAATATTTTATCTTTAAAATTCATTAGTGCAAAGAGTTATGTGCCCATTGACAAAGAGTTGTGTGAAAGAAATTAGATTTTTTTTCACAGGTATTCTATTTATCAACCTAATTGATGTTTCATGACGAGAGATTGAACTCTCTCAGCTGAAATTTTTCTATGCGCAATACTTAAATTTGACAAATTAGTTAAGAGAAATAGAGCACTTATTACTTCAACCAACCACCCATTGATAAAATTAAAATATTTTATATTAATTCTCCTAACCTCACCTTCATTAATTTGAATTATTCCAAAGTTCATATATACATATAATAATTTTCCTGTGTTTGGTAAAATATTGATAATAAATATTTGATATTATGCATATTAAATAAATTAACAAAAGCAAAGTATTTAATAAGGAGTAAAAAGTAAAAGAAATGAAAAGAGAGATTGGTGGTATGATTTTTCTCCTCGTTAGCTTTCTTGCATTGTCTTTTTGTTCCGGAAATGAATCTCAATTTGGAAACTTTCAAGTTTCAACATTGAAAATATGGGCTATGTTTGAATTGATTGAACACGATCATTGTCATCAACCGCACCAACTAAAAAGAAAATGAATAAATAGCCCATGATGACCCCTCATTCCTTAATTGTTGAACTAAAAATGGGTTTCTTTTTTTAAATAGCATAAAATTTAGTTCATATTCATTTTCTCCACGTTTAGTAGAGATTTATAAAAAAATAAAATAAAAATAAGAAGCTTTTCATTAAAAATTATTATTAGTTTTATTAGAAGACACATTTATTGACCCCCAAACTTAGTGTATAATGAGTTTAATTTGATAGAGATGTTGCCATAGTGACAATAATATATAAACTTATAGCAATGGCCAATGGGTTGAAATATATAAATAAAAATACTTTATTTCTCTTACCAAAAAAAAAACTTGATTAATTTATTTTCAAAGTATAGTTTATTGATAAAATGAGTTAAAATTTAGATCCATGAAAAAAATCTTTAAATAACTTTTTCTTTAAAAATCAATACAATACTTTAATGGAGATTTATCAAATAAAACAAATCAATTATAATAACATAAGTACAAACATACACGGACTTAATATTATAAAGAACAAACATGTTAAGGAAAAAACTTAACTCTGTTAACCTACTTTATAAAGAAATTTGACTTTGCAAAACAAATGTACGTTATTCGAATGTCATATACAATTCTTTCGGAAAACAAAAATTATGATAAACACATCACAATTGCATTTTAAAAAAATTGGGGGAAATTTCCCCTAAACATCATGAGAAATAATTAGAGAGGAGAACAACTTTGAGCTTGTTGTTTGATAATGAAGTTATATTATATATGCAAAGGTCAACATTTCTGAATATTCATTGGGCTGATTTTTTTTTTTTCCCCTCTGGTTGGAGATATAAAAAAGACAAATCTACTGCCTAACGCCATTGCATTTGGTTAGGAAGTTTCTTCTTTTTTGTTTGTTTAAGACGTAAAATAAATATAATGATTAATTTATCTAATATTATAAAGTATAGGTCTTACTCATTAAATGATATTTCATTTTTATATATTAGATACTTAATTTGCATTGCGTATTTGTTTATAATAAAAGATCAACGGAGATAGTAAGCATTTACGAAGTCTTGAATTCAAGACTTTATTTAAGGGATATTAAACTACTTATTATTTGAATCAATCTCATGTTATATATTTTTATCATTATTTTCTCTCTTTTATTATTTTTTCATATTATATATTTTATTTTTTATTATTATTTAAATTACTATTTTTAAATGTCAACATTATGTTGTTGTTTGAGTTCACAACTTTATATTCACGTGTACCGACCTGATGTTACAGTTTGGTGGAGCTTTAAACAACTTCATGTATCTTTACATTATAATGTTCTTCTCATGCTTCTACTATATACACCTCTCATCAATTTACAAGTAGGTTTTTTTTTTGCCCTTTTAAAATTTATAAGTAGGTTGATTTTTAATTTTTATTCTTATAATTTTACTTAATTTTAATTTTAATTTATAAAATTAGACAATGTAAATATTACAACAAAATATCATATTAGTTACCAAAAAAACGTGGCTAAAACGTCAAAATCTGTGACTAATTATATAATTGTTCTATACATTATAAAAATATTTTAAACTTCCATAAAAAAAGCTACATAATTTGTTATCTCTTAGATGTTTATTTCAATTTTCAAATTAACCTGAAAACAGAAAAAGGGAAAAACCTCAACCTAGTAGGAGTTTGTATCATGATTATCTTTTCTTTAAAATTGATATTATTATTTTAAAAAACTACTTTTGCAAGTCTATCTATTTTTTAACAGTATTTTATATTTTTCATAAATACAATCATTTATATTAATTGGATATATGACATAATATAATAGAGTAGTTTTAAACATATATTCAATCTAGCTATTTTCTATAAACTTAGAATAAAATAAATTTATCATATTAAAGAAAAATAAATTATATTGAATGAGCATTATTATTAAAGATATTGTAGTAGTTTTTTAATAGTTCAAAATTTAAAACGTAAAAGTATTTTTTTCCAAAAAAACTATTTTATGATAAGGTGGAATAATTTAGTATCAGGTTTATTATTTTATAAATAAAAATAGGAAAAACTACATGTAGTTTTTATATTACATTCTCACTTAAAAAACAAACATGTGGATAATTTTATTAATTTATAAAACTCATTTGATTGATTTTTTAAATTTAAGTAAATTAATACTTTGATTTAAATGTAGTTTATCTCAATTTAATATTTTAAAAAAGGAAAATTAAAATTTATTTTTAGATACAACTTATCTTAATTTAATTTTTAAAAAATAAAATATGAAATTTAATATCTAAAAGATATAATTTATTTTAATTTAAATTTTTTATAAATATTTTAATTTAATCTTTAAATTTTTTTAATCAAGTAACAATTAAATTAATGCAAATTACATTTTTATAGATTAAATTTGACATTTTTATTTTTTAAAAACTAAACTGAAAATCTGAAACAGTGAGAAAAACAAAAAATTAAACTGAGATAGAGTACTAAAACAATAATTTAATCCATAACTTGTTCACATTTTTTATGGCGAAATTACTTTTTTGGTCCTCAACGTTTACACCAAGTTTAATATTGGTTCTCAATGTTTCAAAAAGTTATTTTAGGTCCTTAACGTTTTTTTTTGGGTCAAAATTGGTCCTCCAGCGTAACTCCGTCTAGTTTTTTGTTAAATGCTAACGTGGAAGACTTATGTGACACATCCTCTCCCCTACGTGTCATATTTAGATGATATGACACCCTTTCTGACTCCAATTCAGCAAAACGACGCCGTTTTGTATCGCTTCTCTCTCACTCCAACTCAGCAAAATGGTGTCGTTTTGCTGAGTAGGAGTGAGAGAGGGTGTCATATCATCCAAATATGACACGTAAGAGAGAGGGTATGCCACATAAGCCTTCCATGTCAGCATTTAACAAAAAAAATCAGACAGAGTTATGTTGGAGGACCAATTTTGACAAAAAAAAAACGTTGAGGACCTAAAATAACTTTTTAAAACGTTGAGGACTAATATTAAACTTAGTGCAAACGTTGAGGACAAAGTAGTTTTTTTTTTTTTTTAATTATTCTAATTAATAAAAAATATATTATATATATGTAAAAGAAGTATTGTTGTAGTTCAAATGTTGAATCGTTAACCTGGAATCTTCACCCACTTCACCTTCGGCTTTCTTTCTTTGTTATCTGCGAAATCTACTGTTACTGCGTTTTCTCGCCCTCCCAAAGTGACATCGTCATCTGGGCCCACACCATCTCAGATCCGACGGTTCACATCTCCTCGCCACTTAGGGTTTACACTTTCCTCTTTCACAATCACACCTATATATATCTCTCTCCTCCAATTCCCTCTTTCTTTCTCTCAGTGCAGTTTCATCTGCCCTCCGCTCCTCCCTTCTCTTCCATTTTTTACCCGCTTGTTATCTTCTCGCGCCGCCACCGCCGGCGGCCACCCCTATTTATCGTCGGATCTCCGGCCATACCTATCCTTCACTCGCTTCCCTCTCCTCCACCTCCTATCGCTTTTTTCATTCCACCCAGAAAACCCCAAACAGAAATATCCCCTAAAGCTATCGGCTTTCTGTCTTTTTTGTCCTCGCGTACACTGTGTTGAGTCGTCTAGTTTCAGTTCTTCCTAGGGTATAATATATTGAATAACAGAGGAGAGGGAAGAAAAAAAAGAAAAAAAAAGGGGAAAAAGTGAAAATTCCTGGAAAAAAATTGAAGGCAATCGAAGATTTAAAAGAGGCTTAGTTGTTGCTGCTTGAGATGGCTCAGGTTCAGGTTCCGCCTCAGAATGCGATTCCAGGGGCTAACGGTGCCCCGGCAAGTGGTGGGGCCAACCAGTTCGTGACGACGTCGCTTTATGTTGGAGATCTTGATGTGAACGTTACGGATTCGCAGCTATATGATCTGTTTAGCCAAGCGGGTCAGGTTGTCTCTGTTAGGGTTTGTAGGGATTTGACCAGCCGGCGATCTCTTGGATACGGTTATGTCAACTTCAACACTGCGCAAGAAGGTTAATTGTTTTTTTTTGTTGATTTATTCCAACTTTCCTTTGAAATAAGTGATTTTTCCAATGCTTCCTTAGCCATGGGAATGCCATCATCTTTGTTGCAAGATTGAATGTGGAGGTGTTCTTCCCAGATGAATAGTTCATCTTCTAATAGATGGGTCTGGTGAAAATTTTAATGCATAAATAGAAGTTAAATTATAGGGTGTATGCAATGCAGACCATAAATTGGAAGAAAATTAATTTGGTGAATAAGGTTGTTAGGGCATAATGGCTAGTGAATGCTTGGGTTCATCACTGTTTACTTTTGCGCCCGAATTCATCGTCTAAATTGTGGTTAATTAAAACCAACAGGGTACTCCTCACAAGCTGATTTGGTAAAATGGAGAAGTGAATTAGGAAGCTTGTCCAAAGGGTACTGTAATCACATCATGTTTGATGGGGAAATTGTTCCGTCGACTCTTTCCATGGATAAATATACTGCTTCCTAATTTGTAATCACATTATGTCACATTTGTTGGCAACTTAACTAGAAGTACTATCTCATAAATTAGGATTAGTGCATTTTCCTAGTTGACTGTTTTCATGAACGTCTGAGTGCTGCTTCCTTGTCTAGAAACTCAAGACATGTATCTCAGTATAATACGAAATTCTGTGCATGGCTGCATGGCTGCATGCTGTATTTTATTTTGTAGATTCAATGTAGGATTCCTACATTTCACATTCGTTTCCAGTTCCTGACCCAAACAGATTGAAACAAGAGCATAATAGATATTATTTGCAGATTTTCTATTGATATCCTAATTTACATTGGCTAGTGTCAATACATCACTTATCAACTTAATTAGAAGTTGTATGGATATCTTGTTAATTCCTTATCAACTTGCTGGTAGTTGACTTGATCATCGTTTAAACAGGTTCATATGGCTTTCTATGTATTAGTACTTAGTATTACCTTGTGCTATGTTGTGGATGTTGTGGTAACCTTAAAATTTCCCACCCTGTGAATATTGTTTAAGTCTGAGTCTTATTTTGCTGTTTATGACATTTTTTCCATTTCTAAAAAAGCTTTTCATAATATATTTTCTACTTGTTTGCAGCTGCCAGGGCACTGGATTTGCTGAACTTCACTCCTCTTAACAACAAGCCCATCCGAGTTATGTATTCGCATCGTGATCCCAGTATTCGGAAAAGTGGGGCAGGAAATATATTTATTAAGGTATACTTGCCTTTCTGTATATTTTCTGGTCACGGAACTCTGGAATGGTCCTTTGTTTTATGAAATATCAGCTCTTGATTTTCCCTGCTTACTTCCATTTTCTTTCCTGGATCATTGCAGAATCTGGACAAAGCAATTGATCACAAAGCATTGCATGATACCTTTTCTGCATTTGGGAATATCCTTTCATGCAAAGTAGCTACAGATTCGTCTGGCCAGTCAAAGGGCTATGGCTTTGTGCAATTTGATAATGAAGAATCTGCTCAGAAAGCCATAGAGAAGCTAAATGGTATGCTGTTGAATGATAAGCAAGTTTATGTGGGACCCTTCCTTCGCAAGCAAGAGAGAGATAGTGCAGTTGACAAAACAAAATTTAACAATGTTTTTGTAAAGAACCTATCTGAGTCAACTACTGATGAAGATTTGAAGAAAAGTTTTGGTGAATTTGGAACAATTACAAGTGCTGTGGTGATGAGGGATGGGGATGGAAAGTCAAAGTGCTTTGGTTTTGTGAACTTTGAGAATGCTGAAGATGCTGCCCGAGCTGTTGATGCTCTTAATGGGAAAAAAATTGATGACAAGGAATGGTATGTTGGAAAAGCTCAAAAGAAATCTGAAAGGGAACTTGAATTGAAAATTCGATTTGAGCAGAGCATGAAAGAAGCCGCTGACAAATATCAAGGGGCCAACTTGTATGTTAAAAATTTAGATGATAGCATTGGTGATGATAAACTTAGAGAGCTCTTCTCTCCATTTGGGACTATTACCTCGTGCAAGGTATGCAGGGTCTTTTTAGCTTTGTACTAGTTCCTTTTGAGTTGTAGAGTCACTAAACATGAACATTTTGACTTGGAAGGTTATGAGAGACCCCAACGGAATAAGCCGAGGATCAGGGTTTGTTGCATTCTCAACTCCTGAAGAGGCATCCAGAGCAGTAAGTTATGATACTATTTTCTGAGTTGCAGGTGATTTTCTTTGTAGTTTTAAATGATTATCCTTTTTATCATTTGGTAGCTCTTGGAGATGAATGGCAAGATGGTGGTTAGCAAGCCTTTATATGTTGCTCTAGCCCAACGTAAAGAGGATAGAAGAGCTAGACTGCAGGTATGCTTTGACTTCTTTTGTCTATAGGTGGAATGATTTTTTCTCCATGCATCAGTATTTGCTAATGTACAATAAGTCTTGATAGTTCTCTCTCATCTGCTTGGTCAGAAATGCAAGCATTCTCATACAAGTCTTTCTCTGTATTGCTCTAAGTTTATCCCAAAAGCTAATAATTACCATGGGATTTGTATCTAGATTAGAAGAAAATTAAAGTAGGTGTTGAGCTTTTTCTTGTTTCATTTACATTTCCCAGGGAGATTCTTAGTACTCTGTTATCTGGGATAAGAAACAAATTTATGGTTGGAATGGGTCTCATTGCATCATCAATGTCATGCCCAACATCTGTTTGGGTTCATATTTTATGTGGTTGTTGAGTCCCAGTGACTATCAATTTTATATGTTGGGACACATTTATACAGGCTCAATTTGCTCAAATGCGGCCTGTTGCAATAACACCTTCTGTAGCTCCGCGTGTGCCAATGTACCCTCCTGGTGGTCCAGGTATTGGGCAACAGATATTTTATGGTCAAGGCCCTCCTGCTATCATTCCTTCCCAGGTAATCCCTACTTACAGTTCAATGTGTTTATCTCATATTGACTTGAAGGCCATTACTGTTCATCTTATTGTGTTCCTCAAATTGTTGGATAAAATTTATCCATTGCTTTCAACTCTCCTGTCTTGATTGTTATATCAGCCTGGATTTGGGTATCAACAACAACTTGTACCCGGTATGAGGCCTGGAGGTGGCCCTATGCCAAATTTCTTTGTCCCAATGGTTCAGCAGGGACAGCAAGGCCAGCGTCCAGGTGGAAGACGTGCAGGTGCAGTCCAGCAGAATCAGCAGCCAGTTCCACTAATCCAGCAGCAGGTTAGTAAAATTTCCATCTTGTTCATTGAATGTCCATGTTGTTGGAAAACTTTACTTGATAGTCTTGGGGATGACAGATGCTTCCAAGGGGACGCGTCTACCGCTATCCTCCTGGTAGGGGTCTGCCCGATGTACCCATGCCCGGGGTGGCCGGAGGTATGTTTTCTGTCCCATACGACGTGGGTGGAATGCCAATGCGCGATGCAGCCCTGCCCCAGCAAATTCCTATTGGGGCTTTGGCTTCTGCCCTGGCAAATGCTACTCCAGAGCAGCAGAGGACGGTAGGGACATTTTTCTTCCTTGTTAATAATGTTCTTGTTATTGATATGATTATATGAAGTTAGAGCCAAAGCTTTTGAGTAAATAAATAGGGTTTATAAGTGACTCTTGAATGGTGTTTGACTATTGTAGATGCTGGGAGAGAATCTTTACCCTCTTGTGGAACAGTTGGAGCCTGATAATGCGGCTAAGGTTACCGGTATGCTTCTGGAGATGGATCAGACTGAAGTTCTGCACTTGCTAGAGTCACCTGAAGCTCTAAAAGCAAAGGTAGCTGAGGCAATGGATGTTCTGAGGAATGTAGCTCAGCAGCAGCAGCCTGGCGGTGCCGCCGAGCAACTCGCCTCGTTATCACTTAATGACAACCTTGTTTCTTGAGAGTTTTATATTGAAACTCAGCAATTATGGACCAATTGTTATTGTTAGGCATGGCTTTGACTCAGTTTTCAGGTTGAGTTTGTTTCGTTGGTTAGAGTAGGTACTGGTTTTGGTTTGTTATTGTTATGAATCATCTCCCTTTGGTTGATGGACCTATCAACGTTGATTTAAATTATGCTTTATTATTGTTACATTGTGATTGCTTGGAAGTTGAATTCATGACTAAGTTAATCTATTGCATTTTAATTGATTGAGTTTATTTTCTTGTCTAGTTTAGACTGTATGATCATAACGAAATAGATAGGTTCAAATTTAACTAGTTAGTTTGATTCAGAATGTGTGGAAGATTCAAAGCTGAAATGTTATACATTTTCTAGTTAAATACAAGGGAAAATTTAGGCAAATATTTTTTAGATTTGTGAACAAGATTATTTAATCATATAGTTTAATTTAGACTTTTGTCAGTGGATAAATTGCTGTAATATTTATTTTTTTCCGAAACTTTTTTTGGTTCATGCTCACTTTTAAACTTTCAATTTTGTTCATGACTGTCCTTTTTGCTAAAATTGTTACCTTGCTTGACAGAATTTGCTGATGTGGACGATGAATGTGCATTTCTTTTGCCACGTCATTGTCCACCTCACATTTAACTTTTTTACTTTTATTAAAAAAAAATTAACCTACTTCAAATAAAAAAACAAACCGAACTTTTACCCTAGCTAAAATGTTTTTTTTATTTGGATTAGATTATTTTTTTAATAAAAGTAAAGTTAAATGTGAGGTGGACAATAACATGGTAAAAGAGATACACATTCATCGTCCACGTCAGCAAATTTCGTCAAGCAAGTTAACGGTGTTAGCAAAAAGGGTAGTCATGAACAAAATTGAAAGTTTAGGGGTAAGCATGAACCTAAAAAAAGTTTGGGGGCAGAAATAAACATTGCAGCAAAGTTTGGGGGCAGCAAAAATACTTCTTAATCGTTATTAGTTATCACAATCTAAAATTGCAATTAATATGATCAATACAATTTGCATATAATTAAATAATTAAGTGAACGTAAAGATTAAATTCCTTGAAAATTGTTTTATTGGAAGCAATTGACGATTTTAATTTTTCAAGTACTACATTAAATAAATTTACATTCTTTTAGGCAAGAAACAATAATATACTCTTTCATAATTTCAATATATTCAGTTTTAACTTAAGTAAAAGAGCTTTCACAAATACAATTGGTTATCTTACACTTTAACATCTAATTTTTGAAGGTTAAATCAACTTCATAATCTAATGATGAAGTGTTAGTTTTTGGTTCAGATCCTCTCTAGTTCAAATATGATAATTCGCATAGTTCCGTTCCGTAAACGAGCTAATTTATTAAATTTTATACATAAATCCACATTCGGGTTCTATTTTCGTTAGGTATACCACATTTCACTAGTTTATGCTACATATAAGAGATTTAATTGGAGGCAAGAGGTGTATGCGTATGTATGTATGTATTTAGGCGACAAATGAACATGCTCAATCCATTTATAATATGTAAAATTATCTTGTCATGGAAAAAGTGTACATCTATAAAACCCAAACGCTAGATTCGAGGCTTATCCTAAAATCTTTGCCCTTAACCTAAATCCTTCCCTACGGTAAATACAGTTCAATCACCCTGTCGATTTGCATGCCTCTGACGCAGTCCAACATCTGCTTCACGGTCATGTTGTATTAACACATTGCTACTGTTCTCCATCCCTGTGGAACTTCCTGCTTCACTTACCTTGCCAGCATCTTCTCCATAGTTATGCAGCCGCCGGCCAATCAGATACCGGTCGTCGCGTATTGAGTTGTGGAGATTTGTAAACCAGACATGGAATCTCTTGGCGCAGAAACACAGGAAGCTGAAGGAGAGGCATCCCAGCCAGGCGAACCGGTATACGGCAGAATTGACCACCAAGGGGTACCCAAGCACTGGGAACACTCCTCTGGCTAAAACATAAGGCACACACAATGCTGTTAACAGTTTCATTATGATGGGAAGCACAATCTCCCTTAGGACCCAAAGACCTTGCAGTCTCGAGAAACCATCCTCTCTCACCCTCTCAAATTTTACTCGCCAACTTTCATCCACAAGGGGCATCATGTGGTCCAACATAACCTACGAAAAAAATCAAGTAAAAAAAATGAGGAATATACAGTATATCCATGGACTTGAATTCCCTTGCATAACAAACTTGGTCAAGATAATCCAAGTGCAGAATAAGAATAATCGAATATCAGCAGAAAAAAGAAAGTCAAGAAAAAAGCAAGCCAGTATATCATCCCATAATTGTAATATTTAATTGGTAATGAACAGATTCAACATTTTATAAATTTCAAAATACGGATGAGAAACAAAAAAAAATTGAACACTGCATAATTCGTAAACTGTTGTTCTTGGAGCCTAAAGATTAAATTGATACTATATAATTTTATTTTTCATTTTTTGAAAAATAGAAGCTAATCTACCATAGAGTAGTAACATTCACAAAAAGTGCCATGCGTAGAGAAAAACTCACCAATCTAGTCCATATTTTAAGGAAAATAAGACCTAATGCCCAGTCTTGATAAAGGAGGAACACTGGACTTTCATCAACCGGAACTCTCATTGGCACAATGACCAAAAGTTCAAAGAGGAGCCCAATAAGCACTGGGATGACAAATATCTGAAGAAAACAACCATACACAAGAATTGATCATTTTTATGTCAATAGAAACCTAAACAAGCAAAGGAAGAATGATTCTTACCCAAATAGACAAAAGAGCGGAGCTCTTAACAACAATGGCACACCACTTTGAGATTTGGTTAAATAAAACTGAAGCCCTCCTCTTTCTTATTTGCTCAATTGAGTATCTAGCTCCAGCAACAGCCGTCCAAATGACATAGCTTCCAATGATGAAAGCATACAAATCTAACAACAACAAAAAAAACTACAGACTCATTCAAAGCTATGAAACCTGCTAAATTGCAGAGCATAGAAATTACATACCATTGCACTTAATGCCATGAGTGATGGGGAGAAGAGGAATAGCATTGAAAAGCGCCCGTCCAAGAGAGATTGGTACAACTATCAGGGCAGAGTTGAAGATGAGTAGAGTCATCCAAGCAACCACCAACAGCAGTACAATGCGAAGCACAAAACCATAACTGCTAAACCCACAGATAATATCTAATCAGATGGTGAAAGAAATACCAGGAGAAACATCAGTATACGGATGAATGCAATCAGAAATGTTGAATGCAACACAGAAGCATAAAACCAACAGATCCAAAACTACAATGCCATGAGTATATAAAGAATAATACCACAGAATATGTATATAATTCCGTCATGCAGTAAAATATTGGCCAAAATTATCTTTTTGACCCTTAACCTTTTAACGAAGATTAAAAATTTTCCCATATTTACTAATTGATGCAATTTCTTACCCTAGTCAAATGGTGTCTGTATATATCGTAAACAAACAATTACATATAAAAGCTCACTTGAAATTAATCTTGCCCAAGCATAGTTCAATGTCAAAAAAGTTCAAATGAAACTAAAACTATCATTAAGTTTATTTCTATATAACTTCAAAAATATTTTAAGTTCTTAATTGGTTATCAAATAACCAAATGAAGAATACCAATATATTTACGAAGCATTTTCGCCTCATCTAAGTTTCAATTATGCTTTGATTAGAACAACTCTACTTGAATTTCACATATGACTGATGACATTTGGCAAGAGAAAGAGAATGCATCATTTAGTAAAAATAAAGGACAATTAGAATTTCATTAAAGTTTAGGGGTAAAAAATTGGATTTAGCTATGAAAAATTAGAATGATTCATAAATAAGAAATTAGTATTTCAACCAATCCGCAACTCACTCAGAATCAGATTGTTCATCATTATCAAAGTCATCTCCAGCATTCAAGTCTCCCGAAGCAAGTATACCCCTGTTCACTTCATTTCCAGCAAATGCCATCATATCAGGTACACCTGCTTGTACTACCTGTAGCCTATCCTGCCTAGCTGGCTCCCCATTTCCATTTTCTTGAGCACCATTGTCATCAGGTCTAGGAAGTAAAAAATCAGTTAAACCAAGTGCCCAACCAACTGCTGTAAACCAGTACCGAAGAAGGGATTTAATAGTTGTCCTCAGTTTAAAATGCTCAATAGCAAATGGGATGCAGATCTGAAAGAGAAGCATGTCGGCTGGAATTTCAGTGAATGGATCAGACACCCTGCATAAAGACACAGATTGGATATTGAGAAATGTAACACTAAAAGCTCTGTATAGTCCATAGTGTCTATAAAAAAATGCAAAGGGGCCAGCTTACGATATATCAAGTGGGAAAATGGAAGGAACCATCCGCATAGCAAGTTTAACAGGTAAGAATACAAGCATCACAATTAAACTTCCATAAACTGCCACAGATAACAGAACCCTGCGAGCATGTTTGTGCACAGGGTCATCAATTAGATCACGGAATGGATTGTAGTTAGGATCGGCTGGATCTCGAAGGAAGTACAAAACTCCATTACGCAAAACCTGTCATTTGCAAAGAATATTGTCAAGACAAGAATTACAAATAAATCAAGGCTTTAAGAATCTTGCCATGTGACAAAAAAAGCCGTACCCCTCTTAGAAGGCTGACAAATATGCTAATCTGCAGCATATAGACAATCCCTACAACCCAATGTACCAATGAGCTGGCTAAAGGAGAAGCAGAGAAGAACTGAACTCTGTGAGCCATAGTCTTTCCAAACATCCTTATGGTACAGACATCTAGCCACCATCCACACATCAAAGGAAATACCCCTAGTTCAATGACTAGAAGGAAAGCAACCTTAACCATGGTCATCAAATGCCTCATTGCTGCCAAAAACTGCCTCAAGAGAGAAGGAACAGTTTCTGCTACGGAAGCAATACCATAGAATCTTCCCATTGTCAAAGGCTCACCCTTTGTGTATCGAATCAAAGCAACAATGCCAAAGTAGCAGAAAAGTAGAGTGAATATGAACATATATCCAATAGCTAGAGTGGTAACATCAGAAAGCCTTGAAGTTCCAATTGACCCCCCTTTCAAGAGATCAGCTGAAGCAGTATCACTAATGTTATTTGACATTTCATTCAATCCACTAGCATTCACTTTCAGCATTTCTGCAACCTGACCAATCAATCCACTTTCTTGAGCATCAGACGACAAATTTTTAACAGCAGTTAATGCATTTTTTAAAGTAATATTTGCCAGGGAAAGAGCTGTGTCCGTAAGTGGTATGACAGTTGACAATACAGGACCACTAGCAGTTGAAAAGAACCAAGATAGATAATGGAGTATGATGCGACCCAATGAAAAGGGAACAAAGATCACAACACCAAGGAAAATCATATTGCTCGCCAGGACCTGCATAGAGGAGGACCCATTTAAAATCTGAATAAAAAGAGGATAAAATACGAAGTTTAGATTATTTTCATTGGATGCTTACAGTAAAGGCATTTTCAACAAGATGGAAAACTGGACCCTGCATGCCCACAAGTTCATCAAAGGGCACATCCTCAGCACCATCAGCATCATCCAGACCATCAAACATTTGCTCCACATGAGCCTCAAGACGTGCTGCTTGCATCTCCCACCGTGCTGCAACATTTTCTGCATTCCTCCTAATAACTTGACCTGCTCCCGCAATTCCTTGAGCTCCACCAGCATCCTCACCATTTCCATCACCAGCAATATTCCGATTGGCTTGCCCGGGTGGCCTTCTAGCAATACGAGCACCATTTCTGTCTACTTCATCTTCTCTGTCAGCATCCTGTCCTCCAATTTCTCGCAAATGCCTAAAGTAATCCCTCAAAGAAGTTGCCCCAAGAAAAATGAACACAATGCTGGCAGAAAGTAGGAAACCATGCAGGCAATCAGTCAGAATAACTGCAGTAGACAAATGACTTAAGAATAATCTCTGGGCTTCACCAAAGCTCCTCACAAAAGCTAATCTCCATATCCAAAATGTGATGAAAGGTATAATTAGAAGCCACACAGATAGCACAAAACTCAAGCGCAAAAAGAATTGCAGAACATGACATGCTTTCATGGCCATTCCAACTACAAATTCCTGAAAAGGTAGCCTAGCCGGAGCATTCTCAGCATAAACAGGAGAGAATGAGAAGGCATGTTTGCAGACCTGCAGCACATGTGAAGCACGTTCATGAAAAATGCACCATTGAAAGAAAAGAAAGGTTTCAACTATACTGCATTGCATTTAGGTTTTCTAAACATGTTTGGTGTGGGTGCAAAGCATTAAACTACTTCCTAACTTATACATGTATCATTTTCAAAGGGGAACCCTATTGTGTCCTTAATAGTCTAATATTTAGGTCTTCAAGTTGATATATTAAGTGCAACTGTTGTTCTTATTCTTTCGTTTTCACTTTTGCTATTCACGATAAATGTATAATATATAGGCCTAGCAACGGATTAGAGTTAATTTTAGCTCTTCATAATCATTTCTCACCAGATTAACTGGCCTGTTTTTGTTATCGGAGAAGATTGAGCTTCATTCATCAAACATAGGCAATAGCAGACGCATGTATATGGTTACCAAAAGGACCAATTGTATAAAGAAGAACTAACTGTATAAGATATGGATCAGAATTTTAAGAAATGAGAGAAGAAAAGTCACTAATTCAATTGATCAATATGCTAATATATGCTCAATATTCCTAGCAAACAATCCAAATAAGGCACTATCATCAAATTCCAAAACAAGCTGTGTGATCTACAAAGGAAAGAGAGGGTTGTGTCTAACCTCGCATTGACGAGCGTTGCTGTGATTAAGCCACTGAAGGAGACAATCCTGATGCACAAATTTGATGCTGCCGCTACACGCGCAAGGGTATCTCAGAGGATTCTCAGCGTCACCAGGGTTCCGGCATATCCTACAAACGTCCTCTTCCTCCTCGTCTTCATCGTCGTACTTGGCCAACGTGGACGCGTTCACTTCGTTCTCCTTTTCCTTCAAACCACGAGGCGACGAAGAAGAGGAGCAAGAAGAAGAAGAAAACGAAGAAGGAGAAGAGTTTACAGGGCTCTCAGCGGCGGCGGCGTTGGCGTTGGCGTTTGCGCTATCGTCGTTGGAAGGTGGCGGTTCATAAGCGATCTCCATGATCGGATGTGATAAGCGGTGGCGCGTTGAACCCAACCTGCCGGCAACCGGCGGTGACTCAGCGGGTCCGGGACCGAGTTGAGGTGTATACGGATCTTTCCTCAGTGAGGAAAAGAGAGAGAGAAAGATCGGAGAGAGAGATAAAAGCAAAGATATGAGTTCGATAAAGGAAAGAATGTGATCGGAAATGGCGTCACAAATCTTGTTTCCAGATTTACCCTCGCCCTATGCTTTTTATGACGAGTAACCCCTTGGAGGTTGGTATCGTTCGTGGTATATGTCGGTCACGCGGATGTTAGACCACGTGGAATCCTGTGATTTGTTAAATATGGTTGAATTCAATACTTGAGTCTTGAGTCAATCCATCCAAATTAAAATTAAAATTAAAAAATTGCCACGAAAAATCATTATTGAAATTAATTTTAATGAATTATGATTTAAATAATTGAATAAAAATATTATAATTAAATTCCATCTCTATTTAATGATTCTAATCAATTTATTCTTATATTTGTTATGCTGAAATATGTTGTATTATTATAACTGCACTTTGTGGTAATTTTTCGTCCATAATATTTGCTCTTACTCCTATGATCCTATCCTACCAATAATAAATAAACTCTTTCACTCAAAGTATATTAAAACCATCACCATAGGATGAAGCTAAGTAGCTAACAGAAGGCATATCAACCATCCATTATGGACTACCAACTATGTACTGGGTTTAGTCCTTGTAAATAGAGCTTTTTAAAGATTTGATTTGGTTTGATTTTGTTTTGAAATTGAATGAATCTTGTGAATTATTAATATATTTTCATATTTATTAACAAAATAACAAATAATAGTAACATTTACACAATATAATCATAAGAGATGCTATATTTTCACTTCTAAAAATGGATTCAGTTTAGTTTGATTAAAACTGACCAAAAAAAAACTAATCACTTTTTGTTTGGTTCGATTTTATATTGATCTAATTCAATTTATATCGATTTAATTTATTTGATTCGATTTTGAATACCCTCTGAGCTTGGCATTTTTCAACCCACTAGCTTTGTGATCTTATGCGATTGACTGATGTTTCTACCCAGGTTTTCAATGTTGTTGGAGACATCACGAGAGAAGTGAAAGATAAAGAAATAGAGGTCATTAGTGCTAGAAGAAGTATTCTCAAACACAAGTTTGTTTCGGTGTTTCCAAATAAATGATCCAGCAAGAGATGGTGAAGATGATTTTCCACTCTACATGCATTAATTTATAAATAAATATTAAATATATTAAGCATAAATTGTGTTGATTCTATTGTTGGAAATGTGTATTTTCATGGTTTGAAATAAATAGATATTTAATGTTAAACATTTTATAATTTTAATTACAAAAATCATTCATCTAATTTAATTCAAACCAACTAAATTAGGTTGGATTGGATCAATTCAAATAAAAAAGATTAGGTAACTTTTTTCAATGAAATTAATTTAATTGAATAGAAGGGCTAAGTCTAATCCAATTGATCTGTGGCCCAATTAAAAGAAGATTGGGTCAAATTATCACCTGAAACAAACATGTATGGGCCAGTTTACAATTTTACATTATGTAAAATAAACCTCCATAATATTACCTCTAAATATAATGGTTTCTTATGCCTTAATCTTATCATTATTTTATCGGTCAAAGCTCTAAATTGGTCCTTTATATTTGTACGAAGTTTTATATTGGTCTTTTATCTTTCAAAAAGTTTAAATTGGTCCTTTATGTTTGCAAGAAGTTCCAAATTGGTCCTTCCGTCCAAGTCCGTTTATTTCTTCCGTTAAGTACTGATGTGATGTGCTGAGGTGGACATATCGTCTATCCTATGTGTCCATTTAAGATGACGTGTCATACCACATCATCAACCACTATCATATGTGATGACATGCGATGACATGACATGACACGTCAACTTAGATGGACACGTCAGCACGCCACGTTAACACTTAACTTAAGAAATTGACGGAAGTGGACGGAATGACCAATTTAAACTTTTTGAAACATAAAGGACCAATATAAAACTTCGTGCAGACATAAGAGACCAATTTAGAGTTCTGAACTTATTTTATTTATTCATCCAAACATGGACAAAGTGGCGCCATTAATATTATCATTCTCAGCCCAACCAGTTCTATCTCAAATAAAGCCTTTAAATTCTTGGCAAGTCTTCTAACAACATTATGATGTGTAGAAAAGTTTAAAAAAGAAAATCAACCATATAATATTAAGTTGTAAAAAAAATGTCATGTGTCATAATTCAATAGTAATACATATATTAAAGATTTGTCTTTAAATTGAAAGCTAAAATAGTGTACTCTCTATTTTAATTACTTATTAAATTCAAAGCAAAACTAGTCACTAATGAGCAATGACACACACATTAACCTTAAAAAAACCCCTTCATTGGTTTGATTAGTGTGAGAGATCTCTCAAGATTGCGTATGGTACAAGGGAATTGGATTGATGAAATTGGAATTGTGGTTGAATTCCATTTCTTAACGTGTTTGTGTTTGGTATGCCAATGAAATTTCATTTTTGGATCTCATTGAATTGTATTTTTGCTTCAAAATAGTGGAATTGACATTGCCTCATTCAAATTTCAAATTATGGAATAATCTTAGCTTTTCCATGGAATTGGAATTTTGTGGACAAAGTTGCCCTTCCCTAAATCGCCACTACCACCACCAATATATTGTTGGCATTAAAGATATTTTTTATATTAAACTCATTTTACTTTTGTAGCCTCTTGCATACCAAACATAAAAATTTGTTTCGGACACCTTCTTTACGCAGAAATGAAAATGGAAAGGGAAAGGGAATGGGAATGAGAATGAGAGTGCATTTGCTATGTTTGGTAGTAAAAATTAGAAATGGAAATGGAATGAGAATGTATTAAAATTACCACTTTGCCCTTTATATTAAAATAATAAAAAGAAAAAAAGTTATGATTGTAACAAATCAAAGGGTATAATAAATATTTTATTTTTTTTATTTTTTTTAAAAAAACTGATGAAAATAAAAAAATAAAAAAGTAAGTGGAACCTAATGGGCCACACCCATTCCATCCTCTTTTCCTTCCTCTATTCTACCTAAAAAACACCACCTTCATGATCCATTCCATTCCTTTGAATACTATATATATTTTTGCCTCTAAAATTTCTTTCTTTCTTTTTTTTCATTTCATTCCATTTCTAAAAAAACATTTATTTCATACAAATGCAGAGTTAAAGAACTATTATATTATAATTATTTTAGTCAACAGAAATATAGCTATATAAAATACAAGTGAAAAATATTGACATATAATCATATATACATACATAGAGACTTCGAAATTTGATTAACATTACTGTGATTGTGAATACCATACAATGAGTTCTTAAGTAGAAGAGACAGTGAAACAAAAAAACAGAACTAAAACTCTCTTACTTTGAAAAGAAGAAAACTTATAAATCTAATACATCATAGCCAGTGTGCTATGTTAATATGTCATGATGTGTTTGCTCACTTGCAGCATTTGATTACATTAGCATTTAATCAAAGTGAACTTGTAACTAAATTTAATTTAGATTTTTTTTTTATTTAAATCATTCATTTTTCTTTCCCTTTTTCCAATCTAATTAAACACACTTTGAAGCTTAAGATTCTGTCTATTATAACACTTATAAATATTAGTAAGGGGTAATGATGAAAATGACTCTACCTTAAGATTCTTGCACGGCTTAATTAGGGCTTAATTAATTCACACTCAGAGATATTACTTTCCTTTCTTTGATGGATCTTTTTAGCTGAGATCTTCATACGAAATTCTTTAATAGAAATAGAACTCTCAAAAAAAAAATTTTCATACATAAGATTCGAATTTATAACATTATTTAAATGGAATCAAGTATCTATTTTTGAGATGAGTGTTGATCTTATGAATTCGAAGCGAGATAAATTATACATAGACTCGCCATATAATTAAGGCTTAAGAATTTAGTAGAAAAAAATAGAGTGAAATTAAAGTCAACATATTTTAATTAGTTTCCTCTATAGTAGAGGAGATGGAATGAGACCCCTTGAATATGTATACAGAGGTCATCCTATAATGGATTTAAGAGTCTTTTAGAAGCAAACTTCTATTTCTTTCAATTTACATATTACTGAATTGGAGTATAATAAGTAGATTTAGTTTTTTAAATTGTCAATAGATAGTATCATTTTCTGTGAAATGTATATTATCGTTACGTTCAGCACTAGTTAAATAGTATTGTTATTCATATAAATGAAAAAATTATTACTCAAAATTTAACATTTAATTTACTATTAATATTTAAAATAAAATTTTATAATTTTTTATTAAAAATAATTAAATCACATATCAAAATATTAATAATTATGATATGAAGTAAAAAAAACTCTAAAAAAATATATAAGTTATGGAATAATAGATAGGCTAACTCTCGCAATTAAGGACTGGCAATTTGATATATGATTATATATGAATCAATGGATTTTCAAAGTCAAAAGTATGATTGCAGTTTGCTCTTTAGCTTTAATAAAGGTGATTTATAGATAGCAAGGTGATGTGTGGCTGTGGGGTCACATTACTGATCAAGAAACTTTAGAAAATGGATCTAAATTAATGAAAAGTGTTTTCATTGGATTTTAGCAATTAATTAGCTGAAAAAGCTATAAAGTGTGCTAATATAGTTTAATTATCAGTTTAATGTATTTTACAAAGTTTCAGGGTTTAAATTTTATGTATTGAAAGACATTTATTAAGAAAATTCTCTTTTTTTTATATGGAAAAATTCTTGTTAAAAGAGCTCTATCCTATTATAAGAGATGTTAATTTACACTAGATTAGACACATCTTAGTAAACTTACAAATCATTTTAATTAAAAAAGAAAAAGAAATTCTATCTTATTGTTAGACATTAATTAATTTTATGTGTTGAAAGACATTTATTAAGAATTTTTTTTATATAAAAATTTTTTTGTTGAAAGAGTTCTATTCTATTATAAGATATCTGTTAATTTACGCTAGATTAAACACGTCTCAGTAAACTTACAGATATTGATCATTTTCATTAAAAAAAAAAAGAAATTCTATCTTATTGTTAGACATTAATTAATTTAAGTTAAATTAATGAGAGCTTAATAAAATTTTGAACACTAATATATTTTTTAAAAAAAAACTTAGTATATTATATATTGGAAGCTAAAGGAGTTAATATTATTCTCTTTCTTTATCTCTTTTTATTGTGAATCAGTTAAATTAGAAATATTAGGCTGCTAGCTTTGGTCCACACTCACCTAGAAAAAGGAAAAGATAGAGCATTTGTGATAATCATTCATGTTCTGTTAGATCTGTCATGATTAAAGCTCAGATTTTTGTAACATAATGTGATTAAAATTAAAGAAACAATGTAATGCATTTTGTGTAGATATCAGCTCCCATATAATATATATATATATATATATATATATATATATATATATATATATATAAAATGATTATAAGTGTATTTTTAAGTACATTCTTTTTATATTGATTGGGTATGTTTAGTTTTATTTTTTAAAAATATTATTTTAAAAATTAAATATATAAGGCTAATGTCATTATTTCTTCAAAGAGTACTAGTTCTTTTTTAATTAGGTCAAAACTCCAAATTAGTCCTTTATGTTTGCACGAAGTTTCATATTGGTCCTTTATGTTTGCAAGAAGTTTCAAATTGATCCTTCCGTCCACTTCAGTCAATTTCTTAAGTTAAGTGCTGACGGGGCGTGCTGACGTGTTCATCTAAGCTGACGTATCATGCCACATCATTGCCATGTCAGCGCATATGATATTGGATGATGACGTGGCATGACATGTCAGCTTCAATTGACACGTATGAGAGATGATGTGTCCATGTCAGCACGCCACGTTAGTACTTAACGGAAGAAATAAACGAACTTGGACGGAAGGATCAATTTGGAACTTCTTGCAAACATAAAAGATTAATTTAGACTTTTTGGAACATAAAAGACCAATATAAAACTTCGTGCAAACATAAATAATCAATTTGGAGTTTTGAACTTTTAATTATATCTGGAGTATTCTTTGTTGGCAAATGTCTCATAAGATTTTGTTGTTTGACAATATTCTCCAATAAGAGGTAATTAATAATCTTCAATAGTTAAATATAGACAAATGTTCCCGTCAAAAAGAGATATTTTTTTGTCCAACAAAAAAGGAAACTCAGGCTATTAAATATCTATAATAAAAGTTACCAACAGAAGAACAAGACAACAAAAATAAATTAGGTTGGGCCAGAAAGTACAATTATACGAAACAAAATTAAAAGTTTGGTTAAAATGGTATTTATATTATATACCTAATAATCATTCTGTCCCCCATGGAGAGAGTATTAGAATAGCTTTTCTCTGGTTTTGGCATAATCACAAATACATTGATGATTTTTAGCACCAAAAAAAAAAAAACATTGATATCCTCTCCTTTGCTTGCCCCCACCTAGTTAAGAGCTACCTACACTTCTACAGTGGGTCTGGTATACAACTAGGTTGATATTAACATCTCACTCTCTAATTGTTCACAAATCTTCCAAAAATAAATTATATTGATGAGTATAAATGAGAAACATAATTTTGTAAAATTACAATGGGAAAATAATATCTTGTATGTACCACAGTGAAGTCAGTGAAATTTAAGTAGTATTTTATTTTTACATCTAACAACGAATATATGAGTGTTGTCTTCTCTTTTGGATTGTTACTTCTCTTTTACTCTGCCAACCCATATATGTGAACTTTTCCAAAGGAAAATTTATATATTCATTACAGGATTTTAGGTTGTCGGTGGAGGTTTAAGCATCCTATGAGACAAATCCGTTGGGGTGTTGTTTCTTCTCATTCCTTTGTCTGCCCTTTCCTTCACTTTTTTCCTCCAACACTTACTTTAGCCATTTCAACAGTTCCTCCTTCTTCCTTCACACCACAAGTAATGGTGGGTACATGAATGAACCATAAAACTTCCTCTTCACTTCTCTTGGATGCTAACGTTGTTCAGGTAAAACAACTGTTTGCCATTGTCTTTTTATTTCTTGTGGTATCCTCATGAATAATCTTCATGCCTGCTCTGTTACTTCCTTTAGCATAATATTTTGATTCTTGGTAACTTGAGGTTTCAACTTTGAGAGTTTTTTTTATTTTTTTTAAATTTATTATCTCTGTTGCTTCTTCTATCTTCCATGAACACTGGGTATGGTTTTTTGTTTGGTCTTGACCAGTACTGTCAGGCCCATTGTTGGGGTCAACGGATGACGTTCTAATTCCATCCCTCCCGTGATTAAACCCAGAAGGAGATAATCAAGGGAATACATACCCTTTGTCATTTGTGTCACTCTGCATTGGTACACTGGGTATGGTTACCCACGTAGAGTAAGATGAGATATTCAATGGAGTATTTAAGTGGCTTGATTCTTTCTTCTCAAGCTAGCTTTTGAAAGAGAGTTCCAAATTACTTGGATTACAGGCTTACAGCATTAACCCTTTAGGATTACCATTCAATTTTCTTTTTCTTTAGAATGCTATATATAGCCATAGTCTTTACTCTGAAGAAAATGCTAATAATCTCAGTTTAAGAGTCATAACTTTAGTATCTGACAGTAAAATTTGCAGATAAGTGGTAAATGCAGAGCCTTTCAAGTTAACTTAGAAAATCTGAGCCTGCAAGATGCTTCTAATGGTTGATGAGACTTTTTTTTTTTGAACAAGTATTGATGATGAAATGAAGTATTTTTCTCTTTGTGTAATTCATGGATAGTGTTGAAAATCATGAACCAAAAACCATGGCTTTGGAAGAAAAGATCTATGGAGAAGACAATATTTGCAGTGGAAAAAGTTGTCAATCCTTCAAGAACCATTCAAGAACAGGTACTTAAAAAAACTTCAATGTATTTACTTTTAGAAAAGAAAATAAATGGAAGTGCAGTTTTTAAGATGTTTATTATAAAAATTTCCAATAAACATATAACATGTGCATACTTTTTGTGATTGCTGCAAAAAAGTTTCTCCACATATCATATTTTTTCCTACCCATTTAGCTGTTGAGTTACTGTCCTTTTATGAGATTTTTCAAAGTTTTGCAGTATTTGAATTTTGAATAAATTATTGTTTTGGCCCCTAAATAATACACTTTGTCTCTATTTCATCCTCCAAAAATTGTTTCCCAAATAATATTACAAGCAAAAGAGCAACCAGCATGCCCAACAGGATATCCATATAATTGACATAAGAACTAAATTGTTTCACTTTCTAATACTTTCAATTTAAGGTTGGTGAAACTGCACTTCAATAGAGAGGTACTATATCTGATTTATTCAGTGTTATATTTTAACAGGCACAAAAGTTTCCAGCAGACAAAGAATCTGAACTAGAGAGATCATCACCAAAAAGTCTAAATCAAAAGTTGGCATCAGTCCTTCTTGATTGTCATGATGCTGATGACCCTGAAGAAAAACATCTGCATAAGTCCCAAGAGAAAATTAGAGGTAGCTTACTGTTATATTACATGCTAATCTTTTCATGCTCTTTTGATGATTTTCTTGGAGGCTATGAAGCACAGACATAAAAACAAACATTGACATGTTAAATTACCAAAAATACAAACATGACACACATAAATATATCTTGCTAGCATTGAAACTGCTATGTAGGTTTTTGTTTGAGTCCTTCCTCTCTTTTCATACCTTTACCTAATTCATCAATTTTATTAATTGCAATGTTTCATATATTAGAGGGTGACCCTTGGAGCAACTGTAAGGTTGCTATCATATGACCTAAAGGTCACGGGTTCAAATACCAGAAATAGTTTCTTTGCTTGCAGGGTTAAGGCTGTGTACATTTATGTCTAACCCTCCCTAAAACCCACCTGATGGGAGCTTCGTGCACTAGTAGTGTTAAGTATTAAGTCAACTTATTATCTCCTTAAGATGAATTTCTAATCTGTCATTCTCTATACATAGTATATATTGGTTATGGTTTTGGCTAATCAAATCAATCAATTTGTAATTAAAATCTAGGCGAGGATAAGGCAACAGAAGAAGTGGAATCCCTTGAAAAGGAAGAAGATGAAGATTTGAGTGAAGAAGCATGTGCTGCTGAAAGGATGTGTGGTCCTGATCCAAAGAGACTAAGAGAGCAAGAGAAGATTCAGAAAGAATTGGAAGAGAAGTTAATGGAAAATAGTAAAAGGCTAGCTGACTTAACCATTGAGAATGCTAGTTTAACCAAAGCCTTACTAGCCAAAGAGAAATATATTGAAGACTTGCTTAAATGTAAACATGAGAAGGATGAAGAATACAGTACAGTAGTGGATAGATTGGAATCCACAGAGAAGGAAAATGCTTTCCTGAGATATGAGTTTCACATGCTTGAGAAGGAACTCGAGATTCGGAAAGAAGAGATGGATTATAGCCGTCAGTATGCAGATGCATCACATAAACAATATCAGGAGACTATTCAAAAAGTCTCAAAGTTAGAAGCCGAGTGTCAGAGACTCCGTCTTCTGCTGCAGAAAAGGTCACCTCAGCATGCTGTGGTGAATATGAGGAATGAAGTAGGAATGATTGGAAGAGAGACAGATATGAGAAGGAGAAGATCAAATCCTACCAGAGATTTGATTTGCAATAAAAATACCAAACGAAACTCACCCGAAGTATCCAACAAGAGCATCGGCTTGATGATGAAACGTTTACAGGATTTGGATGAGGAAAATAAGGCTCTCAAGAGAATTCTAACCAACAAGAACACTGAACTGGAATCTTCAAGAATCATGTATGCTCAAACAGCTACCAGATTATCACAGGCTGAGATTTTGCTGAGAAAGTTTTCTGAAGATCACAAGAAGTCCATGGAGCTTTCCGTGACTTCAAAGTTTGACATTTCTAGTGATGATGGAGTTAGCTCTTCAGGATCATGGGCTACTGCTCTTATTTCAGAACTTGAACAATTAAGAACTGGAGAGGCTAACAACCAAAAGAACTGTAAAGCCGTTGAAGTTTCTGAGATGAGTTTGCTGGATGATTTTACAGAGATGGAGAAGCGAGCTATAGTTTCTGTCGATACACCGAAAATTCATGGACAGGAACTTGGCTTCAGTGAGAGGAAACAGGAGATGCAAGTCAAATATGCAACTGCTGAAAATTCATTTGACTGGCTTCAGATTGTTCTGAAAGCAACATTAGAGCAAAAGCGCATATCGAAACGAAGTCTTGATGAACTCCTTGAAGACATAAGAATTGTTTTGGGTTGTTTGAACACCCAAACTTCCTGTAAATCTGATACAACTCAAAAGTCAAGGAATTCTAATAGTTTCAATTCTAATTTGAGAAATTCAATCAGTAGAATCATCAAGCTGATTGAAGGAATTGCTCCCATGTCACTTACCTGCAACAATTTCTCAGATGATTGCTTGGAGAAGAACCAGCATTCTGAAATACCTCAATCACCAACTTCCAAAGAATACTTTGTTCATGTTTTCCAATGGAAGCTTTCTGACTTGAACCCTCTTCTGCATCGATTTGTTCATACCTGTAAAGATTTATTGACTGGAAGAGCTGATCTTGAAATTTTTGCCCAGGAAGTAGCATTTGCTTTGGATTGGAGCTTAAATAACTGTGCCACCAATACAAATTCTTCAATTGCTAGGGATAAGATCAAGAAGCATTTTCGCTGTCATCAATCACAAAATGAAAATGAAAATCAAATAGGTGTTGATGATGATAAGCTATCTTTCTGTTCACCATTGGTTGCTTCTCCAGATGATCAAAGTGTGTTCTTCAACAAGAAGGATAATCAGTATGATCTCCAACAAGAAAATAGAAAATTGAAAGATGATCTGAGGAATACAGAATCTGAAAGGAGAAGCTTGGAGGTGAAGCTTCTGTCAGTGACTGAGGAGAGGCAGTGTCTGATGCAACAACTTCAGGAAGCACAAAATAGCATTAAAGGTTTACAATCAGAACTGGAGACACAGAGGGAATCCAATGAAATAATTGAAGATCAGATTGAAAAACAGAAGCTGATAAATGAAGATCTTGATACTCAGCTAACAATATCCCACTCCAAGTTAAACGACATCTTTCAGAAGTTTTCGTCTTTAGAAGTTGAATTGGAGGATAAGAAAAACTCATGTGAAGAATTAGAAGCAACATGCCTAGAACTTCAACTCCAGCTAGAAAGGTAACCAATACTCTCCTTTTTCCTTTTTCATCTTCTTTCATAATTTCCTTTTCTTTTTCTTGATAATAATTCTGATTTTGAGAATATGCAAAATAAACAGTATAGCAAAGAAGGAGTCTCCAACACATGACAGACTTGAAGTGGAAAAGTTAAACCAAACTGTAAGTACTTTACATCTTGATAATACAAAATACAAAATTGCACCATTGGTCATAGTAATGTTTCAACATTATCATCCTTACTTCTCAAAGTCCCAAATTCCAATAGAAATAATTGCTAAAGAAAATAAAATTTTCAGGGCTGGGAGATTACTACAGCTTCATCAAAGTTGGCAGAGTGCCAAGAAACCATCTTAAACCTTGGAAAGCAACTGAAGGCACTTGCTTCATCAAGTGACACAGCACTTTTCGATAGTGTTCTCTCGAAAACCAGCTCTACGGACAACCTAACTCACAAGAAGAACTTGACCAAGCGAGCCTCTCTACTTAGTCAAATGCAAGCTGAGGATAGTACTAAATCAGGGAGCATCAAGTCTAGTCAAAATGAAGAAAAGGAAATTACTAGAGATGTTCAGAAGCCAACCCTTATTCAGTCTGAATCTGATAATAGTAATGCTCTACAAGCTACCAGCAATATCATGATAATTAATGCTTCAGAAACAAATCCAACTTTAGAGCAAAATGATAGAAGCAATGCTGCTTGTGTTCTGGCAATTGTGCCAAGTAAAAAACAAGGAGGCTTTGGCTTTCTGAGGAAATTGCTGCTAAGAAGGAAGAAAGGGAAGGGTAAAGGAACCCAGTCCTTAGACAAGGCATGACTTTAAAAAGACAAAATAATAGAGAAAAATTCTTAGGTACACAAAGAGCCAATTAAATCTTATCAAAATAGAAACATTCACTTCAGTAAGTTTTTATTAGCTCTTTGCACCTGTCTTTTGTGATAGGGGTGTATCTGAGAATTACTCACTGAGCCCAAGATTTGTCTTTAAAATCATGCTTTCCTCCCAGGACAGTCAATTATTATGTTTGAATTTAATGATTGATTTTGGTATAACATGCTGTTAGTTTTTATGCATTGACCTCTTTGATGTTTGGATTTGAGATTATTAAAGTTTAGATTTGAAACTTCGTTTGATGTTGTAAATATTGCTGGTGTACTGTACATATAAGTTGTATAACAGATATTTGATATTGAACAGTGGAATGGGTTCTGCATTTTTCTGTAACATCTTGAGCATTTCACTTATACACTCAACCAATAGAATATGAACATATAGAAAAAAATTAAGTAAAAATAGAGTTTCAATGACACTACTCAATAAGCAAATCAGGATTCTCGGGCACAAGCTAAAGCTAATGGAAAGTCATTCAAGATGATAATTTGTTACGAAACAAGTTGATTATAGCCGATGAGTGTTTGGCTCATTTGGTTGTCTTTCGTCCAAGACAATTGCATGATTTGAGTTTAAATTCAGGTGATCTCTCATTGATAGATTTTCTATAAATTTCATGCAAGTGTTCTTTGACCTTAGTCTGGGGCATCGTCCCTCATCTAAATTTTTCTTTACCAAGAACAAAAAGTTGATCATATTTTGAATTTCTAGGAAGATTTTATCCTTTCCTATAAAAGTCTAAAATCTTGCTCATAAAAGCTTGTGTCAGTGTCACCCAAACGAGATTAGAACAAAAACTACTGAAAATACAGTTTAAAACATTCCATTGAAATGAATCTTGTAAATATTATCCTTTCCTTCCAAACTTTTTTCCTCCCCTTTCCCCACTCCTCCTTCGCTCTTTACTTCATTCTTTATAATAGCCCCTTTGTTTCAGATTTTCCAAACCCTCCCACTACCTACCATATCCTTCCTAAACCTTCTATAATATTGAGTTCCATCATATGCATTTGAAAATTCATTACAATTCAAATTTTAAATGTTGTCACATTCAATAAAAATCACTTTAAACAGAATTCAGCTTTTGGCCATGGCATGATCCTTCAATTCTAGCAATGCATCTTCGAAGCACTTCGCGAGAAACTCCGGGTCGGGAATGATATCTTTGGCCACCTGCACTTGCATGTCAGCCATTCCAGCATAGCTCACCAGGTTCAGAGTGAGTGCCTGAATTACCAACCACCATCAGTTAATATTGATACCATAAACCTAACATTAACAGTAGTTAGAGGCAGTACCTGAGGCAAGGCAGAATTGATTACCCTCAAGAAAGTGATAGGGTTGCCTCCAATCATAATCTCCTCTTGTGGGCCAACCACATTTGAGATTGTAAAGGTGGTGTTACAAAGAATCCTGTAATTTAGCAAGCTAGCATACTGCAATATAAAACAACAGCATTATTTTTCAGACACAAATGGTAGTGTAAGGATTTAACTTTTAAACTAGATGGCTAGAATTTCAATGATACATAAGAGGGAAACAGATCATAAGCATATCACACACGAGTCAAGATCCTTTGAAGTTTACTTTCCGTGAAGTTCGGTTAAAAGCATCATTAACCTGTATGCGGGTTAACGTGCAAAGTAGTAATTTCAACAAACTTCACTAACTTTAATTTAGAGGATCCAAGACATGCCAATATGTTTAACTATAATAAGAGGGGAGAAAAGGCACCTTTGGTCCAATAATTGACATCACAAAATTTCCAACTTTATAAGAGAAGTGAGCCACCAAAGATTGTTTCTTTCTGTCAATAATTGCTTGAGCTCTCTTCAAATGTTCTAAAGGATCATAATAGTCACTTCTATGGTAAAATACTGGCACCAGAATCATGCCAAATTGGTTACCCCACCTAGCTCTTGAATTGCTTCTCATCAAATTGGAAAGATCCTGATCAGTTTAGTCATTTTTTTTCCAAGCTCAACGTTATAAATTCTAAGCAAGACTTGAAATATAAATAAAGCATGCACACAAAGAGTGAATTTGGAAAGAGTATACCACCTGCAAGCATTCTTGAGGTCTTAAATTAACCATAGCTAAACCAGTCATTCGAAGCCCGTCGTGCAGCCCTAACAATAGGAAAGAAAAACAAAGTACTTTGATTTTCGGCCATGGAAGTCCGAACGATACAATATAACTGCAAATGAGTTTTACCATCTGATGCATGAAAATCCAGGTATCTTGATAGTCCAGATGATATAATTGCAAAAAGAACATCATTTATGGTCTGCAGAACAGCAGAAATCAGAAAATCATAGGGATGGAAGAATGTATCCAAATTCTAAAGCCATATTTACATGTATGCCTTTACTTTTTCTATATAATGGTGGGAGGTGAAAAGCTCTACGTTATCACATATTTAAGGCAGCAGCTATAGTTAAGCTCTGCTGTTCTAACTCTTCTATATATGTGCATATGTCTCTTGGAGATGGAGATCATACCAATTTTTCTTCAATTTATATTAAGTAAAAGAAACTTAGAAAGGCGGTGCCAGGTGAGTCAAATGTATGCAGCCTTGCCATAAATAGAGAGGTTATTTTTAGAATTTGAATTCGTGATCTCCAAGTCACACATGATAGGTTGCTTCAAGCTTCACCTTCTTCAATTTATATTAAGTAACTTAGTAAATTAAATTGAATTGTGTTCTTTTATAATGTCAAGATAATATATAGTTAGTTAATTTAACATAGGTTTAATAAAAAATTAACAAGAGCGACAACTGAATTAATTGTTCCACCAAATTAATTGATAGGGGTTGATAATTTTTTTGAAGCTATGTAAATAATGTATAAAATGAAAATAATATATTTTATACTTTGAAGTATTGAATGAGTTTATTTTACTCTATTAAACATTCAGAGGGAATTTTATTATTCATGAAACTATTAAATATTTGATATATCACCATTAATTTACTATGTCATATTACATTACCACGTTTTTTTTAAAGAAAATCAAATTAAAGAAAAATTCCATTTTTTAAATTGGTAAAATAAACAATTATGCTCCACACCCACAAGACTTATATTTATTATTATATAATCATATATATATATATACTAGCATCCAACACGCACGGAAACTTCCGTGCGTGTTGTTTGCTTTTCTTATGTGTTTAATCTAGTTTCTTAAATATATGCGCGTGTAAAAAAATATATTTTTATATAACAAATCATGTGCGTGTAAAAACATACATTTTTATATAAGTTTTGAATAACATGCACATTATTTATAATATAAAAATGTATGTTTAGAATGGGTAAAAGGTCAATTGGGTGGAAGAATGAAGTAAATCATAAACGTATGAAATTGGTTAAAATAAAAAAGGTCAAAACCTCAAATTTGTCCTTTATGTTTGCACGAAGTTTTATATTGGTCCTTTATGTTTCAAAAAGTCTAAATTGGTCCTTTATGTTTGCAAGAAGTTCCAAATTGGTCCTTCCGTCCAATGCTGTTTATTTTTGCCGTTAAGTGCTGAAGTGGCATGTTGAGGTGTCACACTCTCTCTCCTACGTGTACTACTTAGCTGACGTGGCCTTAGTTAAACTAAAATCAGGGACTAAAATGAAACAAAATAATTTTTCATAAGATAAAAATACAATTTTCTCATTTTTTTCATCTTCTTCCTCATGGTTTCCATCCATGGCTTCTTCTGAATCCAACCCTAATTCTAATCCTAACCCTAACCCTAATCCAAACCATGGATGCAGGTGAGATGAAGCAAGGCAGCCACTGGAAGTGTCGCTCCCAGATTCTAGAACAAAGACGAAGGGAGAGAAGGTCGTAGAGGTGTTGGCGGTGGGAGAGAAATCGGGGATCAAGCTGGCTCGACAGAGAGGGCAAGTGAAGTGGGACAAGAGCCACGTGTCGATACACTCCATGTGAAAGGCGTGGCTACATTTGGGTAACAATCGGAGGTTGTTTTCGGATTCAAACTCGCACAGACAGGGAGGATGTCTATGAAGGATTGGTCGACCCCAGCGTCGTGGAGATGGAAGAGTTGCTGCAATTGGCTATGATTCGAAATTTTGGTCTTCACACTTGCATAGATTTTATCTGAATAGATTATTTAATATGGTTAAAATGGTTTGGATTAGGGTTAGGGTTAGGATTAGGTTGGATTCAGAAGAAGCCATGGATGCTAGTCATGAGGAAGAAGAAGATGAAAAAATGAGAAAATTGTATTTTTGTCTTATGAAAAATTATTTTGTTTCATTTTAGTCCCTTATTTTAGTTTAACTAAGGCCACGCCAGCTAAGTAGTACACGTAGGAGAGAGAGTGTGACACCTCAACATGCCACGTAAGCACTTAACGGCAAAAATAAACGGAATTGGACGGAAGGACCAATTTGGAACTTCTTGCAAACATAAAGGACTAATTTAGACTTTTTGAAACATAAAGGACCAATATGAAACTTCGTGCAAACATAAAGGACTAATTTGGAGTTTTAACCAATAAAAAAAACATATTGAATGAATCTGAAAAATATACAGGTGTTACCATTTAGAATGGACTTAAGGACCAAAATGATTACACTTGAATTGCACAAATGCTAAAAATATTGATGCTCAAATGAGTCACCAAATGTTTGCAATTAAATTATGAAGTGGTCAATATGGGTGTGCAGAATTGGAGAAATGATACTTGAATTGTACAAATGAGAGAAACAATGAAATCATTTTATTTTTTGACGTGAGAGTTTTAATTTATAAATGTGATTGTGTAAACGTGGGTGTGGGTGTGAGTGTCCAAATGAAGTGGTCAATATGAATGTTGTTAGTGGGCTACAAAACTTATAGAGTAAATTACACTGTCCTCCCCTGAGAGATGCTGAAATTACACTGCCCTCCCCTCTCGTTTGCAAAATTACATTGCCCTCCCTTGAGAGATCAAAAGTCATTACACTTTGATCCAAAGCACTATTCTCCCACTAAAAAAAAGTTTAAAAAGTCAATATAATAAATATTAATGACTAATAAATATTAATGACTAAATTGACCCTCACACAAGATAAAAAATTTTTAACATTATACTTCATCGAAATTTATAAAACTGAATCTTTACCAAAAAAAATTTATAAAACTTAATTCTAGTACACCTAACAAAATTTTTTTGATATATTTTATTTTATATATATATATATACATATATATATACATATATATATATAACTTAATTATCGAAAATTAAGTAAAATAATAAATGTTTTATATTATATTACATTATTAATATAAAAATCTATAAACTATTTAAGTTACGAATTTTTTTTAGAATTTTATTTTGTTAACAATAATAATTACTATAAATACTAATAAAATAATAAAAGACAATAAAAAATGAAACAATGTTATTATAAGAGGATGAAAGTATGTATATGTCACATTTTATAGAGTTTCATTCTTTTGTGAGGGGTAATTTAGTCATGAATATTTATTGTATTGGAAGTTGAAAAAAATTTGCCCTTTTAGGCTTTTTTTTATTGGAGAATGGTGTTTTGGATCAAAGTGTAATGACTTTTGGTCTCTCAAGGGAGGGCAGTGTAATTTTGCAAACGAGAGGAGAGGGCAGTGTAATTTACTCAAACTTATATAACTACAAGATATCTCAACTTCTTCACTCACCTTTCCTCCAATCAATTTTTTTTGTTATTTTTTAATTAGAAAATATGGCTATTTTGTGACCCAATGATCAGAAGGGGTCACAGGCTCACAGCCATATTAATATATATATATATATAAGATTATACTTTTTTTAAAAAAACAAAAAAAATAAACTTCTTGAGTTCTTGTACATTATGTACTTTGTGTATTATCTCTTCTTTTAAGTCATTGTCGTCAATAGAGTTATTAAAGTAGATTAGTTCAACTCGATCTTAGCCTACTTTAATCCTATTTTATTAAGGTTAGATTGGACTAATTCATTTTTAATTAGAACTGAGATTTTTCTAATTCAGTCCGACTCTAAGACTTAGGGTTGGATTGACTCTTTTTTTTAAAAAAATATTTTTAATTATTAAATATTATAAAATAATTTATAGTGCAATATTTATTTTTATTTAATATTCAAAATAATAAGATATATTGATTAAATATTAATTAAAGCAATAAATTCAATTAAATAAAATCTCAAAATAGTTAATATAATTCAAATTAAAATAAAAAGTATTAATTAATTCAATATATAAATATTAAAAAAAATTAGCCCTCAATCCTAGTCTAATTAGAGCTGAAACTGGACTAACTTATTTTTAATTAAAATAAAAAATTCTCTGATAGAATCAAACCAACTGGCGCATACAACCTAACTAATTTTAACATCTCAAGTCGTCCATAGAGGTTGGAGTTATGCACTTATGCCCCCGTTCACGGACGGTGTTTTGGGTTGTAGTGTACTTTTACAAAATTGGATTCAGTACAATTCGATTTAGTGTAATTTTTTTAAAATGTACAATTTTATTTTATTTTTAAAGTAGTAATACGGACTTACTCTAACTATAATCTATTATGAATGGATTAGGGACGAAATTATTATCAATTTTGACAAATATCATCACTAAATAGCCTCGTGAGACTATTTTTTAATATCAATAATAATTTGGTCTCTAATTCATTTAAGGTAATGATATTTGTCAATATTGATAATAATTTGGTCTCTAATCTATTCATGGTGGATTATTATTAGTGTGAGTCCGTATTAGTATTTCAAAAATGAAGTAAAAATGTATATTTTGAAGGAATTGCATCGGAATTGTACGGAAACGAATTGCATCGGATTCAATTTCGTACTTTTACTTCTGTTTGTACTTTGTTTCTTAGGGTACGCTTGGTATAAATGTATGGATGTAAAGTACTGTAAAAAAAGTATTGTGGAGTAAAGTACTGTAGAATAAAAGAAAGTACTGTAGATAAAAGTGAGGAGAGAGATAAAAAGAAAAAATATAATAAAAAGTGTGTTTAGTATATATAAAATATAAAGTAAAATTTTTTTGAAAATCGTAAAAGTTAAAACAACACGATTTTACTGTTTAATTTTTTTACCAAACATTCCCATAATCTAAGTTTACGCTATTTCAGCAAAAAAAAAAAAAAAGAAGAAGAAGAAGTTGCAGTGTAGTGACTAGTGAGAAGGGAGAAGTGAGAAAAGCGACTTACAGCGTCGGCCACAGCCATCTTCACTACCTTCATATCTTCTAACCTAAACCTAGCAGTAGCAATCTTCCTCGGCCACTGCTCCACCCCTGCGCCGCCGCTCATCGCCCTTCTCCCATCACCAACCCAAAAACACCTCACCACCAACTCAATCGCAAACACAGCACAAAACCACACCCTCACCACCAACTCCCTCCAATTCCCACCGCTCCTCTTCTTCCGATTCCACGCCGCAAGCGTCGGCGCCGCCTCCGGATCCTCCACCTTCCGGCAGCTCGCGAGAAGCATCGCCATCAACGACACTCCGTCGCCCAAGGCGTGATGGATCCGGAGAATCACGCAATTGTGAGATTTCAAGATGTGCATTTCCCACAAGGGTTTGTCTGTGCTGAGGCCCGAGGCGTCGATACTCAATTCCGCCAAGTAACCGTTGATTGCCGATTGATCGTCGACGCCGTCGCCGTCGATGACCTTGATGTGGCGGTCGAGGTCGATTTCAGTTCTCCGCCAGTGTTCGAACCCGCGACGATCGCGGACCATGAGGCTGGTGAAGCGTGGGTGTTGGAGGAGGAGGGAGTCGCGGATTTGGGGTTTGATGGATTCGATGTCAATGTGGATGGGGTTCTTGAAGCCGACGACGCAGTGGATTACTTGGTTGGTGTTTGGCTGCAGGAATAGTCGGCCGGCGGGAGTTAGAGGCTCGTCGGAGTCTTTCACCGCCGACGACCCCATTAGAGTAGAGAGATAGTTGTGATTATTGTTCTGAAAAATACATGGTAGGTCACGTCACGAAAAATAATAAACAGAACAATTTTATTGATAATACAAATGAGCTCTCAAAATCACATCCCAACTTAAATTATTCACAATATTACTAATTTCTTCACTTCACCTCTACCAGAATGCATGCTTCCATGCTCTCTTATATAGTTATGATATATAATATGAAAGCTTTAAAGTGAATGATCCAAAAAGTCAACAAAAGGTGATTATAAAAGATATGAAAATATATCTTTGGACCCGATTTTCACCATTTCACCTTCAACACATTTAATGTTTCAAGACATTTTCAACAATTATGCTGCGCGTTTTGGTTTTGAGAAGAGAAGATGAATGGCTGTGTGTGGATAGTGCGAGCAGAGGAGAATTTTGATGACTTCAAATTTGAGTGAAGCTGTCATGACATGAAGGGATGAATCATGAGTGGATATGGTTGCTTCTGTTGTTACAAATTTTTGGAGATTGACGATTATGATGTGTGGCCATATATTTATGCATTGAAAGAGAAAGTTTGGTTTTCCTTCCCTCTTTTGACAAGAACGTCAAACATGAAAATAGCATGTGCAAATAGCTTCCCATGCACGTGTATTCCCGTATCTAAATCTTCCGTCCATTTTCCAACCCCCAAAAAAAAAAATCTTCCGCCCATTTGCAATGTCTTAGGAATTTATGTTAAGTTGGTTTGATGATTTGCAATGTCTAAGGATTTGATTTACACTTTAGGACTATACTCAAACCTTTCTACTTGAAAGGGTTTGAAACTTTTCTATGGATTTGTGAAATAAAATGATTATTTTGCTCCCACTTTAACAATTAAAATTACCAACTTGTTCTTCCTTTTTAATTTGATTTTTTTAATGAAGAGTAAAATTATCATTTTAATTTAATCTAATTCCTTTCTCACTTTTTATTTTATCTTATACTAACGTAATCATATTATTTTTATTTTTATTTTCATTTTCACTCCCATTCAATTCATATTTTCTCTCTTAGAAAAGAAAATAATTAAAAAAAAATTGGCCAATGGAGAGTCAAGCCTTAGTAGTTAGTCCTCCCCATAGGCAATTACGTTTTTTTTTTTTTTTTTTGGAAATTATCACTATTTAGAAGTTTAATGCACTATAGTTCAAGATAGTGGATGTCTCAAAATAAGGGATAGACATCTCCCAACATAATTCAAAAAAAAAATTTAAGTAAAATTTCTTTTTTCACCAATCATATGTTACATTTACACTCTGATCTTTCTTTTATGATTAGTCATATAAAAGGTAGTATTTTACATTCTTCTCTCTTTACTGTAATCGGTCATTTAAACACTTTTTGTCACGTGTTATATTTATATTGGAGAACTTGATGGCAAAGATATAAAGAATTTAACCTAAATTTTATCCTTTTTTTATACAACTGAAATCCAAAATCTTGCTTTAAGAAAACTAGAATATTATTTATCACTACATCCAACTAACATGTTAGTTTTATAATTCCTTCTCTATTCCTGCTAGATTACATTTTTTTCACTTAGATAAGTTTAGTTGGTATCTAATTAAATATTCAACGATTTCACTTTAACATTTAACAAGTAATGTTTTAAACAAAAATATATTGTGTTATCTAGGTTGTTAACAACTAATGAATTACTAAAATATATAATTTTGTAAAAATTAAAATTATTAAATTAATGCATAAAAAAATAAATTTACTCTTTAAAATAAGTCCAAAAAAAATATTTGGATCCTAACCGGCCTGGTAACTACCTGTTTGGGCCAGTCTAAAGTATTGGAATGTGGTCAACTAGGACATGGCCCAGATTGACTTGCTAGATCGATTGAGGCCCATGACCCACATGAAATTGAGGCCCGATGCAAATTTTTTGTCATGCCCTCAATTGTAAATACATCTTCACGTTTAGCCAAGTGAAGAAGAAGAAGATTATAATGTCCTTTCAACCACTTCCATTTTCAACACGAGAGATTTGTGTTTTGAACATCAAAGAAGAAAAAGATATGCATTCTCAACATCACAACATCATAAACAAAAGAACACAACCTCCATTTTTAACAACCTTCAATGCAAAGTAGATATGCGTTTCCAAATGAAAATTTTTTCTTTTTTAGTAGATTGAAGGCAAAGAGAAAGATCTGAAGATGAAGAAGGGACATAAGAAGTGAAATAGCAGAAGGAAGACGAAGAAAAAGACCTCAAATGGAAAAAGTGACATTGGAATAGTAAAAATCTTTTTTTAATTTTTTTAGTAAGAAATAGTGAAAATCTTGGTGGGAGTGTTTGGTAGCAAATGAAGGAGAGGCTCAACATTCTTGGGCTCTCTTTGTCTTTGTAATCAACAATTTGATGTTATTGAGGGGAGCCCCATGCAATAACCTTTGAAATTTTTGAGGGGATGATCAATATAAAAAAATTAACAAAATTAAATTATCAAAATAAAATTTTGGCCTAAAACAATAAATATTGAAAAAATATTTCCGCGTATTTTCACCTCACTTTTGTAAGTGTTAAATCATAAATGATATAAGACAAATTAGCTACACATGCTCATACTTAACAAAGAGTAAATCTATTAGTGCCACCACGATTTTATTGAAACACCCTTAAATTTCAAGTCATAGGCACGGAGTCCCCACTAGTTTTTAAACATTGCAATCAACATAACTGAATTTTTAATTTTGAAATAGAATTTCGTCACGTAAGTAAATATTTGATCTCGTTAATACTTTTATTTAGTTAATTGAAGGATACTTCGATTATTTTAACGATAGTTGAATGAACTTGATTGTGATTTTGATTAAGATTCTTATTGTAAAATGATCAAAATGTTTTTTAATTAGTTAAAAATGAACAAAATTTTTCACAAAAAGGGTTTTATGTCTAAAATTAAAAGTTTAAAGGTGCTTGGTGCAAGATTTAAAAATTCACAAGGATACTATGCCATAATCTAGACCTCAAGGGCTTTTGTACATTTAACCTTATCATTTTAACAATTCGCATCACCTGAACTATTAACTATTAACCGGTCCATAAACTAAAGCCATATTTGATAAGTGGAATGTGTGAGGTAATGTTAGAGGTAATCCAACATTTTTCCTACCAAACATAAGTGATGAAATCATGTTTTTGTCCTTACTTTTTCAGCCACTTTTATTTCATTCTCACTTTTAATATAAGGATAAAATGATTATTTTACCCATTTTTATTCCATTCACATCATATTTTCATTCTCATTCTCTCCAACATTCTTATTTTTATTTCCATTTTCATTCTCTTCAACATTCTACTAAACAAACCTACCCTAATGAGGAATGTTTTAAAACCCAGACTGGACCGGGAACCGACCGTTCGTACGGTCCAAGTTTAGCTAAACACCCGAATTTGAGTTGACCCGAGTTGGAATAGTCAAAATCGGTGATCTGAACCAATTTTGATTGACCCCTTTTTTTTTAGTTGCCCTTGACATTTTGGACTAAACTTGACTACATGTATTGTATATCTTATAATTTTAAATCTTATATAATTATAAAACAACTAATATAGTGTGTAAATGATATAAATATTTTAATTAATATTATTTGAACTTATTATTTTTTTATATATATAGTTGAATAATATAAATTACTCATTATATTTTAAATTCATGTATAAAAATATAATTTTTTTAATACAAAAAATATATATTAATATAAAATTTATTCAAATATTATTATTTTTATATATATCATATCAACCAGTTTGACCAATTGAACCGATTAACATATGACCCAAAAGATTTCACGGTTCAATTCAATTTTTAAATCATTGTTAATAAGTAATCTTTGAGGGAGAAAAAAAATATATTGATATTTCCCAGATTAAATAGGAACCAAAAAATAAGTTTAGTTATGAAGCAACGTATCTTATCCTTTAGACACCAGTAGAAAATTGGCCACACACACCACCTTCTTTCACATTTCCAATAGTGAGGGAGGGGAAGCCGAGACAAAAGGGAAGACAGAATAAGAATGAGGAATGAATGACAACTTATCGCCGAACAACCTGGTTTTTAAAATCCAGGTAGGATAACCTATACACCCTCACATGTTCTCTGTAGATGCATCCACTACTCTTCTTCTGCTTGTTCATGCTTCTTGGCCAAGATTATATCATTTCCTACACATGTCTAAAATCCTGCTCATAAAAGCTTGCGTCACCCAAACAAGAGATCAAAGCAAAAACTACTGAAAATACAGTTTAAAACATTCCATTTGAAATGAATACTGTAAATATGATCATATGCATTTGAAAATTCATTACAAGTTAAATTTTAAATGTTGTCACATTCAATAAAAATTACTTTAAACAGAATTCAGCTTTTGGCCACGGCATGATCCTTCATTTCTAGCAATGCATCTTCGAAGCATTTTGCGAGAAACTCAGGGTCCGGAATGATATCTTTGGCCACCTGGATTTGCATGTCAGCCATTCCAGCATAACTCACCATGTTCAGAGTGAGTGCCTGAATTACCAACCATAAGTAATTAATATTGAAAGCATAAACCTAACATTAAACTTGAAAAGGTAGGAATGCAAGAGGATTAACAGAGTTCAGAGGCAGTACATGAGGCAAGGCAGAATTGATTGCCCTCAAGAAAGTGATAGGGTTGCCTCCAATCATAATCTCCTCTTGTGGGCCAACCACATTTGAGATTGTAAAGGAAGTGTTACAAACAATCCTGTAATTTAGCAAGCTAGCATACTGCAATGTAAAACAACAACATTAAGGAGGATTTAACTTTTAACCTAGATGGCCAGAATTTCAAAGATGCATATGAGGGGAAGATATTCTTATTTAGACACTGTTGGTAAACCAAGCTAATTATAAGCATGTCACACACAAGTCAGGATCCTTTGAAGTTCACTTTCGGATAAAAGCATCATTAACCTGCATGCACGTTATTGTGGAAGCCGCGATTTGTTTTTATTCCTTAACCTACATGTGGGTTAATGTGCAAAATAGTAATTTCAGCAAACTTCACAAAACCTTACTTCAGAGGATCCAATTTCATCACACACACTATTTAGACACGCCAATATGTCTATTTATAATAAGAGAGGAGAAAAGGCACCTTTGGTCCAAGAGTTGACATTACAAAATCTCCAACTGTATAAGAGAAGTGAGCCTCCAAAGATTGTTTCTTTCTGTCAATCATTGCTTTAGCTCTCTTCAAATGTTCTAAAGGATCAGAACAGTCACTTCTATGGTAAGATACTGGTAGCAGAATCATGCCAAATTTGTTACCCCACCTAGCTCTTGAATTGCTTCTCATCAAATTGGATAGATCCTGATCAGTATTAAAAACTCAACGTTACATTGGAAGCAATACTTGAAATATAAATAAATCAGGTAGAAAGCATGCACCCAAAGAGTAAATTTGGGGAGAGTATACCACCTGCAAGCCTTCTTGAGGTCTTAAATTAACCATAGCTAAACCCGTCAATCGAAGCCCATCCTGCAGCCCTGACAATAAGAAAGAAATTTTGAAATACTTTGATGGAAAGGCCATGGAAGTTCAGACAATATAACTGCAAATGATTTATACCATCTGATGCTCGAAAGTCTAGGTATCTCGATAGTCCAGAAGATATAATTGCAAAAAGAACATCATTTATGGTCTGCAGAATAGCAGAAATCAGAAAATCGCAGGGATGAAAGAATGTATCCAAAGCCATATTTACATGTCTGTCTTTACTTTTTCAGTATAATGTTGGGAGGTGAAAAGCTCTACATTATCACATATTTTCAGTTCTATAAATGCAAACAAGTGAAGAAGAAATGAGTTGTCATCCCCTTTATCAGAAAATTTAACCAACGATTGTCTTTTGAAGGAGAGTTTCATTCAGGCAGCAGCGATAGTTAAACTCAGTTGTTCTAACTCTTCTATGGTGCTTTTGTTTGACTTCAATTTAAGTATAAATATCTTCTTGGAGATCACCAAAATGAAAGGAAGGACTGAAATAAAAATTATAAGGTTGAAGAAAGAATGAAAACATAATTTCTGAAAAGTTTTCAGCATGCCACATAAGCCCTTAACGAAAAAAAATGAACTTTGTTAAATGGAAAGACCAAAATGAAACAAGTTGCAAACATCGTGACTTGATTTGTAAATTGTAACTTATGAAACATCAATAACTAATATGAAAAAGCCACCCAGAGGACCAAAATATGATTTTCGCTTATACGTTTGGTTGGTATAATAAACTGAGAATAAAATTAAACCATCTAAAAATTACAAATAGAAAATTGATTAAAATCAAACATTGTTTGACTTTTTGGTTTAATTTGACGATTGGAGATTGGTTTTAATCAATTTTTAACCAAGGAAAAATTTAATCTTTAAAAAAAACAATTCCAAATCGAGTCACATGGGAGTAGATATAGGACTAGACTTATTAAATATCGTTTTTTATATATTTATGGTAAGGTTTTTCAATAAAAAAAGTACACTAATATAATCTAAGATAAAAATTATTACAATTTCATTCATTTTGATCAAAATATCTTTATATTTATTATTTTATATAATTAAATATATATTTAACTAAGATAAAAAAAAAGTATCTTCTATTAAATAAAGTATCTTTTTTAAGAATATTAAATAAAGTATCTTTAAATTTAAAATAAGGTAACTTTATTATTTTAAAACAAAATAAATAATTATTTTTAAAATATATTTTTCTAATAAATCATAAGTTTAAAAAAATTAATAATGTTAGATATAAAAAAACTAATAATGTTATTAAAAGTATTTTAGTTGAAATATAAAATTATATATTTTTAGTGCTCTTCTCCCATGTACTTGATATTTTGACTGTAGAAAAAATTGAGACATAGATGTTTATATCTCTATTATAAGATTTTTTTTTTAATTCGGCAATAAAAAATATCATCTATATTCTTTCTAACATAATTAATTATATATAAAATTTTTGTCACAGGGTTTTCTTAACAAAATTTATAAAAAAATTCTAAGAAATGTATAAAGAATATTATATAAATGAATATTTGATTCTTCAAAAAAAAAATTGATTATTTGTATCCTCCTCTTCTTAGTTAATAGTTCGTTTTAGATAGTGGCAAGTTTTGTGTGATGGAAGAAAATGTAGTACAAAGTAAAGTGGCAGTAGTGAGAAGTTGCTTACAGCGCCGGCCACAGCCATCTTCACTGCCTTCATATCTTCCAAGCGAAACCTAGCAGTAGCAATCTTCCTCGGCCATTGCTCCACCCCTGCGCCGCCGCTTATCGCCGTTCTCCGATCACGAACCCACAAACACCTCACTGCGAATTCAATCGCAAACACAACACAAAACCACACCGTCACCACTAAACCCCACAATTTCCTCCAATCCTTCCAATTCCCTCCCCTGCTCTTCTTTCGATTCAACGAAAAGAGCGTTGGCGTCGCCTCCGGATCCTCCACCTTCCGGCAGCTCGCGAGAAGCATCGCCATCAACGAGATTCCGTCGCCCAAGGCGTGATGAATCCGGAGAATCAAGCAATTGTGAGCTATTAACAAGTGGATTTCCCACAAGGGTTTGTCTGCGCTGATGCTCGAGGCGTCGATGCTCAATTCCGCCAAGTAATCGTTGATTGCCGATTGATCATCGACGCCGGCGCCAGCGACGGGGCCGTGGATGACCTTGATATGGCGGTCGATGTCGATTTGAGTCCTCCGCCAGTGCTCGAACCCGCGATGGTCGCGGACCAAGAGGCTGGTAAAGCGTGGGTGTTGGAGAAGGAGGGAATCGCGGATTAGGGCTTTCATGGAGTCGATTTCGATGGGGTTCTTGACGCCCATGACGCAGTGGATTACTTGATTGGTGTTTGGCTGCAGGAATAGCCGGCCGGCGGGAGTGAGTGGCTCGTCGGAGTCCTTCGCCGCCGACGAACCCATGTGTGTGAGACTATAGAGAGAGTTGTGATTATGCTGTGCGTTTTGACTTTTGAGAAGAGAAGAAGAATAGCTTGTGTGGATAATGCATAAAATTTTTGGAGATTGACGATAGGTTATGGAGAAAAATTCTTACACGCATAAAAGGATCGAGGTGTGTCTCACATTATGTGGGCCCACTCTCTCTTTCTTTTTTTTTCTTTGGTATTCTACAACACCAGAGATAATCTTAGTAAGGAAAATTTTACTAAGCTTGACAAAATTTTATTGTACAGTTACAAGATTTTATTGTAACAATATTGGATGATAAAAAGTCAGTAACAATATAAATTCACACACAGTAGAAATAAAAATGTTGTGTTGAATGAATTGTCATATTAGAATGAATATAATTATGAATAATTACATTAGAGTGAAAGTTGTGACAGTATCTATTGTAAAAAAATTAATTGAAATACGCCGTCTTTTGTCATATACAAAGAAAATCATTAAAGATACTTGTATATAGAGTTAACTAGATGAAAGATAGTCTAACAACTAAAAATGAAAAAAATTTAAAAAACAATTAAAAAATTATTAAAATAAATTTAACTATTAATAATTTTATTATAAAAATAAATAAAAACAAAATATATTAACATCACTTAATTATTTTTACCAACTTCACTTAATAGAAAATAGATTTTTGGTATTGTATAATACTCAATACATTCTTTCAGTCAACTCTTCATTAATCAATCATAATAAAACACTTCATTAAATTTTACACTTGCCCACAAAGTACAACACAAGAAAAACTAGAGGATGGATTCGCTTGTGGTGACTACTCATAAATGGATACCAATAAATTTCTCAATGGATCCCACAACTCATATGATGTTTCTTTTTTTTCGAATAAAATATAATAAGGGAAAGCACTCTCAAATATTACCGAACAGGGCGCCAGTGCCATGTTGGGGAGACCAACAGAGGCCAAACCCAAAGGATTATTGCACAGGCCTAAACCGCAAGCAGTTTTACCCAGTTGCAGTTACTCAACTAGCCCTTGGGTGTCAAGGGATCCCTGAGGAGGGATGCCCACCAAAGCAGGATTTTGGATGGCTTCTGGGGGATTTGAACCCTCGCCTATGAGTGGGACAAGAACTTTTCTCCAAATCCTTGACCATTTGTGCCAACCCACTTTAACACTCATACGATGTTTCTCCCTTACTCACTCAAATGTGAAATGTGGATCCGCTGAACTATTACATTCAAAATTTTTGTTACGAGAATCCAGCTTTGTGTTTATAGAATCCTCTAAAATAATTCTCTATATTTATTGGTGGAGTTTTGAGAGAGATAGAGAGAAGGAAAATATTTTCTTTCTTGACTTTTTTCTCTCCCAATTTTTTTTTCTCTCTATCTCTCTCATAACTCCACCAAAAAATATAGAGAATAACTTTAGAGGATCCACCTTCCAAAATATAAGCATTTTTATTTCAAGATTCTGAATAGTGCACTTCTAAAAGAAAGTACACACTCTTTGCAATTAACTGGGCTTTTCATTGGACCACAAAGAGATTGATACAAAATCAAGATCCTGAAAGCCACTAGCTAGGCACAAACAAGAAACGTGTAGGCTATGGGAAACCATTCCCTTTCAAAGCCATGTGTCTAAAGGACAAAAAAAGTGCACAGTCCTTGCAATTAATAGGGACTTCAATTTCCTTGTGATTCCTTCCTTCCATATTGGCCTCATCCGAAAATAATTAAAAATACTTTGATGAAAAAAAATTAATAATACTATTATGTTAGGATGCTAATTCATTAATTTTATTTTTTAAAAAATCAAATAATATCATATTATAAAAAAATCAAACCACACTTATGTTCAGAGAACTCTAATCAAATAATAGAGAAGAAGAATTGTTTAAAAACATTGTTAAACTAAAGAAATCGAATATAACTATACTGTCTATACAAGCACAATTGATTATATGAGTAAGAAGATCTTACGATGAAAATCATCATCGATTTTAGTGTTGCTAACAAAACGTTTGTCATTACCCTTTCTGCATACTAGAGAAGTAATGTTCTGCACAGATGTAGATGTAATAGACTTCTCTATTAATTTGATAGAAAATTGAAGGCTTTTCGACATAGATACTCATATATGAGTCGATACGATAATTAGAATACAATCTTTCACAAAAAAGAACTAAAATAAAAAACAAATCTAGATGAAACTACCACCAAACTTAAGGAAGTAAAAATATGACTTATTTGATTAACAAAACAAAGAGAAAAAGGTGAAAATGAGGAACCTCCCTGTAAATTTGAGAAGTTGAAGAAGAAAAAAAACGCAGGCAACAAAGGGTTTCTCACCCTAATGTACATACCATCATTTTCAATAGATTGTAATTCATAAATTTGATTAGCTCCACTGTGATGAATAAATAGGTGACTAGAGCATTTCATTCATACAGTGATACAATACACTAAACCAAAATGGAATTACGTGCTTAACTAACCTTCCAAAACTCATTTATGATTTTGGAATTACGTGTACGACATGTTGATTCAACTTTGACCAAATCCAATATTTCTCCTGCACAATGGGGACCAAAATATACTTTGTTGTCATTTCCAAATTTGTATAAAATGCTAATTATAAAATTTTTGGGCTGAATTTATATTGGATTAATGGTGTCAAAAAGCGTCCAACCTAATAGTTGACCCAGTTAATCAACTTTTTGTTAATCCGGGTGATGAGTTATTGGCTCATTAAAAAATGAGTTAAAAACAATTCCATCATTTATTTAACTCAAACATGTATTATTATATTTTGTTAGTTTGATCGTTGGTTTTGACCTTTTGCTGGCAATTTCAATTCGCATGACTTTAACTTGTAATTTGTGGTAAGTCAACATGTGTGAAGCCAATTAGTATTTTTTTTTAGATCATCTAAATTTTTTTTGTTTAAAATAGTAGTAAGAGAAAGCACTCCCAAGGATTACTGCACAAGTTTAAACTGCAAGCAGTTTTACCCAGTTGTAACTACTCAACTAGCCCTTAGGTGTCAGGGGATCTCTTTAGGGATGGATGCCCACCAAAACAGGATTTTGGATGGCTTCAGAGGGATTCGAACCCTCGTCCATAAGTAAGACAAAAATTTTCTTCCGAATTCTTGACCATTTGTGCCAACCCACTTTGACATATCATCTAAAATTTTAACACGCGTATCCAATAATTTTAATCAATCCGTCTTATTGGTTACTTTGATACCTCTATGTATTTTGCTATTAATTGAATGGCCAAAGCATTCATGATTCATACCTAAATGGCTAAATGCAAGGGATCTTATTTGTTGAGCCGTCGAATGTAGTTAGATTGTTTAAAACACGTGTAAAGGGGAAGCCACTTTCTCAATTGCAGTTGTCAAATAAAAAATTATAAGCAAGTTCGATCTCGAGGTTTCAAGGGCCACACACATATTGTGTATAACAAGGCATTAATTGTTGTTTTAATTAGGTGTGCTTGAAACCTCAATTAAGTGATTTTGACGACAACCTACTTTGTGTCGAAACTGGTTTCTATATTTAAGTTTTTTAGTTTTAAACAATGTTGTAAGAACCGGATCGGACCGGACGGTCTGACCGGTTCAACCGTCAACCGAATACAAAGGCGAGTCAGTTGGACTAAAAAACCATTTTTTCATTTGGACCGGAGTTGGACCGGTCAACCGGTCCAATTTTATTTTTTTTCAAAAATTAAAAAATAAAAAAGAAAAATAACATTAAAAAAAGAAATTAGAGAAATCTTAAAAATTAAAATTAGAAAAGTCTTGAAAATTAAAATTTAAAAGTCATGATTATCAATAATTTCATATTTGGTTTGATTAAGTTCTTTCAAAGCTTGACAAGTCTTAAAAATTAAAACTTTGAGAAGTCATGTAATTTAAAACTTCAAAATTATGTATAATGAAACCTAAAATTTGAGTGATGTCATTTTATATATTAAGAATATTTATTATTTATTATTTATTGCGTCATTCGGTTCGACCGACGGTTCAACCGGTTAAACCGATCAAACTATGAACCGAACACTTGTCCGAGCCTTTGTCCGGTTTGGTTCTTACAACATTGGTTTTAAAGATAAAAAATAGTTTTAAAATTTGTACAACCAAAGTCGAGTCCACACTTCAAATTAGTTAACTTTAGAACCGAACAAAATCGTCGCACTTGAACCAAACCAAACTGAATTAGCACAAATCGAACAAAACCGATCAATGTTTGGTTTGGTTCGGTTTGATATATCAAAAAATCGAACCAAACCGCATATACATACATGTATATATATATGTACATATTATGTTAAAATTTTTAAATAATAAAGTTTAAAATTTGTTTTTAAAATGTTAAATTAAATTTAGTCAATCTAAAATTTTAATTTTAGAACTAATTTGATTGTATATTGTAAGTAAATAAAATATTCCTATATTTTTTATTATTTATATTCAATAAAATTATATTTTTTATTAATAAACTTAAATATATAAGTTTGATGATATAAAAGTCCGAAACCGTCAAACCGAACCGCTCAAAACTACTCATTTATAGTTTGATTTGGTTTGGTTTGATGCTATCAACTTAAACCGATAGGTGCACTAAATTTTCACTAAAAACCGCCCAAACCGTCCGCCGAACACTTCTAGTCAAGACAGTACAGCTTAGGTGTTATAAATTTACGAGACAAAATATTATTTAGTCCCTGAATTGTTGGTTAAACTACTATTTAGTCTCCGAATTTATCAAAAATATTATTTAGTCCTCGAAATTTGTAACTATGTCAACTATTTAGTCCCCGAATTTGACAAAAATACTATTTAATCCCTGAATTTATAACTATGTCAACTATTTAGTCCCCAAACTTGGCAAAAATACTATTTAATTCTCGAATTTACAACTCTGTCAACTATTTAGTTTCCTGACTATTACCCGTTAGAGTTAACAAAGTTGTAAATTCGGGGATTAAATAGTATTTTTGCCAAATTTGGAGACTAAATAGTTGACATAGTTACAAATTCGGAGACTAAATAATATTTTTGTCAAATTTAAGGACTAAATAGTTACAAATTTTTGAGACTAAATAGTATTTTTGATAAATTTAGGGACTAAATTGTAATTTAATCAACAATTCAAGAACTAAATAGTTTTTTTTTTTTCTCTAAACTTATACTTATGGACGTGTTTTTTGAAGGAATGGACAAGTACAGCAAAAACAGAACAATTTTGTACGCAAGAAGTTCCTAGTTGCTTCTAGGCTCATCTTTGTGAAAATTAACTTCAGTATTACCAGATATTTCTCTCTACAAGTAATTAAAACAGAAAAATTAAAAATAAATTAGTATTACATCAACTGAAACATCACCAAGTACCCATAGACAAATTTTTTTAAAAAAAATTGTCCTCTTTATAATTTTTCTTTCTCGTGCTAGCCTATGACAAACGAGAAAAATCCTCACTTCTCACAATCTCTAATTTTCGAAAGCTACACTATTGGACCTTAACAAGAAAATTTGAAATTTATGAGATGTTAACATTTTTGTTATCAAATTATTATTATTATTTAAATATAATGCTAAAACATATTTTACATGAATTTAAAAATAAAACTTAACATCTTGTGAGCTAGATATTTTCAAACACTATTGTAATTTTTTTTTATGAAGAAAAAAACTTGCCAATTATTTAGCCATGCCGTTTAGGTCTGAACCACTTATTTGTTCTCTCACTCGTCTTATAGCTTATTAGACTCAAATTTCTTTTGAAACAATGTTATTTTGACTGACAAATTAATAATAATATAAAAATATTATTATTATTTTGAGTAATATATTAACATTAATATTATATGTATAATTTTATATCATTATTTATCGTTAATAATTTGAACGATATTAAGTGTTATGACGAAATTCAAAATATTTAGAGCGAAATTGATAGTATTGCAAAAAAGAAAACTACAATTAAAAGTTCGTGTAAACAGATTCGAGATTATATTGTATATTGGGAAAGCTCTACTCCCATATGAAACCTCAACTAGCTCGAATAGAATTGTCTTCAATAGGAAGATATCTGTGAAAAAAAGTCATATAAAAATTAGAGAAATAAAATATAATTTTACTTTAATTTGTTTTCAACTTTACTTTAAAAAAATGCACAATTTAAAAGTGATATAATGAAATCACCTATCACAAAATAGAAGGGATCCTCTCTATTTAAATAGATGTGCATTTAGTGAAAGATAAAAATGAGAGATAAGTTCCACTTATAAATTTCGCATTATAATCTCTCTCTAAATGTATCAAATATACTTTTTTTTTCTTTTAAGTAGAAATGATGCCTTTTGGTCACATAGTTAATTAACCGTTTAACATTTTGTAATAACTTTTTAGATTACAAGTTATCAAAACTCTCCTGTAGCTCAAAACATTTGGCATTTGTCTAATTGTAAGGTTTCCTTTCAAAACTCGGATCCTTTTGAGACATGAATTAAAGATAACTGCTTGCTTTCTAATTTAGCAGCAAGAAATGTCTCTATTTTCAATAATAATATCCCTTCCCCTGTCATTATTGCTAAAAAAAGTATTGCTTCTGCGGTGGAATTTTTTCATGTGGCTGCTGCTGAGTTAATTCCTCCTCTTGTTCAGCCTTACATTTTGAATGTTAAATGGAATCCTCCTAATTTTGGGTGGTGGAAGCTTAATTGTGATGGTGCCTGCTCGGGTAACCCTGGCCCTTTTGCAATTGGTGGTATTATTCGTGATCACATGGGGAATTGGGTTAAGGGGTTCTCAGGCTATGTTGGCCATGGTAATGCTCTTAAAGCAGAACTTTAGGCTATTATTAAAGGTATTAGTTTGGCTAAAGATCTGGGCTGTAACCAGTTATGGATTGAAACGGACTCTCTTTTGGCTTGCAATTTTTTGCTTGACACTGCTTTGACTAACTTGCATGAGCATTGGAATCTAATCTCCTTTTGTAGGTCTGCCCTTCGGAGATTTAGTGAAGTTAAAGTGTCCCACACCTTCAGAGAAGGAAACCAGTGTGCTGATCTTCTTGCTAAACGTTCCTTTTTGAAGCATGAAGATTATTTAGTTCATCAGAACCTTCCCCCCTTCCTGAAGATGTATTTTTTGGCTGACCTCCATGGAGTCACTTTTGATAGGGTTACTTCTAGCTGTAATGCCCCAGTTTCATTAATCAGTCTTGTAATGTTTATTACTCGTTCCCGTTTAGAAGCTAGTTCTCCTTTGTATTGCCTCGGTGAGGCTTTTTATTTAATATAATCCCTTTTTCATGAAAAAAAAAGAAAATCAAAACTTGCAGGCTGTGACACCCCTTCCCTGCAAAATTTAGAACATATATGGAACCATTTTTTTTTTAAATAAAAAGGGCAAAAAGCCCAACAAGCACAAACAAACTACAACAAGGTCATACGGGGCAACTTGGTGCCCATAACATCAGCAAAAAGCTTAAAGCCTCATATAAAATTAATATTTTATAATAATTATATATATATTTAAATTTTTTTTTGCCAAGTCCTACACTTTATTTTTGACAAAAACACTTTTATGTCCCTAAATTTTATACCAAGTTTCAATTCCGTTCCTTTTTTTTGCGGTCAGTTTTGTCTTTAAATTTTTGAACTATAATCAGTTTCATTCCCAAAGTTTTGAATCCTAACACCTAAAATAATCAAAATTACTAACGATAAATGATGACATAATATTATACATATCATAGTAATACTAATTCATCATTTACGACAGTATCATTTTGTTATATTAATCTTAATTCGTCACTTTAACACAACGTTGTTTTTTTATATTAAAAAAATTGAAGAAATGATGTCGTATTGAATAATGAGTTAGCATTAATATTAAATGTATGATGTTATGTCATTATTTACCATTAGTAATTCAGACGATTTTATGTCTTACGACGAAATTCGAAACTTTGAAGATAAAACTGACCATAAATAAAATTTATGAACAGAATTAAAAATTAGTGTAAACTTTAAGGATATAAAAGTAGTTTTGCCCTTAATTTGTTTTCACGGTCAATATAAATTCCACCTAATATAATATTTCATGTTTTATCTGTTTTGGGTTGGGTCAGAATCCGGGCTCTTTCATATCACAACAAGCCTGTATTTTCTTTTACGTACAAGGCCCTTTTAGAGTTCAAAAACCAATTCGACCCAAAAAAAAAAGTACAAAAACCCTAATCCAATACTATATAAGGTCCCTCTTATCATTTTCTCAACTTCACTTCACAGAGGCGAATAGAATTAGGGTTTTCTCTGCGAGAAGAGAGTTGTAGCCATGGAGCAAGCACAGACGCAACAGCTCGAGCAGGTTCAGTGCTTCGGCCGCAAGAAGACCGCCGTAGCCGTCACCTACTGCAAGCGTGGCCGTGGTCTCATCAAGATCAATGGCTGCCCAATCGAACTCGTCGAGCCGGAGATCCTCCGATTCAAGGCATTCGAGCCCATCCTCCTCCTCGGGAAGCACCGATTTGCCGGCGTCGACATGCGTATCCGTGTCAAGGGTGGTGGTCACACCTCGCAGATATACGCGATTCGTCAGAGCATAGCCAAGGCCCTCGTTGCCTTTTACCAGAAGTACGTGGATGAGCAGAGCAAGAAGGAGATCAAGGACATCCTCGTCAGGTACGACCGAACCCTGCTTGTTGCTGATCCAAGGCGCTGCGAGCCCAAGAAGTTCGGTGGTCGTGGTGCTCGCGCAAGGTTCCAGAAGTCCTACCGTTGAATGCGGTATCCTTATATTGGAAGAACAGGGCAAAAGGTCTTTTTGTCGATCTATATTTCAGTTTTCGGTTCATGTTTTATGCTGTGGAAGACTTCTTATGTTGATTAGTAGTTCTATAATTTTGGGCATTTTACTTATGGATTGTTGAGATCTTTGATTTTTATAAAACTTGTTAGGTTTCAATATAATTATCAATGGATTTAGTTAATTTTGCTCAGTGAGATAGTACTGTTTGTGTGGAATTATTGTGGTTTTACATGCTTAAATTTCTGGGAATGCTTTTTTCTGTGGTCTAGTAATCTATATTTGAATTCGTTTGTTATCTGCCCAAGGAAATGTCGAGCAATATAGAGATGTTTGTGGAACATAACCATTTTTCCTAGGAACAATCTTTTCAGTGTGTGTTTATAAGTTTTTAGGCAGTGTTTGCCCCCTCCCCTATTTCATTTCAAGGGAGTTTGGATCCTCCTTAATATTTCATCGTTTTCTTGAAGATACACCTTTTAATGTATCCCTGTGATGTGAGTTTTGCGTTCCCAATGGGAGGTTTTGTTATGGTTAATAGAAAAGTCAGTTTCACTCTGAACTTGGAAGTGTGGTGTTGAGTTGGATGTGTTGCTTTTTCGCCAATAAACCGGGGAGAATGTGAGGTCTACTAGACGTGCTCTGTATGGAGTTGTCTCTTTTTGTCAAGTATGATTCAATTTCTTTAGCCTAGATTTGCTAGATAGTGATGGTGTAACCACTTTGTAGACTATATATCTATGTTTCCAAGTGCTAGGTGCCTTTGTTGATCTCTCAACTTACGTCAACATAAAGATAGGTTTCTCTTATATGTGTCGTATTTGCTCCAAAATATCAAGTACTAGTGTATATTTGTCTGCTAAGGTTTATTAGAAGCTGGTGCTTTCTGACTTTCTATTATACGGCCTTTATTATACATTGGCAAATATGCTGAATGCAGTAGAGAAGGAAAGTAAGCCTCTCTTTTTTTACTAGCTTTTAAGATTGGTTTAGTTATCTCAATAGAATTGAGGATTCTGTGAAGGTTTAAAGACAGAATTCTTGCGCCAGTTACACAGGAGTAGTAGCTTTTGCAAATATGAACTAACTAATATATACCAAATTATATATAAATTTTTATGCTTGCTTACATACAAAATCAAATATCAACCAATATTTACAGTTAGAAACATAATTGAATAATTCATAGATACAATTAAGCCAAATAAATTAAAATATATTTTCAACTGCCTGTTGACATTTTCACAATCATCCATTTGATTTATTTAGACCATCACAATAACCACCATCATCTTTATCGCCTGGTATTTTATTTTTAATGTTATGTAAATTCATAACTATTAACTCAAGTATTATTAATATTAATCACAAGATTTTTAACACCATTAACATGAAAATGGATTTTTTTTGTTGGGTTGGGTTATGCATATATACTCTAGCAGGCCGAAAAAACTCCAAATGGGCCTATTTTTTGAACTATGATGAAGTTAGCAATTTGTTTCTTAGTTTTTAAAGACCATTTAACTGATTGCTTAAAATAAAAGATTTATTGCGGGATAGCCCTTATCTAGTGTCACAAGAATATCAAAAGAACTAATGAGTACTGTAATTGTTATTTTCTGTGAATTAATTTGTGATAGCCCTTTTTGCTTACCGATTCCTAGCTCGATGATGTTGATGTCTATAGGTTGGGCAGTTCTTTCTTTTTTTTTCATTGCACATCTCCTGCACTGGATTGGCAAAGTATAGTAGGACTTCGTATTATATTAAGGATTCATCTAACATGTGCTTTTAGGACACATATTAAATATTACTAATAACTAATGAGAAAATTTATAAAATTGTTTTTGTTAACTTTTCATCAAGTTCAAAACAATAATTCTCGGCACGTGTTAGATAATTATAGATTTCGGAACTTGAAGGGATTTTTTGGTAAAGTGTGTTGAGCCGTTAATGGTGCATGTGGAACCAATTTCTAGGTCAATGCAGTCTGTTTCACCAAATCAACCTACTAAATCGATGGACAACATTTTAAAGGCATTAAGTCCACATTCTACATATTTAGTTTGATTGGTTGAACAAAACCAACGAGTCTAAACTCTAATATTTGGAAGTTGATTGAATTTTGACTAATTTAGTTTAGTTGATATGTTATATGGGAGATAGGGCTTTTTCAATAGAATTATTTGTTAGAAATTATAATGTAACATAAAGAAAATGGGTATTGATAAGTAAAAATTCTTTTTTTTTTCTCAAAATACATAATGATTATACGACTGGTAAATTCAATTGGGCATCTTTTGACTAAAAATAACAGCATCTTTTGAAACTCTCCTTTAAAGAAGTCGAACATTTATAAATAAGAATTAAGAAGGGTATTTTTATTCCATCTGAAAAGATCCTTCCAAGTTCCAAATACTTATTTCTCTTTAATTTCGAAATTCAGATTTGGCTCTTTTCTTTTTTAATTTTTAAATTAAATGTTGAAAGAATACAATTAATGAAAAATATTTCACACTTGATTTGACAAACTATTAAAACTCTTTTCAGTTATTTGATGTGTGACTTTATTTTCATATTTATATATTACAAACTATTGAATAATAGTTTTATTATACACAGAACTCATACTTCAAATATATTCAAGGAGAGAAAAGTACTTATGACAATAACCAACCAAACCAATATCTATATTTTTATTTTATGATTTTGTTCTAAAATAGAAATATATTTTAATTTTCCTATCAATTCTTTATGTATCCAGTTTTGGAGGAATCCCAATCCATTGCCATCTCATTAACGTTTGGCTACATTTGGACACATTGATTGAACGGGAGTGGGACATGTCATTTCCCAATACTAAGAAAATGTTGGTTCCAAATGTTTGTTATTATCCTATTCTCTTGTATGTTTCAATGAAAGGAATCCAAGGGATAGAATAGAGAGGTTTTGGAAAAGAAATTTGTTCTATTGTTTATGAGTTTTAAAAAACACAGAAGAGAATGACAAAAAGAGCAGAATTCTTTTCATCTATTCTTCTTTACATAACACTTAAACATTTTTTTCCCTCTCAAATTAGAGAGTACAAGAAACAAAACACAAACACTTGGTTTAAATTGTGAATAAATAATTTGTTCTCTAAATTTTATAAACCAATTTATACTTCAAATGAATATAGAATTATTAATTTTAAAGCCAGATTTCTATTAAAGCATATGTCCCTACTTTGATGTTATAACTTATAACTCTTTTGCTCTTCATTTGCCTTAACTAATTTTGCATTATAATTTGGTACTTATAATTAATATCTATCTTTTCATTCATTTTTAGTATAAATCCCAAACCATGGAAAGGTAAGTATATTATTTCATTAATTCATTCCACTCTTTCCCTTTTCATTCTACATTTCCTTTTGTTTCATTAGTTCTTTTTAAAAATTTAAAATATAGCTAGTTAAATATCTATATTCTAACATAGTTATATAGAGCAAAATAAATCATCTCTTTTTTATTCCTAGTTGAAATTTGCACACATACTCTTAAAAAGGGGGAAAAAAATAGAAGAACTTCCATTATAATATACAAAGGCATCTTCTTTAGAAACTAAAAAGGCACCATGCCATGAAAATAGTTTACTTTTTTAAAAAAAAAAGTAAAATAGAAAAGTCACAAGAACATAATACATCTTCCATTTTTCCATCCAGAACGAATTCGGATCTGCTAAAGTGCAAATTCAATAAAGTATCTAAAGTGCACAATATGGATCGTTGGATGAAACAGTATGGACACGAATCTCAAATTTTATTTAACTGTCTGGATGATGCACTTCATACACTTTACACATTTTACACTTCATTGGATCCTCTTTCATCCACCAACCACCAACCTTAAAATAAAAATCACATAGAAAAAACAGAGCAAGAGATAGAGATTGGATGAAGTTTAGCACAGCGAAGAAGCGAGGACTCTCACTTAATCCGACGGCAGAGAGTGATTCCATCACCAACAGGAAGCATGCAGATTTCGATCCTAGGGTCGAGAGCGAGAGCCTTATTGAGCTCCAATACGAAGTCTCTGTAGTACATGACGTATTTCCTGAGTGGCGCATCAGGTGGTGCCACGACAGAGCCGTTCCATAGGGTGTTGTCGTAGCCGATCAAACCCCCCACCTTGATTAGGTCAATAAGTCTTTTGTGGTAGTTTAGGTAATTGTCTTTGTCTGCGTCCACAAATATAAAGTCGTAGCTCCCATGATTCTTCTCCTGCATTCCCATTTTCATATTTATCACTTATTTGAGTTCAATAATTTTTTTTTAAAAAAATATATATGAATTTAATTAACCCATGCTTACTATATAATTAATTTTTTAAAAAAATTGGTTGACAAAGCTTGATGACATTAAAAATTATTATTTTTTATTTTTAACAAATTTTAAATTATTAAATGCCCTATTAGCTTGTAGGAGAGTTACTTTTTAAATTTGATTAAATTATTATTTTTGTTACAAAAAGATTTCACTTATTTCAATTTAATTATCAAAGCTTAAGAATATCAAATTTAATTTTTTAAAATATTTTGAGTTGTAATTTCGTCTCTACATTTTATACTTTTATCTTTTTTGACAGGAACAAAATTGTAACATAAAATATTTTTAAGAATAAAAATTAATATTTTTATAATCTAGACACTAAATTAAAACAAATGAAATCTTTTAACAATTAAAAGTAATTTACTCTTAAATTTTTAACTATTCATGAATATAAAATATAATTTAATTAAAAATAAGATAATTAAATATAATTCACTTTAAAATAAATTATAGGAGTGTAATGTGAGTCAATTATGTATTTACATTTGTCCAAAATTGAAAAAAAAAGAAAGAAAGAGGGAAAATCAATCCATGAAATAGAGAGAAAGAAAAAGACAAAAAAGCTTACATCCTTGATGAGTTCATCAAGAACAGGAAGAGCAGGTCCTTCTTTGAAATCAATTTTGTGAGCAACACCTGCTTTCTCAATTATTGGCCTTCCCAGTTCGTAGTTTTCCCTATTAATGTCCATTGCCAATATCTGTATGACACAACAATACAACATTCTTAATTACATACCTATTTAATGTCCAACCTTAATTTAATTAGGACTTGATTCAATCACCAACTTTATAGAAATTGACAGATTCTTATATATTATAATTTGTGAGAGATTAAATTGAAACACATTATGTCATAATGTTGAGAGGGTGATGGTACCTTTCCATCTTGAGGAAGAGCAAGTGCAGTAGCGAGCAAGGAGTAGCCAGTGTAGACACCAATTTCCATGGTGTTCTTGGCGTTTATAAGCTTCACAAGCATGTTCAAGAATTGTCCTTCATCTGCTGAGGTTGTCATGATGTTCCTGTAATTCACACATACTCACGAAATTAAGTATGTTTTTATGCAGAAATAGAAATGAAAATAGAAAGGGAAAGAAAATGTATTTATTGTGTTTGTTAGTAAAAGTTGATAATAGAAATGGAATGGAAATGTATTAAAATTACTATTATACCCCTTATATTAAAATAATAAAAAGAAAAAAAATTATGATTGTGTCAAATCAAAGGGTATAATAGACATTTTGTATTTTCTTTCTTTTTTTAATTATACACACTTTTTAAGATGAAAATAAAAAAGTGGGTAACATATGAAGCCTACATATTTTTTTTAAGTCCCCCAATTTTATTTTAAATTTCAATTTAGTCATTTATTTATGATTAGTGTCATTTATGGCCCTTTTGGTATAGAATTTGAAGGGAAAGGTGAGCATGAACCTTCCCTGATGCACGTTTGATACAGAATTTGACAGGGAAAGTGAGGATAAAGCACTAGTAATCTTTTCTCTGCAGAGAGAATGTTGCTTTCCTCGTAATGTAGTAAAAAGGAAGTGGTGGATGAAAGTACCACTTTACCCTTCTCTCTACATATCAAACAAATTTAATTTTTATCTTAAAGGATAAAATAATTTTTTTATATTTTTTAACTTCTATTTTCCTATCTCATTTCTATCATACTAAACAATTTTATTTTCTCCTTTCGCTTTCCACTAAAACCTAACGCCACTTTTGTTGCATAAAAGCAAGAAACTAGTACTAACACCTTTATTTTATTTAAAATAAATTGCTCACCTAGATTTATGTTAAATTATGCTTAAGAAGTAAGAACTAATGAAATGTTAGTTAAAATATTGGATTTGGTATAATTTTTCTCCATATAAGTCTTATAAAATACCTTTAAACGACACAATTTTATTTCATTTACGAAACAACTTATGTGACGTAGAGCCTAAAGGAATTTCATCAAAATTATCCAACATTTCCTGCTAAGTAATTTAACGATATTAATGATATTTCTATTAAAGTACAAAAAGTATGATTTTCCCAAACCCAAAAGGATGAATTATGAGAAACCTACCATGGGTGCTTGGCTGTGAGCTCTCTGAGTTCCTTCATGGATTCTGGTTCTCTTGGGTAAACACTGGTTTCGAGTATGTACTGCAACCCAACATCATTCATTCATTCATTCATAAATCATAACCCCAAATAAAAAGATTTGATTTTTATCAAAACCCATAAATCTTTATTCACTAATAATCTTTATTCATTACCTGATACAGAGCATCACTCTGCAAGAGACTCTTGTGTCCAACCTCTTGGTGCCTTCCTGCTTCACTTTGCTTCTGATCTCCATTGGTCGCCATTACTGCAAGATCAAGTTTGCTTCTTTGTGATCTTTAAGATGCTTCTGCTCTGCGTTTAAGAGTTCGAAACTTGAAAGCAGAGCTTGGGGAAGAAGATGGGTGGAGAGAATGATTATATAAGGGGAGGGATGTCCGGGTTGAACCGGTGGTGTTTGGTTGAACCGCCTGCCAACCGGTCGGGGGTTGGTGAAGTCCTGGAAATGCGTGAGCCTGAGGCTACACCACTTTGTGTGGGGCCCACTGGAGTTGGTTAATGGTTTTAGTATATAGCCTTGTTGAGTTTTAGTTCACAAGTGTATAATGATGGGGAGGATGAAAATATTCATATTCAAATCGATTACTTTGAAATTTTATTTTGTGAGTTTAGGTATAAAATTAATAGATTTAAGTTTAGGTAAAGAGGTATCCTACCCGCAATAGTAATTATTTATTTTTATATATATAAAATATTATTTTTAAACTTTTTTGTGTTGAAAAAATATATAATTCTAAGAAAAAATGTTAAATATTTTATATCGGTAAGAGATAAGATCCTCTAGAATAATTCTCTAGATTTCTTGGTGGAATTATGAGAGAGATAGAGATAAGAAAAGTTATGAGAGAACAAATTCAAGAAAGAAAATATTTTCCTTCTCTCTATCTCTCTCATAACTCCACAAAGAAATGTAAAGAATTTCTATAGAAGATCCACTCTCGTTTTGGTATATAGCCGTGATGAGTTTTAGTTTACAAGTTTACAATAATTAAATTTATCTCGATATTTATATTATTTTAAATTTTAAAAAAAAATATTTTGATATAAATCTCTTAAGATAAATTCAACGACTAACCGGAGTCAAAGTTTACTACCTTTTTTATAATATTGCATTTTACTAAAATCTAATAATTGTGATTTGTGAAATGATTGTATCAATAAAAATAAGACTAAAGTAATAGTTTATTTTAATTTAGTTTTTAAAAAATAAAAATATTAAATTTATTCCCTACAATATGTAATATTTAAATTTAATTTTTGAAAGATAAAAAATTAAATATAATCTCTAAAAGATGTATTTATTGCAATTTAATTCCTATAAAATAATGAGAATCTCCATTAAAATAACTTACAATTTTTTTAAATGATTAAATCAAAATAAATTGTATCTTTTATTAACTAAAGTTAATATTTAATTATATCCTTAAGGGACTAAATTGAGATCATACCTAGTAAAAAAATTTGATTGTTGTTATTTAAGGGACTAAATTAAAATAAATTATATCTTTTGAGGATTAAATTTAATATTTTATTTTTTAAAGTTTAAATTGAGATAAATATACAAATTATTAATTTAATCATAAAAAAATGCATAAAAAGTTTAATTGGTACAATAAATAATGTCACAACCATGCAATTTTGAGGGGAAGTATTATATCAACAAAATTTTATATATATATTTGCACGAAGAAAATATTTTAAGTAGATTAGATAGATAAAAAACTAACAAGTCAATCTAATTTGAATAAATATTTGAACAAAAAAAAACTCAAAATTGACCTTAATACAAATTATATTTTACATATTTATATTTATTTATAATTTACGATTTTATAAGCTTTTCCCTCTTCTCATTTTTATATACTATAGTCTAAATTTCATCATGATTACATTGTGGATTAGTTTATGTTAAGTATTATTATAAATTTTAAATTAAATATTTGAATTATTGAAAAAACAAAACTGTCAATGCTATTAATTTAGAATTGATATACGTTTATTGTTTTGAATATGTTTTAATATGTGAAGATTGCCATTTGACTACTTGCAGCACGCAAATAAAAAATTCATTCAGTTGTGTACGTTGGACAATTTTTTATTGCGCATGAATGTCCTTAAACGTGTAGAAACATAACTGATTGAATTTTAATGGGCAATTGTTGCAGTATTCAATTTCTAAACGCTGTAGTCTTGGTAGCCTTTCTACTTCACCTATAAATATGGGTTCATTTGGTTCATTTGAACACACAAAAATATTCAGAAAAATAAGAAGGCTTGAGAGAAAATTCTAATCTCATTTGGGTGGAGAAAAGGTGTGGGTGTTCTAGAGTCCTGTCTACTTCTTTGTGTAGAAGTTGTAGACTCTAAAAAAGGCGAGTGTTTGGCCGTTGTATCCTGGAGGTGACGCGCTTGGGTACCACTACACCGGGGTTATAGAATATCATTCTACCCGTGGAGAGCGTGAATTACCTTAAAGACAACGAGATACCCGTGCCTCGGTCAAACACCACGTATTTATTTTAATTATATTCATCTTTATCTCTATTGTTTCTATTATTGTTTTTTCTTATTTTTTCTTGTAGCCCCAACAAGTTTAAGGTAATTCATCACTATCATGGAGGCTACAAATGAAAATAAGAATGGAGTTGGTGATCTTAACAAACCTTTTCGCTTCAAAGGTGTTCACTTCAAGAGGTGGAAAGGGAAGGTTTTATTTTATTTAAATCTTTTAAAAGTATCTTATGTACTCATGGAAAAGAATCCAAAAAAGACTCCTATTGATTCCATGAATGATACTGAAAAGAAAGATCATGCTGAAAAAATAGAAAAATGGGAACGAGATGAATATAATTGTCGCTACTATTTACTTAATTGTTTGGCTGATGAATTTTATGATTATTATGAGAAATCATATGAAACAGCCAAAAAGATTTGGAAGGTCTTGCAGAAAAAATATGATACTGAGGAGGCTGGTGCAAAGAAATATGCTGCAAGTCGCTTCTTTCGCTTTCAAATGGTAGATGACAAGTCTGTGGTAGAACAAACTCAAGAGTTCCAAATGCTGGCTCATGAGGTGCGGTCAGAAGGGATACAAATTGAAGACAACCTTATTGTGGCTGGGATCATTGACAAGCTACCACAATCTTGGAAGGAATTCCAAAAATCTCTTCGTCACAAGCAAAAGGAAACAAGCCTAGAAAGCCTCATCACAAGAATCCGAGTAGAAGAGGAGGCTAGGAGTCAAGATCTTCTCATGACTCAAAATGGGAATGGAAATTCTAACCCCAAGGTAAATGCTCTTGGAACCAATGACTCTTTGCCTCAAGGTAATAATTTGAAGCAAAATGCTCAATTGAAACCCAATGGTAAAAACATGAAAAAGTCTAGAAATGGCAATAATAAAGGAAATTCCACCCAAAATAATTCCAACCAAAAGTTTCAATTCTCTTGCTATGTTTGTGGTAAAAAAGGACATATGGCAAAGAATTGAGACATCGTAATAAGGGTAATACACCACAAGCCAACAATGTTGAGGAGCCCTTAGTGGCTATGATAACTGAAATAAACATTGTTGGTGAATCAAATGGTTGGTGGGTAGATTCTGGAGCCACTAGGCATGTTTGTTATGATAGATATTGTTTCAAGGTTTATACACCTTATGAACAACCTAGAGACATCATGCTTGGTGACTCCCACACTACTCAAATTTTGGGTGAAGGAGATGTAGAATTAAATTTTACTTCTGGGCGTACTCTCACTCTCAAGGATGTTCTTTACACTCCTAAGATGAGAAAGAATCTTATGTCTGCCTTTCTACTTAACAAAGCTGGGTTTAAACAGACTATTGAGTCTGACCAATATGTTTTTACCAAGGGTGGGAATTTTGTAGGCAAAGGGTATGCTTGTGATGGAATGTTTAAATTGAATCTTGATATGAATAAAATGTCTTCAAGTTCTGTTTATTTGACTTCTTCTATTAATTTTTGGCATGAACGTTTATGTCACATAAATGGTAAATATGTGAAAAGAATGAGTAATTTAGGATTAATACCTAATATTGATAATAAATTTGAAAAATGTGAATTTTGTAGCATGTCAAAAATTACAAAAAGACCTCATATAGGTGTTGTGAGAAATTATGAAATATTAGATTTAATTCATACTGATATTTGTGAATTTGATGGTCATTTAACTTGTGGTGGAAATAGATATTTCATAACTTTTATTGATGACTTTTCTAAATATACTTATGTATATTTGATGAAACACAAAAGTGAGGCTTTTGAAAAATTAAAAATATTTTTAAATGAAGTTGAAAATCAATTTGGCAAGAAAATTAAACGTTTTCGTAGTGATAGAGGAGGTGAATATGATTCAAATGAGTTGAATAATTTTATTAAAAATTTGGGAATTGTTCATGAAGTAACACCTCCTTACTCACCTGCTTCTAATGGAGTAGCTGAACGTAAAAATAGAACGTTAATTAACTTGACAAATTCTATGTTGATGCATTCTGGCATTTCTTTGAATTTTTGGGGTGAAGCTGTATTAACTGCCTGTTTTGTGCTAAATCGAGTTCCTCATAAAAAAGTAGATAAAACTCCTTTTGAGTTATGGAAAAATTATAAACCAAGTTTAAATTTTTTAAGAGTATGGGGATGTTTGACATATGTAAAACATGTAGACCCAAAAAGATCTAAATTAGGTCCTCAAGCTTCCACATGTATTTTTGTTGGCTATTCTTTAAATAGCATAACTTATAGATTTTTTGACTTAGATAATAAAATAATTATTGAATCAAGTGATGCTATATTTTATGAAAATAAATTTCCTTATAAACTAAGAATTAGTGGGGGTCAAGAAATTATAAAAACAAGTATTTCTATTCCAAGCTCTTCTTATCAAGAAAATAATATTGAAATAGAACCAAGAAGAAGTAAGAGAGCTAGAATAGAAAAAGATTTTGGCCCAGATTTTCTAGTTTATAATGTTGAAGATAATCCTTTGTCTTTAAAAGAGGCTTTAGCATCACCTGACTCAATTTTTTGGAAGGAAGCTATACATGATGAAATGGACTCACTCATTTCTAATAAAACTTGGAAATTGTGTGATTTACCTAGTGGATGTAAAGCAATTGGTTGTAAATGGGTACTTCGTAAGAAGTTAAAACCTGATGGTTCTATTGATAAATATAAAGCTAGACTTGTAGCAAAGGGTTATACTCAAAGAGAAGATTTAGATTTCTTTGATACTTTTTCTCCAGTTGCTAGAATTACATCTATTAGATTTTTTATTGCTATTGCTGCTATCCATGATTTATTTATTCATCAGATGGATGTAAAAACTGCTTTTCTAAATGGAGATTTAGATGAAGAAATATACATGGAGCAACCAGAAGGTTTTGTTATAGAGGGACAAGAAAATAAAGTTTGTAAATTAACAAAATCTTTATATGGTTTAAAACAAGCTCCTAAGCAATGGCATGAAAAATTTGATATGTGCATGCTTGAAAATGGTTTTAAGTCTAGCGAATGTGATAAATGCATATATCATAAATCTATTGAGAATGATCATGTGATTATTAGCTTGTATGTAGATGATTTGTTAATTTTTAGTACAAGCTTAGATGTGATTAAAAATACTAAAAATTTGCTTTGTGAAAATTTTAGTATGAAAGATCTTGGTAATGCTAGTGTCATTCTTGGTATGAAAATTACAAGAATGAATGATGGAATTTTTCTTGATCAATCTCATTATGTGGAAAAACTTTTGAAAAAATATGGATTTTTAGATGGTAAACATGTCTCTATTCCTTTAGAGTCAGATATCCATTTGTTTCCCACTACTAATGAGAATTTGATCATTGATCAAAAAGAATATGCTAGTATGATTGGGAGTCTGCGTTATTTAACAGACTGCACTAGACCTGATATTTCTTATGCAGTTGGATTGCTTGGAAGGTTTACAAGTAAACCTAGTATGGAACATTGGAGTGCAATAAAATATCTTATGAGATATTTATGTGGCACTAAAAATTATGGTTTGTTCTATAAAAAGTATCCAGCTGTGTTAGAAGGATATTCTGATGCCAATTGGAATACATTATCAGGAGACTCTCTTTCTACTTCTGGTTATATTTTTACTTTAGGTGGTTGTGCAATTTGTTGGAAATCTAAAAAACAACAAATAATTGCAAAATCAACTATGGAAGCTGAGCTGATTGCTTTAGCATTAGCCAGTGATGAGGCTAGTTGGTTGAGGGATATGTTAAATGAAATTCCCATGTGGGAAAAACCTGTACCACCTATATTGATACATTGCGATAGTACTGCTGCTATGGGTAGAGTACGAAATCGCTACTATAATGGAAAATCTAGACCCATAAGGAGAAAACACAGTATTTTGAGATCTCACATTAATAATGGTACCATTCATGTGGAATATGTAAAGTCAAGAGATAATCTTGCGGATCTGCTTACAAAGGCTTTACATAGAGATAGGGTCTGGAGTACATCGAGGGGGATGGGTCTTAAGTCCATAGAATTAAAAGCAACCTATGAGGATACCCTACCAAGTGTTTAGTGATCCTAATAACTTGGTTCAAAGGGAAAAATGAATCATAGAGTAGCTGTGGAATAAATGCACCTTTATAAGAGTCTTTAAAACTCTTAAACTCATCCCTATGGTGTAAGTGCATTTCCTGCAATGTATATGTGAGGTTGAGTTTATAAACTCTTAATGAAATCTGTAGCTCTTAAGAGTGGGGTGTCTTAATTGCAGGAGCACCCTTGACAGAGTTCACCTATTTGAATGTGACGGAGTGGGGCCGCTCCTAAGAGAATATAAAAGGGCATATATTCTTGAAACACATTCAAGAAACAGAATGCGCACAAAGGCCGCATAATGTGCGGGTTAGGGCTCATTAATTGCACCTGGGTTATTATGTGCAAGATATGTATCTTGTCTCCCCTAAGCAGTCATAGTTCAAGGCGAATACCACTATTGGCTCTGGATCAAGATATGTATTTTTGCTAAATATAGATTCAAGTCAATGTCATCTATATTATGCATAATAATCTATCTCTACCCAAATAAATTATAAAACGAGGTAATTTATAATAATAAGTGGGGGATTGTTAAGTATTATTATAAATTTTAAATTAAATATTTGAATTATTGAAAAAACAAAACTGTCAATGCTATTAATTTGGAATTGATATACATTTATTGTTTTGAATATGTTTTAATATGTGAAGATTGCCATTTGACTACTTGCAGCACGCAAATAAAAAATTCATTCAGTTGTGTACGTTGGACAATTTTTTATTGCGCATGAATGTCCTTAAACGTGTAGAAACATAACTGATTGAATTTTAATGGGCAATTGTTGCAGTATTCAATTTCTAAACGTTGTAGTCTTGGTAGCCTTTCTACTTCACCTATAAATATGGGTTCATTTGGTTCATTTGAACACATAAAAATATTCAGAAAAATAAGAAGGCTTGAGAGAAAATTCTAATCTCATTTGGGTGGAGAAAAGGTGTGGGTGTTCTAGAGTCCTGTCTACTTCTTTGTGTAGAAGTTGTAGACTCTAAAAAAGGCGAGTGTTTGGTCGTTGTATCCTGGAGGTGACGCGCTTGGGTACCACTACACCGGGGTTATAGAATATCATTCTACCCGTAGAGAGCGTGAATTACCTTAAAGACCACGTATTTATTTTAATTATATTCATCTTTATCTCTATTGTTTCTATTATTGTTTTTTCTTATTTTTTCTTATAACCCCAACAGTTTATACTTATTATTAAATTTATATAAAACTCTATTCACAGAATCACAGTCAGTCATATTATTTAAATATTTTATCACTTTCTTTTCTTTTATAATTATTTTCTAATCACAGTCAGTCATATTATTTAAATATTTTATCACTTTCTTTTCTTTTATAATTATTTTCTCAGGTCCAAAAGTTTATGGTATTTCCATTTTTATTTTCATTTGAAATCATACGCAGTGGAACACTAAGATGCAATGTGTCTATAAGTGATTGGAGGACTATGACGGTCCCATAATGAGTATGGTTGGAACTTGGAATAATATATTTATGCATAAGGAAAATGGATTGAATTAATGAATTTGGTATGAGGTTGGTGAATTCAGAAAATGCAAACAATTTTGAAAATAATAAATAAATTACACCAATATTTTGATTAAAAAATTTATTATTTTCTAATTTAAACAATTATACTGTCCTATATATATATAACTTCTCTTTGAATTACTTTTTGTTATTAATTAAAGATGGTAATTTAATTACACGGAATATTATAATAAGAATTGCATGTAAATTAACTAGGATAAACTTATCTTATAAAAAAAAAAACTAGGATAAACATAATTGTATTTAGGCTAAAATACATATAATTTCAAGTCATGCCTAAATAACCCTTCAATTATAAAAATAGATATATAACTCTTACCATTTTTGTAATTTAGGATTTGTTTAGAAATTAAGAGGCGAATGTTAGGGAAGTGATTAAAGGAGAAGAAAATTGATGAAAAAGGAGGGTTAACCTTTTATATATCTTTTTTTTGTGTTGATACATCTTTCAAAATATTTCAATTCGGAGTATCTTGAATTTGTGAAGGGGATTAATGATTGATCTTTCATTATCTTTTTCTCCAATTTTTATCTTTCCAAACAAAAAAAAATATTTTAAAAATCTTCCCTTCTCCTTCTTAATTTCCAATTCAAACATATTCTTATGCCAAAAAAAAACTTCATTCATTAAGTTTTCCGTCCAAAACTTCAATAAAATATGCACATGGTTTTTTTTTTTTTTGCATAAAGCATGAAGTTCATTGGAAATTTTCTGTATTTTGGTATGACTTGATACTTTGTTGATATGTTACTATTATATTAAGATTTTGTATAAAAAAAATAATGAATGAGTTGTTTTTTTTTACAAATTACAAAATTTGAGAGTTCTTTATCACTTTTATAGTTGAAGAGAAAAGTTTGTATGCACATGATCTAAATAGTTCATAAAAGTTTTCCCATTTTAGCCTTGTGTTTACTATTATATATAAATATATAATAAGATAAAAAAAATTAAAGTTTTATTTTTGTGTAAAATAGAGCTTAGGTGGTAGTAAGTACTAATTACTCTATTAGGGTCAGAAAAAAATTTACAACTATTTTTAAGAATTACAAGAGAATTTATATATCACTTATCAATAAAATCATTACATCAGTTAAAAAATTTGAACCCTCGTCTTTATGGAATAAATTTTTAAACCTTAAATAATTGTATAGTTCTTCATTAACGAAAATTATAGTTTTAGTTTATAAAAAATCATTTTTATTGAAAAAAAAAAAACAGATGAGCTAGATATGACTTTTCAAAGACAATGAGTGTGTAGGATTGCCTCCCATTGGTCCCCTCATACCAAAAGTCGATCTCTCCATAAGACTACCCTTTTTCAAATTATTTTAAGAGAAAAAGTAAGTATAGTTTAATCAAATTTTAAGAGATTTTAGTGTATTTTAATCTTAAAATGAATAAAAGAAAAAAAAAACTAAAAAGAGGTGGGTATCAAAATTTGATACTTTATGGCCTAGAGGGATGAGATGATAAGAGACATATGATGAGTTGGCCATGTTGTATTGGTAATGTTCATCATCTATGTTCACTGAACTGTGGAGAGCGATTTTTGTGGTATAGTTCTGATTTTTTAAGTATGATTGAATGTTTTTTTTTTTCTCTAAGGTTGTTCCGGATACAAGTGAGAATTTGTAAATTGTACAATATGCAGATTATTAAATAAAATTAAAGTGTTATAATATAGAAACAAATATTAGTTTTCATCCAATTGTTCAAATTGTACACTTTAATATATTTACGTTCGAGATTGCACTAATAAAAAAAATATTTAGGTCAATTTTTTTATGTTCATTTCATCAAGTTCTCTAATATAAATATGACACATGGCAAAAAATGTTTAAATGACCAATCACAATAGAGAGAAAATATAGAAGATCACTTTTTATATGACCAATCATAGAAGAAAGAGAGTGTAAATACAATATTTGATTGGTGAAACTTAGGGAAAACTAACACTTGGAAAATTAAATAATAACAAACTCGTTATTAAATTTGAATCTTAAAGGGAAATATTTGAAATTAAGCTGTTTGTTATTGAGTTATTTAATTATTAAATTAAGACATGTGAAATACATGTTTTTTTTTGCAAGCCTACAATGTGTTATGGAAGTGACTTAATCAAATAAAAATATAAATATCAAGATTTTTGTTAACTTATCTACAAATTATTATTATTCTATCAATTCAAATATATGTGAACCTAAGGTGTGATTGAGTGGAAGGATTTATCCATCTTTAACCAAGTGTCAGGAGTTTAATTTTTGCTTTGGGTATGGAGCCAACTTTAAATCATTGGGCCAACTGTCCCATCCTTCGAAGTGCCTACAATTCAGCGAGGGGATTAATTACTGTGATCGACAGTGGGTACCCTGATCTAAACAAAAAATTCAAATATATGTTATAATTAAATTAAAATTTTCTTGAAAAAGTATATATAAGTTTGTTCTCCATCCTAATTAATAATAATAATAATAAAAGAAAAAAAGGCTGTATGCATAAGCTATCCAACTTAAAAAAAAGATATAATAATAAGGAGAAAAAAATATTTAAAGATTTAAAAGACTTAATAATGGAGGGTAGGTGAAGAAAAAAAGGAGAGGATGATGAGTTGCTTTGAGTGAAAGACACATGGACATATATGGATAATTAATTTATGAGGCTTAAAGAGAGAAGAAAATGAGTTTGAAAAGGGAAATTAAAAGAAATATAAAGAAAAGAGACAAAAGCCAAACCATAGAATTGGGTATCCAATTTGCATGTTAGGGATGCTTCACTGCTTTTGTCCCTTTCTTAATCAAACCACATCTTTCATCTTTCACTTTGTACTCTCCGCCCCACTAATTAATCTTCTGCTTAAACTTACTACATTTAGAATTTTTTTAATACGTTTTCCCTTACTTTATTCAATACACAATAATTTGAAGACCCAATTCTCTGAAATCTGCACTCTTGTAAAGTGTGTGAAATATAATGTTTTACACATTGATCGTGAAAATAAATTATTTTGCACATTATTGCTAACCAATACAAAAATAATGTACTTTATATAATTTATACTTTAGAGAATTTAAATTCGCTATTATGCCCCACTTAACTTACCCGATTCTCATTTGATTTGATGGATGATTTTTTTTTTGACGTAGTATTGTGAGGTACCTAAACAAAAATTCCTCCTAATGATATTTGTTTTATATTTTTTTTGTCAAAATCATTAATATTCAAAAGTTTATTGTCTTCTAATTAAATTTAATTTGAGTTTGTTAAATTCTATAACAAAGGGTAGATGCCTTCCAAAACCCAAATACGTACAATACCTTATATATATATATATATATATATATATATATATATATATATATATATCCATTTTAATTTCGTACCATTCCAACTAACAATTAATATTTGTTTCTTCATACATTCTTTTTAGAAATCAAACATAAAAGTAAATGTTCATAAAAGATTTAATTTGCTTCCACTTAGACCAATATATATTTGGTGCCCCACTCAACTTAAACCACTACATATCTCACCTACCCTATCTTTTTTATATATATAGCCCATTCATTGGAGTAAATTATAAATTTAGTACTGAACACCTGGGGATAAAATAGCACACAAGCCAACCGTTAAGTGTGGTTTAGATAAAATTTTAAATACATGAATTTTATTAAAAATTAAATTAAATTACTTGATGAATGGAGATTTGGTATATATGGTGCTGGTTATAAGTTAGTAGTGAGCTCAAACAATAAAAAAGTATTAAAATATAAAGCATACTTGAAAAATAGTTGTTGCATGTAATTAAATGAAATGTGTATGTTGACTCTCATAGGCATGCCAAAATTTATACTTATTATTAGTCATAAAAAATACATAAATATACCAAAGATAATTTTTTTTATTAAATTGATATATGTTTTTTTTTATGTGATTATATTTTTAAATTATTCAATTTCAGTGTAATATATACGAGTGTTTGCAAAAATATGTTTGAAATATTTGTGAAATTATCATACTCATTTATTAAATTAAAGAAAGAATTGAAAGGGCCAAAAAAAAAATCATACTCATTCACAGAGAAACTACAACATATTCTTAGTTAAATCTATTGAGAAATATTTGTTAGTTAATTGGGTAAGATTAGTTGGAGTCAAAATAGGAACTGAAAATCAAATTTTACACAAGCATTAAGATTACACTTCAATGTTACCTACAATGATGTAAAAAAATAAAAAAGAGGTAAACTTTTTTTGAAGAAGAAAAAGAGGTAAACTTCGTTTAATTTATTTTTGGAATAACCTCTCTCGATATATAATTTAAAATTCAATTCAAATTAAAAAATAAAATTGCAATTTAAAGAATCAAATTTATTTTTGGAATAACCTCTCTCTATATATAATACAATTACTTAATAAAGTAAAATAATTTTTAAAAGGAAAATGAAAACGGACCAGTCCATCCCTAATTAAATAGGCCAAAGCGGATTAAGGTTGGACTGGCCCATTTTGACCGCTCTAATTTATACTACTATAATATCATTTTGACAATTGGCATTTTGCATCATGAATGATCAGGAATAAACTAATGAACAAAATTCTTATAATTATTTACAAAATCTCATAAGAATCTTACCAAACAACATCATTGTTTACACAAAAATTTATAGCTACTTCACTCAACTTTCCCTTTTCCTTACGGCTGCAAAGGTAAAGAAGATAGAAGAATCTGTAAGATCTTCTTCAGGAGCAAGAATGACAATGTCTCATTTAGGAAGATTAAATATAATATCAAATGCAATCTTTTCTCCTTCAAAAGGGGCAAAATTTTAGCTGATTACCATCTATAACTCTCGTTTTTTGTTCAGACAATTGTTGTTCGCGATTGAGGACCGCAAGGAGTCTTAACCTTAGGGAATATTCCGTAGTTACACCATCTAATTGCTGTATTAAACATCTAATGTTGCTTTTGGAGGCAATCATATTCAAAACACTGCAGGACATTAAATATGAATATCTCTCCTAGTGAAAATTCAAACCTTGATTTGTCAGGTTATGAGAGAATAATCACTTACCCGCAATATTCGCCTTTAAACAAAGTTTCTACAACTGACAAACACTTGGCATATTTGCTTTTATTTTATTTCATATTGGCATTAGTTCTGAAGCTTTGCTCAAATCAAAACTACAGTTTCTTACCGGGTGAACTAAAGGATATGCTCTTCTACACTAGTCTAGTGCATTAGGACTTTCAATCTCACAGTATTTTCTAGAGGAATTAAGCTCATGTTGATGAGTAGAGATATTATATTATCTAACCAACTGATCTAATCATTATGATTCACCTTTCCATTTATTATAAAAAGTATTTCAATCCACAACATACAACCATGATGCAGAACTACAATCTGTTCTTCCATATCATATCAGCCCTTCGTTGGAGAAGATGAACTGAAAAGAAATGATCAGCAAATAGAAAGAATTGCAGATTATTCATACCACAACAAGCTATGGTTATTCTTTCTGCTTGTTTTTCATGTATTTGATTTAGATGAAATTATAGTTATTTAAAGTCAAATTCCAAGAAAATTAACAACATGCAAGTGTAATATACTAACCACCTTGCAAATTGAATTCTGAAACTCTCCCTGCTGCCTTGTGGAGGAAAGTTTGAACCCAAATAGTTCTATCACATCTACGAAATTCAGTACTGAAATAATGAAATCATTCTGTGTTCAAATCTATAAACCCAACTATCCTATGTTCAGTGGTAGCACACTCTTGTTTCAATGTTTTGTTTTACTTTACTAAAGCAGCTAAGATCAGCACGACACAAAAACATAACTAATGGAATCTTGCAAGGTTTCAACTTAACATGTAATGGTAATGGTTTCTCCAAAAACTATATTTGGACCAAATGGTAACCTATTGATTTCCACATGGGCAATAGAGATACTAGAATAAAAGCATATTTCCTGTTATGTTTCTTTCTTTTTGTTTCTGTCTTATTTTGACAGGTGAAAGTCCAAAAAGAGATAAGTGAGGCCACTGTTCATCAAACGAGAACCAGCATAAAACAATCCCTGGTTAAATTGGTAACTCTAAGATTTCTCAGTTTTGACTTTCTTAGAACTACAAAAGAAGATGGATTCGGATTCCTTAAAAGTTTGGAAATAACCCACCTCTCTCTCTTTCTCTGTCTGGATTCATAAGCAAAGATACAAATTTGGTTCATCAGAATTAAAGCCAGAGTAAAAAAGACATAGAAAAATGTAGTTCATCATCGTATCATTCGTGCTCAAGAAGACAGTATTTACATTTTTCAATTGCACTGCAAAACTGAATTCATCTTCCAAACAGAAGTGCATAAAAGTGGGAGACAAATAGTAGAAAGAATAGCTGGACTCTACTTTCTATAATAACTTTGGAAATTTATTTAAAAGAAGAAAAGAATTCAATTACTTGTTTCAATATTGTTGTATAGAATCTCAAGCAATCCTTATGCTGTGTTGCTGTCACCTGATTATCAAAATCACCAAAATGGCTTATGAATTTGAATTATGGCTTTTCTTTGCTCTTGTAGCCAATGCACTTCGTATAATCAAAGCCTTGGTTTTAACTGAATCATCCTCCTCCAACTTATAGTCCCTAATCTTATTACTATTCTGATGCTGAAACTGGTAATCTTCAAACCCACCAGAAAGTGCAGAAAAATCCTCCCTCATTAACAAACTATTATGAAGTATAGAACAAGCACCAATATAAGCCACTGCCATCTTCACCTCTTCTTTTATGGGTTGGCTTAGAACACCCCAACTCTTCAAGCTAGCAATAGTTCTAAGAGCAGAAATCCGCATTAGGTTATGAGCAGCATTGAAATTTTCTTCACACGAACCAGGTAGGGATTCAGCAAAAGGAATCATCAACCATGGAAGAAAAGGATACTCTGAATCCCCAATCAAATACTGATTTATAGCCACACTTTTGATTTCAATTATTGTAGAAGAAGATGAAGAATTCAATAGCTTCCCTTCTTCAATGTCCTTGTACAAAGTGGTGGACCGGAGAATTCTCGAATTGCTCTTATGGCCGCGAAACCCTGCGACGATGCTCAGAATCCGACAAGACGAATCGACTACTATCTGCGCCGCTATACAATCCTCGCGTGAGGTTTCCGAATTGACGACGCTGAACCTCGCGCAATCGATCGCGCCGCCGCAATTCGGCAATCCGGAGAGATTCTCGAACCCTCGCGATACGGATTCGAGCTCGTCGTTCGAGTTCGGGAAGGCGATCCAGAACCGGAAGTTGGTGCACAGAACCCTGCACAGTTGCTTCACGCAGAACCTCGCCACCGACACGGAAACCCTAAATCGCTTCGAAATCTCGGCGTAATCGGAGCCGTTGGCGAGGCGGAACAAGCCGATTCCGAGCCGAACGCCGGCCGAGAGATTGAGGGGGAACAGCTCGGCCGGGTCGCGACACTCCAGCAACGGCTCGAGCAAGCCGGAGAGCCACTCGAAGGTGGAAGCCGTCATTCTGAAACAGCTCCTGAAGGAATCAGGACTCCGAGCGACAAGCCCGGACTCAGGGGACGGAGACGGCGGTTGCGGACCCTGGTCGGGTTCCGGGTCGACCCGTTTGCGCTTTCTGGTGGGAAGGGAGAGAGAGGCGGCGATTTGTTGTGAGAAGAGGAAGTGGTGGATGAGAGGGAATGCATTATTGAAGTGGGAATCGGAGGAATTGGAATTGGGAGGGAAAAGGAGAAGGATGAGGAGAAGAAGCTGAGAGACGAGAGAAGAAAGCAAAGCAGCCAATTTTCTGGATTCCATTATTATGCTTTTTGTCGGGAGAATGAATGAACGAACGAGAGTGAAGGAAGGAAGGATTTTGGATTTTGGGATTTTGGAAATTTTGGATTTTGGGAGTCGGAAATCGAGGTACGAAGATGGATTGGTGGGTGGGTGGGTGAAGAATCAGTAAAGAGCGAAATACAGAGACACACCTGGCGTTTTGATTAGTCCTATGTAGTGTAGTTGTAATGTAAATGTATTCATTGCCTTTCAAGAAGCTTCCATTTTTGGAAGCACCCTCTGTGAATTGCAGGTTTTGGAAGATTCTATATCCACCACTCCCACGTGTGTCATTTCGTTTTTAATGACAGAGCCTACATATGTAATATTTGTATTGGAGCCCATCTTCTTCTAAATTTTTTTGCTCAATTAAAATATAATTTTGGGTTTTGTTTATCAAAGTTTTTTTTTTTTTATATGTTTATCAATGTTCTTATTCTTAGAGAATATTTGGTTTATGGATTATTTTTAACTCCGAATCCTAGTATTTGACTAGGATTTCCAAAAATATTGAAAAGTTGTTTAATTCAATTTTCACATTTTCGAAGATATTTTATAAGATTATCAAAAATGCAAAAATTCTATTCTTGTCTTTAGTTCAACTTCCATATTTTTAAAAATGGTTGGTAATTTTTTTAAATATGTCGTTGATTGATTTTTAAATACCAACTTATCATTAAATAAATTATTTGTAAAATTATTTTGACTTATATTGTTAGTTGACATTAAAAATTTTATTCTTATATCATACTTATATTTTTAATTTAAAAAATATTTTAACATACACAATTCTTAACAATTTATATAGCGTTCCTTACAAATTTTATATTTTTTCTTGATTTTTCTTAAGTTTGTCTCATTTAAAGCTATCATGCTAAATCTTTTTTATTATTCTTATTATTATTATTAGTATTATTGTATATATATATATATACATACGTGTGTGTATATACATGTACAAATTTGAATAACAAAACAAAATATAGCAATAAAATTTTATATAATACATGAAAACAAAAAAGTAAATAATTAATCATAAGTATCATTGGCAAACCAAAAGAGACACTTAATATAGCTATGATTCGCAAACCTTGCATGGAGCCGAGTGTGCAAGGATTTGTGAAGGTGAGAGAGTCGTGTGTGGATTTTGTGAAGAGTAGAGGCAAGGATTAAATTGAGATGAATGCTAATTAGGTTAATGATAATTTAGTAAAGTTATGTAACTGAAAATAATCTAGTGTCATGGATTGGACTTACAATACCACCTCTTTATGTGAAATTTAAAAAGTTGAGAAATATGGGTTTACAATATTCTTGAGACTTTTTTTTTTTCCAATCCGTGTACTAAACACGGATTAAAAAACGCCAAAGCTCATAGTCCCATTACATCAGTGTACTAAACGCCTCCTTAGGACATTAGTTAAAGATTCTTTTAAACCAATGAGTAGGGTTCAAATACTTTTGAAACAAGGTAATCAATGGGGATTAGATATAATAGAAAGGATTGCTTTTTTACAACGTTATAAACCAAACTGTGAATTCTTGTTGAGTGAGGTACTCACATTTAGTATCCAATAGTATATCAAGCAATACTACTTTTAGAAAATACTTGCGGGAATAAAAAAACAATGCTTGTGAAATGTGAAATAAGTTTCTTTAATTAATTGGTTATTAAGTATTATTTATTAAAAACAATTTTATTTGAGGCAAGCGGATAAATAACACATAATGAATTGATTGAAGACTATTTTTTTAATATAAAAGACTAATTTTTTATTAATATTGACAAATGTCAAGTTATAAATAAAGAAAATACTAAATTTTTAGTACTTTCGTAATACAAAACATCCTCTCCACACATAGTTACTAAAAACTAAAGTAGAAAAATTGATATTTCCTAAGAGGATTTGAATGACTTCACCACATATTAATCCTCTTTATTGGACTCAATTAAATCAAAATTTTACATTAGTTTAAAACTTAGTATTAGTATCATGTCAGTTAATTGGCGTGCAGAATGAATCATTTACAATTTTAGTATGAAGAGAATATTAATCCTATGCAATAAAAGAAGATTTAATTTAGGCGACCGTTCAATTGGAATATGATTATTAAGTTTGATGACAAGTTATTGAATTTCAACGCCAATATTTTATTTATTAAACTTATTAAATGAAAATATTTTGTTTATAAAAAAAATTGATGATCACTTATTTTGCTAAATGCTGAACTTTTTTTTTTGCTAAAATTAACTTTTTAACATTAGTCCCCATGTTTTTTTTAGGAAAAAACTAAGATAAAGTTGCTTAGGTGCTTGCTATAAAGTTCACCAATCATAAACCTTATTTATATTCTCTCTCCAATTTGATTGGTTATGTAATTTATTGCTTTTCATTTTCTCTCTACCATGATTGGTTATACAAAAAAATTTTGCCACGTGTTTCAATTATATTGGTGAACTTTATAGCAAGCACCTAAGTAACTTTACCTCAGTTTAGTCCTTTTTTATATGTTATTACTTTGGGCTTGGATGTCCAAATTAAATGAAGGATATGCCAAAAATGTTAAAAAAAAATTAGTATATATCACTTGAAAGATCATGTTTTAATTATGTTCTCACTATAGTAAATTCATTTTAGCTTTACATATATGACTTGATACTTGTGACATTGACAAGATTAAAATTGTATGAGTTGGTAAAGTTAAAGAAAAAAATTAAAATAAATCAGGACAATACAAATGAAGATGAGAAATGGAAGAGACGAGAAATGAAGAAAGATATGATTAAAAATAAATTTGTAGATTTACCCATATCAATTAGACTAAAAATTTTAAAAAGTAAATATTCTACATTTATACATGTAAACCTATGTAAATAATAGTTCATAAAATCAATATACCAAATCAATTGGGACCCTCTGTTTTATTATTGAGTTGCAATCATACCCCACAAAAAGTTCAATTTATCTTTATGTTGCTTTTTTATTTTTTGGTTGGGTCAAATCTTGCTATTGCTCTTCAATAGTGAATATGGGAAGAAAAAAATTTGAGAGGTGATGGAGAAGGAAAGAAGCTGAAAATGAAAGAAGGGAATTAAGAAAGTTTATAAAAGAGAAATAAAAAATTAAGTTAGGATAAGGAGGCCACATGATTCAATTAAGAAAATAAACGATGGATTTCATAAAAAAATAATGGAAATATTTTAAAATTTTCAATAGTTGGAACCAATTTAAATTACTATTATTTATATATTAATTCATAAGAAAAATTCATTTGAAATTTAAAATTTAACTTTACCATAATTTAATTTTGAAAGTAAATAAAATTATGTAAAAATATTAAATAAATATAAATTAGAGTATTTAAAATTCATGACAACATGCAATTCATATCTTGGGTTCGAGACCCTATTGAATATAGCTATTCTCGTTGAGAGACTCTCTCACTATAGTTAAAAGCGCGACATGGGTCGAGTATGATTTATTATGGACATTATTACCTTACGAGTAGCTTTAAGCTGCAATATGATTTTTTATATTAAGAATTATATTTGGAATATGTTAGAATCTTGAACTTTTTGTTGTAAAAATGTTACAAAAACTAATATAAATTACATATTGAATATGTTAAAAATGTGGGGGAAAAAGAGAAAAAAAAAAAAAAGAAGAAATAGAAAGATACATTCATTGAGAAAGTATGATATCTTTGCTTTGATAACCCTTTTCAATAGGATCTTTTTAAGAGCATCAAATATTATCATCATAGTTTGCTTTCTCTCTTAGTTTTTGTCCTTTTTCAATAATTCAAGGAAAGAAAAATAAATAAAAGATTATTTTGGATTTGGTCACTCTAAAGTCTAAAGTCTAAACATATAATCTCAATCATATATTTAGGTCTATCTAACTTTTTCACTTGAGGTTGTCTAATAAAATTTTTCTGCCTGATGATAAAGTTAAAATAATAAATTAACTTAATAATTGAAAGAACATAAGTATTAATTTATTATGAAATAAAGTGAAACAAAATTAAAAAAACAAAAAAATAATCTATCTTAATTAACATGTATTAATCAATTACTAAAATACTAAAAATGTAAAATATATATAAACATACTATTGTCATAATATATATATATATATATATATATATATATATATATATATTCTCTTATCTTTTCTTTTTCGGCCGAATGGGCTTTCAATTATCAAAGAAAAGAAAAGATAAGAGAAACCCATTCTGTTTTTTGGCCGAACTAATTTTGTAGTTAAATTTAAATATTTTTAAAAGGTCTAAAATTTATTCTAATTAGGGATGATCATGAGTAGGGTATGGGTAGGGTACTATAATCCCCTGACTTGGACCTGAACTTAAACGGGTATCAAAATCAATTCCCATCCCCGGACCTACGGATAGTTAAATCTCCATACCCGGACCCAAACCCATAAAAATTTGAATTAAATTATTATTTTATTAATATAAAATTTATTTTTATCATTTTTTTATCTATAATCACAAAAAATAAAAAATTTAGGGGAAAGTACATTTTACCCCCCTCAACTTTAATTTGTAACAAATGACCCCCCTAAACTTAAGAAAAAGTTGAAACTGTTAAATTTTTTTTTTTGATAAAAAAGCATTAAAGCTTCATTATATTGTAAAAAAAGCTAAACGGCACTTACAATAATTTAGAAAACTCCAATCTAATAATACTGAAGAATAAACCCTAACAATTATTGAACTAAGTAAACAAAGTGTAAGCTCAGCTGATCCTATTTCTTCAGGATGAAAAATCTCACCGTCCTTGGTGTTGCCAATAGAGTTGTTACTCTTATACCTCCCGCATATTAGATCTGAAGTAATCTTCAAAGTTGAAATTGTCGTAGGCTCTTCCAACATCATGATGAACGAGTGAAAATTTTTTAACATAGATGATTCGTAGATTTAGATATGATTATAACAAATCTTGAATCCAGAATCACCTGATTGTCAAAAAAATTCACAAAAGAAAATAAATACACACAAAATAAAACAAACTCCACTTATTAGATCTAAATCGATCTAACAATGGGAGACTACGCTCTCACAAGAGAGGACTAAAAAACTCAGAAGTAAATCTGGAAGAAAATCACCACCAAAATTGGGGGAATGAATATCTACCTTATTTATGAAACGTAACCACAGTAACAAAAGAAGAAGAAAAATAGGGAGGGGTTGCCAATTTTTGGATTGGCAACCCCTCCGATTAGATCTACAGAAAGAAACTGGTTGAAGAACGAACGTAGAGAGAAGAGAAAAAGCGACTGCTAGGGTTTTGTTAGAGACAAGTTGAAACTGTTAAATTTAACAGATTAAGATTATGTGCATTGCACATTTTATTATTATAATTTTTTTCTGTCCCTTATACGGATAAACGCTCTGCAACCCAAAGAACAAAGAAAAATGAATAAAATCGATTAAATGTGAACGACCAAAAAGATCTAAGACCCAATCAAATGTGGCCTATGATGAACGGGAGATATGAAGATGAAAATGAGGGAAACAATAGTGATAATGATGTGGAGCCAATTTTAACTATAAAGCCTTGGATGCTTTAGGGGTTAGAAGGCCCTGATGATGATGATATTTTTGCCAAGAGGATACAAAGAGTAGCACTTGATGAAGAGGAACATAGTAAAAAATAACAAACAACTAGAGATGAAGAAATAGTGAATGACAATCCAACCACATTTGTTTGGGTCTTAGGTCTTTTTGATCGTTCATATCTAATCAATTTTATTCCTTTTTGCTTTGTTCTCGGGGTTTTAGAGCGTTTATCTGTATAAGGGGCAGAAAAAAATTACAATAATAAATATGTGCAATGCACATAATCTTAATCTGTTAAATTTAATTTCAAAATTAATAGTTTCAACTTTTTCTTAAGTTTAGGGGGGTCATTTGTTACAAACTAAAGTTGAGGGGGGTAATGTGTTATATAGGCATAGTTGAGGGGGGTAAAATGTACTTTCCCCAAAAATTTAATCATAAATATAAATGTACAATTAAATTAATTTAATATCTATGAGATATTTAACATTTTTTCTTAAAATTATATATTTTCTCAACACAAAAAAATTTAAAAACAATATTATATATATATATATATAAATAAATAATTACTATTGCGGGTAGGGTACCTCCTTACCTGGACCCAGACCCGTTGACTTTGTACTCGGACCCATATCTAGACCCACAAGATAAATTCTCAGAGTACCAATGGGTATGGATATTTTGATCATCCCTAATTCTAATGTCTACGAAAAGGGTAGCAGCAAAATAAAATTTCGTTTTAGGACATTTTAAATTTGAATTTCTTTTCATCAAAAAAAAAAAATCTGAATTTCTAGACCTAGGCCCATTTAGCGGACACATTTCTTCAAATTTTGATTAATCTATATATAAATCATAAAAAAAAATTTATACAAGCTTTTTTTTTGGCCTGAAAAAAATTTCATACAAGGTTTTTTTTTTTATCAAAAAATTTATACAAGTTTTTTTATGGTAAAAAATTCATACAAGTTGAATCAGTTATATTATGCAAATTGCAAATATATAATCAATATAAAATGGTAATAAAAATATCAAAGATAATAATTTATATATTAATATTTGAATTAAACTATCTTATTAAAGAAATAGAATTAATTAATATTAGTTACACATATATTACTCTTAATATAATAAATTAAATATATGTACTTATAATATAAAAATAATATTTAAATAATTTATCAAGAGTGAGTTCGGTACCTTTCTCCCTAAATCCAGACTTGAACTTATCTCAACAAGTAAATTTTATGGGTACAAACAAAGTAATAGGATTTTGAAAATGTGAAGTAAAATTACTTCACAAATGAAATAAAAATGTACACTAGTAATTGCACTGGATTCAATTTCTTAAATTATCAACAAAGTAATTTAACAAGCCTTCATTGTAAGATGCTTATATGAATTTTATTTCTTAATTATAAATTTCACAATGAAGTCTTACCAACATATATAAATAGCTAAATTCATTATAAATCAAAAAATCATTATAAGGTAAGAAAAAAAAGAGATATTATTTTAAAAACATAAAGGATACAATTAAAAAAAAAAAAATTAGCAACTTTTGTTGTGGATACCAGGCCCAAAAGATTTTTGAAGTTGGGCTGACCATGTGAATGGAAAGAAGACATTATTAACCAAAATCTCATGATTCCTACCCAAGTAAGAAAATTGTACGCATAACATAGAGTAAATTATTTTTAATCAGTTGTCAAAAAAAATTATTTTAAATAATATGTAATTTATTTTCATTTAGTTTATAAAAGATAAAAATATTAAATTAATCTCTAAAAAAGTACAAGTTATCTTAATATATTCTCTAAAAGATAAAAATAGTCTGAAAGATACAATTACTCTCATTTTAGTTTTTTAAAATTTTATTTGTTAGTTATATTAATAAATATTATCGGAGATTAAATTAATATAAATTATACTTTTTAAAAATAAAATTTAATATTTTTATTATTAAAAAATTGTATTTTTCTAAAGACTAAAATGATAATTTAATTTATAAAATATTATGTATTTGTCCATATAAATAAGTACATATCTATATCATATATAGATTGCATTTGCAGCATACAGCATAGAGAGCAGAGAATATTCTGAATCTAAAGAAACGCAAAATTCAGCTTCGAATGTAATTTATTTTTTTAATTTTTTAAAAAATTTGATAAATGAATATTTAGAAAGTTATTATTATTATTTTCTCTCTATTTTCACATAATATTTTTATTTTTTATTTTAATTAATTGATTAATTATTTTAAGAGACCGTTAACGAAAAGACTTACAACTATATTAATATAGATATAGTTTCACTCTCACTCTCACCCAATCACCACCTCACGTGGGACCCACAGTGCCCTCATGCAAGCTACGTGTTCGATGAATGGCGCCCATCAGGCCACCACTCGAACCCAATGGCCCCTTAACCTTAGCCTCAGCCTCAGCCTTAGCCACCTCTCTCTTCTTTCTCTCTCTCTCTTGTTTCTGCCTGAAAATCTTAAATTAGAGATTATAGATTCATTACTGTGCTTCTATTGTACTCTCTCACATCCCACCCCTTCATTTCATTTCTCTTTTCCAATCCTTCATTCCCCACTTCTTTGTCGCCTTCTGATCAGCTCCTTCTGATGATAATAATAATTATAATATTAATAAAGAAAAGTCAGAATAACTATTGAAAGAGGGTGGAATCACAGAGAAAAAGCGGAAACGACTCCGTTTCTGTTTGACCCTTTTGCGTTCTGGGTGGGTGCGGGATCCTCTTCTTCAGGTATTATTTCATTTCGCCCTCTTTTCACTCTCCTAATTACTCTTAATGTTTCTGCTTTTCGCGATGATTCTATCGTGATTTTCTTGTTTTCCCTGGAGAGATTCGTCAATTGGATTTCTTCTTCGGCTAATTCATCCCTTTCGTTGGTTTGGGGTGGAGGGATCGCGTCCGCCTGTTAGGTTTTTGCCCTCAATTTTGCCTCTTGTTTTTCCTGGCTCCTTTTCAGATGCAATTGATTCGAAGGCCTGCTTCTATTTTTTTTTCCAATTTTTAATTCATTACTGCTAGATGTAGTTTGGATTCGGCTTGTTTTAGTTTCGATGCTGGATTTGACTTTGGAAACCTAGAATTGGGCATTGTGAAGCTTCGCTTCTTAATGTCCTGGGCGATCTTGACCTAGGTGTTTTTTGTGCTTTTTTTGGGGTTATCATGAGGGTTGGCCCCTTTTGTGTCGTTTTAGCATGTTGTGTAAGGATGCTAATATTAACAGATGCATAGTTGGTTTTGATGAGAATGTGGGGAGCAAGAAGATGTTCATCAAGACATTTTGCACATCTTATTACATGGTTTTGTTTTCTCTATTCATAACATTATTCTTAGGCCCCTGTCTAGTCATTCTTAATTCCTTAAATATAAGCACTTGTTATCAAGACTGCCATCTTAATAGTAATAATCTTGTAAATGTTTATGAGCTTTGCGAATAGCGCATTGAGATCTAGTATAACATTGAACATTTCATTTTTACCTATCTCAAGAATTCAAGCATTGTCATCTAAATTTAAGGCCAGCGCCGGGCTTTTAATTTTGTTTGTTTTCCTTTTATCGCATGGCAAATCAAGTGCGCACTGTCAAAGAAAAGTACTTGTCTCCATGAGACTTTTGGTCTCATAATATTTGATTCTTTGTGGCTGAAGCAGTTTTACAAACACATTTTTGTTCACTCTAATGTTTTTATATTTTAATTTACCTTCATAGTTGAAAAATCTGGATTTCGTTTTTCTCTAGTAAATATTTTAAAATCTTGCTTCAAGGCCTAAGCTGTTTTGTGCAGGTTGTTGTGGATGCACCTCAGATTAGTGTGAAAGTTGAGAAGCTGATTTTCTGGTTGTAAACCTAGGTGGAATTGATTGACTCCTGATGCAAGGTCACGGAAGGACTATAGGGTCCTTTCCAGGGATTGTTAGTATGATGCAGGAGCCTAGCTCTAGTGGTACTGATATGAATCAGCAGACTTCCTTGAATCACATGCAAACTGCCGTAGATGCTCGGCTGTCGGATTTTATGGGATCTTCTGGTGAGACTGCATGTCTACGTGCCAGTGGTCCTAATCTTCAGAGCTTTAGTGGATGGAATACTGGTGAATCTAGTTCTGGCCTGAATCTCCACAACCAAGTCAATGATGATGGGCTAAAAGCAGAACATGGCTGGTCTTCTTCATGTAGTGCTCCTGCTGAGGACGGTCTAAGATCAGCTGAAAGGCAATTTGAATTGGATAATGTAACTTCCCCAGTTAACTCCAATACCAATTTACTTGGAAATCAATCCAGAATTCAGCCTTTATTTTTGCAAGGTTCCAGCTCCAGTCGTACCACTCAGAATGTGACTCTAAATATGGGTCCCATTGGTAGTTCTGCTAATCGTGGGAAGGGAACTGAAGCTTGTAGCAGTAATAATATCCACGATGCTTGTGGATTAAATAGAGAGCACTCATCATTTGGCAGTGCTTGTGATCATATAGGAACTTCATCTGGAAGCTCTTGTTACAGGGTAGGGGGAGATAATGCTAGTTCAAGTTCTTCTTTAGTAAATTGGGGTTCCTCCTGCAAGAGAAAGGCCCTTGAAAGTAGTTCTGGGCAGCTGTGTGCTGGAGGAAGCTCAAGCTCTTTTCTAGAAGCTGAAAACAGTCGTTGGTCCATGGGAACTGCCAATCCTAATGCATCCAGCAGTTTAAATGTTTCTAGACCAGAGGATATTCCTATTACTAATCCTTCAGGACAGCAGAACCCGCAAAACGAGGCAATGCAAATAGCTTCTGATGCATTCCCTTTAATTAGTGTTGTGGGAAATGTGAACAGGCCTCTGAGAAACTTCGATAGGAGGATGAATTATCCCCAACGTCAGGAATCTAGGCATCCAAATAATTCTTCTTCCCGTCAAACACCTAGCTCACACCCATTTAATGATTCTCTGGAATTAAGGTTGACAGCTGGAGTTACGGCAGCCAATTCTAGTGCTTCTCAGTGCCAATCTCATGTCATGCACCTCCCTGGTTTGGCGGGGAACGTGCATCCTTTTTCTTATGGAGCGGGTAGTTCAAGAGGAGCCAGTTCGTCAACTTCTTATAATTCTGCTGAAAGAGAAGTTCGGGAAGAATTAAACTCAAGAATTTTACCAAGAGACAATACTGAACACCCCATCCTTGTGCCTGTATCTTCAGGACTTGACTCTACAAGTTGGCATATGCCATCTAACAATGTAAACAACTCTGGAGTTGTACCTCCTCTTTCCTGGATTGGATCCAGCCCAAGTGTCCAAATGGTGCCTAGTCCCAGCTGGATTGTTCCCCATGAAGGCCCAACACAGAGCCAGCAAAGATTATCAGAGTTCAATCCACGGTCCTTTTTTCCATCAATGAGCTCAGCATCTGGTGTTCATAATGGTCATTCTGCCTCTTCTTCTGGTCCTCCTTCCTTTACTCAGGGTATGATCGGCTATCAAACTTACCCAAGAATAGCAATAGATAGAAGAGGTGAAGATGTTCTTAGTGCTCCTCATTCATTGCGGGCTTTAGCTGTTGACATGGAGGGGAGACGCAGATTGATATCTGAGGTATTTTATCTGTTAATATTTTTTTCTTTCATAAAAGAATTATATCTATAATCTATTATGGTTTTGTTTTATTTTACAAAAAAAAGGGGTGATGTTTTCCTTTTAGCAGAACGTCTTGCAATTTTAGTATTACTTAAAGGCTTTGCAATTTAGCTATGGTAATTTTTCCATAAAACATATTCACCTCAAAATCACTAGCATTTTGGAATATAGAAGACAAGACATATGTATCAACAAATAAATATTACAGATTGGCACATATTTATACCATTGCTTAAGCATACAATCCATCCTGATGTTCTCAAATCTCAAATAATTTCTGTTTGCTGTTCCTAAACGTTTCCTAATTTTCTAATGACCTTTTCGAAGAGTTGCTTATAATTTGTTGCCAATTAATAAACATTATGACAATGTGAATTCTGATAAACTATTAGTAGTTAAAAAATTGGTGCTATTGAGGTTTTACTCTTTACCTGAACTAACTGTATACGTTGCCCTGTGTTCCAGATTCGTCAAGTCTTAAATGCAATGCGTAGGGGTGAGAACTTACGAGCTGAGGTTTGAGCTTTTGCTTCTAATTTTTTGTCTATACAGTTAATGGCATTCAGATTTGTTGTGAAATCAATGTTGGGGGAGTTATCTTAATTGGTTGATTGGTCTTGGCAATGTATCTATTGTGCATTTTCCTTTTATTTTAGTGAGGAATACATCCAAGGATGAAGTTTTTGTATTAGCAATTACAACATCCCAACAGCTCAAAAAAAAAAAAAACTTCCCAAGCTAAGCATTCATTTAGATGAAACAACCTAGTAGTTATAGTACTTTTGGTAATTTTGCTTTTCTCTATTATGAGTATCACAATGGAAACAGTGTTATGCTTGATATTAAGTTCAAGCTTTTCTTAGATTTCATCATGGGATGCTAGTTTTTGGCTGACTCGTGAATCCTTAAATGAACTTGATTGGCTGCTCGGTGAAGTTCAGATGGTGACATCTGGACTATGATAATATTGGATTGAACCTTAGAGTGGTGAGAAATGATCATAACTTCACCCAATTAAATGAACTTCCCGTGGAAGGGAACATGTAGGCAAATTTAGTGATCTTTATGGTGTATACATTTTTTAGATGACATTACATCTCATTTTGTTGCTCTTCCTCTTCAAACTTAGGCCTTAGTATGCTGACTGTTGAGAATTCTAACTTGTAACTTCTTTACTTTGACACTTGTGATTCAGGATTATATGCTCTTTGACCCTTTCATCTATCATGGTATGGCTGAAATGCATGACAGGCACAGAGACATGCGCCTTGATGTTGATAACATGTCTTATGAGGTAAAATGAAAATATTTTGTATTCCTATCCTTCAAAGAGTTTGATTTCTGTTATGGGTAAAAAAATACTCCCCTCTTGCTTGAAACATGACTTAGTTACATTACATGGCCCTCAACTATATTATAATATAAACATATACTTGTAGCTCAAAACAAAAGAGCACTCCACAACAAACTTAGTTTTAGATTTAAGGGATCCTTTTAGGGTGTGTTTGGTACACGGATTGATTTTTTATTCCTGAGACTAGGATTTCCTGGAATATCTTTTTGGATCATTTTACAAGATTTCCTGAATGTTACAATTCTACGATTGGTCAACTTTCGTATTCCTGGAAATGTTTGGTAATTTTTCAAATATGCCCTTGACTAATTTTTTGAAATAGTAAATTATCATTCAATAGAATAATTTGCAAAATCATTTTAACTTATATTAGTTAACATTAAAATCTATTTTCTTGATCCATATAGCCGACCCCACCTAGTGGGAAAAGACTTTGATTGTTGTTGTTTATACTTTATACTAATAATTTAAAAAATATTTTAACTTTAAATTTTAATTTAACTTGCAAAATTATAACAATTTGTGAAGTGTCCCTTACAAAATTCATACTTTTTCCCTTGATTTCACTTACATTTGTCTCCTTTGAATTGAGCTGTGTGTGCAAGAGTGTACAAGGGTTTGTGAAGATGTGAGAAGCGTGCGTGGGTTTTGTGAAGAAGAGAGGCATGGGTTTAATTGATGAATGTTAATTATGTTAAGGGTAATTTAGTAAATTTATGTAGCTGAAAATAATTCCATCCCATGGGCTTACAATAATACCACCCCTTTAGGTGGGATTAGAAAAGTGAAGAAAAATGGGATTATAAGATTCTCGGGACTTTTTTTTCAATTTGTGTACCAAACAAGAGATTACAAGATGTTGGAGATCATAATCTTGGGACTATTTTTTTAATCTATGTACCAAACGCTTCCTTTTAGTTTTTTTTTTTCTTTGGTGGTCAAAGACCTAAAGTCACAATTCTTAACTAAAATATTCTTCTTCGACCTCTACATATGTCGGGTCTCTTTTATCGCAATTAGAAGATTTGTGGAAAGTGACAACATAAAGAATTTATTTTAGCTTTGCAAATGTTTCATTTGCTAGCAATTAAAAGGGGCCCAACATATGTAGACATTAATATACAACAACAATAATTAAAGCCTTTTCCCACTAGGTGGGGTCGGCTATATGGATCAAGCGACGCCAACGTGTTCTGTCTTTACACATTTCTATGGTTAGTTTTTCTGTAGCTAAGTCCCTCCTAATAGTTTTTACTATTGTTTTCTTTGGTCTTAACCTACCTCTAGTTAGTGGACTATCTTCCATCTGGTCAATTCTACATATAGGAGCCTTCTTTGTACATGACCAAACCACCTAAGGCGTGTTTCAACTCATTTTTCTACAATAGGTGCTACCCCAACTTTCTCTCTAATGCAATCAATTGGAACATTTGAGGGATTCTTGTGGGAAAAAAAAGTGGCATTAGGTCTTGACCACCAGAACATAGATTTAAATGGATCCCTTAACATAAGATCCAAAATGAAACTACCTCTCAAAGGAGGAGAAAGTATTTTATCCTTCTGTTATTTCTCTCAACTATAACTGGTATTTCAGGAATTATTGGCATTGGAGGAGCGCATAGGAGATGTGAACACTGGATTGAGTGAGGATAGCATTATGAAGTTGATGAAACGACGACTCTTCATGTCTGTCATGACCGAGTCTTCAATGGATCTGGAACCTTGCTGTATCTGTCAGGTATGGTATTTGCAATGGCTATCTCAGTAGAAACAGTTCTTGTAAGTTGTTACATGTTTGAAGCTTGTCAATGACTGCATTTATGTTGTTCTTCAACAATGGCAGGAGGAATATGCTGATGGAGAGGATGTAGCTTCACTAGATTGTGGACATGAATTCCACACCAACTGCATCAAGCAGTGGCTAATGCAGAAGAACCTGTGCCCCATTTGCAAAACAACTGCCTTAACTCCATGATATATCAATCTCTATCATTTGGGCCTGAAAGATCAGTCATCTGCAATGGATCTTCTTCTTAGCTTTGTTTCATTTGATGAACTTGTTGCTGTTTCTTATGAGGGACAGGACTTTCCATCTGTTAGATAGTAAACTCAAAAAATAAAACTAAAAAAAGAAAAGAAAAAAAGAAAAGAAAGAAAGACAAAAGGAGTAAAGAAATTGATGCTTGAGTAATAGAAGACTTATATTTATACCTTCCTTCTCTATGGATAATTACAGTTCATTTATGATATAAAAACTCCTGAGCTTTGTTTCGTTGTATGTCTTTTTATGATGCCTTCTGATAGGTTGATGTAGATTACTTTAAGCTTCATACTGAATATGCATGTAGATAAACTGTTCTACCTAAATTCAGATTAATACAAATAATGGTTGTTTCACGTCCATTAAGACCTGAATTTGATCTCACTGCTTGTGAAGGGTAGTGAAATAGAAGGTTAGGAATCCGTCATGATTCTAGATTGGGGTGTTATTTCCTCACATAAATTTTATCCCGTAAAAAAAGAGGATTATGTTATGGATGACACTAGGTATGAAATATTTATAAACGCGTGTGAAGTTCTAAAACTACACTAATGTGACTTTATTGATTTGCAGAAAAATATTATTTTTATCCTTTATATGATTATACTCATTAAAATTACTAAGCATCATAGTAATTTGTACATGCAATCTAGGTAGCGTTTGGTATGCGGTGAGTATTTTAGTGGGAAGTGAAAGTGGAAATGGAAGTGATAAAAAGTATGTTTGGTATGCAGGGAAATTGAAGTGGAATATAAAAGTAATTTTATTTGGTATGGTAGGAAGAAGATAGGGAAATAGAATATAAACGTATGAAATACCTTTTTTGCCTTACTTTTTTAAAAATCACAAATTTTTTAAGGGCATTTTGGTCTTTAAACCTTACCTCAACTCACCACAACTTTCCTCTCTACACCCAGGGCACTTACCTCCCCTCCTATGATGGAACTTGACTCCCCATGAAAGAAGCCTCACCATTAGACCTGCTCATGGGCTGGGTAGCCCATGAGACTACCCAAGCCTAAGCCCATGGGTCAACTACCCAACATTAAGAATTGGGTATGGGTAGTACTTGGGCCTTACCCATCAAATACCCATTTTATTAAAAATACTTGGACTAAAACTTGGGTAGTACCTGGGCCCTACCCATCACTTACCACCATTCATTACTAGACCTGTTCATGGGTCGGGCCGGTCCGGGCTTGGGCTTAAGCTCGTATTGGCCCGCAGGCCATTTTTTTTATTTTTTTCAAAATATATATTTTTAAAAAAATAATTATAAAATTATATATTTACATAAAAATTAGTATTTTATATTTTAAATTAATATTTAAATTATTTATACACATTATTAGAATAAAATTATTATTTAACACATAAAAATACGGGCCGGGCTCGGGCACTTTTTTGTAAGCCCAGAAAATATAGGTCGAGTTCGGGTATTTTTTAAAGCCCGACCCGAAAGCCCAAAAAATACGGGTCGGGCTTGGGCATTTTTTAAAGTCCGCCCTAAAAGCCCGGAAAAATACGGGACGGGCAATTTTTTGTAAGCCCGGCCCGAAAGCCCGCAAAATATGGGTCGGGCTCGGACATTTTTAAAGCCCATCCCGAAAGCCCAGAAAAATACGTGTCGGGCTCGGACAATTTTTTGTAAGCCCGGCCCGGAAAAATACGGGTCGGGCATTTTTAAAGCCCGGCCCGAAAGCTTGAAAAAATACGGGCCGGGCTTGGGCACTTTTTTGTAAGCCCGGTCTGAAAACCCGGAAAATAGATACTATGTTTACATATAGATCCCTGCGTCGTTCCATTCCATTTAGGATTAGGAATAGGCATAATCAGACCCGCTTTTTATATATCTCTCGTTATTTGGAAAGCCCGAAAAAATACGTGTCGGGCTTGGGCATTTTTCAAAGCCCGACCCGAAAGCCGGAAAAATACGGGCCGGATTCAGGCAATTTTTTGTAAGCCTGGCCCGAAAGCCCGTAAAATATGGGTTAATTATAAACAAAAATAGAAGCAAATTGAAGCATGCTAATTATTTTAATATGTTTATGATTAATTTGTATGAGTGAATTAACCAACTCTAGTTGATTAAATATTTTATTTATTTATTCCAATTCTATGGTAAACGCTCAACCTCTTTTGTTTCACAGTGAAGAATCTCGTGCAGCAGCATGGCTGGCAGAAAACAGAAAGAAAGCTCACACATAATTAATAATTGCTATTTTTCATACATAACGCTCATATTATTATTATTATTATTATTATTTTTTTTTTTTTTTTTTTTTTCATAACGCTCATATTATTGGTTAAAGAAAATGTGTTCTTACAAATATTGTTAGCAATGGTTACACAATAGACAATACATCTTTTTCTCATTCCTTCTGCTCTCTTTGCAATGCCAATCTCATGATGAGCTTGAGTAGAAAGGGTGGTACTCATTTTAGACTCAAACTCACTCTATATAAATTATTTATTTTTAATATATAAAAATTATATTTTTAGCATCAATTTTCTTGAGATAATTAACATTTTTTATTTCTAATATTTCTATATAATATATTTGATAACTTGGAAGAAGCAGAGTGTGAATTGGAATATACAAGTGTAAGTTACTTGGAAGAAAGTTGACAGAATTCATGATCTGTGTGTAACCATTTCGTATATTTATAACGCTTCCATCTTTTTTACTTAACTTATGGAGAGGCCACTTTTAGTCTCTTTAGATATTAAAAAAATGCTTTTATATTTATTTATTATTCTATTTTCCTATTTGGACTTAGTTTGAAACATAACGCAGATATGTTACATAAATTAATTAAAAGATAGAAACTTAAAATATTTCAAAGGGTGATACATGTGATCAGATCATATATATATATATAGAAGATTCTTGAAATATGTTTCCCCAAGAAATTTACCTAATTTAACTCATATTAAGTATGTATCGTGAGACAAATAAAATTTAATTGTAGGATTCTTTTTTTAAAATATTGCAACTAGGATTTTTTAGCTTCGTCTTAGCTGGTTTAAAATTCTATCATTGTCGAATGATTTTAAAGCCACAATCTGAGACATTATATTAATTTAATAAAAAAAATTAAAAATATCTATTTAATTGTCCAATAATATAAGGCAATTCCTTAAATATTACTAGAAAAAATGAACATTTTTTAAGTTATGGAAAAAATATCACAAATTTTGATTATTCTACAGTAAATTACATTAAATTCCTCTAAAAATTCATTGAAATTGCATATATTATTATTCTAATTTAAGAATTACCCTCATTCTCTATTTTATTGTCTATTAATAAATAGAAATTTTTGTAGAGAATATATAAAGATAGTAATTCTTTTCAATAACAATAAATATATAGTTAAATGTATTTACTAATTAAGTTTTATTAAAAAAATAAATTGAAAGAGTTTCTTAATAAATAAATAAATAAAATTCAAAAGAAGACAATGAAGAACATGAGAAATGCCAGGCAAAAAAAAAAAAGAACATGAGAAATGAGAATGAAGTGGGACCCATAGAAGAGAGTTACAGGCAATAAGTTGCTGTTTGGATGCCTAGTAATATGTAACTGCTTTTATAGTTTTGCTTCTTCCTTCATATATTCTATTTATTTACCTTCTTTTCTTCACCAACCTCTCATCCTTCATTACTTCCTTTCATTTTTCTCTCTTTTCATTCTCTATATCCCTTCCTTCTTCTTCCCATTCCCAAATATGTATAACATACATAACACCATGTCTCCTCAAGCCCAAGCTCAGGCTCAGGGTCAACAATCTTCTAATAGGCAAACGGACAAACAGAAATCCGTGATGGTGATGGAGCCTGCACATCCCACCACCAAATCACCAATCTTTCATGGAAGCGGTAGTACTGGCAGTGGTAGTGGTGGCAGTGCTGATTCAGATGATCATGATCAAATTTCGACTGAGAGAGAGAGGAGGAAGAAGATGAGAAACATGTTTGGAACCCTTCATTCTATGCTCCCTCACCTTCATTCTAAGGTATATATACATATATTATTTAACACCTTCTTTTTCCTTGCATGATGTATAATCTATATAAGTATAAGATTGTTCCTGTGAGAAATCCAACCCAAGATTCATGAGAAGTGATATCTATATTTTAAGATTCTACACACAAAAAAACCTTCTCTTTCCTTATTACCATTTGATGATCAGATGATTCTCATTGCTAGTAAAGTTTTTATCTTTTATTGAAAGTTGAATTTTGATCAAATGAAGTTGTTTTTCTTATGTCATGGTTTTGTTTATTTTTCAAAATCATTCCAAACTAAGCAGTTAGAGTCTTAGAAGGAGAGAGAGAGAGAGCTTTAATTTTATTAAGTGATGAATCATGCCAAACCAAAACCTTGTCTCTTCCTTTCTCCCCTTCTTTGGCATGAATTCTAGGTCCCTCTTTCCCCGTTCTAATATGTAGAAGAGACAAATTAAATAGAGACCAAACTCAAACTATTCACCTAACCCTCAGGTGTCCAGATTTTCTCTGAGCAGAAATGGCTATACCAAGCAGGATTTCGTTTCAACTAAACACACATACACACAAATCAATACAAAAATGTGTCAAAATAATGAAATTGGAGTATCTCAAACTAAAATAAAAAGACTAATTTTTAGATCTATCTTACTCTCTGTATATTTTGTTTGTTTATAATTTGTACTGTAGGCAGACAAGATCACCATTGTGGATGAAGCAGTGAGCTACATCAAAGCCCTAGAGAAAACACTTGAAAATCTGGAGAAAGCGAAGGAAGAGAGGCTTAAATCTATGTCCACTACTACTTTAGGGGATTCCTCCTCTGAGAATACCTATTCAAGAGAGGCTTTCATGGCTGATCAAGCTGCATCACCTAATAATTCTGCCATTCCCATAAATTCAAATCCTTTACTCATCCCAAATTATCAAACATCCACAGGATTTGAAACCTGGTTCTCTCCAAATCTTGTGTTGAATGTTTCTGGTGAAGAAGCTCAGTTCAATATATGTTCTACTAAGAATCCATGTCTCTTCACCAACATCTGCTTCGTTCTTGACAAGCACAATATCGAGGTTCTGTATGCTCATATCTCGTCTCGCGATAATCAGAGGTTCTATATGGTTCAAGCACATGTAAGTGAGCTTAATTAATTACCCGAAAAAACATTTAATTAGGGCTTGAGCTTAATTAATTATTACCGCAAAAAAAATTTAAAATTGTTTTAATGATTATAATTAACACAATTGATGAAGACGTTCAAGTTAATTATTATATTTTATCTTTGAGATAACGAGTTCCATTCAATATAACCATAGGTAAAAATGACCTAATTCCCGATATTTCGATCAAATAATCATTAATTATTGTATAAAATTTTTAATTGGGATTAATTATCTATTGCAGGCAAACAAAGACTCAGCTGCATTTCCTGTGGAGCAAAAATTCATTCAAGCAGCTCATGAAATTGTGCCATTGCTATTTTAAATTAATCAAAATCAGCAGCAAGCAGTTAATAATTATCTTCTTTAATTTTAATTATATGTATGGAGTTTCTTAGCAAATTCTGGCGTGTCTTTAATTTGGTATAGTTCTGAAAGTTATGCATGGAATATGCATAAACCTGTGGGATTTCGTTTAATTAGTTCTAGTGCTTGTTTTAATTAATTTGCTGTTTAATTTCGGTGAAATTGTAGACTTGTGCTAATTCCGTGACTCTATAGCGGAATTCCAGACTGCTTTTAATTAATTATCATGTTCTTTTCATGCTTATTGCAAACTGTCTACTTTTGGTATGAATTTATGTTTTAGTTTCTTTCACTTTCAGTTTAAAATGTATATTTCAAGGTCTAAGTTTGAACCAATTCTACTGAGGATTTATTCAGGTCAATTTCCTTATTAATGATAAGTTTGAATGGAATCTTTTGATGTCAAATATCGTAATATCTTAGATAATATATGATATATGATATTACTTCATCTGGTTTACAATATTTACTTTGTTTGAGGTTTTTTTAATTTTTTTTTTAAATTTATCTGCAGTTTTAAGAGAACATTATTTTTTTTATAATTTTATCCCTACCTATTCATAAAATATGATTAATGAAGAACGAGTAACCAAGAATAATTAGTAAGGGTAGTTTAGTTTTCTTATATTATTTTCTCTATTTTTTAGGTGAACTAAGGAATTTTTTAGTTTCTGTGCATTTACCTTAAAAAGCAGATATTGTGAACTGAATAGAATATATAGTATAAAATATTATGGTGTTTACAGTACTAGCGTTTGGTATGACAATAACTTCTTAATTTTTTAAATTTCCTAGTATTTAAGACATGTAAGATACATATATTTGATGTTTTTGTTGAATAACATAACTATTTCTAAACTTATTTAACCTCGTAAATTTTAAGAAAATACATCTTATAAATATGACAGGGTACAAAACACACCGTATAATGTTTGGAGCATGAGTAAATATTACCTTTTTCTTTCTAAAATATGCTTGATTTATATATTATCAATTTATTTTTCAAAAAATAATTGAAAATTTTACATTCAATATTATCTATTTTACTTTTGCCACTAGGCCAATTACAATGTCATAATTTTAAAGCATTACTGCATTAGGAACAAATTAAAACGTTTAATTAGAATCCAATTTACACCGAAGAACGTGAATTCATCTCATTAGCCATCTTATATGTAATTCTCATAATGATTAAAGGGAAAAGATCTTAATTTCCTTCAACTCAACTTCTCCACCTCCTCTCTATATATAAGTTTCATTTTTGCATAAGATCAAAAAAAATGTATAATTAAAAATAGTTCTTCTAATAAGAGCTCGAGCCTTTTTAAAATATATATTTGGAAATCGAACCATGCATGCAGCCTTTTAACAACTTTTATAAACAAGAATATAGAAATTTCGAATATAAATCCTACTATTTTCCAATTTAGAATAGTAATACCAATTTTGTAAATAATTCATACCTACACAATTAACGCATAACTGTCATTGTACTGCTAAACGAATGTTCAAATATAAAAATTCAGAATCTATATAAACCCTAACGATTGCCTTTTAGCATTTAGAATAATAATCGCTATTGTTATAATTCGTATGCACATAATTAATGCATAATTGTCAGTGTACTATTAACCGAATGTTCAAATATAAAATTTGAACTATAAATCTTAACGATTACCTTTTAGAGTTTAGGATTTTAGAATTTTAGGGTTTTAACAATTTAAAATAATTACCGTCATTGTTATAATTCGTACGTGCATAATCAATAATACATAACTTTCAATGTACAACTAATTGAATGTTCAAATATGGAAATTCGAAAATAAACCCAAAAGCTTTGTCTTTTAGCAATTTAGAATAATATCTATCATTGTTTTAATCCGTACGTATATAATTAAAGCACAACAACCTATTAATGTATTATTGACAAATATTTTTTAGTATAGTTTAATTTTTTTAATCTCAAAAGCAAATTAAAGAATGTGTAGGAGATAATTATGAAATATAGAGCAGGCAATTTCTCAATACCAAATAAAAATAAGTAAAAAATTAAAGCAAGATATATTATTTATCACTTGTGCAACATAATCAGCAAGCCATTGAAGACGAGCTCTAGTAACAACTCCTCTTATGTACTTTATACACTTTAAAAGATTTGCATTTTAACACATTTCGTTCTCGTCTATTTGGTAACAATATGATTTAAAACTCGATCTTATATTTTTTTTATTAGAATATTTATAACTTCACATATGACATATTTTATTCTTTAGAAAAACATTTCTTTTACTAGAAAAGAAATTGTATCAATTAAATATTACGGAGATACTAAAACTTTGATACTGATAACTATATAATATAATAATTATTAGAGTTTATAATTATTAAAGATGAAGATGAAAGAGAGTGTGAATTGGAATATAGAAGTGTAAGTTCCTTGGAAGAGAGTTGACAGAATTCATGATCTATGTGTAATCATTTCGTATAGTTATAACGTTTCCATGCATCTTTTTCACTTAACTTATGGAGAGGCCAGTTTTAGTCTTTAGATATTAAAAAAATTGTTTTTTATTTATTTATTATTCTATTTTCCTATTTGGACTTTTGGAGCAGCCAGTAACAACAAATTTTTGTTACATAAATAAACACTTTTTATATAAGTTATGGAAACAATATCACAAATTTTGATTATTCTAGGGTAAATTACATTAAATAATTCCTCTAAAAATTCATTAAAATGGTATATATTGTTATTCTAATTTAAGAATTACCCTCATTCTCTAATATATTGTCTATTAATAAATAGAAATTATAGAGAATATATAAAGACAGTAATTCTTTTCAATAACATTAAATATATAGTTAAATATAATTAAGTTTTATTAAAAAAAATAAATTGAAAGAGTTTCTTAATAAATAAATAAATAAATAAAATCCAAAAGAAAACAATGAAGAACATGAGAAATGAGAAGGAAGTGGGACCCATAGAAGAGAGTTACTGGCAATAAGTTGTTGTTTGGTTGCCTAGTAATATGTAACTGCTTTTATCCTTTTGCTTCTTCATTCATATATTCTTTTATTTATTTCATTTCTTTTCTTCACCAACCTCTAATCCTGCACTATTTCCTTTCATTTTGCTCTCCAATCATTCTCTATATCCATTCCTTCTTCTTCCCAATCCCAAATATGTATAACGCACATAACATCATGTCTCCTCAAGCCCAAGCCCAAGCTCAAGCACAGGCACAGGCTCAAGCTCAGGCTCAGGCTCAACAATCTTCTAACAGACAAAAGGACAAACAGAAATCCGTGATGGTGATGGAGCCTGCACGTCCCACCACCAAATTACCAACCTTTCATGGAAGTGGTAGTCTTAGTGGAGGCGGTGCTGATTCAGATGATCATGATAACATTTGGACTGAGAGAGAGAGGAGGAGGAAGATGAGAGACATGTTTGGAATCCTTCATTCTATGCTTCCTCACCTTCATTCTAAGGTATATATATATAACACCTTCTTCTTCCTTGCATGATCTATGATCTATATAAGTATAAGATTTTTCCTTTAACAAATCTAACCCAAGATTCATGATAAGTGATTTCTTTTATTTAAGATTTTACTCTAAAAATCTTCTTTTTCCTTACAATTTGATGATGATCAGATGATTCTCATTGCTAATAAAGTTTTTTTCTTTTAGTGAAAGTTGAATTTTAATCCAATGAAGTTATTTTTCTTATGCCGTGGTTTTGTTAGCTTTTCAAAATCATTCCCAACTAAGTAGTTAGAGTCTTAGAAGGAGAGAGAGAACTTTTATTAATTAATGAATCACGCCAAACCAAAAACTACTTGTCTCTTCCTTTCTCCCCTTCTTCGGCATGAATTCTAGGTCCCTCTTTCCGCGTTGCTAGTATGTTGAAGAGACAAATTAAGCAGACGAAACTCAAACTATTCACCTAGCCTTCAGGTGCCCAAAATCTCTCTGAGCAAAAATGCCTGCACCAAGCAGGATTTCGTTTCAACTAAACACACATACACACATATCAATACAAAAAATTGTCAAAATTATGAAATTGGAGTATCTCAAACCAAAAGAAAAAGAAAAAGATCAATTTTTAGATCTATCTTACTCTCTATATATCTTGTTTGTTTATATTTTGTACTGTAGGCAGACAAGACCACCATTGTGGAAGAAGCGGTGAGCTACATCAAAACCCTAGAGGAAACAGTTGAAAATTTGGAGAAAGTGAAGGAAGAGAGGCTGAAATCTATGTCCACTACTACTTTAGGGAATCCCTCCTCTGAGAATACCTATTCAAGAGAGGCTTTCATGGCTGATCAAGCTGCAGAACTTAATAATTCTGCCATTCCCATAAATTCAAATCCTTTACTCATCCCAAATTACCAAACATCCACAGGATTTGAAACTTGGTCCTCTCCAAATCTTGTTTTGAATGTTTCTGGTGAAGACGCCCAGTTCAGTATATGCTCTACCAAGAAGCCATGTCTCTTCACCACCATCTGCTTCGTTCTTGACAAGCACAATATCGAGGTTTTGTCTTCTCATATCTCGTCTCGCGATAATCAGAGGTTCTATATGGTTCAAGCACATGTAAGTGAACTTAATTAAAAGATTTAATTTTTTCAATGAATATAATTAATTAACATGATTGAAGTTGCTTGAGTTAATTATTATATTGTACGTATCTTTGAGATAACGAGTTCCATTAAATATAACGATAGGTAAAAATGACCTAATTACCTATATTTCGGTCAAATAATCATTAATTATTGTATAAATTTTTAATTGGGAATAATTTATTGCAGGCAAAGAAAGACTCTGATGCATTTCCTGTGGAGCAAAAATTCATTCAAGCAGCTCATGAAATTGTGCCATTGCTCACTTAAATTAATCAAAATCAGCAGCAAGCTTAATAATTATCTTCTTTAATTTCAATTATATGTATGGAGTTTCTTAGCAAATTCTAGCGTGTCTTTAATTTGGTAGTTCTATAAAGTTATGAATGGAATATGCATAAACCTGTGGGCTTTCGTTTAATTAGTTCTAGTGCTTGTTTTAATTAATTTGCTATTTAATTTCTGTGAAATTGTAGACTTGTGCTAATTCTGTGACTCCATAGCGGAATTCCAGACTACTTTTAATTAATTATCATGTTCTTTTCATGCTTATTGCAAACTGTCTACTTTTGGAATAAATTTATGTTTCAGTTTCTTTCAGTTTAAAATGCATATTTCAAGGTCTAAGTTTGAACCAATTCTACTGAGGATATATATATTTTGGTTAATTTCCTTATTAATGATAAGTTTGAATGGAATCTTTTGATCTTAGATATCGTAATATCTCAGATAATATATAATATATGATATTACTCTATCTAGTTCACAATATTTAATTTACTTTGTTCGATTTTTTTTTAATTTTTTTTTCAATTTATCCACTGTTTTAAATGAACAATAATTCATTTTTTTTTTATAATTTTATCCCTACCTATTCATAAGATAAGATTAATGAAGAAAGAGTAAGCAGGAATAATTTAGTATGGGTAGTTTAGTTTTCTTATATCATTTTCTCTATTTTTTAAGTGAACTAATGATTTTTTTAGTTTGTGTGTATTTATCTTAAAAAGCAAATATTGGGAACTGTATAGAGTGTATAACATAAAATAGGACAAAACTTATATGCTATTGCTTACATGCTTTTGGTAAGGTTAACTAATTAAAAAGAGAAATGTTGTAAGAACCGAACCGGACAAAGACTCGGACAAGTGTTCGGTTCATGGTCTGATCGGTTTAACCGGTCGAACCGGATGATGCAATAAATAATAAATATTAATTATTATTAATATATAAAATGACATCACTCAAATTTTAGGTTTCAATATACATAATTTTGAAGTTTTAAATTACATGACTTCTCAAAGTTTTAATTTTCAAAACTTGTCAAACTCTAAAAGAACTTAATAAAACAAAATATGAAATTCTTGATAATCATGACTTTTAAATTTTAATTTTCAATATTTTTCTAATTTTAATTTTTAAGATTTCACTAATTTCCGTTTTATGTTTTTTTTTTTTTGAAAAATAAAATTGGACCGGTTGGACGCCGGTCCAATCCGGTCCAACTAGGAAAACGGTTCTTTTGGTCCAACCGACTCGCCTTTGTATTCAGTTGGCGGTTGAACCGGTCGGACCGTCCGGTTCTTACAACATTGAAAAAGAGACATGTGTCAATTTTCTTCTTAAATTAACACATGTCTCTTTTTAATTGGTTAACCTTACCAAAAGCATGTAAGCAACAACACATAAATTTTTTCCTGTAAAATACTATGGTGTTTACAATACTAGCGTTTGGTATGACAATAACTTCTTAATTTTTTAAACTTCTTAGTATATTTTACATCTAAGATGCATATATTCGATATTTTTGTTGAATAACATAACTTTTTTTAAACTTACTTATTTTACCTCATAAATTTTAAGAAAATACATCTTATAAATATGACAGCTTAAAAAAAACACCATATAATGTTTGGAACATGAGTAAATATTACCTTTTTCTTTCTAAAATATGCTTGATTTATATATTTTATCAATTTATTTTTCAAAAAATAAATAGAAAAAATTACATTCAATATTATCTATTAATTTCTTTCAAGTAATTATTGTCGATTAATCTATTTCCTTTCATTCGAACAACACATGTTGCTAATCATTTGCGTTAACCTACATTGAAGTTAACAAAATACAAGCCAACCTTAATCAATATAATTTTTTAAATGTTTGGAAAAATTTGTTGATCATTTTTTTAAACCCAAAAGCTTAGCCTTTTAGCAATTTAGAATAATATTTGTCATTCTCTTAATCCGTACGTGCATAATTAAAGCACAACAACCTTCTAATGTATTATTCACAAATATTTTTTAATATAATTTTTTTTATCTCAAAAGCAAATTAAAGAATGTGTAGAAGATAATTCTGAAATATAGAGCAAGCAATTTCTGAATACCAAGAACTTATCAACCAAATAAAAATAAGTAAAAAATTAAAGTAAGATATTATATTATTATTTATCATTTATGCAATATAATCAACTAGCTGTTGAGGGTGAGGAAAAACCCTAGCTGTAGTAACAACTCCTCTTAGTTTATTTGGGGAATGATTATGTTGATTAAGTGCTAATTATTTTAAGGTCAAATACCCATTTTGGTCCTTTATGTTTCCCAAAAGTTTTATATTTGTCCTTCAGGTTTCATTAAAGTTCTATATTGGTCCTTTATGTTTCATTCAAGTTCTATATTGGTCCTTTATGTTTTATTGAAGTTTTATATTGATCCTTTATGTTTCATTCAAGTCCTATATTGGTCCTTTATGTTTTATTGAAGTTTTATATTGGTCCTTTATGTTTCATGGAAGTTTCATATTGGTCCTCTCAGCATGATTTTCTTTTTGGTTTAAATGATACCGTTTAGGTGTTTTTGGTGTGTCTAAGGCCACGTCAGCTATCTAATACACGTAGGAAAGATTATGTGTCCACCTCAGCACGCCACATCAGCAGTTGACTTAAGAAATTGACGGATTAGGACGGAAGAACCAATTTAGAACTTCTAGAAAACATAAAGGACTAATTTAAAAATTTTGAAACATAAAGGACTAATTTAAAACTTGAGTTAAACATAGAGAACCAAAATGAACCTTTGAACTTATTTTAATATGTTTATGATTAATTTGTATGAGTCAATTAACCAACTCTAGTTGATTAAATATTTTATTTATTTATTTATTTATTCCAATTCTTTTTTTGGTTTTCCAAGGTATCCCTCAGTCCGACAGGCCAAGGACTAATCCTCCGCGGATCTGAGCTCCATTTAAGGGTTTGTCGCTGGCCAATTAGTTGCTACATAGATAAGGTGAGATTCGAACCCCCAACACTTACTTAAGCGACTTAGTGAGCTAACCACTAGACCAACTTCTTTAACCTCTTTTGTTTCACAGTGAAGAATCTCGTGCAGGGCTGACAGAAAACAGAAAGAAAGCTCACACATAATTAATAATTGCTATTTTTCATACATAACGCTCATATTATTATTATTATTATTATTATTTTGTTTCATAACGCTCATATTATTGGTTAAAGAAAATGTGTTCTTACAAATATTGTTAGCAATGGTTAGACAATAGACAATACACCTTTTTCTCATTCCTTCTGCTCTCTTTGCAATGCCAATCTCATGATGAGCTTGAGTAGAAAGGGTGGTACTCATTTTAGACTCAAACTCACTCTATATAAATTATTTATTTTTAATATATAAAAATTATATTTTTAGCATCAATTTTCTTGAGATAATTAACATTTTTTATTTCTAATATTTCTATATAATATATTTGATAACTTGGAAGAAGCAGAGTGTGAATTGGAATATACAAGTGTAAGTTACTTGGAAGAAAGTTGACAGAATTCATGATCTGTGTGTAACCATTTCGTATATTTATAACGCTTCCATCTTTTTTACTTAACTTATGGAGAGGCCACTTTTAGTCTCTTTAGATATTAAAAAAATGCTTTTATATTTATTTATTATTCTATTTTCCTATTTGGACTTAGTTTGAAACATAACGCAGATATGTTACATAAATTAATTAAAAGATAGAAACTTAAAATATTTCAAAGGGTGATACATGTGATCAGATCATATATATATATATAGAAGATTCTTGAAATATGTTTCCCCAAGAAATTTACCTAATTTAACTCATATTAAGTATGTATCGTGAGACAAATAAAAATTTAATTGTAGGATTCTTTTTTTAAAATATTGCAACTAGGATTTTTTAGCTTCGTCTTAGCTGGTTTAAAATTCTATCATTGTCGAGTGATTTTAAAGCCACAATCTGAGACATTATATTAATTTAATAAAAAAAAATTAAAAATATCTATTTAATTGTCCAATAATATAAGGCAATTCCTTAAATATTACTAGAAAAAATGAACATTTTTTAAGTTATGGAAAAAATATCACAAATTTTGATTATTTCACAGTAAATTACATTAAATTCCTCTAAAAATTCATTGAAATTGCATATATTATTATTCTAATTTAAGAATTACCCTCATTCTCTATTTTATTGTCTATTAATAAATAGAAATTTTTGTAGAGAATATATAAAGATAGTAATTCTTTTCAATAACAATAAATATATAGTTAAATGTATTTACTAATTAAGTTTTATTAAAAAAATAAATTGAAAGAGTTTCTTAATAAATAAATAAATAAAATCCAAAAGAAGACAATGAAGAACATGAGAAATGCCAGGCAAAAAAAAAAGAACATGAGGAATGAGAATGAAGTGGGACCCATAGAAGAGAGTTACAGGCAATAAGTTGCTGTTTGGATGCCTAGTAATATGTAACTGCTTTTATCGTTTTGCTTCTTCCTTCATATATTCTATTTATTTACCTTCTTTTCTTCACCAACCTCTCATCCTTCATTACTTCCTTTCATTTTTCTCTCTTTTCATTCTCTATATCCCCTCCTTCTTCTTCCCATTCCCAAATATGTATAACATACATAACACCATGTCTTCTCAAGCCCAAGCTCAGGCTCAGGGTCAACAATCTTCTAATAGGCAAACGGACAAACAGAAATCCGTGATGGTGATGGAGCCTGCACATCCCACCACCAAATCACCAATCTTTCATGGAAGCGGTAGTACTGGCAGTGGTAGTGGTGGCAGTGCTGATTCAGATGATCATGATCAAATTTCAACTGAGAGAGAGAGGAGGAAGAAGATGAGAAACATGTTTGGAACCCTTCATTCTATGCTCCCTCACCTTCATTCTAAGGTATATATACATATATTATTTAACACCTTCTTTTTCCTTGCATGATGTATGATCTATATAAGTATAAGATTGTTCCTGTGAGAAATCTAACCCAAGATTCATGAGAAGTGATATCTATTTTTTAAGATTCTACACACAAAAAAACCTTCTCTTTCCTTATTACCATTTGATGATCAGATGATTCTCATTGCTAGTAAAGTTTTTATCTTTTATTGAAAGTTGAATTTTGATCAAATGAAGTTGTTTTTCTTATGTCATGGTTTTGTTTATTTTTCAAAATCATTCCAAACTAAGCAGTTAGAGTCTTAGAAGGAGAGAGAGAGAGAGCTTTAATTTTATTAAGTGATGAATCATGCCAAACCAAAACCTTGTCTCTTCCTTTCTCCCCTTCTTTGGCATGAATTCTAGGTCCCTCTTACAAATTAAATAGAGACCAAACTCAAACTATTCACCTAACCCTCAGGTGCCCAGATTTTCTCTGAGCAGAAATGGCTATACCAAGCAGGATTTCGTTTCAACTAAACACACATACACACAAATCAATACAAAAATGTGTCAAAATAATGAAATTGGAGTATCTCAAACTAAAATAAAAAGACTAATTTTTAGATCTATCTTACTCTCTGTATATTTGTTTGTTTATAATTTGTACTGTAGGCAGACAAGATCACCATTGTGGATGAAGCAGTGAGCTACATCAAAGCCCTAGAGAAAACACTTGAAAATCTGGAGAAAGCGAAGGAAGAGAGGCTTAAATCTATGTCCACTACTACTTTAGGGGATTCCTCCTCTGAGAATACCTATTCAAGAGAGGCTTCCATGGCTGATCAAGCTGCAGCACCTAATAATTCTGCCATTCCCATAAATTCAAATCCTTTACTCATCCCAAATTATCAAACATCCACAGGATTTGAAACCTAGTTCTCTCCAAATCTTGTGTTGAATGTTTCTGGTGAAGAAGCTCAGTTCAATATATGTTCTACTAAGAATCCATGTCTCTTCACCAACATCTGCTTCGTTCTTGACAAGCACAATATCGAGGTTTTGTATGCTCATATCTCGTCTCGCGATAATCAGAGGTTCTATATGGTTCAAGCACATGTAAGTGAGCTCAATTAATTACCCGAAAAAACATTTAATTAGGGCTTGAGCTTAATTAATTATTACCGCAAAAAAAATTTAAAATTGTTTTAATGATTATAATTAACACAATTGATGAAGACGTTCAAGTTAATTATTATATTTTATCTTTGAGATAACGAGTTCCATTCAATATAACCATAGGTAAAAATGACCTAATTCCCGATATTTCGATCAAATAATCATTAATTATTGTATAAAATTTTTAATTGGGATTAATTATCTATTGCAGGCAAACAAAGACTCAGCTGCATTTCCTGTGGAGCAAAAATTCATTCAAGCAGCTCATGAAATTGTGCCATTGCTATTTTAAATTAATCAAAATCAGCAGCAAGCAGTTAATAATTATCTTCTTTAATTTTAATTATATGTATGGAGTTTCTTAGCAAATTCTGGCGTGTCTTTAATTTAGTAGTTCTGAAAGTTATGCATGGAATATGCATAAACCTGTGTGCTTTTCTTTAATTAGTTCTAGTGCTTGTTTTAATTAATTTGCTGTTTAATTTCGGTGAAATTGTAGACTTGTGCTAATTCCGCGACTCTATAGCGGAATTCCAGACTGCTTTTAATTAATTATCATGTTCTTTTCATGCTTATTGCAAACTGGCTACTTTTGGTATGAATTTATGTTTTAGTTTCTTTCACTTTCAGTTTAAAATGTATATTTCAACTTTCAAGGTCTAAGTTTGAACCAATTCTACTGAGGATATATTCAGGTCAATTTTCTTATTAATGATAAGTTTGAATGGAATCTTTTGATCTCAAATATCGTAATATCTTAGATAATATATGATATTACTTCATCTGGTTCACAATATTTACTTTGTCTGAGGTTTTTTTTTATTTTTTTTAAATTTATCTGCAGTTTTAAGATAACATTAATTTTTTTTTTATAATTTTATCCCTACCTATTCATAAAATATGATTAATGAAGAAAGAGTAACCAAGAATAATTAGTAAGGGTAGTTTAGTTTTCTTATATCATTTTCTTTATTTTTTAGGTGAACTAATGAATTTTTTAGTTTGTGTGCATTTATCTTAAAAAATAGATATTGTGAACTGGATAGAATATATTGTATAAAATATTATGGTGTTTACAGTACTAGCGTTTGGTATGACAATAACTTCTTAATTTTTTTAACTTCCTAGTATTTCAGACATGTAAGATGCATATATTCGATGTTTTTGTTGAATAACATAACTTTTTCTAAACTTATTTAACCTCGTAAATTTTAAGAAAATACATCTTATAAATTTGACAGTGTACAAAACACACCGTACGTATAATATTTGGAGCATGAGTAAATATTACCTTTTTCTTTCTAAAATATGCTTGATTTATATATTATCAATTTATTTTTCAAAAAATAATTAGAAAACATTACATGCATTCAATATAATCTATTTTCACTTTTGCCTCTATTATATTCCAATTGCAATGTCATAATTTTAAAGCATTAGGAACAAATTAAAACGTTTAATTTGAATCCAATTTACATCTAAGAACGTGAATATATCATGAATAGATAACATAAGGGTAAAGATGAAGAAAATGAGAAATTAAAAGAGATATTAATTTAAGAATAAAAGGAATATGGTAGGAATTTTATACAGTTAATTGATTATAAAATTGATAGTGATATTTTCTTCTATTAATTAAAGAGATGTTGCAATTAATAAAAAAAATAAAGGGACAAGGGGATAAATATAATTTCTTTCAAGTAATTATTGCCAATTAATCTATTTCCTTTCATTTGAACAACACATATTACTAATTATTTGCGTCAACCCACATTGAAGTTAACAAAATACAAGCCAACCTAAATCAATATAATTTTTAAAAAGTTTGGAAAAATTTGTTGATCATTTTTTAAAACTATATATAAATTAATGAGACAATCTTCTTTGAAGATTGATTAAGATATATGGTACAGTTTACTTGAGTTTGAAGTGTATGTCATTAGTTGCAATGGTATACTTTAGTGCAGTCAAGTTAACTTCATCTCATTAGCCATCTTAAGTAATTCTCATAATGATTAAAGGGAAAAGATCTCAATTTCCTTCAACTCAACTTCTCCACCTCCTCTCTATATATAAGTTTCATTTTTGCATAAGATCAAAAAATATGTATAATTAGAAATAGTTCTTCTAATAAGAATCGAGCCTTTTTAAAATATATACTTGGAAATCGAACCATGCATGCAGCCTTTTAACAACTTTTATTAACAAGAATATAGAAATTTGGAATATAAACCCTACCATTTTCCAATTTAGAATAATGATACCACTTTTTAATTAATTCGTACGTACATAATTAACGCATAACTGCTATTGTATTGCTAATCGAATGTTCAAACATAAAAATTCAGAATTTATATAAACTCTAACAATTGCCTTTTAGCATTTAGAATAATAATCGCTATTGTTGTAATTCGTACGTACACAATTAATGCATAACTGTCAATGTACTACTAACCGAATGTCCGAATATAAAAATTTGAACTATAAACCCTAACGATTGCCATTTAGGGTTTAGGGTTTTAGAGGATTTTAGCAATTCAAAATAATTACTGCCATTGTTGTAATCCGTACGTGCATAATTAATAATGCATAACTTCCAATTAGGGATGGCACCCGCTATGTGCGTGGGCGGCGGAGTGCTCTCCCCGTCGCCGCCCTGCCACCTCCAAAGTGCCACCATCCCCGTCCCTGATCCCCGTCGTGGGAAGAAATTTCCACCCATCCCCGTCCCCACCCTCCCCGCAAGGATCCCGAAATATATTTAAAAAATAATAAAATAATATATATATATATATATATATATATATATATATATATATATATATATGAGTTGACTTAATCCTAATAGAAAAGTAACCTATAAAATTATATTAAAAAATGTCATATTAAATAAATTTAATTGAAAAATATCAACAAACACATAATTTTACCAAAATTCATTAAAAAGCCTAACAATCAATAAAGATTATAACAAAGTTAACAACACAACGTAAAAAGCGTGAGTGAATTACGTTAAATTTTAGGTATAATAAAAATTAATAAAATGTTATATATAAAATATTAATATAATAAATTAATAATATTAAATAAAATTACATATATACCCTCGGGGACGGGGATCATACGGGAACCCTACGGGGCAGGAGACATGTTTCTCGTCCCCGAATTGCCATCGGGGATAATTTTTTTTCCATTACCGTCCTCGCAGAAAAAAAATCCCTGTATATAAGGCCCCACACGGAGAATTCCCATGAAAAAAATTGCCATCCCTACTTCCAATGTACAACTAATTGAGTGTTCAAATATAGATATTCGAAATATAAACCCAAAAGCATTGCCTTTTAGCAATTTAGAATAATATCTGTGATTGTTTTAATCCGTATGTGCATAATTAAAGCACAACAATAAACCTACTAATGTATTATTGACAAATGTTTTTTGGTATAATTTTTTTTTATCTCAAAAGCAGATTAAAGAATGTGTAGGAGATAATTCTGAGATATAGAGCAGGCAATTTCTAAATACCAAGAACCTATCAACCAAATAAAAATAAGTAAAAAATTAAAGTAAGCTATTATTTACCATTTATGCAACATAATCAACAAGCCGTTGAGGGTGAGAAAAAACCATAGCTGTAGTAACAACTCCTCTTAGTTTATTTGGGAAATGGTTACGTTGATTAAGTGTATGATTTTGGTCGTCAAATGAAATTGTTGCGATTTAACAGACGATTAATATGATATTTGCAAAAAAAAAAAAGCAGATAACTATGATTATAGTATTATACACTTTAACAGATTTGTATTTTAACACATTTCGTTCCCGTCTATTTGGGTCAATCTTATATTTTTTTATTAGAATATTTATAACTTTACATATAACATATTTTATTATATTCTTTAGAAAAACATTTCTTTTACTAGAAAGGAAATTGTATCAATTAAATATTACGGAGATACTAAAACTTTGATACTTATAACTATATAATATAATAATTATTAGAGTTTATAATTATTAAAGATGAAGATGAAAGAGAGTGTGAATTGGAATATAGAAGTGTAAGTTCCTTGGAAGAGAGTTGACAGAATTCATGATCTATGTGTAATCATTTCGTATATTTATAACGTTTCCACTTTCCATGCATCTTTTTCACTTAACTTATGGAGAGGCCAGTTTTAGTCTTTAGATATTAAAAAAATTGTTTTATATTTATTTATTATTCTATTTTCCTATTTGGACTTTTGGAGCAGCCAGTAACAACAAATTTTTGTTACATAAATAAACACTTTTTATATAAGTTATGGAAACAATATCACAAATTTTGATTATTCTAGAGTAAATTACATTAAATTCCTCTAAAAATTCATTGAAATTGCTTATATTATTATTCTAATAAGAATTACCCACATTCTATTAATAAATAGAAATTTGTATAGAGAATATATAAAGACAGTAAATTCTTTTCAATAACATTAAATATATAGTTAAATATATTTAATAATTAAGTTTTATTAAAGAATAAATTGAAAGAGTTTCTTAATAAATAAATAAATAAAATCCAAAAGAAGACAATGAAGAACATGAGAAATGAGGAGGAAGTGGGACCCATAAAAGAGAGTTCCAGGCAATAAGTTGCTGTTTGGATGCCTAGTAATATGTAACTGCTTTTATCTTTTTGCTTCTTCGCTCATATATTCTTTTATTTATTTCCCTTCTTTTCTTCATCAACCTCTCATCCTTTACTACTTCCTTTCATTTTGCTCTCTTTTCATTCTCTATATCCCTTCCTTCTTCTTCCTATTCCCAAATATGTATAACGCACATAACATCATGTCTCCTCATGCCCAAGCCCAAGCTCAGGCACAGGCACAGGCTCAAGCTCAAGCTCAACAATCTTCTAACAGGCAAAAGGACAAACAGAAATCCGTCATGGTGATGGAGTTTGCACGTCCCTCCACCAAATTACCAACCTTTCATGGAAGTGGTAATGGTAGTGGTGGCGGTGCTGATTTAGATGATTATGATCACATTTGGACTGAGAGAGAAAGGAGGAGGAAGATGAGAGACATGTTTGGAATCCTTCATTCTATGCTCCCTCACCTTCATTCTAAGGTATATATATATATATATATATATATATATATATATATATATATATATATAACACCTTCTTCTTCCTTGCATGATCTATGATCTATGTAAGTATAAGATTCTTCCTCTAAGAAATCTAACCCAAGATTCATGAGAAGTGATATATCTTTAATTTAAGATTTTACTCTAAAAATCTTCTCTTTCCTTACAATTTGATGATGATCTGATGATTCTCATTGCTAATAAAGTTTTCTTCTTTCAGTGAAAGTTGAATTTTAATCCAATGAAGTTGTTTTTCTTATCTCATGGTTTTGTTAGCTTTTCAAAATCATTCCAAACTAAGCAGTTAGAGTCAGAGAGAGAGAGAGAGAGAGAGAGAGAGAGAGAGAGAGAGAGAGAGAGAGAGAGAGAGAGAGAGAGAGAGAGAGAGAGAGAGAGAGAGAGAGAAAACTCAAACTATTTACCTAGCCCTTAGGTGCCCATAATCTCTCTGAGCAAAAATGCCTGCACCAAGCAGGATTTCGTTTCAACTAAACACACATAAACACATATCAATACAAAAAATTTTCAAAATTATGAAATTGGAGTATCTCAAACCAAAAGAGAAAGAAAAAGTCTAATTTTTAGATCTATCTTACTCTCTGTATATTTTTTTTGTTTATAATTTGTACTGTAGGCAGACAAGACCACCATTGTGGATCAAGCAGTGAGCTACATCAAAGCCCTAGAGCAAACACTTGAAAATCTGGAGAAAGTGAACGAAGAGAGGCTGAAATCTATGTCCACTACTACTTTAGGGGATTCTTCCTCTGAGAATACCTATTCAAGAGAGGCTTTCATGGCTGATCAAGCTGCAAACCCTAATAATTCTGCCATTCCCATAAATTCAAATCCTTTACTCATCCCAAATTATCAAACATCCACAGGATTTGAAATCTGGTCCTCTCCAAATCTTGTGTTGAATGTTTTTAGTGAAGATGCTCAGTTTAGTATGTGCTCTACCAAGAAGCCATGTCTCTTCACCACCATCTGCTTTGTTTTTTACAAGCACAATATCGAGGTTTTGTCTTCTCATATCTCGTCTCGCGATAATCAGAGGTTCTATATGGTTCAAGCACATGCATGTAAGTGAGCTTAATTAATTACTCGAAAGAAGATTTTGTTTTTTCAATGAATATAATTAATTAACATGATTGAAGTTGTTTGAGTTAATTATTATATTGTATCTTTGAGATAATGAGTTCCATTCAATATAACGATAGGTAAAAATGACCTAATTACCAATATTTCGGTCAAATAATCGTTAATTATTGTATAAATTTTTAATTGGGATTAATTTATTGCAGGCAAAGAAAGACTCAGATGCATTTCCTGTGGAGCAAAAATTCGTTCAAGCAGCTCATGAAATTGTGCCATTGCTCTCCTAAATTAATCAAAATCAGCAGGAAGCAGTTAATAATTATCTTCTTTAATTTCAATTATATGTATGGAGTTTCTTAGCAAATTCTGGCGTGTCTTTAATTTGGTAGTTCTGAAAGTTATGCATGGAATATGCATAAACCTGTGGGCTTTCGTTTAATTAGTTCTAGTGCTTGGTTTAATTAATTTGTTGTTTATTTTCTGTGAAATTGTAGACTTGTGCTAATTCTGTGACTCCATAGCGGAATTTCAGAGTGCTTTTAATAATTAATTATCATGTCCTTTTCATGCTTATTGCAAACTGTCTACTTTTGGTATGAATTTTTGTTTCAGTTTCTTTCAGTTTCAGTTTAAAATGGATATTTCAAGGTCTAAGTTGAACCAAATTCTACTGAGGATATATTCATGTCAATATCCTTGTTAATGATAAGTTTGAATAGAATTTTGTCATCTCAAATATCGTAGTATCTCAAATAATATATGATATATAATATTACTCCCTCTGGTTCACAATATCTGCTTTGTTTAGTGTTTTTATTTTTTTCAATTTATCTGCTGTTTTACAAAATCAAAAAAATATTAATTATTTTCTTATAATTTTATCCCTACCTATTCCGAAGATAAGAGTAATTAATTAAGTAGAAATAATTTAGTAAGGGTAGTTTAGTCTTCTTATCTCATTTTCTCTACTTTTTAGATGAACTAAGAATTTTTTTAGTCTATGTGCATTTACCTTAAAAAATAGACATTATAAACCGGAGGCAATATAATATAAAATATTATGATATTTACAATACTAACGTTTGGTATGACAATAACTTCTTAAATTTTTTAAACTTCCTAGTATTTCACACGTAAGATGCATATATATGTTCGATATTTTTGTTGAATAATATAACTTTTTTTAAATTACTTATTTAACCTCATAAATTTTAATAAAATACCTCTTATAAATATGACAACGTACAAAACAACCGAATAATGTTTGAAGCATGAGTAAATATTACCTTTTTATTCCTAAAATATACTTTTTTTTATATTATCAATTTATTTTTCAAAAAAACATTAGAAAAAATTACATTCAATATTATCTATTTTTACTTTTTCCTTCAGGCCAATTACAATGTCATAATTTTAAAGCATTAGGAACAAATTAAAACGTTTAATTTGAATCCAATTTACACCGAAGAACGTGAATATCATGAATACATAACATAAGGGGAAAGATGAAGAAGATGAGAAAAGAGATCTTAATCTAAGAATAAAAGGAATATGGTAGTACTTTTAAACAGTTAATTGATTATAAGGTTGATAGTGATATTTTCTTAAATTAAAGAGATGTTGCAATAATTAATAAAAAAAATAAAGGACAAGGGGATAAATATAATTATTTTCAAGTTATTCTTGCCAATTAGTTTATTTCCTTTCATTTAAATAAAACATGTTACTAATCATTTGCGTCAACCCACATTAAAGTTAATAAAATACAAAATACAGGCCAACTAATCAATATAATTTTTAGAAAGTTTGGAAATAATTTTTGATCATTTTTTAAAACTATATACAAATTAATGAGCCGGTCTTCTTTGAAGATTGATTAAGATATATGGTATAGTTTACTTGAGTTTGAAGTGTATGTCATTAGTTGCAATGGTATACTTTAGTGCAGTCAAATTAATTAACTTCATCTCATTAGCCATCTTATGTAATTCTCATAATGATTAAAGGGAAAAGATCTCAATTTCCTTCAACTCAACTTCTCCACCTCCTCTCTATGCATAAGTTTCATTTTCGCATAAGATAAAAAAAAATATGTATAATTAAAATAGTTCTTCTAATAAGAGCTCGAGCCTTTTTAAGATATAGATTTGGAAATCGAACCATGCATGCATGCAGCCTTTTAACCACTTTTATAAACAAGAATATAGAAATTTGGAATATAAATCTTACCTTTTTCCAATTTAGAATAATAATTAATTCATACGTACATAATTAACGCATAACTGTCATTCTACTGCTAATCGAATGTTCAAACATAAAAATTCAAAATCTATATAAACTCTAACAATTGCATTTTAGCATTTAGAATAATAACCGCCATTGTTGTAATTCGTACGTACATAGTTAATGCATAACTGTCAATATACTACTAACCGAATGTTCAAATATAGAAATTCGAAATATAAACTCTAAACCCTAATGATTGTCTTTTAGCAATTTAGAATAATAACCGCCAATGTTGTAATCCGTACGTGCATAATTAATGCATGCATAACTTATGTACTACTAATCATCAAATGTTCAAATATAGAAATTCGAAATATAAACCCTAAAGCTTTGCCTTTTATCAACCAAATAAAAATAAGTAAGAAATTAAAGCAAGATATTATTTATCATTTATGCAACATATTCAACAAGCATTGAGAAAAAATCCTAGCTATAGTAACAACTCCTCTTAATTTATTGGGGGAACGGATACGTTGATTAAGTGCATGATTTTGATCATCAAATGAAATTGTTACAGTTTAACATACGACTATAATTGTGCACTTCATACATGCTTTAACACATTTGTTCCTGTTTATTTGGTAACAATATGATTTAAAATTCAATTTTATATTTTTTTTATTAGAATCTTTATAACTTCACATATAACATATTTCATTCTTTAAAAAAAATTTACTTGAAAAAAATTGTATCAATTATAAATATTAAAGATAAATTAAAATCTCATAAGAAGTTATGGACTAAAAACTTATTTTTAATTTATTTTTTTATTTTTTCGTCAAAACACACTTTGACGAAACAAGAATAGAACACTAATGGACTATACTGAAAAAAGGCTACAAAATGAAATGCCCATTGTCCTTGGGCTTTCCTAATCTTCTAATGCTTAAAGTTTGAAATTGGCCGACTACTTTAACTTTTTTCTTTGATCATAATTAGAAATATTGTCTGACCCAAAAAAATCCTAGAAAACCTAGAAATTGAGAAAAGTCATTTTAAAATAAATTTATAATAATTGGGCACACATGTATGAATACAATATTTAAAAACAATTTTTAATTTTTAAATATAGAAAAAAATGTTTGAATTTTTTGTTTTTGACCGAAAACAAAAAATATATAAAAAAATATGCCTTTTATTAATAGCTTGTACATCTAAATACATTAAAAAAAAACAACACAATTATAAATTCTAGAACTAATCTTAGAAATCAATTTTTTTAAAAAAAAAGCTTCAAACAAGTCCTTAGTTTCTAGATGATTCTTCTTCTTAATTATTATTATTAAACTAAGAAGGTGGGAAAAAAAAGGGTCTAGCCTCCAAAAATTAGTAAGAGCACAAGTAGGCTCCTTGAAATATTAGATTTCACAACAATTGTGAATCTTTTTATTAAATCTTAGAAATGTAAGGAGTATTATTTAACTAAATGAGGTTAAAACTAAGGAAAACTAATTGCTAACTATCCAGACCTTTCACCAATATACTTATATACTACTTTCATAAAGTAAAAAAATAGGTTTAATAATTTAAAAATAGGCACCCGGTTTTGCATCTTTGGAGCCAACAAATTAAAACAAGGAGCAAAAAAAGGTTTGTTATCTCACATAATTATATACTTGGAAATTAATCTGTCATATATATATACTCTTTAATATTATTCATTCATGTATATATATCAAGCTTTTAACTCCGCCTATGCTTGCATAGTCGGTCCCAAGCTCGGATAAAGGAGGAGGGTTGTGTTAGGTAATCGACAGCCAACGTAAAAATTCTGTCGAATCTTCATGAATATGGATCAACGACGTATATATATCAAGCTTTTCTGAAACTTGAAAACTGCAAATTAACTAAAATATTACAAAAAGGCTGAAGTTTCCCAAATGAAGCAAATCTCATTCTCAATGATGGAATCCTATTAACCACACAAACTTTGTGATAACTATCAAATTTGACTTTTCAGTTCTATTACTACAACCTTACAGCAATAATATATATCTCACACCCTATAGCCATCTAAATAATGCATCCAATCATTTTCAACCCACCAACATCTTTCAATTCTTCAATTCTTAATATTCAATTAATATTGCAATTCCCTCATTCATATATATAATTATTAATTGGTACTTGAAGAAGAATATATTTGAGTATTTTGAATATCAATTAGGAAAAGTCACAATTTTTATAAACTAATTAACTAATATTAGATGTATCTAAAGAAAAATTTGATGAAATCAATGAAGAAATTAAAATTAAATGTAAATAATTTTTGTATGGAAGAAAAGAAGTCAATGAAGGGTACGTACCAAGTGGTATAGACACATCAAATGAAAAGGTTGAAAAAGACATTGAAATGGCATGAGTAAGTGATAGTGTAGCAGAAACCAAGTTGGGTTAGCTAGGCACCACAATATATATAAAGGAAAAGAAGATAATAAGCACTAATAGTAATGTATAGTAATGTCCCTATATCTATATATATGTGTGTGTGTGATTGTCATGGATCCCTTCCATTTTGAAACTATTGAAAGCTACATGCATGACCCTTTTCCAATTTCTAGGAGGAATGGTACCTACCTATATATGACCACCATCTTTATATCACGTCAAAAATGTAAGTTATAAATTAGGTAGAACTCTTACAAATTATATATATAATTATTATTTATTGAAAATTATATATATACAACTAAGTTAATATCTATTTCTAAAGTTACTGCACTTTTTTTCCAGTTTATTTTTAATTAAAGACGGTTCAAAACCGTGTCTTTAATTCAACCACACTACAACAAAACATAGATGTACCTATAAAATTTTACCCGCCAAATATATTCTATGAGGAATCCGTAGAAAAAAAAATTCTTAAAAATTAGTCACGGATTTACAATCCGTATTCTGTAGTTAATATCTGTGGGTAAGTTGTCAATTAGCCACGGATTTAGCCACAGCTTTAGTTTCATGGAAAAAAATTTAGAATTAGCTAGGATTTACAATTATAATTATAATTTTTAATTGAAAAAAATTACATTTATCTCTTTTAAAATAACACATAATATTACTATTGTTCAAAGATTATAATTTATTCTTATAAAAAAATTATAATTTATTGAAAATACTAATTTAATTAGGATTTTATTTTATTAAAAGTAACAAAATTATTCTTTAAAAATTATATTAATCATATTTATATAAAACATTTTATATATTTACTGAAGTAGATAATAAAACTAATGGATTTAACGCAAGCTAAATTGAATATAACTTTAAAATTATATTAATCATATATTATGTCCGTGGGGAATTATCCACGGATGGATATGTGGAAAAAATTTAAATTCCATGACTATTTTTTCATGGATCTCCCACGAGATACTTTCGTGGCTATTTTTTTTATCAGGAAGCGTTCGTGAATAATTTCCAACGGAATCAAAATTCTATTTCCTTGGAAAAAAAGTTTACCTACATATATACCTGTTAATTCTCCTATTTTATACACAAATTTGTCCGTAAATAAATATGAATTTTGTTGTATTGCATATATACCCTTATCTATAATGTGGTTGCTTTCAATAGAGTGTCAATTATTTTACAAGCTATTCCTCAGAGAAAAGGAAATGACCCATTTCTTCTTTAGTCCCCAACAATTTAAGGGTCACTAATTCTAATTCTAATTATAATCTAATATTAATTCTAATTTTGTAATTTGTTTGAACCAAACGCAGCTCATATTGTTTTCAAAATTAAAATTTTCAAGGTTAAAACTGCTAATTTATTATATCAACGTAGAACTAGCCTCATTTAACATGATGAACAATATAATTTTCAAATCTCCACTCACAAATGTTGTAAATTTAGTGTCTCACTATTAATTACTCAAATAAAATTGTCTCACTATACAGTTTTAACCAATTAAATACAAATTATATCTAAACTAATCTAATTCTGGTGATATATATTTTTTTCTTTTACCTAAAACATCAACAAAGATACAGCAATTCCAGCTTATCAGAAAATGCTAAATTAAAGAAGCATATTCGTCAAAACGGTACTACAACTTCACTGCATGCAAAATCGTCAGAATTCCCGACGGAATCTTGCGGCCACGAATCTCGAAGAAGCTTCAGCAACAACTTCGCCTTCCTCTTTGCTCTCTCCGTGCATTCACTCTGCACCACCAACAGCAGTTGCGTCAACACACGCGCCGCCACCGCCTCTCTCCGGCAATGCTCCGATTCCGTACACAGAGACACCAGAGCTCCGGCCGCGTGCTCCGTCGCCCGCTCCGATATCTTCAGTATTATCTTCACCAACAGCGGCACCGTCAGGGCGTGATCTGCAAACGCGGCGCGTCCTGCCGGAACTCGGCAGAGCAACTCAATCGTCGCCAGAGCTCTCTCCGCGTCGCACTTCTCGAAATCAGCGATCCGGTCGAGGAGGATCTCCGGCGCTCCGGCGTCGACCGCTCTGTACCGCGTTTGTTTCACCAGGCACAAAGCGAACAAGGCCTTGATCCCAATCTTGAGCGCGCGAGGGTACGAAATCGGACTCCTCAAAATATCGATCACTCCGTCGTAGATCTCCTCGACATTACTGATCTGACATCGGAGCTCCGGCGAACGAATTCCGGTCAGGACGATCTCGATCATTGCGGCGGAGTTAACTCGCACGTCTATAGAAGAATGAAATAGCAAACGCGATAAGTACTTCATTCTCTCCGATCCAGATGCGATCGAAACACATTCCGATTCATCGAGAGGGAAATTCACCAGAAGCGCGAGCGACTCCTGCTTCAATTCCGCACTATCGGAACCGGAATCACAGAATACGTTACGGAGAAGAATCTCGCGGACGTTGTAAGATCCAATGAGAGAGCGGTTCTTGTCCGAGTCAGAAGCGAGTCGTCTGAGCCGTCTCAGAGCGGAGATTCGAGTTTGCAGAGAAGTGCTCGTTTCCGTCGACGAGGCTTGGTTCAGCAAGGTCCGAACCGAAGTCGGGTCGGCCGGTTGGTTCGGAGTCGGAATCCGCTCCACACCGAAATCCCGGTTCGCGACGCACCAATCTTGGATTAACCGGCGAAGCGTGTGGTTTGGAATGAGAGTGAGATCCGTTAGAGGCGCACGTGTGACGGGGCAGGTGGTGTTGCCGGAGAGGATCCATGACTCGATGCCGGGTCGGTCGTAAGTCTGACCCGTGGATATTGTAACCGGGTCACGCATTAACTCGAGGGAGATTGGGCATCTGAAGTGGCATGGAATCTGAACTCTTCCTAAATCCAACGGCTCTAAATTTACAGGCATGTTCTAAGACTCTATCTCTCTGAGATATTGAATTTGTTATTTGTCTCTCTGTATACTAAAACTGAAGGCTCTGCAAATTCTGATTAGGTATGTTGGGTTTTGGTTTCTCTTTATATGAGAATGAGATGGAACAGAGGGACATATACCCTACAACTTAAGGGCCTGCCCTTATCTGACTCAAGCCCACACGTGAGGTTTGTTTTTTAACTTGAAACCTAACCCTGGTTGGTTGAGACTTGAGAGTCAGGGATGGGATTGGTCAAACTAAACTACGAGACCATTGGGTCCCACGTTTTGCTGGCTACAATCTTAATCCCATATGTTTTATTTTGATTCGGATCTTCTGCTGTGTATAATTACGTTGATTAATCATAATTATAATTGTGATTAAATAATTAATAATTATAACTAAACATTTAGTTATAAGTTTTTAATCGTCATGATTAAACTCAAACAACATAATTGAAATAAGGTTAAAGTACTATTTTAGTCCTCAATGTTTACATGAAGTTTAATATTGGTCCTCAATGTTTTAAAAGTTTAATGTTGGTCCTCAAAGTTTTTTTTTGCGGTTGATTTTGTTCCTTGAGCGTAACACCGTTAACTTTGTTGCCGTTAAATGATTATGTAGCATGCTTATATGACATATCATCTCTCCTACATGTCATATTTTAATGACGTGGCATGACAAATCACCGCTATGTCACCCCAGATGATGATGATAATGATGATGACGAAGGAGAGAAGATGATGATGTGGCAATGTGGGGTGACGTGACAGTGATGTGTCATGTCATGTCATTAAAATATGACACGTAAGAGAGAGGGTGTGTCATATAAGTATGTCACGTCATCATTTAACGGCAAAAAGTTAACGGTGTTACGCTCGAGGACCAAAATCAATCGAAAAGAAAAACTTTGAGGACCAACATTAAACTTTTGAAACATTGATGACCAACATTAAACTTCATATAAACATTAAGGACCAAAATAGACCTTTAGCCTTGAAACAATAAAGGATCCGTTTTGATCTATTTACCATTTGTTTATTTGTTCATGTGTCCCTCTCACTTCAGGCAAAAAAAAATGTGTCCCTCTCACTTTGGTATTGGACTATGTAAAGATATATGGTATAGTTTGCTATATACCAAATATTAGATTATTTCACCTTTTTATCAAAAAATATTACGGTTTATGTATATGGTACGTAATATTTGCTAATAAATTTATATTCATATTTGATATTTTAATAAAGAAGCTTGTAATAAAAAATATATTTTTTGATATAGAGTCATCCTCTATATGTTAAATAAGAGATTATGTAGACAATTATATTTGTAGTTATTATTAATTGTTTATACAAAGTTAGATTAATGAACATAAAATTTGTTAGAAATTTTATAGACGCCGTAATTGGTAGCAAACAAAATTCTAAAAAAATTAACGAAGATCTATTTTTTAGGACAATACACACACACACACACACACATATATATATATATATATATATATATATATATATATATATATATATATATATATATATTTAACTAAGCCAATAAGACTTGTTTTTGATGTTTTTCTCTACTATATATTGAGTCTTGACTCTATCTACACGGCAATAGTTTCTTAGCTGTGTAATGTGTTTGCAAGGTAAAAGCTAGCTTTTTCATCGCTGGATGGCTTAACTATTAGAATAAATCGTTCACATTAATTGAATAGAATTAGGGAATAGATCGACTGTATATATATAGGTGTTTGTAATTTATTTGCTTATTATTCACTAAAGTTGTAATCGTTCACATCTTGTCTTGCGAAAATAAAGGGAAAAGAGTAGCGAAAAAAATCTTTACTAAAGTAATTGCAATCTGTTTCAAAAGAAAGCAAATATGTATATGCAAGGTGGATTACTTGTGTTTACAACTGTAAGAAGATGGACCAATTAAATTTACACAAGTATGTTTTTATGAAGCCTCAAAGAAATTAATATCAGTCTTATTTATTTGCTATTGGTTGATGATCATGCATGAGCTGTATAATTAAAACCAAAAATATATATTAAAAATAAGATTTTACATTCTCTGTGTATAATGTGTTTCAATTAATTAATCATTAGTCAACCCTAATACATTTAACGAATTAAATATATGATAAATTTAATTACAATCACAAATTTTTTTAATGTTATATGTAATTTATAAAATTAGAATCATTTATATGAACCCTTTTAGAAGTTTGTTAAATCAAGCCTAATATTTCTCTTGTTTTTAAAATATTTGTTTGTTGCCTCTTCTAAAATTTGGTATATATATTAAATTTAAAAAATTGTGATTATTATTTATTTATTTTAATATGATATCGAATACTGTTAAGCCATTATTATATGTTTGGGAAAAATGTATTTTTTTTAAATTAAGTTCACTAATAAAAAAAATTGAATTATATGTTGTTAAATAGAAGATAATATACATGTCAATGTCAAATATATATAGTTTTTTTTTATGGAAAAATATATATAGTTGAATAACTAGGTTTTTTCATATAAATATAAAAATATATGTTCTATATATTTAATTAATACGTTAATAAGGTTAGGAATTAAATTCTTAATCGTCTCATTTATGATTTATATCAGGGGTCTCCGGAAAATTTGTGTTTATACTTTTTTTTTTATAATAATTTGTGTTTATACTTTATATAATTAATTTGATGTTAAAAGATTTAAATTCCGGATAGTGAGAGAGTACATACAGTAGAGATTTATGAATCAGTCAAAGATGAAAAGGGAAGGAAGGAGAGTGGGGACCCACTCTAGGATGTGTGTCATTTTTATTTATATTATATGATTAACTTGTTCTATTTACTGATTTATATTGTATGATTTTTCAAAAAGAAAGTAAAATTATTACAAATTTCATAATAAAAATTATATAATATTATTTTATAACGTCTCGGAATTTTTTGAACAGACATTTGAAAATTGATATTTTATAATAAAATAATATATAGAATGTAAAGAGTAAAGGAAAAGAAAGTAAAAATAATATGTATAGTAGTTATGATGAACATAGTAAAAAATAATAATTTTTTTATTATTTTAAAGTCTAATCATTAATGTTTATATCATATCTAAAAAAAATACATGCGAAATTCTGATTATATATAAATAATTAAATTTTGTTTTAGGATTAAATTCATAGGCCATGTACTTCAACTAAAAAAAATGGTTAAGATATATATTGAGATAATGTGTGTGTATATATAAATAAACAAAATATTGTCAGTGTGTGTTGAATCATAATCTCAATGACTTACACTAACAATAAACAAATTTGCGTGGATAATTACGCAAGTAAGCATCTTATGCCAGTTAAATACCGTTAATTATTAATTAATTAACTTGCAAAAAATGTCACATCGTATCCATAACCTCCTTTTGATATGATTGAGCATTTCTTTAAATTATCCCATTCATAGAAAATTACTATACTACCCAAAATTCCATGCTCAAAGTAAGGTCATGTTTCATAAAATGTATTATAAAATATTATTTATTAATTATTATACCATGATTCATTGAATGTATCTTATATTAGAAGCATTGTTACTTTTGAGAACACAATTAATAACATTATTTAATTAAGTTTTAAATTTCTTCATATAGTCACATAGAGACACAATATGCATGCATGTATCCAAATTTAATCATACATTTTGAAACAAAATCAATTGAGAAAATTTGCACGATAAAAAAAAAACAAACAGGGTGGTCATTAATTGTGAAAATTTACATAAGTAGTTAGCTTTTGTGATTCTCCATATAACTACGAAAGATTTTGGATGTTTCTTAGTGGTCCCACTATAATCTAATTCAATCAACTTTCCACCATCTTCATTAATTTTATTGCTCAACAAGTCATTGATAAAAGTTTAATGGTACTGTATTATTGAAGTTTAATATATTCTTCTAATTAAATAGAGTCATTTGTTAATATTAATATAAATTCACATTAATAAGGACCCACCTTGAATGATTTAAGAACTAACTGATTGAAAGAATGTATTATATAGTCCATATTTATATTTATGAACTATTAAATAAGGAGAAATTTAGTTAACAAGTTTTTTTTTTTTTGAAGATATTTAGTTAACAAGTTTAATTTCAAGAATGTAGAGTATCCTTTGTAATTAGGCTTATATGTGGTTGAAAGATAGAAGTTCTAATATGCTTTGTATTATTGAACTTTGATACATCTTTTTAATTATGTAGTGCTATTTGTTGATATTATAATAAAAATTTACATTAATAAAGATCTATACATTTTAAATGAATTAAGAATTACATGATTTAAAAAATGTACTGAAAGTTTAATATTACTAGATATCTTTTTGCATATGTAGTATTTCATTTGAAGGGTCAAATCTAGAAGAATATATATATGCCAACCAATAATAGGAATTGATAATAAATGATTTTCATGTTTGCCAATAATTCATGGATACTATATTTTGCTTCCAAATTTGGCAACTCTACTCCTCTTATTATAAATCTTCCGTCAGAAACAGGGTTAGCATTTAAGGCTACTCCAAAAAAATCTACACCCAATCTTAATTGGACCAATATATATATATGACATATTATTTAGGAACAAAATATAATTGATAAAAATCTCCTTTTGGATTTTCAACTTTTACAAGTATATATGTATTCCAATATTTTTATTATTTTGTTTATTTTATTCATAATAACGTTGTTTTCAATATTCTTTCACCTAGCTAGCTAGATTAGGGGGAAAAATTAGATATATTTGAAGTACTCACACTTCACACTTACTTCTTCAAAATGAATGAATTTTTACTTTTAGTGATGATTGATTTTTTTTCCTTGAATTGATTATTGATTTTAAGTTTTATAGTAATTGCTTCTTCTTCGAAGTAGTGGTGAAATTGATAAAATAAGCAAGTCAATTTACGTACAAATTACATCAGATTATTATTATTTTTTTAATTACCAAATTAGGGTTTGCAGATTTGATATATTTTTGTTTCTGGTCAAGCAGATTTGATACTATAAAGTGAATTCTTAATGTAGGAGCCCAGGTTTGCTCTTACGGATGGTATCAGATACTCTTCCATGGGCCTATAACAAAGAAGACATAGCCCAAACCTTTTCAGCCCAATAAAGCCCAGATTTGCACTCAACAAATTAAATAGATACATGAAACTGACTCAAAAAATAATGCTCCCAAGTGCAAGATATACACATATATTTTTACTAGGGCTTTTTTGAAAATAAAAAATTACTAGGGCTTTGCATCTATCACGAAAGTGCATGCCAAACTTTTCTTTCAAGTCATGTTGTTTATAAAGAATTGAAAAAGGAAATGAGAAAAGAATGGATGGGGTTCACTCAGTCTCACCTATTTTTTTTAAATTTTTTATTTCTATCAATTTTTTTTTAAAAAAATATAAAATATTTATTATACCTCTTGATTTGACACAATCATAATTTTCTTTTTTTTATTATTTTAATATAAAGGGCAAAGTGGTAATTTAATTTTAATACATTCTATTTTCATTCTCAATTTTTACTACCAAACACAGTAAATATATTCTCATTTCTTTTTCTTTCCCTTTGTCTTTTATGCGTAAATAACATATTCCTGTGAGCAAGAGTACACACTAATAGAACTTGTGTATCAATAAATTAAATAAACACCTTTTGTGGAAATTGTGAACCCAACTATTGGGATACAATTTAAAATGTATTATTATATTTTAATTTTGTTTTTTCTTTCTTGTTGGCATTTGCCTTTTTTTTTCCCAAACAATCGTTTTGGGAACACTAGTTAATTTTAATAACAATATCTGTTGTTTGATTCCTTTGCAGCCCCAATATTCATTGGCTTTGCAAAACAAATGTCGAATAAAGTTCTTGCATGAAAGAGATATTTTTTAAATATTATAAATAGTGGATTAGCACTATAAAAAAATATTTCATATATTTATTGTATTGTTACTATTAAATTCTTTAATTATAACATAATTATAAGTTATAACGTTTTTTATAGTTTAATTATCAGGTAATTAGAGTTCTCCAAAAAAAATATCAGGTAATTAGATTTTTTAATGTATATGTTATATATTTTTATTATAAATTTCAAAAATTATTATATATTTTTAAAAATACCTTAGAAACGTAACATAGGCATGATCGAAACAGATGAAATTGGATCCGGTGCAATTAGCTTTCGTGCAATTACAGTGCAATTACTTCGAAATGCACATTTTTACATAATTTGTAAAGTAAATTTAGGGACTTACACTAATAAGGATCTACCATTATACCATGAATGGATTATGGACCAAATTTTTATCAATATTGGCCAATATCATCGTCTTAAATGGATTAGGGACTAAATTGTTATTAATATTGATAAATAGTCTCACAAAGCTATTTAGTGATGATATTGACTAATATTGATAAGAATTTGATCCCTAATCCATTTATGGTAGATCCTTATTAGTGTAGGTTCTTAAATTTACTTAACAAATTATGTAAAAATGTGCATTTCAAAATAATTACACAAAAACTAATTACATCGGATCTAATTTCAAAACACAGTTTACTGTCTCCCCTCTCTAATTCTCAATCCCCTTCGTGTATATATATATAGGCCCCACAAACTTTAATACGATTTTTCAATGAATTTTGAGTCCAATTTTTAATAATTTCTTGTCATAATTTTTAATACAAATATAAGGTAAGGTTTTATTTTATTTTTTAATGAATAGCTAATTTTCCTTCCAAATATATGTCAATTTTCTAAAAAATTAGCTAGTTAATAGAAGTGTTAACACATACAGCTTAACAAAATTTTTGGGTAAAAGTTATTTAATGATGTGATATTTTCTGAATACAGTATAACCTCTTAATTAAATTATATGTAACAATTACAAATAGATTAAATTGATAAATCTACAGTACTAGAAATATATAGGACAACTTAAAATATAGCCTCTAATGAATTAGACTATTAGGTGTTTTAAGCCTGTGAGTTTTTGTTGGTTTCTCACTAAACCATATATAATAATACGGACTACAATACTATTGAATTTCAGTGCATCTCTTTAATCATGTAGTGTTATTTGTTAATATTAATAAAAACTCACATTAATAAGGACCCACCTTGAATGGATTATGAACAAACTGATTAGAGGAATGTAAAAAAAAGACCTACCTTAAATGGATTAAGAACCAACCAATTGGAAGATGTATTGAAGTTCAATATTATCGTACTACTCAACATTTACTCTAATAATACAACCAAATTAAGATACATTTAATACGAGGCATCACCTAAATTGTACAAGCATGCATGTGCATGCAAGAGGACAATCATTGACTAAGCTTGATTAGCTAATCCCTAGTCTTAATTAAACCAATAACTATTTTCTGATGATGTCTCCAATAAGCATTACTATTTGATTTGTAAGAAACTAAGAATTAAGAGAAGTTATCTATCTGTCTCAATATAAAATTAATGAATTTCTTATCAATTCATTAATTAAGTTGCTCAATAATTAAATCTCATAAATCAAAATTAGTAAAAAAAGTTTAGTGCGAGTTTTGAACTTTAGTACATCTATTCATTCATTTAGTGTCATTTTTCAATATTAACAGGGATACTCACCTTAAATGAATTGAAAACAAAAAAAATTAAAAAGATATACTGAAATTCAATACTGCTGAACTTCCTCTCCAAAACGAGAGGAGAGAATGTAAACTGTGAAGTTTCAGTATTGACAAAGAAATTAGAAGGCAACATATATAATTAAAGCTTCAATTTTTAAGGACTATTTTATCTTATATATGACCATATTTATAGATACTAGAGTTTATTTCTGCCCACTTCATTTGTTGGAGTTATAAATATTTCATTAATTTTTAATTTAAAAAATTCTATATATGAGATTATGGGTGGTGCAAAAGACAAAGAAAGTTATACAAAATATATATAGGCTATGTTTGGTTCAAAATTTTTATGGAATTAGAATTGGAATTGGATTATAATTGGAATTGGAATTGGAATTTAATTATTTGAATTGAAAAAGTGTGTTTGGTATGAAAAGATGAAATTGGAATTGAATTATTTGAATTGAAAAAGTGTGTTTGGTATGAAAAATATGGAATTGAAAGTTTATAAAAGAAGGTGAGGTAAAAAGACTAATTTGCTCCTTAATAAATATTAAATAATTTTTTAAAAATTTTATTTTTTAATATTCATCATAAAAAATAAAAAACAGTAAAGAGAGAGAGAAAGAAAGTAGGGACAAAAATGTCTTTTAAACCCAATTCCACAAAATTTATCTCAATTCCTCAAAAATACCCTACAATCCAATTTCACAAAATTTACACACCCAATTCTAAAAAACCAATTCCACGTAATTCAATTCCAATTCCACATAACTCAACCAAACTAAATAATTCCTAGAATATTGTGTAATTCCATGTGGAATCCAATTCCATGTCCAACCAAACAAAACCCACTTTATGGAATTGAGAATTGGATTCCATGGAATTGAGTCAATTTTGTGGATTCCAATTCTAATTTCACATGACGAACCAAACTGAAGAATTTATCGTATTCCGTGCAATTCCATCTTAGATTCCAATTCTACGCCGAACCAAACGCAGCCATAGAGTATGAAGTCATTTGACTAGAGTTTGACGAAGGAAATGGCACAACCTGTTTTTAAGATAATTTATGACAATGATTGATATACTAATTCAATATGGATGAACCATTTATTTATTTATAATATTTTTGTACTTTTGTCCAATGGTGAATCTATGATACAACTTGTTGCATCATGTAATGGGTTATGTGATACAATTATAACTATTGATGTGATAAAATAACAAGTGTCACAATCTTATTAATTGAAAATATATTATATTGGATAATAAACTCACCCTTTGTCCGACCAGCAACAATAGCATTAATGTGGAAAGTTAGAATTTTCTGAAAGGCGCTGCTGCTTTGAATCTCACCACAAAGTTTGTGAGTCCTCAGCCTTAATTGCTTGCACCACTCTCTTTGGAATCCTAAGGATATGATGGTGTCCTTGTCCTTGTCCCCACAGTGGCAATTCAATTTTATTAGATTATTGCATCTATTTCTTTGTTAAATTATATTTAATTTTTAAATTTAAATTATATTAATTTGACCAACATGATTGATTGAAGTGGTAGGTACTTTATTTATTCCTCTTATACAAAATTTTGAGTTCGAGTCTTGTGTATAGAAAATTATTTGCTTGGAGAGCTATACTCCTATTATGGGACCTCAACTAATTTGAATAAGATTGTTTCCAATAAGAGGATACATGTGAAAAACCAAAAGTTATATTATTTTTTGTGCAAGTTTTTTTTTTTAATTTTATCTTTTATCAATACAATTAATTTTTGAATAATATGTATCATTTTAAAAATGACAAAATTAATTAAGTATATTTTATTGTTATATGATAAATAATATATCTAAAATATACAATGTATTTCATTTTAAATTTAAATGCTCTCAATTTTCTTAACTTTATGTGAATTTTAAAAAGATAGATAAATACAAAATGAACGGTTTAAACATGTTAATCCGTATATTAAATATTTAAAATGATATGCTGTCATGCCCGGTAGTACTTGGGAGTGCCTTCTTTTACTATCATTTTACCTAAAAAAAATATTTAAAATGATATATGCTAAGCTTCTCCATTTTTGGCATGTTAACTCTGTTTACCCTTAAATTGAATTTAATTTTGTTAGCCAATATAATCCCCTAAAAATATTTTATAAGATTTTATATAATTGGTTGATAAAATTTTTATTTTTATAAATTTTAAGTCATTAAATATTTTATTGATGAGTTATATAAAATTTTAAAGAATGCAATAGAACAATTAATTCATCATTTTTTTTGTCTAAATAAGATATATATTATCGATAATAATAATAATTAATTCTTTCACTTTCACTTAAGATAAATGATTAATCACATAATATTTTTAAAATTAAATTAGATGTAAAGTTAAATCATCTTATCAATTTGAATAGATTTGAACAAAATTACATTAGCATAATTTTGATCAAATAAAATAAAAATTATTACCGATCCGAACCCAAGTGATTAACTAACCCATCATTTTATGTGTGTGTGACAAATCCTGAAATATACGTACTTTTTTTGTTTTGTCTATTTCTATGAAAAATGCTACCACCAATGACTTTCTGGGTCCACCTCCTTAGTCCTTTCTGCATTTATTTAGAAACTAGCCTCTGCTCGAAACCCGTGGTGGGTCATGTCAGACTCAAGGCACAACCCCACGCGCTCAAGTCTCACACGCAGACACTGATATAGCTTCCCTTCGGTCTCTCTCAACCCTTGTTAATTCTTACTTCTTAGGGGTAGAAGTTAATTCATGGGGTTTCCAGATGGCCTAATATTATAATATAAGCTTCCCCTTGTGCTTCCTTCTCTATTTCCCCCTTTGCTATTTATTTCCTTCTTCTTCAAGTTCAACTCAACCATGATCAGTAGGGTTGCCTCCTTCTTGTTTGCATTGTTGGCGTTTCTGGGAATGCACCTTCCTTCAATCATGGCTGGTTAGTTCACTTCATTCAATACTTCTTTCCTTTCTTAGTTGTGCTTTATTATTATCCTCTTGGTTTGCTTTTTTCTGGGAGTGAGTTGAGAAGAGAAAGAAATGCAGGGGTTTGTTGCTTCCTTTTGAGTCTGATTCCATTAAAATCAATTTTTTTGGCTGTTTTCTCTGACCCATCTTAGGTAAGAAAAAAATGGTGAAGCTGGGAAAGAGTAGGACTGGCTTTTTTTACTTGGTCTTATTTGTGTCACATATGCACATTTACTGTAATAGTGCTTGCTTTCTTACCCCTTTGTGTTTATAACCTAATAAAAGTTAGTGAAGCTTTGCTTGAAGGATGAAGAAGTATCTTAATGAACTTGTAGCCATGAATAGAGTTTTTGGCACTAAAATGGTAAAAATTTACTTGTCCTGTAATTAACAGCTACTTTAGGGTTCTCATTTAACTGTAGAGTTTGTGGACCGTGAGTTTGCATATGCAGCATAATTTTTTTTATTTGTACCACATAATAATCTAGAATAGCGATTGGATGAGTGTGCTGAAAACCCTGCATGTCTTTCCTTCTCTGCTGTACTTTTCATTGGTATATGTAGAAGAATATTTAATTGAGGTGTTCTGATGAATTTATGGCTTGTCATACTTTGATTTGCTTTCTTAAAGGATGCTATGCAAGTCCTGTAACTTGATGCAGTCTGATTAGATCAATGTCCTAAAAGTGGAATGCATTTATAAATGGATTATTCATATGCAGTTCTTTATATTTTTGTTATCAGGTTCTCCAATCATAATAAAGCAAGTGGACAAAATTTTTAAAAAGAATCAATCATGAAAAATATGAGTTGTATAAATATACATGTGTCACTTCTGATCGGAGCATAGAAACTGCACCTAAGTTATTTCCTTTACAAAATCATGTGGAGTGATATTATTTTCAATCTTAAATGCTACCTTCTCATTTATTTTCCTCAGTATGTAAGAGCTAGACTTTTTAATGTACTGGTAGTAGTAAAAGGTTAATACTGCAGGTGATGGATTTGTAAAATGAGACTAATGATGATCTCATATTGCTGCTTCTTTTGCAGATTGCCCTTTGGATTTAAGTAGTTCAAACTTTACCCTGGCATCCTCTATCTGCTCTAACCAAGGTGACAGAAATAAATGTTGCCGCTACATTAATGCTAATATTGCAGTTGCTATTGCTCGATTTGCAAATGTGACAAGCAGCCTTGGGGTAACTCCAAATGCTTCTGACATCTGCCTCCAGACCATATCTGAAACATTGCAACTCTACGGAGTTCCACCAAATGCAGCTGTTTTCTGTGGTTTTGGGACAAAAATCCCAGTTAATTATGAGTGTAAGGGTCGAACTACTGTCACACAGATGCTGCAATCTCCTAGATTTGGGGAGGTCACAGAGAATTGTAAAGTGCCTCTTGTAGAGGAAACTAAATGCAAGAAATGCTTAAATGCTGGCATTGGTTACCTACATAATCTAATAGGTGTTGAAGATAATATCACATTGAGTACATGCCGTGATGCCACTTTTACTGCACTGGCGAGTGAAGTTGATGAAAGATCTACTATTGAAATTGCAAGCTGTTTCTTTGGGGTTCAGGGTCTTCTTGTGCCTGCTGGTAAGAACAGTAATAACAAGAGCATTTTTCTGGTGCTGTGTCCATGTGTTTATGCAAACACACCAACAAGTCTGTGCATGAGATTAGTTATGTACTTTTCTTAATTGATTAGTTGCCATTAATCTCCCTCCTCATCATTGCCTCTCAGAAAAGAGAAGCATGTTTGTGCAAGTCTTGTTTTTATGTCCAGGATCTTATTTAGAAAGAATAGGAAATATACTACTCGTAGTTTGTTTCAGAATTATATCATGCTTGGAAAAGGGCTAGTTTCATCCAAAAATGTCTGGCATAACTGCTCTTTTATTTTCCTCATCCTATTGAGTATTCTTAAAACATACAGATTGGAGTCTGTGTATTGTGATCTGCATTAAATAGAGTAAAACTTGACTGATCATATATTGTTTCTTTGATGCTAGCTTCAGAGTCATCCCCTTCTTTGCCAACTCCTGAGGCTTCTCCAAGTCCACCGGTTGCTGATAGCCCAAGTCCATTATTGTTAGGTGTAACCCTTAAAAGAAATCGCCATCCATACCACTTGACATTAATTCTAGGTATTGGTATTGCTGTCACAGCTGTTGCGGTTATGATGTTCATAGTCATGGTAATTTTAATTCGTCAAAAAAGTAGAGAGCTACAGGGGCCTGATAATTTTGGTAAAACTTCCTCAAAAGCCTTACCTCCTTGTGCGACATGGAGATTTCAGGATGGTATGGTTTTGGCTTTTATTCTTCTTAATTTCTTTCTTGGAGATAGCATATGCAGAAGCGGAACAGCTCTTTATTTATTTTTCCTCTTTGCTTCCTTCTTTCTTGCGCGTGTTGGGGAATTATGCAGGTCCTTCATCTACATTTCGAAAATTCAAGTACAGTGAGATAAAGAAGGCGACGGATAATTTCAGCACCATGATTGGGCAAGGGGGATTTGGAACAGTGTATAAAGCTCATTTTAGTGATGGTTTAGTGGCAGCAGTGAAGCGGATGGACAAAGCTTCAGAGCAGGGGGAAGATGAGTTCTGCAGAGAAATTGAGCTTCTTGCTCGGCTGCATCACCGGCATCTTGTTGCTTTAAGAGGTTTTTGCATCAAAAAGCATGAGAGGTATTTATTTCCGTTGTTTGCCTCTGCATGCATGCATGATGTTCTTTGACCATCACGTTCCCCCTGAATCAAACTCTTCTGCATCTCTTGTGACAGGTTTCTAATGTATGAGTACATGGAAAATGGAAGTTTGAAAGATCATCTTCATTGTATGCCTCTCTACTCTCAATATCTATTCACTTTTCCACATACTGTATTGAGGATACCATTCTCTCTCTCCATTCTCCATCTCTTGTATGTGCATTTCCATTTTTCTAGGAAGAATCTGTTTCTAATTGATTTGCTTCAGGATTGCTGAAAATGAAAATAAATCAATATTTAATCTTATGTTGTTATCTATTGTAATGAATTCTATCTTATGTCTATGCAGCCCCTGGTAAAACACCTCTAAGTTGGCGAACTAGAATCCAAATTGCCATTGACATAGCTAATGCGTTGGTAATTTCTTGAGTATGATAGATTTTCTTTTTAACATAAAGTGTATCTGAAATGTTAATTGTCTACTTCTGTACCTTTTCTTTCATGTGTTTTGTGAATATTTTCTTATCTCATTTTCTGTTACATGCAGGAATACCTGCATTTCTATTGCGATCCTCCTCTATGCCACAGAGATATTAAATCTAGCAACATCTTGCTGGATGAGAAGTTTGTTGCAAAGGTTCAGCTTGTTAATTATATATCATCTTATTATATAGTCACAGACAGTTCTAAGTAGTGCAAAGTGGATAAAGATGTATATTTGAATAATGGAAATCTAAACTTCCCCATTAGTTGCTCTGGACTAATACCTTTCTCCTGCATTACTTCATTTCACAGTTAGCTGATTTCGGCCTTGCACATGCTTCAAAAGATGGCTCTATATGCTTTGAACCTGTAAATACTGATATCCGGGGAACTCCAGGTACAAAATCCTTTCCTTCATAAGTTTTGGACTAAACTAATGATTTAGTCCTTGAAAGATGCATATTCTCTCAATGTAGTCCACAAAAAATAAAATGTCTCAATTTGTTATGTAAAAGATCAATTCTCAATTAGTTTGGTTCGATGATTAAGATAACGGATACGAAGTTAATAGATAGTAATATTAATGGAGGCTAACTGACAGTTAAATGTTGAATTGAATTCTATTCAAATAACAAATATAAACATAGTATTTTGATAACCTGTAATTTGTAAAATAAAATTCATCAGATTTACACAATACACATAAAAAATGCAAGCTGTGCTTTTTAATAGTTTTAAATTTGTAAATTTGACGTATTTTATATATTTTATTGTTGAATATAATTTAATTTATCACTTAACAGTTAACATCCATTAACAACATTATTAGTTAACTTTCTATGATTCTATCTATTAAAAAAGGACCAAACTGATTAGGAATTGTATTTCCAAGGACTAAATTGAAACATTTTATCTTTTAGGACCAAATTAAAAGACGATACATTTTCTAGGGACCAACCATTAATTTACTCTAAGTTTTTTCTTCCTGTTTTTTTTTATTTGTTTCTTTCTTGGTAAGGGCTAATCATTGAGCTGGAATTTTCTTCAATGTTGCTGAAAGTCTAGATGTAAAATGCATTTCAGGTTATATGGATCCTGAATACGTAGTTACTCAAGAGCTCACTGAGAAAAGTGATATTTACAGTTTTGGCGTGCTACTATTAGAGATTGTGACTGGAAGACGAGCAATTCAAGATAATAAAAATTTGGTGGAGTGGGCTCATCCATATATGGAATCAGAACTAAGATTGATGGAGTTGGTGGATCCCAATGTGAGGGAATCTTTTGATTTGGATCAGCTCCAAACAGTAGTCTCTATAGTGAGATGGTGCACCCAGAGAGAAGGCAAGGCAAGGCCTTCCATAAAACAGGTCCTTAGGCTTCTCTATGAGACTTCAGAACCAATGCATAGTGGGTTTCTACAAGCTGTTGAAGATGAAGAATATGAGGCAAATCATGAAGCAGGAAGAAGAAGCAAGGGAAAAGTACACAGAAATGAAGCAACTTTTCACAGTGGAGATGGAAGATATCTGGCTTCTTCTTCAAGTACATCAAGGTCATATTGCAGTAGAAGCTTTTTACTTGAGACAGGCTCCCCTCAATCCCCTCCAAATATTTTTTCGGTCTGAAACAATCAGGATAGAGGATGAGCTTGGAGTAAAGGTAAGGTAACTGCCAAATGACTTGGAAGTCACAGGTTCGAATTCGAAAAATAGGTTCTTTGCTTGGAGCAATAACGCTATGTATATTTAACTCTCTCCAAACTTCGTTTGGTGAGAGCCTTGTGCATTGGGCCACCCATTTTTAAAGCCATCTTTAGGATAATCAGCTGTAATGAATGAAGCTCTGATAATTCAAAATGAACGTACCTAATACTCGTATCAGAGTCGGAAGCAATGCGAACTCAACACTTCAAAGTGCACTGAGGCACTACATGTTTTTGTTGTATTGCAGTGTCTAAATCATGCTGTATCTTGTGTTTGTGTTGCTTCTTAGGCCACAACATAGATGGTTGGGACATTGTGGTGCACGCACTGACTTCAAAATTCTTGGCTTTGCTTAGAAAGTAGGGATAACTGTAATAGCGTCCATATGTTAACATTGTTGGAGAGCTGAGATATTGTAATTTCTTAGTTGCAATCTTCACCATTGGCATGTAATTGCTAAAGGAATAATTTTAGATTATACTAGTCTTCTGAGAAACTATGAGGATGAATTTAGCTATTAATAATCTAACCATAGAAATAAGTAAAGATAAAATACGTTGGCGTCGGTTAATCCATATCGACACCACTTAGTGGAAAAAGACTTTGATTGTTGTATACTAGTCTTGTGATGGCAATTTCAATTTAATTGTTATGTAATTTCTCTGTAAAGACATATTTACTAAATGGGAGCTCAGGTCATTAAAACTATTTTATGAATGTCTAAGATGTTGCAATACAAATATTCCGAACTTTCTCAATGAGGGTCTTGCTGGGAAACACAAAGTGAAGAGAGAGAGAGAAAAAAAAAAGATAAATTAGGGACCTATTTTGAATGGATTAACATTTTTTTTTATCTCTTTCTCTGCACTTCATCTCTCCTCTTCACCTTAGAGGATCTGGACTCAAAAAAACCTATAAATAGCGCACACCCTAAAATGAGTGTGGTTGACATTTGACAGGAAATCAATACCTTAATACAGATTCAAGTGACTTAAATCTTGCAAAGATTAGTACTTAGTAGTTAGTAGTGAAGACAGACATAAAACATGAAATGTTACATAATTCACATTACCGTGTAAAGAATAATTGTATAGAGATGGCATGATAAAATCAAAATGAAAGTAAAGAATGGTAACATTAATGATTGAATACATAAATTAAATGGCACTTCATCTAATATCAAGAAGACATATATTCCTTTTAATTAAAAAAGAAAAAGTAACGGAAAGGTACTTTACAGACATATCACATGTGCCCTGGCTAGTATACGTAGTTGATCAGTACAGAGTCTAAGAATAAGCAATACAAGGGGATCCTTAAACCATATTCAAATCCATGCAGGATCAGTGACAATAAAAAAAAAAGCACTCGGACCCTGCAATCATCTTCACAAGACTTGAAAACGGAGGATAATACCATTCAGTTTAGATACTGATGTTAAATACACCAGCAAGGTCCCTTGCCTGTGTTTTCTAACAAACCACGGCAGCCAAGAACTTCTTCTTGCTTACTGGTTCTTCGTGCAATAGTACTACATCACTCACTTTCTCAAACAAATCTTCTAACTTGTTCACACCAAATCTCTGGTATTCAAGTGGTTTCTTGTATCGTTGCTGGTAAATGGCCTCGAAACAACCTAAGAATATTCGACAAGAATAGCTTACTAGAATCTCTTGCAGCTCATGCTTGAACTGCTCCAGAATACCGTCATCAATGTAACATCTGGCTGCTTTCCCCTGGTGACCCTTACCTATGTTGGTTCTCTCATCATGTTCTTCCATGACTACTCTTTCTTCATCTGAGAATTCATCTGAAGAGCAACCAGCAGTGACAATATCCACATTCTCTTCCTGACCCCCCTTTCCCTTCTTATCTCTTTTTGCCTGAGACAAAGGAGGTGCACTTGGGTTTACCTTAAAGTTTCGGAGATATACAAATTTTCTATGCCCTTTGCCCTCAACAGCCAATGTGTCTCCCATCTTCTTGAAAAGATTTACTAGTTTGCATGCCCCATATTCAGATACAAAAAGAGGCCTCCCAAAATATTTCTGATACTCTGCTGGAACTCGGGTCAGAGGCAGGCATCCTCCTGAAAGTTCAAGCAACCTTACTAGCTGAACCTTGAGACCATTCAAATCCCCTGGCTGTACCCACAATGGGTATTCGTTTTGGTCTCTAGAAGAAGGCATAGGTCCTCGTGAAACATTATCCAACGTGGATGGAAGGCTATGTGACCTTAAAGCTGTAGGAAAGCAAGACACATTCATTGTACTGCTGTTGTATTCAGACAGAGAATGAGACACAAATGAGGTGCCCCAAGAGTTATGATAGTTCTCTGAGATCCCTCTATAAACAATAGCTTCTTCTTCATTTTGTCCATCAAGGTTGTCATTTATATGGCACCCTATCAGATATCCAGCATCCTCAGTTGGACCCACACGAGGTGGCACCAGAACCTTTATGGGGGGCACAAAACCTTCTCCACGAGCAATGCTAGGCCAGTCCCACACAAATTTTCCAGCATTGCTAAGCGCAGATGAAACACCTGCCCCGGCAGGGATAACAAGAATGATGGTATATCCCCGTTGACCAAGAATGTGAAGTGCAGGAGCAAAATCAACATCTCCAGATATCAGCATGATAGAAGAAGGTGGGCGGTTGTCAAGGGCAAACAAGAACATGTCAATCAAGATTGCTTTGTCAGCAGCATCCTTTCTCCCATTGGGAACATCAATAAGTTTAACACCAGTTCTTTGGCAGCCTTCTCTGACTCGCCTAGGGAAGGCATTGAAATCCCCATAAGCAGAAAACATCACAACAGCTCCTTTAATTATTGGATGCACCTGCAAAGCCATTCTTATATTACCAGCAACATCTTCGGGGCGAACATCACTTGGAACAGGACAATTTTCAATATCCCAAAGGATAGCTACCGGGCCATCTGAACAGTTAGAGAGTTGCTGGTTTAAAGGACATTGAAGCAAGTTACTTGATTCAGTCATATCTTTTCCCTTCTGTTCTGAGGGGTCTGAAGACACCATTGATGTAGATTTATTTAGGGTAGCCAACATTTCACCACAAAATCAAAATTCCTGCACAGAAGAATGGTGTAAAGACATCATTAAACACAAAAATGCCCCATAAACACCTTTTTACATTGTTGTGAAGGCTATAAGCCCAGAAATTAAGGTGGTCATTGCACCAGCAAGGAAAAAGAAACAAAATCTACAGCACAAGAAAAATGCAAATGAAAAAAGAAAATTATTTTTCCTTTATTCAGAAACAGGTCAAGAGTCTCAATACTCCAGTTAGAGTGCTCAGCTGCTAAGCATCAAGAGCTAACAAATGGTATAATACTATCCAGGTTGCATGATCCAAGATAATGGTAAGGGAACTATAAGAATGCCTGGTTGATGCTCAAAGACAGGAAAATCAAGGCATAAAATGACTATAAACTTCAGTTTCCTCTATAATGCTCATCAGACCATGATAAATAAGTCCTAATACTCTGAATGTTGCTGAAATCAACCTTGCACAACGGCCTAATCAAGATTCTATTGTCACTAACATTAAGAGCCCAAATCAAAGAAACTTATCCTATGCAAGTTCTAACACTTTCTACAACACCGTACTTCAAAATAACATGTAAAGTAAAAAGTTAACACGGATATTTCGAACATTATTTTTAATTAGAACAGAATCTGAGCAAAGTCTTCAGCTTTGGTTAATTTTTATTGGGGATAGAAAATTAGAGTCTTTCGAAGAAAGAGCAGGGAATTCGAAGTCGAAACCCACAAGCTCACACAAATACCATGATCCAAAATTCCAAATTAAGAGCAAGTGAATTAACCAAACTAATTAGTGAACCTAATTGGAGTATTTCCTGAGCAATTAAACAGGCCAGACCATAATCAATAATCCCCAAATATAGATAAAGCAACTGATTAATTGTCAAAATTTGTGCGAACAAACAACGAAAAAGAGGAAGAGCAGTGTGAATTACGCCATGGCCTACCTAAATTCTGCAGAGGAAGTTGAAAAGATGCTGATAATGAAGCAAAAGAGTGATGAACCCTGAAGATCAGTCAGAAGAAATGTATCGTAAATGGACAAATCTAAGGAAAAGAAAAGAAGTGCAGATTTAGATAGCGAAGAAAAAGAGAGAGGGAGAGACTGGAGGAGAGCTGAAAGAAGAATAAGAAGAAAGAAGATCAATGGCGTGGGCCTTTCCTTTGACGGGAAATGAAAACGCAGAGACTAGTGATGAATTGAAATTATTCGATTTAAATTTGTATTAATTTAATCTTCAAACTTCGAAAATACGAGTGATGAATTGAAGATGGTCCTTATTTATAATTTTACCCCACAATTGAACTTTTTAACCTCAAGATGATCCTTATATTCATATATTGTACAGTTATATTTAACTATAAGAATCAAGATGATGTGTTTTAATTTTTTTCAGCCCAAAACAAATCCTCATTCCTCAGTGGTTCTATACTTATGTAGTTCTATTTGCCCTTAAACTACCCTGTAAATTATGAAAATGGATTCTATTCTGTCCAGCATAGAAAAGTAAGGAGAGAGAGTGACACATAAATGGATTTCACAAGCACAAATCCCACAAGCAGAGTATCGCGAAACCTTCCCTCTTTGCCCTCAATTACATCTGCAAACAACTTGTAAACCTTATTATGACTGTCCCTCATTGGTTGTCCGCGGATTCCATTATCAAGAAGTGGATCCACGGCTTCTTGTACCAATTTCTCCTGACACATTACTAATTCCCCTGGCATCGATCTACTTGTTGTTAACAGATCCATAAGAGTATTGTTCCGATAGATAACTCTTCGATAAAGTTCATTAATATCCGAGCTCATTAGTTTACCCCCATCTATTTGAATAATCGGTCTCAATTCGGGAGGAAGAACTGGTAATAGACATAAAACCATCCATTCTGGTTCTATATTTGTTCGAAGAAAATGCTTAGCTAATTCAATGCGTCGAACCAAAAAATTCTTTCTTCTTCCAACTTTTCGATCTTCCCATTCATTGCCCGTGGATCCCTCTTCCCCTAATTCTTTCCATTCTACCAACGAGGAATCAATAATAATTCTCAAATCCAGATCAGCTAATTGTTCTCGGATAGCACCTGCTCCAGTAGAAATTTCTCGATTTCGAAATGTATCAAAACCTTGGGTAGTAAAAAAAAAGTGGGATGCTGTATTTCCAGGATTGGATTTCATATTCGAATGAACCTCGTAATCGTAAGAAGTAGGTTTTTTAACTACGGGCCTAGCAAACGAAAAATTTGGATAGGATCCAATAGGATCTCCCCCTTTCAAAATCGGACGTGAAAGTTTCCTCTCATCCGGTTCAAGTAGTTACACCAAATAAAGATAAAGTAAAGGGGTTCTCGCTTTCCAATTCTATAAAACCCCTAAAAAGCCTACTCTTTACTTAAGTTCTCAATAAAGACCAAGCAACATTTCATTGATTCATTTTTCTTTTTATTTCCATTTTTTGAATTATTTATTCAATTATCAATTACAATATAAAAGAAATGAAATGTGAAATTCTTGAGTAGTCTACCTCTCTTCGAATGAGGAATCCCCTTAATTCTTAATTAAAAAAGTAATTAAATAAAAAATAAAGGAGTGCCCTGGACTTTTTAAGAGATTTCCATGTCTATGTATCATTCCATTCGATCTTTTAGGTCCATACTTCACCTCGACGGTTATGCCACGATGTCCTTAAGCCTATATGCGATGGATAGACTTCCGTAACCATGATATATTTGCTTATTTGAACATAATTTCAGTTCTGTCTAAAAGAAATGTTTCTAAATGGAATAGTTAATTCCAAAAAAAAGAAGTCTTTTTTTTTCACGAGGTACAGCTATAAATTAATATTTATTTGTTGCTAAATCGACCATAGACCAATTCCCTTTTTATTTGGGAGTATTAAATACACCCATAATTCTGAGCTTCATGTTACTCACCCCAAGAGATATGTCAGATCCAGGGCATCCCAATTCGATTGAACGGAATGACAGTTTTTCATTCTGAATATGTAAAATAATAATTTTGATCAAATCACACATCGCAATATACTAGACCCTTTAATTCTTTAAGAGGTTTATCTAAAAGATTCGCGATATAACTAGGAAGACGTTTCAAATACCACACATGGGTTACTGGGCATGCCAGTTTAATATAGCCCATTTGATATCTCCGTATCCGATAATCAACAAATTCTACTCCGCATTGTTCACAAAATTTCGGGTCTTCTTTCTTATCTCCGATTACTCGATAATTTCCACAAGCACAAATCCCTTCTTTCTTATCTCACATGTGGACCCACATGTGAGATCCATTTATGTATCACTCTCACTCCTTACTTTTCTATGCTGGGTAGCATAGGATCCAATCTCGTAAATTACTAAGCTAAAATAATGCGGTACCATCGGCCATGAAAAACGTACACGTTTTTTTTAGTGGAGGAGCCAAGGGGATTTGTCGGGGTAGAATTGTTAAAACAGGCCCCAATTGGGTTGGCCTGTTTAACCCATTAATTTGATGGGTTGAGTTGCAAAATTTCAACACGTTTAATAAACGGTTAGCTCGCGGGTTAGGTGGGTTGGCTCGTAACCCATCTAACTATTAAAAAAATTATTTAATATATTAATAAAAAGTAAAAGGAAACTTTAAGTCCTAAGTTCCCATATATCATATTGATATCTCATATATTAAATATATTAAAAAAAATTATTTAGTATATTTCATATTTTCATTGTTTTGTATTTAATTATTTGTGAGTGATATGATGAATAATAAATTTTTTCTTTCATTTTATTATATTAAATTTCATAATTCATGAAAAAAAATATTTAAAAAAAGTGGGTTATGTGGGTTAGTTCAATCCACCACTTTGGTGGGTTGGGTTGAGATTTTCAACTTGTTTAACTCTTCCAACCCAAGTCGGCCAACTCATGACGAACTCAACCCGTGGTGGGTCAATTCATGTGAGTCGGGTTAACCCACTTTGACACTTCTAGTTCTTGGTGGTTTTGACTCTTGACTATATAACTTTTTTTTTTACTGTTATAAAATTTTATACAAGGAATTATCAATTTGATCTTTGAAAAATGTGGATTGTTTTATTTTAATTTCTAAGAGATAAAATTATCTAATTTAGTTTATAAAAGATATTTTTTATCTCAATTGGATCCTTTTAATCTCTTGAAGAAGCTACACATACATTAAAAAAATAAAGGCAAAAGAGTATTTCCTTTCCTAACGGAGACATACAAGACTCGTGACTCTAGCAATCTGAAAACCGAGAGTGCATCACCTTCAACCTCAACCACCAAGCACCTGAGATCTCGAGCAAACTCCAAACCAACGAGCACAGCGGAAGCTTCCAAGAGATCCACCGGCATACAGAGCTAAAGCTCCAAGAACTACTTATTCAAATTTTAGATACGTTTGCGTTATTTTTTACGTTATTTTCATTCGAAAGATTAACTTATAATTTTGGCCTCTACCTAATTAAATATTTCAGTCTATGCCCTGCATGTACATGGCACATTGGCACTATCCAAAATACAAAAGCTAGTGAATCAGAATCATCCTAGCGCCTTGTGTAGCAATAGCCACTTGAAAGAAAAATAAAACAATAATAAAGGATCAGTATTGGCTTATGACAAGAACATCTGTTCAAAGTGGAAATCGATAATCCTAACAACAATCAAGTTCAACTGAAAAACTTAATACTCCTACGGAGACCACAGTGATAGGCTTATCATTCTCCACCTCCACGGCTCCACCAGTGTTACAAAATTATGGAAGTAATGATGCAATTCAAATATGTACAAAAACTTGGTAATGTTTGGCAATTTGATCATCTAACTGAAGATTCAATACAAAAAATTTGCAATACTTCACCTTCTTGGGAAGTTGTCAACTGCAGTACTAAACCATGTTTAGGACTTCAGCACCCTCTCGATGGCAGTCACATAAAACTCCTTCGGCATGGTACCAACTACGGCGTCGCATTTCTGGCCATTTTTGAACAACAAAACCACCGGCACAGCCTTAATTTCATAGTCTTCAGCAATCTCCAAATCAGTGTCTGTGTTGAGCACAAAGCATTTCAGTTTGCCAGCATACTCCTTTGCAATCTCGTCAATTAATGGGTGTACCATCCTGCATGGGCCACACCAATTTGCATAAAATTCAACAAGGACAGGGGTTTCACTATTCAAAACCGAGTTTTCCCATGAGTCTTTGGTGACTGCTGTAGCTGCCACAAACCCAGTTTCATGTGGTTAGGAGACCATACAATAGTTCAAGCTTCAATATAAGATGAATTTATATATACATATATATATCATGGTTCTTACTTTCCCCTATTTTAATGCTTCTGGTCTCATGGGTCTAGAGATGAGTACCTTAAGTAGAAGCTTATTTTAACTATTAAAAAAACAACCCTAAGATATGTCGCAAACCCAACACTTGAATTGATGTACAGTTTTAACGCTTGATATCAACAAGAGAAGGTGAGGGTGAGGAACAAGAGAAACATGTGACCATATTTCTCAATATTTTAGGAGAGATAACAAAAGTTACAAAACCTAATAAGTAATGACAACTCTGAATTATTCAAATGGCTTCAAAGTCCTAAAGCCAAAAGAAATGAGGGGTGTTAGGGGAGAGAATCTGCGTAAAAGAAAATTTTAAGGGAATTTTACCCAAAAAAAATAATGGAACTATAGATTTAACAAAGAGAAAAAGCATAACTTGAAATGAAATATTCAAGGAGATTCAAATAAGTAGAAAGGGTGAGTCTATGATGCAACTTGTTGCATGCATGCAATGTAATTTCGGCCGATAGGATTGTGACATGTGGGTAGAATGACTTGAGATGCAATGCAATTTTCCACATGTCACAATCCTATCGGCCGAAATTGCATTGCATGCATGTAACAAATTGTATCATAGACCAGCCCAAGTAGAAAACTATGAAATTTGAGAAAATAGTTCAAACAACTTGTTCAAGAACTAGGAACTTAAAGAAAAGTAGTTATCATTTGTAAGGGCAACTCGTACCAATAACTATTTCAAGAGAATTAAATAAGCAAAGGTTAAATATCCATTTTGGTCTTCTATGTTTCACCCAAATTTTAAATTGGTCCTTTATCTTTCAAAAGTTCTATATTGGTCATTTATGTTTCATTCAAGTTTTATTTTGGTCCTTTATGTTTCATTGAAGTTCTATATTGGTCCTTTATGTTTCATTGAAGTTTTATATTAGTCATTTATGTTTCATTAGAGTTTCACATTGGTCCTCTCAGCATGGTTTTATTTTTGGCTTAAACGACATCGTTTGGGTGTTTTTTGTGTGTCTAAGGTCACGTCAGCTATCTAATACACATTGGAGAGATTACGTGTCCACCTTAGCACGGCATGTCAGCAGTTAACTTAAGAAATTGACGGATTTGGACGAAATGACCAATTTAAAACTTCTGGGAAACATAAAGGACTAATTTAAAACTTTTGAAACATAAAGAACTAATTTGAAACTTAAGTGAAACATAGAGGACCAAAATGAAACTTTGATCAATAAGCAAATGACTGATACATCGAAGACAATTTCAGGCTTATTAAGCAAGTAGATAAACCAAGTACAGATAATTGATTTATATGAATAAATAACCGATTATACTCTGCAACAAAGAAAGCATTATAAAAGAAATTTATGACATCTAGATTCTCCTTTATAACCTTCTATTACCACCAAACAACCAATCTGTAGGTCATAACATCTTCCCTGATGCTGTCACCGATAGCATAGCATTTACAGTTGTCATTTAATCAACTCCTTATGATTCCAAGATTTCATAAGTAGCATATTTAGATCTAGCTATTGACAATGAAAAAGCTGGAAACATAGCAATATCAATCATAAGTTGGAAATTCCATGGTTCCTCCAAATTCTAATCCAATGTAAATCTTCAGCGTCAGCGATATTATGTGCCTCCCGTTTTAATTCCAACCGAGAAATTTTAAGAGCACAGACATAAAAGGGGGAAAGAAGAAGACATCAAGTCGTATAGCACAGCGAAAGCAAACCTAATTTCCGACATAGCGGAAATAAGAGAAAAAACGCAATCGGTCCGATCCATTATACATATCACACAATCTTTCTTTCAATTTCATGACAATTCAGTCCACTACAAAAACAGATTCCGACAAAGTAAAACTGAAATTCCAACATAGATTCAATCAATGAGTTATTAGTTACCTCTCGTTTGTCGCACGCATTGAATCTTGGGAAGAAGATATGGGGGTTGAGCCGTAAGCCCCTTCTGGGTGGTGCGGAAAGAAGGGGGAGTAGGGTTAAGGTGGCGAGGAGAGGTGTAAAAGGGGAGAATGGATTTGTGAAGGGTACGAGTACGAGAACCCCTCAGAGAAAAAGGAGAGGAGGGTGTAGAATAGGAAGTAGACGAGGCCATGGGAGGAAGAAGTGTAAGACTGTAAAACTGGAGGAGAGGTTATGTGAGGGAAAAAGACGAGGTTCTGTTTTGGTTTGGTTTGTGGTGCGTGGGAAGTGGGGAATGGAGAGAAGTAGTAGTAGAGGAGTGTAGGACCACTGGAATCGATCGTAGGTCGCAGAGATTAGTATAGTACGAACACGACGAGAAAATGTCAAATAATTAGCAAAATGAAAAATGCACGCCCGGTGGGACTCGAACCCACAATCGCCTGATTAGAAGTCAGGCGCCTTATCCATTAGGCCACGAGCGCTTATTATTGACGAAGGCTATAATTGGTTATATGTAGGAGTAGTTAGTATCCTCAAAGTGCAAGTATAACGAATCATGACTTCAACCTGTTCTTTAAACACAAATGGAAATGGTGGGATCCACTTACTTTTTCATTTTTTTATTTTCATCAACTTTAAAAAAAATACAAAATATCTATTATACTTCTCTGATTTAACACAATTATAACTTTCTTTTCTTTTTATTATTTTAATATAAGGGGTAAAATGATCATTTTAATACATTCCCTTTCCATTTCCATTACCAAACTTTTACTACTAAACACAGGAAAAACATTCTGTTTCCGTTTCCGTTTCTGTTTCCATTTCCATTTCTGCATAAAGAACGTACCCTAAGTATCAAGCTAATGAATTTTGATTAAGTGACTTTTTTGGAAGATATTATTAAGTGTTATTATATTATTGTTGAGATTTAGGGTATTTGCTGAGTTGGAATGAGAGAGAAGTGATACAAAATGGCGTCGTTTTGCTGAATTGGAGTGAGTGAGAGTGTCATATCATTCAAATATGACACGTAAGAGAAAGTGTGTACTATATAAGTCTTCCACGTTAGCATTTAACCAAAAAAAAAAACTAAACGGAGTTACGCTGGAGGACCAATTTTGATAAAAAAAAAATATTGAGGACCTAAAATAACTTTTTGAAACGTTGAGGTTTAATATTAAATTTGATACAAATATTAAAGACCAAAAGAGTAATTCGGCAATTTTTAATTCCTTAAAATGTTACATTTGAATAATTGGCAACAGTTTCACTTTTCATAATAAATATTAATATTTTATTTATAATTATGTTATACTTAAAAGAAGTATATCCAGCTTCCCTAAAATGCTTACACTAATTACTATTTGTCTATTTTTATATTTCATTTTGAAAAAATGATTCTTTCCTTTACAGGTGCAGATAGTGTGGGAAAATTCACCCCATTCAAATTTTATAATTAAAAAATCTCGGTAAAATAAAGAAAGATATCTTTAAAAAACCGCCGACCACTAACAATCGTCCAGGTTCCACCACTATGATATTATTATGACATCATCCTCCATCAAAACACAACAAGCGCGTAATGAGAAAGAGACAATACCTTCTCTTATAAAATTGTTCGCATAACCTCTCCGAATCCCCCCCTAAACACTTTCACCCGCCGCCGCAACATCATGTCTAAGCCACCACACGCGCCACCGCAGCCGCCGCCGCGTCCACTCTACAAGCAGCAGTCTTGGTCGCCCGACACACTCCGCGAGGAGGCATGGCAAAGGCGAACGGTTAACAACGTCGCCGGCGGCGGCAGCCGCCTCCGTCACAGCAAGAGCCTCTCCGAGGACGATTTAGAGGAGCTGAAAGCCTGCATCGAGCTCGGATTCGGGTTCGATTCGCCCGAACTCGACCCGAAACTGTCGAACACTATTCCGGCTTTGGAGTTCTACCATGCCGTTAACAAACAGTACAACCACAGCCTCTCGAGATCGTCGTCCTCGTCGTCGCTGGTCCTCGACGGCGACGCTGGAAGTTCCGGCGGCGTTATCGATCCAGGTAATTAATTCTCTTCTTAATTACCCTGTGTAGTTAATCTCCGCCGTACGATCCAATCAACGGCGGCGATTGTTTTTCCCGTGCATATCTTAGGGCTGAAAATTTGGGAGTTTGTTATGAAGGTGATGATTTGGCTGCGAAGAAGACGAGATTGAGGCAATGGGCCCAAGTCGTTGCTTGTGCGGTGCGACAATCATGTTCAAGCTCATTTACTGGGGACCACGCTAACTAAGGTGTCATGCATGCACCAGAAAGAAAACCGTAGTTATATATATTTCCTTCATGTGCTTCTCACTCATATCAAACATATTCAGGCATGTTATTGTTAGGTTGGTTTGATGTTTAGGTTGTAAATATCTTAATTTTCGTCCATTGGGATTAAAATTAATAAACAATAATAAGTCAGGCAGGTTTTCTTGCAATATACAGTATTTTAAATTTGTTTTTATTATAATTGAAGTAATGTAATGTAAATGTTATATTATTGGACATTAGTTATGACAAATATACATGCATTTGTGTGTTGGATGTATGTCTCGTCAGTATTCTCATATAGAGCACATGTTTTTAAGAGTATGATAGTATATATTAATATTTAATATTTTTTAAATTAATTAATTTTTAATTCATTTAAAGTGAATTTTTATTAATATTAAGTACAAATGATACTGTGTGATTAGAGATATATATCGAAGTTGAGTATTAAACTTGTATCAATGTTAAATATAATAGTGATTAAGTTTTTCAAACTAATTTGTAATATTAGTTTGGGAAAATATCTTTTTGTTTTTTCAAATTTTTTTTTGGCCAATTTTTTGTTTTTCCAAATTAAAGGCTACTATTGTCATAAAAAAAAAAAGTTTAAAGGCTACTATTAAGTTTGTCTCTAAAACTTTGTTTGATGTGTCAATTACGTACATCCCCGAACTTTTGATTTGCAAAATAAGTTTGCCCTTTACTCAAACTCTTTCTAAATTGTATTAATTGTATATACAAAATGTGGTTGTCTACCACATCTTAATAATATCTTAGGCTAAATGTGATATTGTTAAGTCATCCATTTAAGTTGTTTCGTTAGTTTAACTACGATATGGCATGACACTACAAAATAAATATCATGATTAAATTAATAAAACATCATAGCTAAATATATATGATATGACATTACATCTAATAGTGAAGACTATGTAAACTATCGTGTTTGTTTTTAGCGTTATTGATTTAGATGAAGTTAAGGTGAATGACAAAATTACTTATAATTTAAAAGTTTATAGATATAATTGACAACAAATAAAATTTAAAAATTAAATTGAAGAGACATTATAATTTTAAAACAAAAAGATATTTGTGTCTATGCTATTAATTACTTTAATATATATCGAGATAATATAAAAGAATACAAAAAATTAAATATAATAATTTTCACATCGCTAAATTTAGGCAAAAGTACATTCTCTAGCCTTAATGTTTAGGGGTTCTGTCAGTTTTATCCCTAACTTTTTTTGCTATCAATTGTACCATTAACATTTTACGTTTCTACCAATGTCACTTCTTTCACTAATACCGTCAAATATTTAACAGTTTTTTTGTTGACGTGACATCTTAAGTGACAAAAATATATGACTGGGCACAAATTTTTTCACCTTAGATTTCCTACTCATAATTTATCCCAATGCTGTGTCGTTTTGCCCTTACCATTCACCTTCATTATCCTCTCATTTTGCTGTGTTTGAGTGAGAGAGTGTGCCATGTCATTTAAATATGACACGTAGAAGAAATGGTGTGTCACATAAATCTTCCACGTCAGCATTTAATGGCAAAATCAGACAGATGTTACGCTAGATGACCAATTTTGACCCAAAAAAATGTTGAGGACCTAAAATAATTTTTTAAAACGTTGATGACCAATATTAAATTTCGTGTAAACGTTGAGGACCAAAAGAATAATGGCTAAAGTATTATTTTGGTCCTCAATGTTTGCATGAAGTTCAATGTTGGTCCTCAATGTTTCAAAAGTTTAATGTTGGTCCTCAAAGTTTTATTTTTTGGTCGATTTTGATCCTCGAGCGTAATACCGTTAACTTTTTGCCGTTAAATGATGACGTGGCATGCCTATGTGGCACACCCTCTCTCCTACCTGTCATATTTTAATGACGTGGCATGACACATCACTGCCACGTCACCCCAGATGATGATGATAAAGATGCTGATGAAGGAGAGAAGATGATGATGTGGCAATCTGGGGTGACGTGGCAGTGATGTGTCATGCCACGTCATTAAAATATTACATGTAGGAGAGAGGGTGTGCTATATAAACATGTCACGTCATCATTTAATGGCAAAAAGTTAACGGTGTTATGCTTGAGGACCAAAATCGACCAAAAAAAAACTTTGAGGACCAACATTAAACTTTTGAAACATTAAGGACCAACATTAAATTTCATGCAAACATTGAGAACCAAAATAGTACTTTAGCCAAGAATAATTTATCCTTACAAAAAAAACATAAAAATCAAAGACGATGGATCCATAAGCGCTTTTTATGGAGACGATGATCATGAATCATGATGCTTTCTTGAAAGAGATGCAAGTGGCAAAAAGCCACAGCGCGATTGACCTTCACGACACATTTCGCGACGGGATAGCGATTGCCAATCCCAATCCAATCCTAAAAAGGACCCCGCCCTATCCATGTGCAAGTACAATACGTCAAACACCCCTTCACGCGCCAAAATCGTTGTTTTCCACCCTCTTCAATTCAATTCCACGCCGAATATACCTGAACGAACCCATCTCAAAAATATCTGGCTCACATTTCCTCAAGATATTATCCTCCGTGCTGACGTGGCACTCCGATGAGATGCTGACACGTGTAAAAGCGACGCCATGTGGAGCCAAACACCCTGCCTCTCCCTCTCGTTTTCTTTCATTCTTCCTCCTCTTCTTCTCCTTCTTCTTGACCCTCGCTCGCAAGATCCCAGAGAGGGTTTTCCACTTCCTCCCTCTGTTTAATTTCTGGCGCGATTCACATTCTCTTCTATTGTTTCACATGGACCGCAACCTCCGGCGTGATATTCACTCGCAGTTGTCCGATCCAGAGCTATTGGAGCTTTGCAGAACCGAGTTGACTCGGACCAGCTCGGACTCCTCCGCCATCACTGTGGATACTTCCAAAGATATCTCACAGCATTGCGTGGCTCCGTCTCCGGTAATTGCACACTTCCATTTGTACCGGTTTCTCCCTTTTTTCCAATTTCTTGATTTCGGTTGTGATTTTGGAGGAAAATAACAAGTTCGAATGTTGATCCCTGTGTGTATTTGATTTACTGACTAAGTTTATATATCTATTAGTTTCTTTGTGGTTCAAGATTATTCGATCGCTTTTGTGTCTTGTTTTATGGTTTTCCTTCGCGATTGTGCTGTGCATGCCGTTCAGTGGCGTTTTTTTAGTTTATTTTTAACAGAAATCGAGCTAGTTTTTACATTTATCCTCTGATTTTATCAATAAATGAGTCGGTAATATCTAATGTATATGAGCAGAAATGGGAATAAATTGAATGTGGTGAGGATCATGAAGTAACTAATTATGCCTTTATTATGCTCATTTTCTTTTGCACATCATCGGGTTCATAGAGTGAATCCGTTTTGGCCTTCCTCAGTAACATTTCTCCATGTTTGACTTCATAATTGTGCTTCCGCTTGTCTATATGACTATATCTTAGCAAGCCATCGCCAATATATTTGGCGGTAGATTTTCCAAACTCTTCTCTCCCGTTGTCCATGGGGTGGTTTGGTGAAGTAATGGTATACCTTTTCCTTATTAGATTTTTTTCCTTAAAAAAAGCCTTAGGTGCGATAACTCAAGCATCTAAAATAATACATGGAAAGTAAAATTTAAAGAGTTAAATAATTTTTTTGAGCAACTTTAATACGACCATATGTACTGTAAGTTTGCATCTAATTCTCAAATGATAATATCAATCTCGGAACTTTTAACTCAGATGCATGTTATCCAGTAATCTTAATTCCTTTGCTGAATGCCAGACAATCTTCATTAGAGGATATGTAAGGACTTGCAAAGGCAGCGGAGGCTTGAGGAATTTGGGAGAAGAAAGATTGAGAGAAATGGTTTATTTAAATGCATTTAATTGGTCATAGTTTTGAACTGATCACATAATTATAAAAAGGTCTCTGGCATTATTATTAGAACAATTTATGTGTACAGATTGCCAGTTTAGTTCTGGTGTTGTTTTTCAGCAAAATCAATTATTGTATTTTCAAGTCTCAACTCTTGCATATCCCTTGTTAGGTCATATTTCTTCATGTAACTTTCTTTTTTGTAAGGGTTTTCCCCCCTATTTGCTTTAGGGTAAATATCTCATTCTTTTGATGGTCAAGGAATTACCAAGCTTCAATCTGGCAATTTTGTTGCAGGACCTATTGACAAAATGGACAGATCAGCAGCACAGTTTATACCTCAATTCCTTAGAGGCCTCATTTGTCAATGAACTATACCATTATAAGCGTTTACATAGGGAAGTACAAAATAACTTGAAGGAAGCAGATAAAGCTGGAGCACTGCAAAAGTCACATAATATGCCTGGGCAGGTCAGAGATCAATTTGGAATTGCATCTATATTGTTAGGATATGTGTTGCATTGTTTGCTTTTCCCTGTGAAATTATGCCTTATTGTTTTCCACTGATTTCAGTTTCTGATTCTACAAGATGGCTGCTGGAAGAAGATTAGCCATGAAAGAAATGAACCTATGTTAGAGAGCACAGCTGATTCTCATGTTCTTGCAGGAAGTCCACTGAGATTTACATCAGCAGAAAGAGGTTCTGCTATGAGAGAAATTGCAGTCCGTCACTATGGCTTGTGTTGTGATGAGAGTCATATAAGGGGGAGTTCTATATTCTCTGGCAGATCACCAAGAAGTTCAAGAACACGCTATCTAGAATCCGATGGCAGTACTGCAGGTAACTCTGAGCTACACTTGGATAATGCATCATGGTCATTTTGACGCCTAGATACCAGTACTTTCTGTCATCTGCTTTTCTTGGACCTTGAGTATATGTATGCCTTACACACACACATTGAGATGCTCTTCTTAGCTCACTTTGAAACACATGCATATAGTCTCACAAGCACAAGAACTGTCAAATTGTCTTTTATCAAAGGCTGCAAAAAGATAATCAAACTCTGGGTCAGATTAGAGAAGTTGTGCAGCCAGACCAGTTGGCAGCTGTTAAAAGTCCCCAAAAAGGGGCGGCATTCAATTATTGAGATTTCTAGGCTTCTTTGAGGCTGAAATGATATTTGCCCTTGAGCCATGTGCCCATGGCTTAGAGGATGCTGCATATCAAGTTTGATCTATTATGAAATCAATATTTTCAGATGATTTTTGTTGTTATCCATTTAGTTGCTGTTATGTCAGATTACATATCTTTGATCACTGGATGAGAGTACAGATTTTAGTTGATTGACGCTGTTTAGAACTTTAGCAACAAGGACTGCCCAAATAACTTGTTTTTCCAAATGAATGATTTATTTATTAATACCTATCCTTGTCTTGTCCTTGAGGAGGTTAGAGAAGGAAATATGCTTTCCAGATGAAAGTATGAAACCACTATGAATTAAAGTAAACCTACCTGGCTACCTCCCTCATCTTGCGTTGATGATATGTTTGCACAGCTTAGCTGTTTTCTTCTCACTGATCAGATCTGCATTTAAATTGTTTGGCAAAATTTTTTTGTCTCCTTACTTGCTTAGCTTTGGGTTCCTTAGTTTCTTGATGATGGTTTGAATGATTTTTCACAAACAGTTTGTGGGTGTACAATTTCAGCATGAAATTTTCACTGGATTAGAAGTGGCACGATAACAAATGAGCTAATAAACTGAATCTGAGACTCTGTAGGTGTATGTGTCTGAAAATAAACTATTTGATCCATAGAGTATTTTAAATCAGGGGATTCAAGGGTGACTAAATTCTTAAATTATATTCCCTGTATATGAATGGTTGGACTTAAACATATTATGAATTTCTTTTTATGCTTTCACACTTTGTTTTATGACTTGTTTTGGTGAAAGTTGTCGCATGGTGCAAAGCTGTATATGGAATGCCAAAGCTTTAATTTGAATACATTATTGCGTGTTTTGTGAAGTTTTTTAATCCTTTCAATGCGATTTACATTATACAAAACCATAATACATCAGTCGGTTAATTCTAACTTGAAACATTGTGCTGATAGAATTTTGCTTTACATACAATTTATCAGCTGTATACCATTTTTTTAGAAGTAAATAATTACCTCAACTAAAACATGTAACCATTATATCATGTTTTGGTGGAATGAACAGTGTTTTGTGATGCAGTTGCTCATAAGGCAATACTTTGTAATATGAAGTTTATCCAGATTTAAAAATATTTGGAGTCGGAAAAGTAATTGATTATCATCAAAATAGATTTCTGTCATTCCTATTATGTTCTTACTTCGTGTGCCAATAAAAGGGTATAAAATATTTCAGTATGATTAAGAACATCTTCTGAACGGGGATAGGTGTAATATTTATATGATTTTGGTTCTATTATCATTGTTATTACAACTGTTCCTGTTTTCAACTTTTCTTAGAGTTCTCTGATCAAAACTTCAAGGATGATGAAGATCAACGAGTTAGGTCAAGCTGTATGCCCATGGAGAAAAGGTTGAAGACAGAACCGGTTGATGATGCTTCAAGAAATGATCAAGTAGTATTTAGATATATATAATTTTTGGGTGGCCACCTCAGATAACTGAGCAATTGTTTACTTAAAATTTTCAAATCCCTTCTGATTGCAGGTTATGCCTCTGGGAAAAATTTACTCAACTGAACTTTCCACTACTAATAATTCATCCTCAGAAAAAGAAGATCAACACGAATTGCTATCAGAACTCCCAGAGGGCTTCCATGCCCCAAAATCTGATATGCATTACTTTCTAAGAGGTAGCTAAGTAGTTTGCACCTAAGAATCCAAATCTTACACGCAACAGGAGATCCTGATAGAACTTGAGACTACTATTCTTAGTGCTTCTTCAAGAAATTTGTTGAGAAGCTTTCGCAAGGCCAATCAAATGACATTAGGCCATTTCTTATAGAGTATTCTTTCATTGTCATTCCTTAAGCTTTCATACTAATGGTACTTCTAATTGATCAAGACAGAGAACCTCAATCCTCGAGTTCTTAGAGTAAGATGTGTTTGATGAGACGGAGCTGAAGCATCATACTGTGATCTTGGATTATGCATCCTTCCAAGAAGTTATACAGCTCTGTGATTTTGGATGTTGAGTTTTATGATTCTATTTGTTGTAGGTTGTGGCATCTCTGACTCTCTGCACATATCTTGAACTACACATGGTGCACCATTTCTTTTAGTCCCCCTTCTATCTTTGTATCTTGTTTTGGTGTTACATCAAAACTGAAACTCAAAAGCTTCCAAAACTCAAAGAAACATGGACTACCACAATTCTGAACAGACCTGTAGGCACTGATATTTCTGAACAATGTGTCTGACTCTTGTCTCTTACATGTTGAAGTTTATCTATAAATTGTCTTGTTTTTGGAGATTGCAAAAAGTTGCATTGCTTTTGCGTTCTTGCAAAATGGCATACCATTTTCAGTGGCCTCACAATTCACTAAGAGAATTGTATGTAAAAGCGAAGTTACATATTCTTTGTATTATTGGAGTGTGCTGTATTTATTTAAGAGTAAATTAATGATTTGGTTGTATATATTTTTTAATTTGGTTTTGAAAAATATAATGTCATAATTTTATCCTTAAAATATTAACTTTTAATCAATTTGTTTATATGATTAATAGGATGAATGAAAAGTTAACTAGCATTGTAATTAATAGAGATTAACTTGACTATTAAATGATGAATTAGATTTTATTTAAAATAAAAGGATAAAATATATTGTATTTACATATAAACATTGTCAAATAGTATAGTTTGTAATTTTTTTATTAAATAAGATTTAATTCATTATTTGCCAGTCAATTAACGTTAACTTTCTAATTCTATCAATCATTGAGCAAATATTTCATATTTTTTATTAAATAAGTCTGACGTAAATTCTATCACTGCCCAAATCCAGAAAAGGAAAAAAGAAGAGAAAAAAAAATCTCCAAACACCAATAGAAAAACGTGATGGGGAACGTGGCCTAAATGAAAACGAAGGACCCACCTGAAGACAAAAATGTCAGCGTCTGAATCACATACACATAATAGCAACTGGTGGTAAAGTAAACAAATTTGTTGAGATACTCATATGAGAAATTCGTAAATCACAAGCAATTTTTTTGTTAAAACAGAAAATTTGTTTATTCTATATTGTTATTGAAGTGGTTTAGTTCACGCAGATAAGCTAATCTTAACCAAATTAGTTGTGCTATACTTTTGAAAATGGCAAATTCATTTCTTATGTGAAATACTAACTACTCCAATGGATACTTCACTTCTGAACCCACCACCAAGTGGTTTCACCTTCTGCATCTTCTTAGGTTTGCTATACCGATTCATGTATATATATATATATATATATATATATAGTGGCTATTGTGGGTCAATATTTTAAAATTTATATTGAAATAAATTTTTAATATTTCTGTTAACGAAAATGGTTTTTAAGTTCTTAAACGAGATTGAAGAACCTATGGGTACTTTTTTAACGGTCAAGTTAGAAACAACTAACAAGAGAGTAAAACGTAAGTAAGGAACTTAAGAAGGCTAAAATACGTGGAAAAAGACACAACATTCTTTTTATATAGTTTTGGAGCATGAAGAAGTGGCAAATCATATGTATATTTCTATATAAATAAATAAATAAATAAAATGTCCGCCAAGAAGATATTGTTTCATATCCCATTACCAAAAGGAAATGAAGAAAAGAAGGTTTCATTTTCAAGACAACAACAATGAATTGTAGACATTTGTATCATTATTTGTGTTACAACTTACAACTTGAAACCTAAGTTAAGACAACCTCTCCATATTATCAATGTTATCTTTGCTATATATATATATACACACACACACCTTCTTTTGTATTTTTAAGCCTTCTTAAACTTATTCATTGTCATATCATTTTTAATATATAACTTCATTTATTTAAAACTTATTTCACATTTTTTTTCTTTGTTATATGACAAAACAAAGATTTGGAACTTGTTTCAATAATGTTTTAAACAAAATTAGTTTTGAGAATTCAACAATAATAAATAACCTTTTTTTTTCACTAGGTAAAATCATGCAGATCAAGTGACATCAATATGTAATTATGTCTCTGCTCAATTTTATAGTTAAATTATTAATAGTTAAATGCATCGTAATAGTTTTTCTTAATATTTTTTTGGATTTTTTCTTACCTTTAGTTATTGTGTTATATTTCATCTAGTCAACTCTACAATATATACAAGAGTTTTTAATGGTTTCCTTTGTACATGATCAAATTATCTAAGCCTAATTTTAGCTTAGTTTGAGAGTTCACCTTAATGTTACATGTTATTAATAACAATATTTTTTTGTTTTAAAAAATTGGAATTCAAAACATATTTTAAATTTTTTCTATTTTTTAAACACATACTTTTTTGTTTATAGTAAAAAGTTGAAATTCAAACAAGTTTTTTCTGTTTTTAAAATAAAAAAAAACAGTTTTTTAACTGCAATCAAACATGTCTTCAATTCAATATAGTCTTGCTATTGAAGTTATTTATTAGAATTAAAATAGTTACTATCCTTCTTTCTTTTTTTACAATCATTAAAGACAATGATATCTATATAATATCATCATAAATATCCTTTAAATTCACTATATCTATATAGACATGAACCTCCCAAACAAGCCCATAAGGGATTCGAACCAGTCTCGTCTCTCCCGAGTCAGAAGGTCGTCTTAGTCAATTAGAATGAATATTCATTGGTAAAGCACACCAAAAGACTTCGGATTGCATTGAATGTGCAATTCTCAAAGTTCAAGTCTCCTCCCTTTTCTTCTTCTTCTTCTCTCACAGCCAAAGGGAGAGAGAGAGAGAGACGTAGTCTCAACTTTGAAGTTTGAACCTTCTTGCTTTATCCCAACCTCTTTCTTTCAATTCCAGATCGCGTTTAAGGAATTCCAGGTTGCAGGAAGGATTTTTCTTTGGTTTGATTAGATGGGTCTCGTGGCAAATCATAGAAGCAAAGAAGGATTACCGGTTTCTTCAGCTGTTGCTTCATCATCATCATCGGTGGTGCTGCCGCCGAAGAAGAAATGGTCCAATCTAATGCCTCTGTTTGTGGCGCTTGTGGTCGTTGCGGAGATCGCCTTCTTGGGTAGGCTGGATATGGCGAAGAACACAGCTATGGTGGATACTTGGGCTGACTTGTTCTACTGGTCTCGTGAAGTCGTCTCAAGAGGAGATGATTTGGGGGTAGACAGGTTGGGTGGTGGTGATCGGAATTCTGCTGAATCGGAGAGCTGTGAGGAGTGGTTGGAGAGGGAGGATGCTGTGACATATTCAAGGGACTTCATGAAGCAACCTATTTTGGTTATTGGAGCTGAGCAGGTTTGGTCAAGTTATATATATATACTCTTCAATTTTACTTTCGTTATATCTAGAAATTAAGGCTAGCTGTGGATGAATTACTATGAGTGTTCTTACTCGGATTCCCTTTTTTGGACTTGTACTCTTCTTTAAGAGTTTAATGATTGATGAGCTAGTTTTGGCTTCAAACAATTTTGGTGTCTGGCTTAGATTGTGATAGCCTGATAGGTATATGTTTGGTGTCTAGCGTGGTCATGGACACAAACCTCTTCACTTTGTTTAAACGGGCAATGCTGAAGAAGAATTAATGACAAGATGAATAGGGCTACGTCTTATATTTTTATTATTATAACTTCGCTGTTCACTTGATTAGTGAAAAAAAAGACAAAATGAATTATCTTTGCCGGGGTGTTATTATAAAATCATTTACAATGCTAAATTATTTTAATAGATCATCCGTAATTGGGTCTGCTAAAGTGTATGTGCATAAAGTGTACGATTTGTGGCATCGGATGAGGGTGTTGCAGTGCCAACACGGATCTCGATTCTCATTTGATAGTCAAGATCATGCACTATACGTAAAGTGCACTTTAGCGGATCCAAGTCCGGATTGAATTTTTTAGTGATCCTGTCTGAACTCTTTCATCTATTTGTCCAGAAGTTTTTATTTTCACTTGAGATTTTTATTAATTTAAATCCTAAACACAGGAGTGGAAGTCATGTTCTGTTGGATGCCAGTTTGGGTATAATTCAGGTAACAAACCTGATGCTGCATTTGGGTCATCTCAACAAGCTGGAACAGCTAGTGTTCTGCGATCTATGGAATCCTCTCAATACTATTCAGAGAATAATATAGCAATGGCAAGACGGTGGGTAAGCACTGTCATAAAGCAGTAAATTGTTAGATTGAACCCTTGATTCTCCATATGCTTCTCAATATGGTTATGTATTGTTTTATAGTTCCACCATGGAGTAGTATTGTTGTAGAGAGAACTTACCTGGTTGAATGCCATCGGAACATGGATTCTATAATTGTGAACATAAGAATATTTTGATACTGTCGGTTAATTTTCAAATACCAAGTAATAACTAGTGCAGAATGCAAACTACAACAATTTTTATCTTCTCTTAATTGAATCTTGTTTCTTTTGCTCCCTATACTAGTGGAGACTGGAGAGACTTTTTCCAAAAGCAAAAATGTAATAAATTCAAACCTAATATTTCAATTTCTTGTGTAATAGGAGGGGATATAGCGTTGTAATGACAACCAGTCTATCGTCTGATGTCCCAGTCGGATATTTCTCCTGGGCCGAGTATGACATTATGGGACCAGTACAGCCAAAAACTGAAGGTGCTCTTGCAGCTGCATTCATTTCTAACTGTGGTGCTCGAAATTTCCGGTTGCAAGCTCTTGAAGCGCTTGAAAAGGCAGACATCAAGATTGATTCTTATGGAGGTTGCCATAGGAACCGTGATGGAAGAGGTACATTCTAATAATTTGATACCTGTTCTTATCATTTATTCCTGTTGTAATGGATGGTTATTTTATCAGAATTGCAATTACTTCTTTTTGCTGCTGATCCCATGAAGTATTTCTCAAATTTAAATCACACCTCTTCTATCTTGTAAATAATGACTCAAATTATTCCAGATTTTCTGAGCAATTATACTTTGTTCATTGATGATATTGTCTGAAAATCTGAGGCAAGGCATTAAGTCACTAGGTTATTAATTTTAGACTTTGGAAGACTGTAATGCAGTCCTAGTGTGTGTCATTGTGCTTGAATGTGTTCCGAGCACAAGTGTACTCTACCTTGTGCTGAAACACTGCATAAAATTATGTAAACTTAATATTTAAGCTGTTAGGTTAGCATCCAAGGTTATGTTCTATGATCTTTTAATTGTAATCCATGACTTAGTTTGCTTTCATTTAATTTTCTACACAGCATAAATCGATCTTATCGAGTATTTGCTCCGGCATCACGCCTATGACTGGAGCTATTAAAGCACAAAACATATAGATTCATTGCAAATATATCTTGTGGAGAAGAGTACCAGTTTTTTATTTTATGTTATGTTATTTTAGATTTGTAGAAGAAGAAAGTTATTTTGAAGTAGAAAAATCCTGTATCGCTCCTAAGCTTTCTCAGTCTTAATCTTTTCAAAAGATTTGATGGTTGGTTTCTCCATCTAGACAGCAATGCAAACCAATTTGATTATCCTTGAAGCTTCATTATGGAGTTGAATTACAGTATGGGATTGGCTTGAATTATCCATTTTGCTTTTAAGTTTTGTGATTTTATTTTTATCATATATAACAATGCCTTCCAATTTTTTATGCAAAAGAAGAAACAAATATGTGATATTGTTCCATTATTGATTTTATTTTGTAATGTTGCAGTGGACAAAGTGGAAGCTCTAAAGCGCTATAAATTTAGCTTGGCATTTGAGAATTCAAATGAGGAGGATTATGTAACTGAAAAATTCTTCCAATCCCTTGTTGCTGGTATGGAAAATTATATTTTCTTTCATTTTCTCAGCATGACTTTCTTTTCCTGGGCTTTATAAATAATATTGAAAGGCCCTTGAATTCCATCAAGTGCCAAGATTTTCTGTTTCAGCTATGTAATCACAAATATATTTGGGATTGAGTGCATACTTTTGGATATAACTTGACAATTATTTATGATGAATTGTTCACACCTAAATTTATAGGATAATATATTAAAATAGCTCTGAAGGAACTAGTATAACGGGTATTCAAACCATAAAAAAAAAAGGGGGGGGGGGGTACCACTTAGAAAAATGTCCAGGTAACGAGGGATATGCTGGGCATTTGAGAGTTGGGTATTGCTCATATACAATTAAGCAACTATAGTAAGAACAATGTTGGATGGTCACTATACGTACTTAAAAGGCTCCCCCAAACCCCCCTCCCTTAATATTTATGCCATCCATCTGTATACCTACTCTCTTGGGCCAAAAAGAAAAAGGAAGCTGTATTCTAATTCTTGGATGCTCTAATGTGGTTGAATTAGAACAGAAAATGGTTTTTTCAGTAAATGAATGGAAAATTTTGCTTTTCGGTTCAGGATTCTTGGAATTTTTCCTACACCTAAACATATCGGTAGAACCCACGCACAATGCTGCTACTGGAAATTAATCTCTCCTTTATTGTAGGATCTGTCCCTGTTGTTGTCGGTGCTCCAAATATTCAGGATTTTGCTCCAGCCCCTGGTTCACTTTTACATATCAAGGAGCTACAAGATGCTGAGTCAGTTGCCAAGACCATGAAACGCCTAGCAGAAGATCCTGAAGCATATAACCAGTCACTAAGGTAAAATTATAATCTTGTACCGCAAAAACAAAGAACTGTCTATTTTCTCCTTTTTTGCAATTGCTTTCTTGTGTATGTACACAAACACACAAAACTGGACTCTGTAATTTTATAAAATCAGAGGAGTTGAATGTCTGACATTGCCTTCCACAGACTTAACTGCCAAAATTGAGCTTTGTAATATCAGGGATGTTCAATATTATCTGGTTCTGAATAAGTCATCTTGATTTCATCAGGATTTAAAACGTAACTGGTTGTTGCCATTGTGTTAATTCTTTACTTTATAATCATCTGAGTACATCCTGTGCTATCTATTGATTAGGTGGAAGTATGAGGGCCCATCTGATTCTTTCAAAGCCCTTGTGGATATGGCAGCAGTACATTCATCTTGCCGCCTTTGCATTCACTTGGCTACAACAATTAGAGAGAAGGAAGAGAAGAGCCCAGGCTTCAAGAACCGCCCCTGCAAGTGCACTAGAGGTTTAGAAACTGTATATCACATATATGTGAGAGAAAGGGGAAGGTTTGAGATGGAGTCCATTTACTTGAGGTATAATACTACTACTTGCTTTAACTAGTAATTTACTCTTTAATATATTATTTATGTAAGTTTTTTTTTTTGTTCTTGAAAAAACAGAAAATTGCTTTTAAATGTTTGCTATGAGACAAGTAATTGGAACTTCTCTTTTGAAGTAAAAAAACGTACCCTTTTTGGGAAAATTTTAGATCTGTTCTTTCTAGTAAACTCACAATAAAAAAATTACTTTTTTAAAACTAGCCAAAACTAATAACTTTGATGATGAAAAGTGAAAACGCTTGCTAGTTGGTTTGGTGAGAGAATAATTGCCTATTTGTAATAATTCGCTTTGACAAACTTCCACTTCTTTTTCAAAGAACATTTTGGAAGTAAGCAAAAACTGAAAAGTAGCCAAGGCTCCTAAAAACTGACAATCAGAAGCAGTATAAATTTTGCCTAAACAGTTATATTCAGTTTTTATTTGGTTGGAGAAATTGAAAAGGATAGACCCATTATGCCTCTACCCATTTTAGATGTATCTGCATCTTCAAGAACATGCTGAGAATTCATCATTCTGACACCAACGTGCAGGTCAAACAATTTGACTCTGGACGCCTTGAAGTCTGCTGTCCTAAAGAAGTTTACCTCCCTGAATCATGTACCGGTATGGAAGCCGGAGAGACCCGAAAGCATAAGAGGAGGCAATGAACTAAAAATTTACAGAATATATCCTGTAGGCTTGACGCAGAGGCAAGCTCTTTACAGTTTCAGCTTCAAAGGAGATGTGGATTTTAGAAGTCACTTGGAAAGCAATCCTTGTGCAAAGTTTGAAGTCATATTTGTCTAGCATGTACTTTTCTACTCTCTCCCCTTTATATGAATATCCAGCACCACCTTCACATTTAGTTTCTCACTGTAGGCATTGATTTCATAGCATCACTAACGGAGGGGGTCGAGTTTTTTAGGGTTTTGTTTGAATTGAGGAGAACGAAGGGGAATGAAAAGAAAAAGATGATTTGCTTAGAATCAAACTGCTCCTTTGTTTCTCTCTTCCATTTTTCTCAATCCAAACATTCCTTTAGGACTTAGGAGTGAAGTCAAGAGGCATGAGTTTGGCCCCTTAATTAAGTGATAGAGGAATTTCTACACTTGGAAAGCACTTCTTATTTAAACTCACTTCTGCATGAGAAGCACTTCAGAGAAGATCCCCATTTCTTGTATTGTATATTAGGTGAAAATGTAATAGAATCACCGGTTATTTCATTCACTAGTTAATTATTGTTTTTCTCCATATTACTTTGAAGTGATTGTATCTTGTTTAGGGGTATATTTCAGAGTTTATTTATATGTAACAGACAAATTGAAAAGTTTTCTACTTTTCCATTTTTTTTATGTAAAAGACGGATAAAAGTTCAATGGTACCGTACCGCTGAACTTCAGTGCATCCCTCCAATCATGTAGTGCCATTTGTTAATATTAATAAAAACTCACATTAATTAAGACCCACCTTGAATGGTTTAGGGACCAACTGATTGGAGGGATGTACTGAAGTTCAGTACTATCGTACCACTGAACATCTACTCGTTTTCAACTTTTCCATTTTTCATTTTTTCTAAAATATTCAATGTCTTTAATTTCATATGTTTAAGTTCGTTCAATCTTAAAAAACTACTTTTTTTCCTTTGTTAAATTTAAAAGGTTTGAATAAAGGAGCTATAATTAAATTATAATTAATATTTTGTCTTGAAAACTGCACTCTAATATTTCAATTCATACTGTGAAATTTCTTTTAATATTTATTTGAAAAGTTAACTTTTAAAATAGTATGTATTTCTTTTTTGATAAATTTTTATTACTATTTTAAAAACTAAATTACAATCTTCTGTCGTTCTAAAAATTATTATTATTCATAAAAAATATTATTATTGATAAAATTATTTTATATAAAACCTGCATGAATTTGTAATTAGTATAATGATTCATTGCCGTTATATATTGTACCTAGGAGGTAAAACCTACGTCTATTCTTTATTTTTAAACTTTCTCAAGTGCATTAGTGAATAAGTTCTTGTAAATTTTCAAGTTAAGTTAACCAAAATCCTAAACAGAATAAATATTAAGAAAAAAAAAGTGAATAAAAGGCTTAATTGTGAGCCTCAGCCCCTTGTTTTTGGCAACTTGCATCAACCCAACCCATTTGAATATTATATGTTTTGATTATGAATTGCCTTAGCCTTTAAGTCAAGTGGTTGTGAGAGTGTGAATATAATAACACTAACATAAAACAACAATAACATGACAAGCTGCCTTTGTCTTATTCCAATTTCCAAATATTACAAAAAGTTTAACAAAATATTGTAAAACCAAACAACTCATGTCATGTGGACTGTGGTGCTCCACTCCTCTCACCCTTAATTATTTATAAGAATTAGATTTCCAACTAGTTTCTTATGTTTTTTTAATGAAATTGAGGGATGTAACTTCTTTTTTTTAAAAAAAAAAAAAATCATGTCAAAGTGGGTTGGCACAAATGGTCAAGGATCCAGAGGAAAGTTTTCGCCTCACCTATGGGCGAGGATTCGAATCCCCTGGCACCCAAGGGCTAGTTAAGTAGTTGCGACTGGGTAAAACTGCTTGCGATTTAAGCTTGTGCAATAATCCTTTGGGTTGGGTCTCTGTTGGTTTCCCCAACATGCCACTGGCGCCCTGTTCGGTAGTACTTGAGAGTGTCTTCCCTTACTACTACCATTTTGTTTACCAAAAAAAAAATCATGTGAGGAATGAGGGATTTAGATCTCCTAAAATTAAAATTTGCGTTCATGAAGTTTACTCAATTTTAATTTTAGATTAATCCAAAGTCTAATTTTTTTTTGTACATTAGAGAAAATTTTAAAATTTTCATATATGAGTTGTACAAATTATATATGTGTAAAGTTTTTATCAAAAAAAATTTCGACCAAGATATAAAAATTTTAATTTTAATTTTTTTTTCTAATTATTATCCCTTCTCTTGTAGGGCTAACCCTAACCCTGAGATGGTGGTGGGGTCAACCCCCGCCCCTTGGCACTTCAAAAGGGTTGGGTTGTCCCTTCTCATTATTTTAATTATTATCACTAACCCTTCCTCCACTCATCATCATCCTCTTCATGTTTTAATTAAGTTAGTTATTATTACTAATTAACCCTCCACTCATCATCCTCATTCCTCTTCTTCATGTCATGTCTAAGTTTTGTCCCTTTGGATCTGACTCTGTGGAATACCAATAAGTCAATAACAATGAGGCCAACTGTTTAATTAGCTTAAACATTAATTAATTAATTATATTAGATTTATAATATAATATAGTTTGACAAATGAGGCTTAAAGAATGGAATATTCTAATGCAGATGGGATCTTCCCCGGTTGAATCTAAACGCCACTTCAGTCTGAAAGGGTTAAAGTAACAAGTTCTTTGGGTTTTTCTTCCAAAACACATGCATGTCGCCGCATCCACTGAATGATCGATCCTAAAAGTATTTTTTTAAAAAAAGTTATTATTTTTTAATTTTGTCTTTAAATTTTTTGATCAATTTTATTTTAAAAATTTTAAATTGCAATCGATTTTGTCTCAAATATTTTATTTTAACACTTAATATTGTCTAAATTACTAACAATAAATAATTATATAATATTAATAATAATTCATGATTCAAAAAAAATGTCATTTCTTTGTATATATTCTTCTTTTTTAAATAGGAAGAAGTGACACCGTTTTAACCAATGAGTTAATGTTAGTATGAAGAAATAATATTGTTTTGAGTGATTAATTAGTATTAATAATATATGTGATGCCATTAATTTTTTATTAGTAATTTGGAATTTAAAACTTTTTTTAGATGAAATCGATTGTAATTCAAGCTTTTTGAAACAAATTGATCATAAAAAATTAAGGATGAAATTAAAAATTAATGTAAATTTTTTAGATATAAAAGATTTTTTTTTTTCAAAAAAAAAGGTGCATAAATGACTTGAAACCTATTTTTTTAGAAAGTATTTAAAATTAATATTATCTATACACCAAAATTGTCTAAAAGAATAATTTTTCACCCAAAATTAGAAGAAGATAATCCTAAATATAATAATTAAAAATGATAAAACAATAATATATATTCTTCAAATGAAAGCAAACCTTTATAAACCCATTTTTTACACTAACAATCTACATTTATTTTCAGACATGTTGATATTTTTGTGGTACAAATTTCAATAACCATTACATGTTAAATCCTTTTTTTTAAAAAAAAAAAACCTTTACATTGTGAAGTCAATTTTTGTCTAAAAGACTGTAACATTTCCATCTGAGTGAATGATAATCCAAAAAGTAGTTGAAAATCTAGGTTGTGCTAGATTCATGCATGTATCGTAATAAAATAAATATTTTTTCACAAATTTTAAAATAATCATACCGCTTGAGCAGCCATGAAATCTGTGTAAGAAAGATGGCGTTGGAGGTATAATTTTGAAAAGGAAAAAATTGCCAACAAAGAGTGGCACAGTTGGTTAAGGTTTGGGCTCTTATCCTTATAAGGACGAGGGTTCGAATTCTATGACCGATGTGAGGGCCTTATTGGTGGGTGATATGTAAATCCTCCTATAAATTCTCAAAGAGGTTGGGAGGTCTTCCCTGACCCTGGTGGGATACTAGTGCTTACCCCCACCTAAACTTTCTTCTACCAAAAAAAAAGAAAAGGAAAAAATTAAGGTAAAGTTGTTTAGGTGTTAATTATAAAGTTCATCAATCATAAATATTATTTATATTCTTTCTCCTATTTGAATGGTTCTGTAATTTATTGTTTTTTTATTTTCTCTCTCGTTGGTTATATAAAAAATTTTCTGCCACGCGTTTTAATTATATTGATGAACTTCATAACAAGCATCTAAATAACTTTATCTTATTTTAGTCCTTTTGAAAAAGCCAAATCTAAAATTAATATTTTCTTTAAGAAATATAATTTATCTTAATTTTTTTATCTCAATTTCATTATAAAAAAAATAATAATGTTAAATTTAATCTTTATTACTAAACTTGACATATGAATTAAATTGAAATAAACTCCATTTTAAAGATTAAATTGAGAAATTTAAAAAAAATTGATCTTTTAAATATTTAATTTGATATTTTCATATTCAAAGAATATAAAATAAGATAAATTGCATCTTGAAAGAATTAAATTTAACATTTTAAATTTTAAAGGACTAAATTAAAAAAAATTTATTTTTAAGAATCAAAATGTTAATTTCCTCTTTTATTTTATTTATTATAGTTGTATACTATATGTGTCTAAAGAGCAGAAGAGAAGACAATATAGATGACTGACCCTTAGCTTCACCCAAAGGTCCCTCAATCTGATGAAGAAACTCTTTGCTCTCTCGTAAGGTCCTCCTTCATCCTCATCCTCTCATCCCTACAAAAATGTCATCTTTTCTTCTTTTTCACTACCATTTCCATTTCCAATTTCCAATACTCTTCCAATGTCTTCTTCTTCTTTCTCTGTTCGCTTTCTCTCCCCTCCCTGCCACCCCACTTCCCTCTCTTCCCGCCCCAAGTCCACATGGGTCTCTGCAACTCCGGCGACGACTGCGGCGGCTCCGGCTGCCTCCGATGACGCGGGGGCGTCGAGGCTGGAGCCCAGAGTGGAGGAGAGAGATGGGTATTGGATTCTGAAGGAGGAGTACAGGGGAGGCATCAACGTTCAGGAGAAGGTGAAGATTGAGAAAGAACCCATGAAGCTTTTCATGGAAGGTGGAATTGAAGAGCTCTCGAAGATGTCTCTGGAGGAGATTGATAGCTCCAAGATCACTAAGGATGATATTGATGTTAGGCTCAAATGGCTTGGTCTCTTTCACAGAAGAAAGCATCAATGTAAGTACTAAGTAGTCATTTCCTTTTTTTCTTAGCTAGTGATTGTTACATGTTCGACTAAATGTCTTTGAAGAAATCAGATGGTAGATTCATGATGAAACACACACAAGTTTCTTGCTCTCTGTTTTAGAAAGTACTAAGAAACTCTTTTTTAGTCCTTAACTTTCAATTTGAGATTGAAAGTTGGGATGGAATGTTAAAATTGAAAGTATTTTAACCAATATATGTAGAGTACATGAACATTTTGGTCTATGTCAAATTTTAGTTCTTGAAAGATAAAATTTGTCTAAATTTAGTCATAGTAAAATTTCCAGTCACTTATGTTAATGGAGATTATTAAGGTCTAAATTGAGATATCCGCATCTCTCAGGAACTAAATTGAGATAAATTGCATCTTTCAAAAAAAAAATTTGTATCTTTTCAAGGACCAAATTGTATACTTACTCATATTGGCTAAAAATAGGAATACAGGTGATTGTTAATTATATGTTGGAGCTCATGTTTTCTGAAGTGATTGATTTGTGAATGATCAGATGGTAGATTCATGATGAGACTGAAACTTCCAAATGGGGTAACAACGAGTGAACAGACTAGGTATCTGGCGAGTGTGATAAGGAAGTATGGTAAAGAAGGGTGTGCTGATGTGACAACGAGGCAGAATTGGCAGATACGAGGTGTGGTGCTACCTGATGTCCCAGAAATCCTTAAAGGCCTCGCAAATGTTGGATTGACTAGTCTCCAGAGTGGCATGGACAATGTAAGAAACCCTGTGGGAAACCCGCTTGCAGGCATTGACCCTCATGAGATTGTTGATACAAGACCTTACAACAACTTGCTCTCCCAGTTCATCACTGCTAATGCTCATGGCAATCCATCTATCTCAAACTTGTAAGTTTCGATTCCATCGTCTCTAATATTAGGCAAAAGTACCTTTTTAGTCCCCAAATTATAGGGTCTCCGTCAATTTTGTTCCTAAACTTTGTTTGCTGTCAATTATGTCCCTAAACTTTCAATTTGCAAGCAATTTCACCCGTCATCTTGACTCCGTCTAAATAATTAACTGCAAATGTAAATGTGGCTATCCACATGGCCTCAAATAATGTTGACGTTGACCGTGATGTCAAGTCATATATTTAGTTATAATGTTTCATCGATTTAGCCACGGTTATCCCTATGTAATTACAAAAATAAAGGGCGTTACTGTGGCTAAATTGTTGAAATATTATAGCTAAATATATGATTTGGCATCAGCATTGGAGGCTAAGTATAATCATATATTGCTTGCAAATTGAAAGTTTAAGAACGTAATTGACAGCAAATAAAGTTTAGGGACCAAGTTAACAGAAACTCTATAGTTTGGGGACCAAAAACATACTTTTGCCCCAATATTACAAGTTGTCATAACATACATGAGAATATTAGTGAATGTAAGACACTAACATGCTTACATGTGTGTGTTTAATGTTGTGATTTGGGCAGGCCAAGGAAGTGGAATGTTTGTGTAGTGGGGTCCCATGATCTTTTTGAGCATCCCCACATTAATGATCTGGCATACATGCCTGCTGAGAAAGATGGTAGATTTGGATTCAATTTGTTGGTGGGTGGTTTCTTCAGTCCCAAGCGATGTGAAGAGGCTATTCCACTTGATGCATGGGTCTCAGCAGATGATATAATCCCACTCTGCAAAGCTGTTCTTGAGACCTTTAGAGACCTTGGAAACAGAGGAAATAGGCAGAAGACAAGAATGATGTGGTTGATTGATGAACTGGTAAGCAAATCTTTTGGAGAAAAATCATATTCTTTCATAACTTTCTTCTCAGTCTGAATGATGATATCTCATTGATTTTTCAACTAGGAGGCATAAACAACAATCAAATTGATCCTTTTCCCACTAGGTGGGGTCGGCATAAACACTAATATATAATTCAAATAACTGCATTGTGTTTGATACAAATTTTGGCACCTGTCAAACATGAACACAACTCATTTTTGCATTTTGAACATGAACTTCTGTACTGTCATTGTACCTGAAATGAACTGTCTGTCATACTTCTTTTCTTGTTTCAATGAATGCATTTGATTGACAAAATTATGTGTGTTTGGAAAATGCAGGGGATAGAAGTGTTCAGGGGAGAAGTAGAAAAGAGAATGCCAGGGGAGACTCTAGAAAGAGCAGCTCAAGAAGATCTGATTCAAAAGCAATGGGAAAGGAGAGATTACTTAGGAGTTCATCCACAGAAACAAGAAGGCTTAAGCTATGTAGGGCTTCACATACCAGTAGGGAGAGTCCAAGCAGATGAGATGGATGAGCTAGCACGTTTAGCAGAATCCTATGGAACTGGTGAACTCAGACTAACAGTGGAACAAAACATCATAATCCCAAATGTTGAACACTCAAAACTTGAAGAATTACTCAAAGAGCCTCTTTTGAAGGAAAGGTTCTCTCCCGAACCATCTCTTCTCATGAAATCACTAGTTGCTTGTACTGGGAATCAGTTCTGTGGTCAAGCCATCATCGAGACGAAGGCGAGGGCCTTGAAGGTCACCGAGGAAGTCGAAAGGCACGTGTCGGTGCCGAAACCGGTGAGAATGCATTGGACAGGGTGCCCTAATACTTGTGGACAAGTTCAGGTTGCTGATATAGGGTTCATGGGGTGCATGGCAAGGGATGAGAATGGGAAGGCTTGTGAAGGAGTGGATATTTTCTTGGGAGGGAGAATTGGGAGTGACTCACATTTAGGAGAATTGTACAAGAAGGGTGTCCCTTGCAAGGACTTGGTGCCCATTGTGGCTGATATTTTGATAAAGCATTTTGGGGCTGTCCCTAGGAATAGGGAAGAAGGAGAGGACTAAATAATAAGGAATGTGGCTTTTGAGTTTAACTTAAAAACATTTAGTAGAAGTGTTGTAGTATATATAGCTTCATTTGGTTTTGTATAACTGAATAATGAGTTGGAGAGCTTGTATTCTTAAAATATAACTAGCCTTTCATCATCATGAAATAAAATAGAAAATTCTTTGTGTTTTTTTCCATTCATGTAGAATATGTGGAATTTTTTTAAAAAATAAAATACCAATTATAAAGTGATGAATTGTGTTGGCAAAAAAAAAAGTGATGAGTTGTGAAAATTATACATGCCATTTCTAAGCCATGGCCCAAGTCTTAGATTTTTTTTGGACCAAAAGTCTTTGAATTGGAGTGATAAATTTCTACCATTTTCTACTTGGGCCTCTTTATATATTTAGTCCAAAAATAAAATAAGCAGGAAAAAGAACTCACAACAGACCTGAACTGAAATTATCTTTGCATTGCTTCTTAATTCTCATTGACTTAACAATGAGCCCTAATTGTAGTGAAATAATTACTATATATAAAATAACATTATTTTATTACATTTATTATTATTATTATTATTATTATTATTATATTTATAAGTATAGTACCTATTTATTTTATAAATATAATTAATAGGTATAAGTATAGTAATAAATTTAATAATAAAATTAGCAAAACATAATTTTAATTTATTACATCATAATTAGATTATCATCACTCTTTCAAACACACACACACATATAATATATATATATATATGTGTGTGTGTGTGTGTGTGTGTGAGTGTGTGATGTGTGTATGAAGATGAAGCATGAATGAGATATGTGAAACCATCCCGATCTTTAAATTCTGAAATGAAAATAAAAACTGAAAAAGACAAGTGGATGCATTATTGAATATATTGTAGTTTGCCAATATTGAATGAGACTGCTAATTGGGATGTGAAGTGAAGCATTAATATTATTGAACTATTAATATTAAAATAGTTTAAATTAATTAATTAAAATTGGGGTGGGTGGTCTCAAATTTTGCCCCATAAACGTGGCAATATGACATTGTATAAGATTTTGAACCAATAATACAACAAGTAATGGGGTCTTATAAATAAAACTTATATATATATATATGGATGGATGTGACTTAAAAAAATCAAATAGAAACATCATCCAATATTTTAATTTCCACCATACAGCATCAAAACAAAAAATGGACCAATAGGCTTTCATTTTCTTTGGTCAGGCCAATATGCTTTCACAACCAGAAAGAAGCTCACATAAATAATAATAATAATAATAATAATAATAATAATAACTTGATGAGTGTGTGTTCCAATGTCATATTATTTTATTTTTATTTTTTTAAAAAAAATTTCTGAAAACTCGTAATCGATATTGGTTTCCTATATTTAATAATAAAAGACTTGGTTTCTATTTTTTGTTTTAAAAAATTAAAGTTCAAAAACATTTTTTAAATTGTTCTGCGTTTTTTTTTCAAAACTCATGCATATTCTATTTTTTTCAGTTAAAAATAATAATTCAAACATATATATTTTCTTATTTATTTTATTTTTAAAAATTACATTCAAACGTAACATGCCCAGATTAAAAATCAATTTTTCTATTAACTCAGCGTACGAGTACTGATGAAGAATACAAGCAATATATAAATATAAATATGTAATCAAGATGAACAACTATTTTATCATCTTCACCTTCCCCTTTACTTAAGACATGGCCAATTTTAAAGAGAAATAGAGGAGTCTCACTCTATGTCTTATTCTAATAATTTATTATGTAATGAATATTTAGAAGTGACATATGTGTCTCCTTTGTTGCTAAAAAATATTATAATTATTTCATATATTATATGTATGAAAATACTTTATTTTTGTTATGGAATTTCAGTTAGTAATTTTAATTAAATTAATCAAAATTCAGTAAATATTTAGATATATAGTGTGTGTGTATAATTTTTATTAATTTATATGCATTACAAAAAAGAAAAAGATAGAAAAAAAAACTCATTTTCTACCATCCATAAACACAAGTTATAGATTTCATCAAAGCTCTATATATAATTATATCAACCAAATTATTACATTCAATTCACAGATAATTAAACTAAAGTTCATTAGGTGCTTGTTATGAAGTTCTTTAATAAAAATTAGACACGTGATAAAAAAATTGTATAACTAATTATGATAGAGAAAGAATATAAAAAACAATAAATTGCATAACCAATCAAAAAAGAGAGAGAGTAAGTTCTCCAATTTATAATTGAAGAACTTTATAACATACACCTAATAAACTTTACCTTAATTTTTTCCATTCACAAATTGAGAGGACCCATTTTCAAAAGATTTGATATTATTGGATAACCACAAGTTTCAAACATTGCAATTTGCAGCCTCCAATTGCGTTGTGAGCAATTAGTATTAAAAGGCACAGTGTTTATTAATTAATAGGTAAATTATTTTTGTCAATCAAGTGCCTTGAGGTTTGCACTGTTAACAATTTTGTGTCATATAGTTTAATTTGTTGATTTTTTTACAGAAATGTCTCATGTGCCGCGCACTTTAATGTTCTACTTACTGCATATGAATATATGACCGATATACGCATAATCCCTTAATGTTAGTTAACAAATTAAATTACGAGGCACTAAATTCTTACCGCACAAATTTCAGGATACTGATTGACAAAAATTAAATCACATAACACCTAGCTAATTGAAATCGGGTGTCACTAAAGTGTAATTTACCCTTAGTTAATCAAATTTTCTTTATTTTTCTTGATGTTTAAAATTTTGTAGGCATTCTAACAAAACAAAGTTGAGTCTCCACAATGTAATGAATTTTAAGTTTGAATCTTGTCTTAAATGGTAATTAATCAACTTCAATCTAATAACTTGAAATTATTTGTAAAAAGACAACCTAAAAAAAATGTTTAAGAACTCCATCAAAAGAAAATTTTAATATGTCTCAGGTATATATTAAATAAACCGTTATTTTTATGAGAGAAAAAAATGCTTGGTCAAGGATCTGAAAAAAAAAATTAGTATCTAAAGTGAAAACTAATCCAAAAATAGGATCAAAAGGGCATCTCTTTTGATTTTGTTTGTCTTGTTTAGGTACATGAAGTCATAACTAGTTATATCTACCTGCTGCTATCTGAGATCTTGTTGGATTATCAATTATGATTATTTCTTTTTTCAATTATTATTTCAAACTCTAGCATGCATGCATCAACAATAGTCAATACTATACAAATCCTTGTCTTACTCTCTTCTTCCAATCTGCTTCAAATCTTCACATTATTACTAATTTGTTTGCCAAAATAATAAAAACAAACAATAAATTAGGAACTTTTTATAACATGCATTATTTATCCCACTTTTTTTTCTTCAGTATTATTCTATTAAAAATAATTTTATTTGAGACGCTCTCAAATATAACATTAAATATATATGAATTTAATTAAATCATGTTGTCGACAAAGCATTAATTTTTTTATCCCACTAATCCCTTCTACTAATTAATCTCTGACTCACTTCTATTGAATCTAATTCATCCCATTTGTTTGAGGTGGGAAAATAAGGCTGAAAAAACTAAAGAGAGACTTTGGTATTGCAATTTTGTTATTTAATTAATTTTTTAATTTAAATATATGCTACTGTAATATTCATAGTAATATATATAAGAGTCGTGCTAAATCAACTTTTCTTTTATATTCTGAAATGTTGTGGATGCAACCTCAAGTTTGCGTGCACGTTTTGCAGTTTATATCTTGAGGGATTGTAATTTTTAACATCTTTGAAAGATATATAAATGTTAACTACTTTATTTTAAAATCTTAAAATTATATAATTTAATTTTTGAAAACTGTTTAATTACTTACCATTTATTAATCCATAGTAAAAGAGGGGGGAAATTAAGACACAATCATGCAAACAAGCTAGTAATAAATAGTCAATCAAAAACTCTAAAAATGTTAATTAAGTATATTATAATTAGAAAGATGTACTAAAATTCAATACTTCTGTGATATCGAAGTTTTGTCTCATATATATATTAAAAGCGATACAAACACAAATTAGAATATATCATTTACCTATGATGGTCGTTATATAAATAAAGGATTCAAATCCATTTTGAGTAATATTTATGTACTTTGGGTTTAGGTGCAAAAATTTTTCCACGGAGTCATCAATGGTTAAATATTCCCATAAAAAAAATCGATTTTACAAGATTTTGTAGGTACATAATATAATATAGTAATAGGAATGCAATATAAACACATGCTCGATATATATAGTAACAAAGATTAATCTAAATGATAAACGGTTTGATATTGTTTAAGTAAGATCTCGAGTTTTAGATTTTGTGGATGCAATTAATTATCTCATTAAAAGATTCTCTCACCATAATTAAATATGCAATACGCATTAAATCTGAATTAGTCGAGACAAAATGTAAGACCAAACAAGAAAAAAAAAACACATGCTCTCTCTCTCTCTATATATATATATGTGACTTACAAATTTGGTACTTAATTATTGTCATCTTCACAAAAATCGAAATATATATTACAGGGTTCAATTCTGTCGTTGTGTTGACAAAACCATATATTTAGGTGAACAGTTTTGAAGCATTTAATTTGAACAAGAAATAATGATATGATAATTAATATTATGTAATATGGAAATGATAGATTTATACATTTATAAGATATTATAAATAATTATTTTTTTATCACTTTTAGTTTAGGGATCTCTAATAATTATAAAAGGAATCGAAACCATTGATACCTACTGCTATATGTAGAGTATCATAAAACAAATTTCTACTTAATTAGAAATATATATAGGAGCATAATTTGTCGACAAGAAATTAAAGTACTTTTTCATTACCCAGCTTGTTATATATCTTCAACATTTGATCAATTTCATCAAATGTATAGTTTCTTGTGTTTCTACAAGCATATTTAATTTCTGTTGGAGGCAATAATATTGTTCGAAATAGTGTCATACACTAAAAATAGGCACATTTTCTAGTAAGAATTTATACTTTGATTGTCAAATGTGTAGTTTCTTAAATTGGTATCAAATTCATAATTTGATAAGATATATGTTAAATTTAAAGGAACAAATTGATTCTATGTGTTCTTTTGCAAGAAAACACAAAGGAAAAGCAAGGTGGGAGAGGTTCATTTCTTCTTTTTTTTTCCTACCAAATAATCATACATTTTATAATGTGATAAAATTATATGTTTGTCCTTATTTTTTACTCACTTTTATTCTATTCTCGCTTTTAATGTAAGGATAAAATAACAATTTTACCTACTTTTATTTCATTCACATCACATCAACACGACATTTTCATTCTCATTCTCATTCCCCTTTTTTTTTTTGCAAAAGAACACACATTAGAGGAGGCTTTTGCACACGTAAATGCACATTAAAAAATATATACACAAATTCAGTCACCTTTAAAAATTATCTACATATATATATATATATATCATTTTTTATGTGCACGAGCAAAAACGCCATCAGTGATAGCGTTTTTCTAAAACTTTAACAAAAAAAAAAGCTCTCAGTGAGGGCGTTTATAGGGTCAAATGATCAACCCTATAAACGCCCTCAGTGATGGCATTTTTAATGCTAATATTTACATGAAAATAAGTGTGATAAAATTGTAAAAAACACCCTCACTGATGCCATTTATAAGGTTGACCATTTGATCCTATAAACGCCCTCACTGAGAGCGTTTATAGGGTCAAATGGTCAACCCTATAAACACCCTCAGTGATGGCGTTTTTAATGCTAATATTTACACGAAAATAAGTGTGATAAAATTGTAAAAAAGGCTCTCACTAATGGCGTTTATAAGGTTGACCATTTGACCCTATAAACGCCCTTACTGAGAGCGTTTTTCTTGTTAAAGTTTCAAAAAAATGTCTTCGTTGACAGCATTTTTGCTCGTGTACAATAAAAGTGATATATATCTATAGATAATTTTTAAAGGTGACTGAATTTATGTATATATTTTTTATTGTGCGTACGGTGCAAAAACCCATTAGAGGAAACTCATGGATTGGGAAAAATTGCTTAACAATCAATAGTATAACTATAACGAGCTGATTATTGTAATTTTTTATAGACTAGAAAATATATTATGAAATTGTATGAAATAAATGATTAATAAATTACTAATATAATGCTTTTGGGATAAAAAAAATAGATGCCCTTACTCCTTACACAATTAATTAGTTAGGTTGTCCAAAATATTGACCAAATTTATTAGCATATTTATATATTTAATTTATTGAGAAAGTATCATATAAAATTGATTATTAAATAACGAGGTGTGGTACAATGATACAAATGATAAGAGGTCTGTGTTTTTTTAACCATTGTCTCTTAAATTCAATCTTTGTAAGAAAAACAATTGAGCATTGTCTGTTGTGAGAAAATCTTTCCCAATAAAAGAACCAAAATTATCTAATAAGTTACTCCTGGTTTACAATATTTGTTTCGTTGGGGAGTTTTCTATGTTTCAAAATATCTGTTGTTTTACAAAATCAAAAAAGTATTAATTATTTTTTTACAATTTTATATCCCTACCAATACCTATTCCCAAGATAAGATCATATTAATGGAAAAAGAGTAAGAATAATTAAGTAGTAATATAAGGATAATTTTTTAAGTTTATAATGAACTAATAATTTTATTAATCTGTGCATACCTATCTAATAAAACAGATATTATAAATCGGAGAAAGTATCCATGATTAAGCTTGTTACAATGAAGATCATATGAGTAAATGCAGTGTGGGGCAAAATGGGGGGTTGGGATTTGGCAGTGGAGTAAATAAGTATTCGACATTAAAGGAGAGGAATGGGGAGAGGCCGTACAGCTTTTAATATCCTTTACCAATAACTCTTAGATATATATTCTCTATGCATATATCTTACAACAAGATTCTCCCTCTGAGTCCCAAATTAATGTAAACTTGGACATGATAACAAGCGTGGTGGAACACTATAGGTTTTCATATCCAAAAGATAATTTATATATATATTTAGAGATTTATGTGTGAGGACTCTTTTTAGATATAGGAAGATCTGATCTATCTGAAAAAGATCGAGACCACTACTCTTTTAATTTGTTTCTTCCATTTTGCTTTTGAAGGCAATAATAGAGATATGTGCAACAAACTTGATAAGATTCGACGATGATGGCCTCATACTCTCATATATACTCATCACTCATGGGGAACATTCCTAGCTAACCCTCATAAATCTATCTTTTTTATGGGTTAGTCTATGATGCAATTTGTTGCATGCAATACAATTTCGACCGATAAGATTGTGAAAAATTGCATTGCATCTCGAGTCATCTTACCCACATATCACAATTCTATCAACCGAAATTAAATTATATGCATGTAACAAATTGCATCATAGACTCGCTCCTTTTTTTATTGCACCAATTTTGTTCAAAGTACTATTAAGTATTAAATATCAATATATCTTTTAATATATATATATATATTAGTTCATAATATTGTAAAAAATTAATTTCTTTTATTAGATTTAATCCTCGTTAGTTTATATCAGTATATGTGTGTTAATGTATGGGAACTACTTTTTTTGTTGGGAGGAATTAATGAAATTGCGATTTAATATGTCTTTTAGTGTATATATATATATATATATATTCAAATATGATATTACATATCTCATCAACTGTTTGAGATTCAAGTGAGTCTTGTGACAAAATTGAGTCCTCATATTAAAAAGGAGGCAAAATATTATTTAGTCTCTAAATTGTTGGTCAAATTATTATTTAATTCTCGAATTTATTAAAAATACTATTTAGTTCTCGAATTTGACAAAATTACTATTTAGTCCTCGAATTTATAACTTTATCAACTATTTAATCTCTAAACTTGATAAAAATACTAAACCAAACCGATCAATTCAATCAATTTAATAATATTATATTTATATATATATATATATATTACATAATAAAAAACTTTTTTTAATAATCATTAAAACACATAATTTTAAACTACATGTTGTCCTAAATTATATACTGTGCTTGCATTACTAATGAAGTTGCTATAAGTGTGCTCCATTTAGACACCTCTATTTGAAACTAAATACAAAATTATTTTATAGGTTTTTACAGATACATACGTACATGTCTTTTTTAAAATATAATATAAAATTATTATTATTAATTTTTAAAATAAATTAAAAATTATGAAGGTATTTATATTATTAGTATATTCTTTTAATAACTATCAGTCATTATCATCATTTTAAAATAAAAATAAATTATCACTATCGTAACTTTTTTTTCTCATGATCTTTTATATATATAATATATTTTTTATTTTTTAATTATAATATAATTATTTTAAAAAATCACTAATCAGATCTAATAATGATATTACAAAAAATTCTTAACTTCCCAAAACAAAAAGGCGGTGAATTAATTAACTTGCAAATATTATAGCTCTCGTCTCAAGTCTCAATTCTCAATCACCATCTCAGAACTTAAAACAGCAAAATTTGAGAGATAAATGGAAAGACATAGACAGAAATAGAATGGGAAAAAGTGGGAACCGACACGCACGCACACAGACCAAATTCAACGGTGGGCTGTTTTGTTTGGTTTATGGATAGTCCCACAGCGTACCGGTTCCTTCTCGTCTCGTCTCCGAACTCTCTGGGTCCTGGACCACCTTCCTCCTTACACGTGTCCACCTCGCGTTCTCTCAGATTGCGACATCTGGACCCCACACCACCTGACCTCAGACAACACAAACCACTCGTATCGTCTTCCTGAACCTTCCACGTCGGCCTCCGTACATAAGCGTGGAGGGGTGGGGCCCAATGCCCATTTTGTTTTGTCCAGTTTAACAGGTTTTACCCTCAATTAATTGGAATTCCATTTGTATTACTTATTTAATTAAAGTAAAAATAGTCTCTTAATCAAAATAGGCAAAAGTATCTTTCTTGCTCTCAACGTTTGGGGGTCCTGTCACTTTCGCCCCTAACATATTTTTTCTGTCAATTGTACTCCTAACGTTGTTTGTTTCTCCCAATGTCAGACTTTTGGTTAACATTGTCAATTTTTGAACGATTTTTTATGACGTGACATCTTATGTGGCCAACAATTCTGACTGGATTTAACTTTTTTCACATCACTAAGTTTTTTGGGTCCATTTTACTGATGTAATGAGTATTTTGGTGTACTTGATTTACTGATATACTGAGTTTTTGGGGTCCATTGTATCCCTAAAATATATTGCTGATATAAAAAATTGAAGTCCAGTTACAACTGTTGACCATATAGGATGTCACGTCATCAAAAACCGTTCAAAAATTGACGGTGTTAGCCAAAAGCCTGACATTGAGAGAAATATAAAATATTATAGGTACAATTGACAACGAAAAAACGTTAAGAGTAAAAGTGACAGGACCTCTGAATATTGGGTGCTGGAAAGACACTTTTGCCATCAAAATAATTGTATTAAAAATTTTAAGTAGTGACAATTTAATTAAAAATTTGAAGTAGATGTATTATTATATGGAGTTTTTAATGCGAAGAAATAAAAAATTGAATGAATATTAATAGGGGAAATTAAAAAGATATGGAAGGAGAGATGTGAAAGATGAGATGAGCATGAGCTGGAATGCACCGGCGGGTATGAGGTGGGTCCGAGAGAGGCACATGAAGAAGCGCCGGCAAAGCGAGATTCGCCTTTAAAGTCTCTTAAGATTGCGATATGACAGAAACTATCGTCTACAGCTGGTATTTTTCCATTTTTGTTCTCCTCTTTTATTACTCTTTGCCTCCTATTGGTCCAACTCCCCCACTCGTATTTCTTTTCTTTTTTATAATAATTATAAATGTTTGTGTGTTTGGTTAACTATTAAAATACAAGGATTTATTTAACATGTTTTTTCTTTAATAATCAATAAAATATTGGTCAAAATCCTAAATTAGTCTTTTATATTTTCACAAAGTTTTATATTGGTTCTTTATGTTTCAAAAAGTCTAAATTGGTCCTTTATGTTTACAAGAAGTTCCAAATTAGTCCTTCCGTTCAAGTCCGTTTGTTTTTTTCGTTAAGTGCTGACGTGAACATTTTATCTCTTGTAAGTGTCTATATAAGCTGACGTGTCATGCCACATCAGCGCCACATCATCATCTAAGCTGATGTGATGACATGGCGATGACGTGGCATGACACGTTAGCTTAGATGCACGCCACGTCAGCACTTAACTTAAAAAATTGACGGAAGTGGACGGAATGACCAATTTGAAACTTCTTGCAAACATAAAGGACCAATTTAGACTTTTTGAAACATAAATGACCAATATAAAACTTCGTGCAAACATAAGGGACCAATTTGGGGTTTTAACCTAAAATATTTTATGTTTTAAAATCTATGAAATTTTATTTTAAAAATTAATTTTTAATATTTTAAAACTCATTTGATCAATGAGGTGAAATCTTACCAAGGCACATGTTAAAAGAATTTTCCTTAAAATATATTGTGTATTAATGGGAAATTTTTATTTTGATAAATTAATGAAAAAATACTTAGGTCCCTTTCAACTTTTTTTTGGTCATAAAATTTTATAATAAAAAAACTACAATTTTAATTCTTACACCAAGATTTTTTGTTAATTTTAAAATATTTTATTGATTAAAAAATGTAATAAAAAAGTGCATGTAAATCTTATTCTTTTCACTAACGCAGTTAAATAATTAACAATTTTTACTGATGTCACACCACACGTGGAAAAATAAGCTGACTAGACAAAAGTATTATATATGTGTGTGTGTAAAAGTACATTTGATACCTTCAATGTTTGAGACAATTATCAATTATGTCCTCAAATTAAGTTTGTTTGTTGTCTCTACCTCCGATCTTTCATTTTTCTACCAACGTTACTCTTTTCATTAATAGAGTTAAAATAGTTAACGGTGGATGCTTATGTGATGTACATGTGACAAAAAAGTTGGCTGGATTTAATTTATGAATTTATCTAACATGTGCCTCTAGAGCACATGTTAAGATTTTTTCTGATTGATCAATAAAAAATTTACTAACTTGAAATCTTTGCAAACTCAATTAAAAACTAACTTTAAATGCTTATAAACTCTATTGACCAATGAGATAAAATCTTAACATGTTACATGTACCATAAACCCTAAGGCATATGTTAGATATACACCCTTAATTTATTCCAACTATCATCGTCAAATTAGTCTATAAAATTTATGTCAAATGAGCCTTAAATGTTTGTGTTACTGTCAAATTAGCCCATAATATTTTTGTTATATTATCAAATTAAACCCTGGTGTTTCAATTTATACTGTCACTGTTCTTTTTGTATGGTTTACTCTAAGAATAGCTACTCTCCAGAGTTGAAAATGATAGTTGGCATAAATTAAACCCAATTAATTTTTTTGTCATGTGTGGCAGCGCAACATAATAACCTATTGTTAATTATTTTAAAGGTGTTATTAGTAAAAAAATGTAATAATAAAAAAAAAATTAAGAGTACAATTGACATGACTTGTCTTAAACACAACACACCAAGTTACGTTTGGTAACAATATCAAATAGTGAAATTCATGTATTCTCACTTCTTTTAAAAAAATTTTATTATATTTTTTTCATACCAAACATACTTTTCATCATACTTTTTCTCTCTCTTAATTTGTCTCTCTATCTCTCTCCTCACTTTTCTCTACCATACTTTCCTTTACTCTACAGTGCTTTACATCTCTTCTCATCCACGCATTTCTACCAAACGTAGCCAAAAATACAATTCTTTATATATATATATATATGGGTAAGGTAATACTTTAGAGCTATGGTGAGCCAAATCTCACTACTGTTCAATCATTGGATCTGTTTTAAAATTTGTGTCATCTTAAATTTTTTTAAAAAATATTTTGATATGAATCTCAAAACTGATAATTAAAGGGTGGTAAGCCAAAGTTTTCGATATCCCTAACATTTCCACATATATATAATTGCTTTGAGATTGGAGTGAGGAGCCATATGAATTTCCAAAAGAACAGTAATGATATTCACGTGGAGGTAGCAAAGATACATTTATATAGATGTAGCGGCATTATCTTTATGAGTGTTCTCCATTTTTGTTTTTGGTTGAAGAGAGAGTTTGTGAAGCAGAATGAATCCTGGGACACAAGGGCAAGAATCTTATTAATTAATAAGGCTAGTGATGAAACCTCTGGATTCTTATTTTCCAGCCTTCAATCTCTCACTCACACGTCTCTATTCTTTGCTTTTATCATATATTGTACTTTCTTGTCTCTTCCATTCTTAGCACATACTTTTAAACCACCCACTATTCATTGTGGATTTATCAAACACATATATATAACTTGATCTTTAAATTATTTAAAATGTATCAAAATTCAACTACAAAATATTTTTTAATATTTAAAAATTTTACCAACCAATCAAATTGAAATTTTAATCATATGTTAAATAAACCCTTTATTTATAATTATTTTCATTTATTTTTTAAATTATATTAAATTAGCCTTTTAATTCATTTATATTTCATATCATAGTGTGTCCATATATATATATCAAATTAAATATATATAATTGAAAATGTTCATCTTGATTTTTTTAATATTCTCACTCTGTTGAAAACTGAATAGTGATCTAGTAATTAAGTTAATTAACAAATCCATGCTAAAAAATAATATGTGGTTAGTTAAAGTAATATATATTTTATATTTTGGGTTTGAATATTGTCTATAGAGTATATAGAGTATAGACTATTATTACTTATTAGGAGAGCTTTACTATCATGTTTGAATCTTTAGTAGGGATAAAAGTTTAATATTTCAGATAGTATTGAATTTCGGTATATTTTTTTAATTATATAGTGTAATTTATTTATATTAATAGAAACTCAACTTAATAAGGATCTACCTTGAATGGTTTAGGCCTTTAGGGACAAACTAATCGAAATGTACTGAAATTCAGTATTACCGTACTACTAAATATACTCTCCTCTAATAGTTCGAGTTAAATTAGGTAAAATTCAACAAACTTTTAAATACGGGTGTTAGTTTCCTGAAAAAAATTCACGCTCACACCTTTTAATCTATTCACCTTTAATTTGGAGAAGTAAATCATTTAGAGATGCCCACTTTTTAGCTTGCGTTGGTAAGAGCTCATCCAATGACCTTGTATGGGTAGACTCTATGCCAATAATTTTATCTGATGTACTTAAACACGTTTTTTATCAATGAATTTTTTTAGTACCGTTTGAATTCTAAAAAAAAAAATCGTTTAGAATAATTTTTTATATTTTTTTTGTAGAGTTATGAGAGAGAAGATAGAGATAAGGAAATTGTTTTTTCTTAATTCTTCTCTCTATTTCTCTTATAACTAAAAAAAATATAGAAGATTACTCTAGACTCTAAGGCTATGTTTGGTTGGGTGTAGAATTGAATTATATGTGGAATTGCACATATTTCAATGAATTATTTAGTTTGGTTGGGTAAATGTAGAATTGGAATTGGATTATGTGGAATTGGAATTGGATTATGTGGAATTGGTGAATGTGTAAAAAATGTGGAATTGAATTCTTTATTTTTTAGATGGAATTGGAATAAGTTTTGTAGAATTGGAATGAAATGATAATTTTGCCCCTACTTTTTCTTCTCTCTCCCCCTCACGTCTCTCACTCTCACTCATGCACCCTTACTGTTTTTTTTATTACTGTTTTTATTATAATTATTTATTAATATTTTTTATAATTACTTTTAATGAATATAAATAATTAAAATTTTTTATAATAAATATAAAAAAAATAATTATATACTAAAAAAATAAAACTAAAAGAAAAATAATTATTTAATATTTTTTGAGGGGCAAATAAGTCTTCTTACCTCACATTCTTTTACAAACTTTCAATTCCATCTTTTCATACCAAACACATTTTTCAATTCAAATAATTCAATTCCAATTCCATCTCACCAATTCCAATTCCAATTATAATCCAATTCCAATTCCAATTCCACAATTTTTTTGAACCAAACGCAGCCTAAAGGATGCACTTCCTTAATTTGGTATACATCATTAATATCCGGCAATATTAGCCTGCTTTTTTAATTTGTTGATAAATTAAATTACGTTATTAACTTTGAAACACAATCGTATTAATTAATATTCTACGAAAAAAATCGTATTAATTAATATAAGTAATTTGGAATTTAATTGGGTGGCCTGGGTTTTCTTTACGTCATTTATGAGAAGTTGTGTGGTTTAATTTCTTTTATCGATTATTTCAGATTGGAATACAAAGTATATCCATATATAATATTGCAACTATTTGTAGCACATGAAACATGTGGGCAAATACCTTTAAACCTGGGTTAAAATGTTAAGCATCTTTTTTAAAGAAATTAAATGTCTTTTGCATCGGAGTCTTATATAAAAATTGCACCATATATATATATATATATATATATATATATATATATATAATTTAATATGCTTTTGTACATGGAAATGTTAATGTGCAATAGATAAAAGTTCAGTACTGCTGTAATATTGAATTTCGATATATTTCTTCAATCATATATGTAGCGAAAAGATCCTCTAAAGTAATTCTCTACATTTCTTGGTGGAGTTATGAGAGAGATAGAGATAAGGAAAATATTTTATTTCTTGATTTTTTCTCTTTCAATTTTTCTTCTCTCTATCTCTCTCATAACTCCACCAAAAAATTTAGAGAATTACTTTAGAGGATCCTAATATTAATAGAAACTAATATTAATAATGACTCACCTTAAATAAATTAAAAATTAATTAATTAATTAGAAAAATAATGTACTAAAATTCAGAGCTAAACCGTACTACTTATTAAACATGTTATCATGCGCAATGGCAATGGTTATTGCTTAACTTAATTCCATATTTTCTGTATTCGATGTGAATATATATATATATATATTCCTAATACTCTAATAGGAGATCGATTAAATTGAATTAAATTAAAATGCAATCAATATATAGTATTTACTAATTTAATTATTTTTTATCTAATTGAAGTTTGAGCTGTCTCTATAAATTTATACTTTATACTTACTAATTCTAAAGATAATTTTCAGTAATTTTGATCTATATATATTGAGAATTGATAACATAATATTTATCTGATCTATTTCATTCTGAATTTTTGAGTTTATCCAAATTAAATTTGACCAGAAGAGCTAGACATATCTTTTATTTAATTTGTTATCTGATCTGTCCTTTTCCAAAATCTTATGAATTTTTTTCCTATAACAAATATATATGATAGATCGATGCCCTCAAATTGACTTTTTATTTTTATAATTTTTCTTGCGACTCACTTATCTTTATCTAGACACAGTCATCATCATAGCTTTCTGATAAAACATATATATTTACCTTGAATATAATTTACGTACGTATATAATACTAGCTAGTACAGTAGGTTTCTTTAAAGAAAATAATTATTTTAATACAGAAAATGGAGGATTAGAATGAAACCATGATTACTATATATATCTAAATGCTACAATTTGACTATAATTCAATTGTTAAAATAATACACATGCAATCTCTCTAAATTATAAGTTATGTGCTATAATTCCTCTAATTATATATAAAAATTAACTTAAAAGCTATCTTGTAATTTGTGCGAAAAACACTTTTTATATATTACTCATTGTTTGCGTCTAAAACTTATTGAGAAGTTCCAAGTCAAGTTTAATACACAAGAAGAATTTTCTACAAATTTGTAGAGATTTTGTATATAAAACCTAATTAAAGTCTTTTACCGGATTTTATTGTACTTTGGCCATAAATCTACGATTTGATTTTTTTTTAATGTATCAATATTAATTTTGTTAGAGTTTTGAACGAAAAAACAATAAAAAAAATTCCTTGCACAAATTATGAAGGTTTCTATATTAACTTTTATAATTTGAGAGATTATATGATGCATAACTTAAAATTCAATAAATTTTGCTCTGTTTTGTCTAAATCAGGGCATCTACTGCTAACAGGAGTGACTAATCTTTTAGTCTGTAAGTCTTTCACTTAAAGATAAACAAAAATTTGCTACATTATTCTACCTTAAACAATGACTAATCTTTTCGCCGCGAGTCTTCCACGTACTTAAGGTAAACGGAAATTTGCTGCATTGATTATAACAAAAAAAAACTTACGCTTGGTATAAATGCATGGATGTAAAGAAAATATTGTAGAGTAAAGTACTGTAGAATAAAAGAAAGTATTGTAGAGAAAAGTGAGGAGAGAGATAGAGAGAAAAAGTAGGAGAGAGAAAAAGTATGATAAAAAATGTGTTTTGTATGTATAAAATATGATGTAAAATTTTTTTTGGAAATCGTGAAACACCACGATTTTACTGTTTGGATTCTTTACCAAACATATCTTAAACTCAAGTTTTCACCTATTTAATTAACCCCACACTCTTGAATATGTCTGGAAACAATGAATATAATTAACTGTAGTCTTGTATCAATCAATTACAGTACGTACTTGTGTTTGAATTTATAACAATATTCAATTAACTCTTGAAGGAACACTCTTGAAACTAATTTATTAATTACTACAATAGTCTTGTATAGCTTGAACTACTCCCACCGACTTAAATAACGTTTACATTAGAGATAGATAGATAGCTATTAGCTGGCTGTCCCCATCTTCCTTTCCTCTATATAAATCCATCTCTACCTCACAACCCTCCATCAACACATAATATTCATTCATTCACAATTTCATCTCCCTAGGCGATCAAATAATTAAAGCACCTCAATTGATTAATCTTTCATTTTTATTATAATATTGATCATTAAGGTGCTTGGTGCATGTGTATGGAGATTATTGTTATTATAATTGGTATGATTTTAGCATCCATATTATTCATCTTCATAATCAAAAGGAAGCCAAAGAAATCACAACAACAACAACAACTACTCATACCTGCTAAGCTTCCTCCTGGATCCATGGGTTGGCCTTACGTTGGAGAGACTCTTCAACTCTATTCCCAAGATCCCAACCTCTTCTTCGCTTCTAAACAGAAAAGGTTTTAACTTTATTATTTTCCTCACTTCAAAGATTCAAACTTTTGTTTTTTTAAGTTTAATTGTGTTTTCATTTTGTTATTTATATGTTCAGATATGGAGAGATCTTCAAGACACACATACTAGGTTGTCCCTGTGTGATGTTGGCGAGTCCTGATGCTGCGAGGTTCGTGTTGGTCACACATGCTCACTTGTTCAAACCAACATACCCCAAAAGCAAAGAGAAGCTCATTGGTCCTTCTGCATTGTTCTTTCACCAAGGACACTACCATGCTCGCCTCCGCAAGCTCGTCCAAGCCTCGCTTTCCCCCGAAACCATCCGGAAACTCGTCCCCGGCATCGAATCCGCTGCCATTTCGGCTCTCGATTCCTGGGCTAATTCTCAAGTCATCAATGTCTTCCATGAAATGAAAAAGGTAAATTTTTTTTTAGAAACAGACTCGAGTCTAGGAGAACAGATAAAAAAGTAATAAATGATAAACGAATGGGTCACTGCTGGCTTGCTGAAATTAAGTCCCCAAATGCACCAAAACAAGTTCGAAGGCAAGCGAGTGATACTTAGAGTTCAAAACTCAATTAGAGTACAAGAAGATGATGTTGGATATTACGAGAATGGATCTTATGCTGTCCAGCATAGAAAAATAAGGAGAGAGAGTGACACATAAATGGATCCCACATCCCCATTTATATATCACTCTCTCTCTTTACTTTTCTATGTTGAGTAGCATAGGATCCAATCTCAGATATTACAGTTTTGAGTCATTAACTATCGACCGACCAACCGAGAGTCGGCATGGTATTACTTTTAGGGCATATCCTATAAGGTGAAATTAAAGAATTAATGTGAGGCTAGCTACTTTTGTGTTTTGGCTTATTCATGATGAGTTTTCATATAGAGATGGCGTTAGATTTTGTTTTGATGCATGTGTGTGGGGTTACTAATAATTGAAATTTCCTCCATTATTGGTTCATTACAGTTCTCTTTCAACATCGGTATCCTCTCAGTGTTTGGTCAGTTGGAAGACAATTATTATAGAGATCAACTAAAGCAGAATTATAGCATAGTAGAGAAAGGTTACAATTCTTTCCCAAATAGGATACCCGGAACTGCATACTCCAAAGCTCTCTTGGTAAGCATCCTTAAAATTAATTTTTTTAAAAATTAAATTAAATTAAATTGGGTGTGACTGTGTTTAATATTTGATGAAATTAATGTTGTGTGAAATTATTAATTAGGCAAGGAGGAGAATAAGGGAGATAATAAGTGAGATAATAAGGACGAGGAAAGAGAAAAGAATGATGATGGAGAATGACCTTTTGGGACAATTGTTGAGGTTCAAGGACGAGAAGGGGAAAATGCTAAGTGATGATCAAATAGCTGATAATGTAATTGGAGTACTATTTGCGGCTCAGGACACAACAGCTAGTGTCCTAACTTGGATTCTCAAGTATCTTCATGATCACCACAAGCTTCTTCAAACTGTTAAAGTAAGACCAACATTTTCCATCACTTTAATTATTTTTCTTATCCTCAACGTTTAGGAATCATGTCATTCGGCCCCTAATTTTTTTTATTGTCAATTGTACCCCTAATGTTTTGTGTTTCTCCCAATGTCAGGCTTTTGGCTAACACCGTCAATTTTTGGACGGTTTTTGATGACGTGGCATCCTATGTGGCTAACAATTCTGACTAGACTTAATTTTTTCCACATCAGTAATCCATCTTAGGGGTATAATGGACCCCAAAAACTCGGTATATCAATCAATCTAGTACACCAAAATACTCATTACATCATTAAAATGGATCCCAAAAACTTATTATTATTGACTGCTAATGTGAAAAAAATTTAAGTTCAGTCAGAATTGTTGGCCACATAGGATGTCACGTCATAAAAAAACGTCCAAAAATTAACGTTGTTAGCTAAAAGCCTGACATTAGGAGAAACACAAAATGTTAGGGGTATAATTGATAGTAAAAAAACATTAGGGGTGAAAGTAACAGGACCCCCAAACGTTGGGGGCAGGAAATATACTTTTGTCTTAATCTTATATATGTTGCTCATCACCATAAGATAACAAGAGAGAAAAAGACACATATAGTTGGTCCTACAACTGCCTGGTGTCATTTTTTCTCCTTATTATCTTATAATGTACAACATAAAATTTATTATATTCTCGATTTTTCATATATATATAGTATGTCAATATTAATGGCAATATGATGCATGGTGCAGGCAGAGCAAATGGCAATTTATGAAGCCAATGAAAGAGGGAAGAAGCCCTTAACATGGGGTCAGACTAGAAATATGCCTATGACTTATAGGGTAAGTAGTCCTACAATATTAATTACATACTCCTTCTATTTATTCATTTATTTATTTTTCATAATTAATTAATTAATTTGCAGGTGATATTGGAGAGCCTGAGGATGGCAAGCATTATATCTTTTACCTTTAGGGAAGCTGTGGTTGATGTAGTGTATAAGGGTAGGTTTTCCTTTTTATTTTATTTTTTAAATTCCACTAGAAATTAAATATACTTTATTTTCAGTATTATTTTAGAATTTAATTACCATTCCTGAATGATTTTATTTTCTAATTAATGATTTGTTTTAACTGTTCAGGATATCTCATACCAAAGGGATGGAAAGTGATGCCACTCTTCAGAAACATCCATCATAATCAAGAATTTTTCCCAGCTCCTCACAATTTTGACCCATCAAGATTTGAGGTAATTAAGATATATATATATATATATATATATATATATATATATATATATAATTTAAATTTGAATTCAAGTGATATTTTGATTAATTAGTACGTAGATTAATATCTCTAAGTCCTTTTATTTTTTAAATGTTTTCATTTCCTAAATTTTTAATTTGTTGATGGATCATGCAGGTTGCTCCAAAGCCCAATACATTTATGCCATTTGGCAATGGAGTACACTCTTGTCCTGGAAATGAACTAGCCAAGTTGAACATGCTGATTTTAATCCACCATTTAGTAACCAAATTTAGGTAATTTCTCTGCCTCAATTAATATTTTCTTTTACAACATTTTTTTTAAAGAAAAATAAATAAAAATAGCTCATGTTTTAATTATAGAATTAATTTATTTTGAATAATTTTGGTTGGCAGGTGGGAAGTGGTGGAAAATGAGAAAGGAATTCAATATAGCCCATTCCCAGTGCCAGTGCATGGTCTACCTGCAAGATTTTGGAGGATTAATAATGAGTAGTAGAATTTGGCCAAAAAATAAAATAAAATAAAATAATGAGTAGTAGAATTAATTTCAAAATTGGAGATTAATTAATTATTGTTTTTATTGCCACCACACTAAATATTAATTAATTAATTATTAACCCAACCAAAGCCTCTTGTTTTTTAAAGTGAGGTTGTAAGGTCTAATTATTATGGTGTCCCCACTTTTTATGTAACACCCTTCTCATAATTATATTTATGTATATTAATTGTATTTGTAAGTGTACGTGTGGTGGCATATTTATATATAGCTTGAGGCATTAATTATAAATCTAATTAGTGTATGCATGCAATGATATTAATCATCTTATTTATTTATTTATTTATCTATCTTTTCATGTTTAGTAAATTGCTCTGGGACTTTTTGTAATAATTTGGAGAAATTGTTTTTCCAAATAACTAGAAGTTTAGCTTTCAGAATAGTCCCTCCATAAAACCCCAAAATGCTAATGAATCATTATTAATTTTTTTAATAAATGAAAAATCACATGCAATTACGGTACTGCAGCATGATATGCTGCTAATTCACAAAGAAAAATGTTGACAAAAATTTAACAGAACCCTTACTCTTATAAATCCACAAAGAAAAAAAATCAAAATTATTTAATTTTCAAATATTGTATCATATTGCTTGTGAAAATTATAATCAATGTCATTGTTTTTATTTCAGAACATGATAATAAAAATTATTATACTTAAATTCATTATTATTATCATTAATTTGATATATATAATTTTAATTACTACTGATGAAAATATTTAAATTTCCCTATTATTTATTAACACCACAATGTTAATAAATAAAAAGTCAACAATCTTTTTTTTAAAAAAATATAACATTTAAACAATAAATTACTTTGACCTTGATCTAAATTCCGGGTGGTGAACATCTATCTCACCTTGATTATATTGGCAATGATCAACATGATTTAGGATGTTCTTCATTAATTCTTTGTAATATTTTTTTAAATAATTAGAGGAAAATATATATATATATAAAAGTTAAAACCTAAATCAATAATTAGAGGTTAATTTTTGAAAATGCATTGCCGCGGATGCTTGCTAACGTCATAATAAACCATTTTCTATTGTTTTCTCTCTATCATTAAAGAGCGAGAAAGAAATAGAAGATGGGACTCGTAACATTATTTTATAAAAAGGTAATTTAGTGTATGCATATATATTAATAGAGAATGGATAAATCTATTATTACATCATTCCCTACTACTAGAAGGGAAGAGATCACGTATAAATCAAATATACTTCAATACTTCAAATATCGGATACGCATCTTAGATGATGTATTCTCGACCATGTTTGCGTGGTGGAGAGTGCACATTTGGTTTTGGTGGGTACTCATGAGCAGTGGCTAAAAAAGAGCCACGTGTAGGGTAGTAATTAGCTAGGCAGGTGAAAAAGAAGATGCCCTTGGGGAAGAGGAAAGCAAGAAGATTGAAAGGGAACAAAGGTGGAGTGGAGGAGGGGACCAAAAATAGTACACCACATTATTGGACATTTGGACCTTAAGGGATTAGAGGGCTTTCAATAGGTGCCCTTTGTGCCTCTCTATTTGGAAGGGTGGCCCCAAAAGTGACTTTCACAAGGGCTGAAAATGCCCTTAGCTCATTTAAGGCCATTGCATTGATTTTATAATATGTTTCATCATAACTTTGTTTTTTAAAAAAATATTTTGGAAAAAGTCTTCAACCATTTTTTTAAATAAGTTGTTTCTTTTGGATCTTGGATTAGAGTCTTCATTAAAATAAATTTAATGATTAATCTATGGTATACGGTAAAATTTATTAGTAATTGTTAGAGATAATTTTTTCATACGAAAAGCTTTATTTCAATTATCCATCTAAGGATTAAACTCAATAGATGATGATTAAATGAATGCATGCATACTTCTTAGGTCTGTGCCACGCTCTCGTAAACAAAAATGCTTTCAAATAATAATAGAAGTATTCTTTTTAATTTTAAGAAAGAACTATTAAATTGGACATGATCCTTAAGATAATACTAACATCATGCAATAAAAAAATAACATTACATCGTATGTTATATATATATATATATATATATATATATATATATATATATATATTTTAATTATAAAATAACTAATTTAAGAAGACTTAAGAGCTATAATTTTTTAGGTCAAATGTCCATTTTGATCCTCTATTACCGAGTTCCAAATTAGTCATTTATGTTTTAAAAGTTTTAAATTGGTCATTCCGTCCAAGTCCGTCCATTTCTTCCGTTAAGTGCTGACGTAGTGTGATGTGATGTGAATGAAATAAAAATAGATAAAATAACCATTTTACCCTTATATTAAAAGTGAGAATAGAATAAAAGTGGATAAAAAAGTAAAGACGAAAATATAATTTCATCAGATTGCCAAAAATAAAATTTATTTGGTATACAGAATGTTAAAAGAAATGTTTCAAACGTATTCCTTTTCCTTGTTTATTCCATCAAACAAACAAGGGATAAGAGCTATATTTTAATAAAGATAATAATATCTTGAACTTGATTATTAGTTATTACTAATGATCCATAATTTGTAACTGGAAGACTCTATGTGCTGGTATTTGAAACATGTCACATCATTGTGGTGTTAAATATATACCATATTTGGGCATCCTTTCAACTTCAGAGGAAAAATAATTTATAACTGTACTGTGCATTCACATGGCACACCATCAATGTCACAACATTAGTGTCTACATACATATAATAACATCACTCTTGTCACCATTGTCACTCACCATTCTAGTCTCATCCATGAGATCCAAAAACTCATAAACATCATCATCATAATCAACTCAACAAGAAAAATTTAGTCTAGCTAGCTAGTGCAATATTAGAATTAGTGAATAATTACCAATTAATGGTATGTTTTGTGAGTTAAGATTCAAAAAATAGTGATAAAAGTTTAGTACTAAGATACTATTGAATTTCAATATACATCTTTTTAAATATATAGTGTTATTTGTTAATATTAATAAAAATTTATATTGATAATTAAGGACATACTTTAAATGAATTAAGGACCAACTGATTAAAAAAATGTAGTGTACAACCATATTATTGAACATCTTTTCAAGAAGAGAAAGAAAAGAAATCTCCTTATTAGTAATTCCCACCCAATAAATAAATTTCAATATAAAACCTAAGAGAGAGATCGAGAGAGTGTGGATATTCTGTCATTCTTTATAATAATTAATCTGCAATAATGTATTTTAATTACAATAAAAAATTTTAAAGGTCTCAAAATATATATGTGATAAACAAATATTAGAGTTCAGATTCTTTAAATTTAAGGTATTTAATATATTTTTTGTTTTTATCTCTCTCATACTTTTAATTATTATAAATTGGTAAAAGAAAAATTGTTAAAAGGTAGGCTAATGACAAATAATTCAATCTCAAAATGTTCCATTATTCTCCAATCCTTGCTTTCATTGCTTCTATATCCAAACATGATCTAGTTAAGTAAGTAGTAATTATGCATGGATGAGAAGTTAATGCATAATTAATGTTTTTATAGAGACATGGTACATCAATCATGAATACAAAAATCAAGGCTCTAATTGTTTTTTTAAAAAAAAAAAAAAATCAATCACTATATAAGTAATTTTTCCGAAAGATGACACTTTGTACTAATTAATTATTAGAGTGACTATAGTGCATGCGTTATTATTGTGATTATTTGCGATAATTCCAGAAGCTCTTGGAAATAAAACACACATAAGTAAAACTTGAGATGTGTATGCTAGTGTATGACAAAAAAAAAATGATTAGAGACCAAAATTAAATATATATGATCTTTTCTTAGAATACAAACTATTTATCTTTATTTTTAATTGTTTTTTCATAAATTTGATTATAATTATTGGATACGATTATTAGCATTATTCTGGCTACATAGCTTCCTCAATAATTTGGGCATGCTATATTCTTTCAATATGCATTATGTAAAATCACGGATTAGTAATTTGTTGAAGGGTTATTTACAGCAATAAACCCAATAATATTTGATAAATTAATTATCAGACATGCTCTAATAAATACTTTGATTAAGACACATATTAGTCAACATTATATGCGTGACTAACATTTTTAATAGAATTTTTTTAAACAAATATTGCAATTAAGATTTCAATAATAAATTTATCTCGTTCTTGCATTTTAGATTTTTTTTTTTTAAAAAAATTAATGTAGGTGTCCTTTTTGTACAACTACAGCTATATATATAACGTTACAATATAAATAAGAGCAAAAGATCCCAACTAGAGAAGATCGATCCAAATTAAACTAGCTAATTATATTATATATACAAATGACTGGTTTCCCATATATGGTTTAGGTAGGCATCAAGAAACGCTACAACCATATATGCAATATGTAAATGCTATAATCCCATGCATTATTGTGGTTAGAGATAATTACCAAAATCTGCTTACGTGTGGAAAAAGAAAGGAAACAGAATTTGCAAAGATTCCAATATCCATAAAATGCTAAATGAAATTGACATTACAGTTAGTTACCTAGTTATCTACGCACCAAGAGGAGACATCCGAACATGTGAAGCTTCCAGTAACCTACGTTTTAGAGGATGAAATCAGACTTATTTAGGATTTAATTGGTTGGAAAAGACAAAGCTGGCAGTAGAAGTAGTTTAGGTAGTTAAAATGGCCGGTAGTGTCATATGTTATCAGTTAGCTCATTTGGTGGGTTATCTGTAAGAATTTTTATAAGAGTTCTTTGAGTTGGTGGCATGCCTTGACCCTAACTGGCCAGGGTAATAGAAGATTGACTTATTTGGTCACCTTCTGCACATGTCGATGTGCAGCAATTATATAACTCTGGTTCAATTTTGGATAGTTAATTGTTTGATGGGTTATCTGTAAGTACTTTAATTTTGAACCAAGAGCTTTGTTCTGACCTTGGACTGAAAGACTATCCTTTCACTAAATTTTATGTTACAAAAAGAATAGAGACGTTTTTCATTTGAGTGAATATGGGAGGAGCATGAATACAAGTTTGTGTGTTCTTTAATTAATTTTAATTTGATATTTTAAAAATGAAATGTTTTAATTTAATTTTTGAAATACGAAACCCCAATCAATATTTAGTCCTTCAATTAATAAAATTGATTGAAAAGTCAATGAATCTTTTATAAACTCAAAGGTATGGTTGTTATAAGATCAATTATAAACTTAAATTTAAGCTCAAGTGTAAAGTCTATGACTGTTTAAAGTTCCACTCTAGTTTAACCTAAATTTGGTTTATGTCCAACTCTAATTAGAAAATTTCAAGATAAAGTAAATTAGTCCTGGGCCAAAGCCCAACATTTAATTTTTTTTTACTAGGTTTAGCCCAAGCTATAGTCCATGAACAAGTATTTTTCCCATGTCCAAAAATAAAATAAAAAAGCATCTAGGCTCCCTTTTCACTATTCTTGACCCAGAAAAAGAAAATTGAACCAAATCAGAGAACAGTTCATATAATTAAGAGAAAAGCTATGACCATAAACGACGTCGTTGAAAGAGGCATCAGAAATTCTGAATTCAAAATCCAACTGAAGAAAGAAGCAAGAGAGTTAACGAAGTCGAACCAAGAAACGGCAATGCCAATTTCTCTTTCCAAGTATCCAAAACTAATGGGCCGGGCTGGGCGGGTCAGCAAACAAATCCGCTGGTTCGGGTCATATCCAACCCGACAGACTTTCTCTTGCAATTCTCAATTGTATTTGGCTATTTCGACAGGATTAGTTAAATTTACAATTCAATTATTTATAATATATATTTTCTCTCTAATTTTATTTAGTGATTAGTTTTATTACAACAGATGCGATAAGTTTTGGAGTCTGGACAAGTAAGTTTACTACAATGTGATTAGATTAAATAGTCGATCCTAATTTTTTTAAAAAAGTAAAAAATTAAGATTGAATAATTTTAATTTCCATTTGTAAAATTAACATTTAACAAGCTGCTCCTCCTCCTGTTAATTAAATTGTAAGTAAACCTTGAATGCAAGGCACTATCTACTTATTCCACTATTACTTACACGCCACTCTATATCACTACACCTGGCATTTATTTACTATATACTTATTTCACAAAAAACTATCATTTTTTCAATTACAATGAAAAATAAAGATCCAAATCCATACATACACGTGTAAGAATTTTCGGGTACTTTTTGAGTGTGTTATCTTACCTTTTGTAATCCATTTTAACCTTCCTCTCCTTCCATCCAAACATTGTCGCACAATTGGTAAAGGGTTCTATTAGGGTACAAACGCCTGCGTGACGTGTTTATATTAATCTACTTGTAAAAATATTTTTTTGAAAAAAATTATACTTTTACAATCGAACCAATACAAACGTGCCACGTAGACATTTGTATGGGCTTGCACCATAAACAATTTGTACCCTAAAAAAGTCCTTAGTAAATGAACAAGAGTTTAGAACTTTTATGTTTGATACAAAGTTTAAGACATAAGGAAACGAACAAGGGTTTAATATAACTTTGAGGGAATGTATAAGCCGTCCTTACAAAAAGGGGTTGGATAATTTGTTGACAAATTTGCCCTACTTTCACACTTGAAAAGACTAAAATACCCCTTCCAATGATAACCATATAGTTAAAATTTTGGCTCATTGACCAGAGTGTCACAAATAGACCTGGAAATATGCACATCATGACATAAAGTCCTATATTTCCCGCCGCCGTGACAAAACACTGTGCAAATTTTTTAATAACAACTCGCATTTGTAATATGCGAGTTGATATGAAGGACTCGCTTTTGTCATTTACGAGTCCAGATCCCTCGCAGACCCAAAAAGCGAGACGAAATCTGCAAATATTCAGTCCATGACTCGCAGTTGGGACATGCGAGTCAAGGCCTGATTGAAATACACTCGCATTGTAAAAATGCGAGGGATGTTCAGATTTTGTGGGTACAATTAGAAAAATGTTAAAATTACAACTTAAGCCCCAAAATTGAGAAAAAATTATAGTATTTTCCTGATAAAGATAAATCAAATATATTTTATCCTTATGGTATTTTTATTCATATTTATTTATTATTTTAATAAAATATTTATTATATAATAAATTACTTAAATAAATAATTTATTTATAAAAAAAATAATTAAATAATTTGTATTAATATTTATTTAATTTATAAATATAATAATTTTAACCCTAAAATTTAATTAAATAATTTATAAAAAAAATACTCTCCCTCACTCACACTCTCCGTCTCCCTCCCTCACTCACACTCTCCGTCTTCCTCACTCACACTCTCCGTCTCCCTCCCTCACTCACACTCTCCGTCTCCCTCCGTCTCCCTCCCTCACTCCGGCTCCGGCTCCGTCTCTCCCTCCCTCACTCCGCCTCGGTCTCTCACTCCGTCTCCCTCCCTCACTCCGGCTCCGTCTCTCCCTCCCTCACTCCGTCTCGGTCTCGCACTCCGCCTCCGTCTCGGTCTCGCACTCCGCCTCCGTCTCCGTCTCGCACTCCGCCTCACTCCGTCTCCGTCTCGCACTCCGCCTCACTCCGTCCGTCTCTCACTCCGCCTCACTCCGTCGTTCATCACTCATCCTTCACAAGGAGTACAAGGTTGCGCAGGAATCATTTACCCAGCAGGTAGCTATGTTTCCTTTGACCTCTTTTCACTCTCTCCGCCTCTAAGAAATCGTACCAAGTTTTTCGACTTTTTTTTCTATTGGAATTTGGGTCTGCTTTCCAATTCTCTTATAGACTTTTATATTTCAAGTTAGTAATTAGATTCTTGTGTTCCACTTGAGAAGATTTATGTTGTGCAATGATAACTATGGTTTGCTGCCTATCAATGTGTATTATAGCTTTAATCGGACTTTAGATTTAGAAGCATTTCTATTGTTAATTGATAGCAGAATGCATTCTTGGGTGTTTTCACTTTTCAATGATGAACAATATAAGTCCTAAATGCTCAATTACTTTAAAAGTTGGTGTCTGGACTCTGGAGTCTACTGCTATAGCAGAATCTTTGCTTATTATAGTTATCTTTAGGCATGCTGATCCAATTTTTTATATAGTTATCTTTTCAACAACCTTAAGATCAGGAGATTAGTAATTTGGCAGGAGATTAGTAATATTTGGCAGGAGATTAGTAATTTGGCAGGAGATTAGTAATATTTGCATTTTAATATTTTTGGATTTGTGTCTTGTGCATTATGTTTTAGATTTCCTGATTTTCCCATTGTAATTGCAAGGTTATTTATATATCTCCCTCTCTCTTTAGGTTCCTCATATAATCAACTTATCCTAATTTGGTAGGAGATTAGTAATATTTGCATTTTAATATTTTTGGGTTTGTGTCTTGTGCATTATGTTTTAGATTTCCTGATTTTCCCATTGTAATTGCAAGGTTATTTATATATCTCCCTCTCTCTTTAGGTTCCTCATATAATCAACTTATCCTAATTTGTGTTTAAGTTCATTTTTTATCCAACAAAATCTGTATAGTAGAGCGAGCTATTCCATCCCACTTGTTATATGTACCTCTGCTATTGTTAATTAGACCACTCACCATAATCCATCCTGTAGCCATTCAATCAAAATTAGTGTTATTAGAACTTAAAAGTAGTATTAACATCCCAAGTATACAAGGAACAGCCAAACGGTAATTAAAGGAGAGGATATTTGTCACTACCCTACGACAAAGAATGCATATTCACTCAAGTGGTAGGTATGCATCTTGGTGTCATTGTTCTGCAGTATGATTTCCATTGAGAATGTGTTGTCATTTCACTAGTTTATTATTTTGTTTGATATAAAAGATAAAATCTCACAAATTTGTTAAAGATCTATCACGAGAAACAAAACTTGTGTTTAAGTTCATTTTTTATCCAACTATTGGAATGGTAGACCTTCAATATGGATTTGAGTGGGGATTTTTGTTGGTTAAATTTACGCCTAATAGATTGTGTAAATTGTAAACTGTTTTGAGCACTATATCATGTCTTTACTGTATATTTATGCTTTTTCATTTGGCGAGTTTAGACTCTCTGTTGCACTTAGAAAGAGAACAATAGTAGACAATTTTTATCCTCTTATTTTGTTGAATATATGCACATCATCAATTCATGCTTCTTTAATTTCTTTAAGTATCATGATTTCCATTAATTCATTTGCTGCTTTAACTTTAATCATTTAATTTTCTTCAGTGTAACTAGTACATGCAGAACAAACTAGTGGTATAAGTAATCATTTAGTGTCCATGCAGTTGTGCCTACTTTTTTTTTGGTCAACATTGTGCTCTATTTCTTTTCTTTTTGGTCAATTTTGTGCCCTATTTCAGTGTGGTAGTTTCTTTCTCTTTCTATCATCTACTATTGGTCAATTTTGTGCCCTATTTCAGGAAAGATGGAAATGAGTCTATATATATTCTATCTATTTTTAGCATTAGTATATATATATTCTAAAAATATATGTGATATTTTTTTAAAAAATAAAACATGACATTTTGAACTGAATGGAAGATTTATTAATGTTTACCATGGTATTTATTGCAGCATGGCAGGTAGACAGAGACGTCGCATGATTAAACCTGGTCCAGAGGATCCATCATTACTGACCCTCCAAACTAAACATGTATCGGAGGCAGTGTGGCAGGGATATGTGAGTTCATTGTCTCTTTAGGAATATTATCTATCCACTCTGCAGCGTCGCTGAACATTAGGCGTAGTTCGCCTAAGAGAGAATCAACTACGTGTCTCCGTGGTTCGTAACCTTATTACAAATACAACATAATTAATAACTAAAAAGTCAGCAACTATTATGAATGAAATGTGTCGGAGAAAAATTATATACTCACTCATATTGATGAACAACTTCTTCAACCATTTCTTCTTATACTCTGAGTGAAGATTACTGGCCAGGTGTCGTGTGCAGAAGACATGCTGAGCATAAGGTGGCTGCCAAAGTATGTTCACATCTTCCACAGATGATAAGATCTCTCCATGCCGATCAGAGATAAGACAAACCCTTCTTGTACCAACCACATGGGCTCGGAGATGGCGTAGGAAGAAATGCCACGCCTCCCCTGTCTCACCCTCAACTAGTGCAAATGCAAGTGGGAAGCATTTTCTATCTCCGTCTTGTGATGTGGCCATCAATAGTGCTCCTTTATACTTGCCATACAAGAATGTGCCATCCACTTGCACAATGGGTTTCACATGTTCAAAACCTTGGATAGATTGTTGATAAGCCCAGAAGACACGGCGGAACACAGTAAGGTTCTCATCTTCGGGGTGATCATCAGTTTCCCACTCCACGACAGTCCCGGGCATGAAGCGTTGCATGGCAGCCATCCATCGCGGGAGCATTGCGTAAGAGCTTTCCCAATTTCCAAATGCTAATGCTATGGCCTTGTGTTTTGCTCGCCATGCCTTCTTATAGCTGATATTGTAGCCAAACTCACTATTCATCATCGTTCTGATGGACTTCACAGGTGTATGTGGCGCCTCTGTCACCAAGTTAACGATTAAGTGGGCAATCAAGTCAGAGTCCAACTTGTTGTGATCTTGTGTCAAAGCTGGATTAACACATGCATGTGCCCCCCCGTACCTCGTGATCTCCCAGTACATTTGTCGTTTACAAGCACGTACCCTCCACCCGCATGTCGTTGGGTAATTAATGCACCGATAGTCAATATACCGTGCTGATGTTTTATTAACCCGAAACTGGCGGTGCATACGGATCGAGTACATCTTAACAGCATGTCGAAGATCTTCTTTGGTTGGAAACAACGCTCCCTCGGCCAACTCAACGCCCACACTCTCAGTTTCTGCAAACAAATTATCAGTCTCCACCAATCGCTCCACACGAATGTTAGACATAAACCGAGCCGCACGTTCATGGTACTCCCGAACTACTTGAGGACCTATCGCATCCGCTTCCTGTACTCCGTCATCATTGTCTTCCTCCGCCTCCTGTCTTCCTTCATCGTCATCATTGTCCTCATTCCAATCATCTTCAGAACCGTCATCGTCTCCCTCTGAATACCCAGACACAGAGCTAAACTCAGAAACCACATCCGGTACAAAATCAGAATCGAAGCTTAGAGCTTCATCATCAGCAACATCTATTCTTGTTTGGCGACTACTACAACCAATGTCATCTCGAACATGTGGTGGCGAAATAGTGGCAGTCGTCATTAAACCACGAGTCACCTCAATATTGGGAGTATTGTCAAAATTTATATCAGGTTGGTAGTACGCAGAGGGCATCTCTGGCTGACTCCATGAGGGAATACTTAATGGTACATCTTCCAACAACGACTGTGATTCTATGTTGAGGTCAACTTGGAAACGAAATGCCCGTGTTTCAACCAGCAACTCCATAACGTTAATTACAGTAGCATATACATTGTGCGTCATCATCATCATCTCCACGTGCTCATCATTCTGAAGGTATAAGACCCCGTACAGTAAGGGAGACAATGATACCGGCATTCGATATATAATTTTATCCACCTCTTCCGAATCACCTAAACACAATTTTTGTATTATCAATTGCTTCAACCCCTCAAAATTAATACCTTCTCTAATAATGACGCCTACAGGTGGTTGACCTTCGAAAGCCACTCCGTTACTCCCTTGGCAGATATTTCCGTCTCTATATAAAAACGCACAATACCTCCGATCCATTATGTGAGTTTGAGGTTTGCTTTGTAGAAGAAATGAAACAAGTAGAAGTGGACTAGAGGAATGTCCAGAGATAATTGGGGAAAGAAGAAGAATGGAAGTAGAACTCTTACAAAATGTGAAGTGTGGTATGTATTGAAGATATAAGAATGATATGTGAAGTGTGATGCGGATGGTTGAAGATATAAGGATGGAGGATGTGTATAATTGTTTAAATTACAGAACTTACCCAACTGAAAAGAAATTTATAAAATAACCCCATAATTAATTCAAATTAATTATATTTATTTAAAAACTTCTATCAATGGTAATTTATTAAAAGAATTAATTTTCAACAATAATAAATTATTTAACAAAAATTTATTTATGTTTTAATTAATGATAAAATAATTATAAATTCATTATGTTTCTTCTAAATATCTTAAAATAATTAAAATTAATAGTATAATGAATTTATGATTAAAGGACAAAAAATATGATCATGAAAAAAGTGGGGTCAAATTCGAATTTCAACATTCAAATTTAATTTTTCAGTTTTAAAAAAGTGTACAGTGCATCAGGACAAAAGGACGAATATTTGGTAGAAGAATCTCTGATTTCGACCCGAGTGTCACTCGCATTGAAGAAATGCGAGTCAAAGTCTGAATCTTTGACTCGCATTTCTTCAATGCGAGGCGTTTCGGATCGTAGATGAAAACGACGAGTCTTTTTTTTTGACTCGTAGATGTCAAATGCGAGTCATGTTTTTAAAAAAATTTAAAAAATAAGCACAGTAACTTGTCACGGCGGCGGAAAATAAGTGACCTACTGTCTTAATGGTGAGATTTCAATCATTAAACGTCACTGTCTGGTCCTTTTTCCTAAAATTTTACAGGGGTAAATTCTTTAGGAAAGATTTTTTTCTTGGGTGTTAGAAAAGATAATTTGAATGAAGGCAAAAGTGCATTTTTAGTCTCCAAATTACTGAGTATGTGTCATTTTGGTCCCTATATTTTTTTTTGTTATGGTTAATTGTTTTCTAAACTTTCAATTTACAAATAATTTTGTACTTCACAATTACAAATAATTTTTTTAAGAAATTACAAATAATTAATTAGAACTACACATTCTCCATAGTTGCAAAGAAGTAGTCTTATTCTTCCAATAATTGATGGGAACAAGAAAACTTCTCTACAATTGTATCACTCAAGTTGGAAATAGATGGACACCACAAGAGTAAAAACTACTTCCATTAAGATTTATAAATTAAGCAAGTTATATATATACGACATTGTTTTTGTTTCATGTTAAGGTTTAGGTTGGACTACATTTAATTACACCATCAATGACTATGATTACATCTGCCATTAATAATTAAATAAACTTGGAGGAAAAGATAATATTATTTACAAATTAAAAATATAAGAATGCAATTAATAAAAAATTTAAAAGACCAGATTAACATATGCTTTTTTTTTTCAATTAAGATATTTACAGTCTAGCACAATAATTAGTCTCAACACTAATTTATAAACAGGCAAAAGTATCTTTTTTGCCCTCAATGTTTGAGGTCCTGTCACTTTGGCCCTTAACGTTTTTTCGTTGTCAATTGTACCCCTAATGTTTTGTGTTTCTCCCAATGTTAAGCTTTTAGCTAACACCGTCAATTTCTGGACGGTTTTTGATGACGTAGCATCTTATGTGGCCAATAATTCTGATTGGACTTAATTTTTTTCACATCAGTAATTCATTTTAGGGGTATATTGGACCCCAAAAAACTCAGTACATTAGTAATCCAGTATACCAAAATACTCATTACATCAGTAAAATGGATCCCAAAAACTTAGTACTATTGACTGGTGATGTGGAAAAAATTAAGTCAAATCAGAATTGTTGGCCACATAGGATGCCACGTCATCAAAACCCGTCTAAAAATTGACGGGTGTTAGCTAAAAGCCTGACATCGGGAGAAACACAAAACGTTAGGGGTACAATTGACAGCGAAAAAACGTTAGGGGCGAAAGTGACAGGACCCCCAAACGTTAGGGGATACTTTTCCTTTATAAACACTTAAAAAAAAGGACAATTAATCCATCAATTTAAAATTGTTTAGTATATAAAGCCAAATATAAAATAAAATTTGCATCTTCTCAAATCTGGTTGATGGAGAATTATTATAATAAATAAATAGAAATGTCCTATCACAATTGGTTAGTTTAGTTATAAGATGGTGAAGGAAATTGATAAAGAAGGAAAAAAATAAATGTACAAGAGTAATAGTTAAGTGCCACGTGTAGAAAGACTCGAGGGACCCACACACATCGGCGGCCTGAAGTGATTTTGATTTTAGAGATTCAAAGATATCCGGAGCAATAAATAAAGCACAGAGATCATTAACCCCAACCCTCTCACCATTACCAATCCATTTCTGTATTCTGTTGCAACCTCTTTCGCTCACACTTTCTTCCTTTCCCTCCTTTCTGTCTCTCTTTCTTTCCTTTCCTCTCTTCTCTCTCTCTCTCTCTCTCTCTCTCTCTGTTCTTCGCTGCGAATTAGGGCAAATTAGATCTCCGAAAAGTCAATTTCCATGAGATTCTTGCGTCTCAATGGTTGATCTTCGCAGCTAGTTGAATTTCGGATTGAACTCGTCTTCCTCGAACTCTGCTTCCAGCTCCAGCATGGATTCCATTTTGAACGATAATGCCGGACCGCGCCCTTGGCATTTCCACCTCACGATCTACTTTGCTGTTGGCTTCGTCGTCGCCAGGTTCCTACTCGACAAATACATCTTCAGCGTAAGATTCTTTCGTTTTTCCGCCTCCGCAGCTTCTATTGGATTATTGACAGACTTCCTGTTCCTATTGCTTCTTCATTCTTGTTGTGTTTTCCTTGGTCTTTTGGCAAGATTGATTTCCGCTGGCACGACTGTTGTTCCTTAATGTAGTGGATGGTGTTTTCATTCTTGTTGCTTTCCATTGAGGATCCTGGTTCTTTCTTTGCATTTATTTATCAGAAGACAAAGTAGTAGTTTCTTGGAGTTTAATCTAATTAAGCTTGCGGTTTAAGGATCTTTAAGTGGACCTTTCAACTTTAATTTTGATTCTTGAGCTATGTTGTTCTTTGATTTCTTTTTTTTTATTTCTTCAATTACTACGTTACTGTAAGGTAGACAGAGGTTGATCTGAGTCATTAAAGATATGCTAGGTTTCTTTTATACAGATGAAGGATATGGTTTTCTTACAGTATTATTGGTAAAACATTTATTTTCATTAAGGTATATTGGACTCTAGAAACTATCATTTGATCCATATTTTGACACAGTAATGCTGGTTAACTGAACTTGTTGATTCCAAGACAGAACAACATATGAGTATCATGGAGAAAAAATAATTAGAAAGAAAGTTTAAGTATATTCTGTTTAGGAATCATTTTTGGAATCCGATCACTATTGTTTCAGGATAATATAGAAGTACATTTAGTCTATGCTACTGAAACCTTGTCAAGTTTGAAGATATTGAGATTCTGAATGGGATAGTTGATAGGAATCGAGTGTCCATTAGTTTGACTTTGTAAGTCAACTTCAAATATTACATATGCTGATTGTTCAGATTTCAGATACTGTGCTTATTCAAGTAACATTACCTTTACGTACATGCATTAACACAGCTGTCCATTAGATTATGCAGAACTTGTTATTGAATTAGTTCAAAATTGCTTATGTGTTTGAGTGTAGCCACTAGCCACATAGGTTTAGGCTCATCCTTCCGGGTCTTGTTTTGGTCCTTTGACAGTCAAAATGTGTTTTTAACTTGTCTATGACAGTATATGTGATTACATGCTGTGTTCTTTCCATTGTCTGTGAATACTTGTTGATGTTCTTGTTCCTCTTACTTTGGGAGTGCCAACTGTCCTTGGCAGCTTCGGAGCTTCCGATATCATGAATTGATGAATTAGTGGATTGGTCATTCTATATCATGTTTGGTTCCTCTTCTTCTCAGGGAATGAGAATGGCTTGGTTATTTTATGGTTTCATCTTCTGTTAGCTTGGGTAACACATGCAATTTGTTTTGTTGGTAGTCTCCAGTTTCTTGTCATTTTAACAATCAAAAGGAAGTAAAGATAGAACAAGAAGAATATCCCTATTGTATGAAGAAAGGTAATGTTAGCTGTAAATATTTTACTGTACAAGAAGAAGGATCTACCCTTGTCTTATAGTGATAGGTCTTTAACAAATATCATTAAATAAATATCGTTTTCTTTTCCTACATATGTCTTCTTGCCAAGCAGACATCGTATTTTAGAAAGATCTCATAATAACATTTGGGGATGGCTTGTTATATGTTTGCTTGCTATGCACATTTGGCAATGGTGATAAAAGAATATTTATTTTTGGAAGTTTTCTGGATACTGCCTTCTTTCATGCAATGAGTATGGATCCTTTTGGTGGTTTGTGGCAAGAATATTTATGGAACTGAATTATTATCTATGCTCTTTTTTTTTTCTGAATAAATCTATGCTCTGTTGTTGAATTTATTAAATTATGATATTTTTTTAATATTTTAAAGCAGATATCTTTCATTCATATTCCTTTTTTTTCCTGACATTTTTGTTTTTGTTGCTTACAGTGGTTGGGCACCAAATTGTTGACCAATGGCCCTGGTCCTTTAAGGATGAATAAGGAAACAAAAGCAAAGGTTGTAAAATGCTCTGAATCATTGTGGAAACTAACCTACTATGCCAGTGTTGAAGCATTCGTTCTTTATGTCACCTATGATGAACCCTGGTTCAGAGATATACAATTATTCTTCAAAGGCTGGCCAAATCAAGAGTTGAAGTGAGACATTCTTATTCTAGCATAATGAACAACATTGATTCTGCTAATGGATTTTTTTTTTTCTATATCTCAAAATTGATGCATTTTGCTCTTCCTTTGACCTTATAATTTTTTTTTCCTGTTTTAGGCAGACCTCCTTATGGGAACTTTAGAATTTGGCCCCATTCCTTTTTTTGGTTTGAAAACTTAAGGGTTTCCTACTTGTAGTTTTGATCTTGATAGATATTAAGAGTATGAATAATCATAGATTCCAAGATATTCAAAACAATGTGCAGACATATGGCATCTTTCTTTAAATACAAATGCATATTGCTATTTTATGGGTTTTACAGGGTGCAGTTTAGTGAGTTCCTTCTTCCTGATTAAATGTCATTGATTGTTATTAATTTCTAAAGATGATCAACTACATATATGAGTTTTGCACTTAGGATGGTTTTTTAAAAATATCATATTGTGTCTTGTTTCATTCCTCATTTCAGGACTTCGCTGAAGATTTTCTATATGTGCCAATGTGGGTTCTACTTGTATAGCATTGCTGCTCTTCTGAGGTGGGAGACTCGACGGAAGGATTTTTCTGTGATGATGTCACATCATATTATTACTGTTATCCTAATAGGGTCATCATATTTGACAAGGTAATATCTTTTTTTTTTTTGCACTTGAAGAATTCAGTATTACTTGGGATTCAGAATTTGGATCCCCTAAAGTATTTTACATGGTAAAGTTGAAGAGAGAGAGAGAGAGAGAGAGAGAGGAGTGAAATCTAGATAGGACTCACTTGATTGTGCCTTCCTCCATCTCTTTTGTAAACTTGTTTAAGAACTTCAAGGGATCACAATCTTAGGAGTTAGTTTTTTATATGTTCTTTTGCATATGCTTGAATAATCTCGCATGGTGGCTTATGTTGGATGCTTGTCACTGATACAACTTGAACCAGCTCTAAAAAATATCTCTTACTTGTAGGGTCCAGGCCTTTAGAGTGTGGTCTTTCTACCATTGTACTTTTCTGCATTTTATTTGTTATGCTTTTTCTTTAATTGTGCTTTATTTTACAGATCCTTTACATATTTTTTTCATTCATTTCATGTCATACGGAGGTTATGTTTTGATTGCATGAAAAAAATTGTTGTAAATTTGCTTCATGAAACTTCTGGGTGCGCATAGCTGTAGGAGAACAGGAAGTATTGGGCTATACTTGTAGTTTTTCCAACTTATTTCAGGTGGCAGGTTAAATTACGATTGTGATCACCAATTGTGTTATTTTAAATTGTTGGTTGACTCAACAAAATACCATAATTAATCACTTTTACATTTTGGTCTTGTTGGGGATATTTGCCTATCCTATAATGTAGCATTTTTCTGTTCTTTTTTTTTTTTTTAAAAAAAAGTCTTTTACAGGTTTTGTATTATGGGGTAGACCAATTTATATAAGCAAAATACCAAAAATAACAGTAGTATTCGTCTGAGATTCTGGAGAGATTAATGACAGGTACTGCATTTACAGTTTTTTCAGGATCGGCTCCGTGGTTCTTGCCCTGCACGACGCAAGTGATGTATTCTTGGAAACTGCCAAGATTTTCAAATATTCTGGGAGAGAGTTTGGTGCAAGTGTGTTCTTTGCATTTTTTGCCATTTCGTGGCTTATACTACGGCTAATTTTCTTCCCATTTTGGGTTATTAGATCTTCAAGGTTTGTCTGCAATTTTAGTAGATTGACTTTAATTTGTTTTGCCTAGGGAAGAACTTTCTAATCATCTTTTCACATTATTGTGTTTCCAGCTATGGAATTCGTGAATGCTTAAACCTAGAAGAGAATTATCCCAAGTTTCTATACTATCTCTTTAATACATTGCTCATAATGCTGCTTGTGTTCCATATATACTGGTGGATACTCATATGCTCGATGGTCATGAGACAGCTGAAAAATAGAGGACAAGTTGGCGAGGATATAAGATCAGGTGAGCCAATTGCATCATCATATCAAATTTAATAAATTTGTGTTCTTATCTGCACGAATCAATCTATAGTTGGGATGTCTTCTTTCTATTTAGTGTTTTTGTCCTCTCTCTCTCTCCATCATCTATATTGAGTAAAACCTGTTTACGAAAGTATACAAATTTTAATTATTCTGAAGAGGTCAGTATCTAACTTTTTTGCAGATTCAGAGGAGGATGATTAGGTGGAAGATTTTGTCTCACAATCTTGCGTATACTTTGTTGTCGCTGATGTTCGCTCCGCGGATACTGCTTTTGACTTGTTTGTAGATTTGTTCGATATCAGTCGCTCAATACCAGCCATTTGAAGAGGGCTGAAAATTTAGTTTCAAAATTTTCATTCATTACTGGGTAAAAGGTGGTAGGAGGACCATCCAGCATATTCTGCTTCTTACATTTTTGCTGTATAAATGATAGTGGTTATTGTATAATTGTTTTCTTTCAAAAAACCTGTTTAGATTCAGGCCAAAAGAAGCTGTTAGATTAGCAGACAAAAGAATATGTAGGAAAAGGAAAATTTGGCACCGTTATTCTACTTTCGACGTTTTATTCATTTGATCAATAAGTTCTACGAACATGCCTTAACGAATACGTTGTAAATTTGCCCCAAAGTAACATTTTCACTTTTTATAATAATTTAGGGGGTGATTTGTTGTTACAAATGAAAATTAGGTGAGTGAAGCATTTTTAAATATAGTTTAAGGAGTAACGTGTACTTTCGTAGACATAAAAGTTAAGACCCACTGCCCACAATCATGTCATTTAAACCATTTTTTGATTTCCTTTAAGTATTTTCTATTAGAGGTCATTTTGTCTGAGATACAAATGTGAACACTTTTAATAGAGATTTTTAACTCGTCAAGTATAAAAAGCTAATCCATTTTACTGAATTCAACCTTTGATGATAAAGCCATTTAAATCATAAAAGCTAGAAAAGTATGCAAGAATAATTTGACAAAATCGAAAAGATTAATTTTATCTATTATATTGTATATAGTTTGATTACTCTCTCTCTCTCTCTCTCTCTCTCTCTCTATATATATATATATATTTTGGTTTCCCAAAGTATCCCCCAGCCCAACAGGCCAAGGACTAATCCTCCGCGGATCTGAGCTCCATTTAAGGGTTTGCCGTTGGCCAATTGGTTGCTGCATATACAAATATATATATATATATATATATATATATATAAACTCAACAAAAATGTAAGGAAAGTAGGGAGTTAAAATAGATATTAGAAAAGTGAAAAGTTAAATAATTTTCCATCAATTAATTATTTCAAATTATAATAATTTATTTTATTTTATTTTTAAAAATAAAAATAACATAAACTAAACTATTTAAAGTCATTACTGTTTAAAATTAATATAAAATTAGCCCTAAGTGTATTGGAGTTCAACTCCGACAGTCCTACCTTCCTATCTTTCTATTTCCAAATTCTTAAAACTTGATGTTCTATTTGTAATAATAAAGAAAAAGTCAAAATAAAGATAAATATATGGGTTCGACCATTAAATATAAGTTTTCTCAATAAAATTAAAATCATAATTTGTTTTATATAGAGGATAAGCCTATTCTACTACTAGGCCCAAAATAGCCGAATTATTTATAATGGTTTATAAGCGTGTTTTTTGATAACTTTTAAAATACTGAAATTTTAAATTCATAGCTGACTATATATAGAGTTTGATGTGAAGCTCATATCAAGCTTTTTGTGTTTGACTGCTTATTCTCTGTCTCTTTCTTTTACTCTAATTTGTTAAATATATTTATTTTTATCAAATTTTTTGATGCGGAAACCCAGGCTATGATCAAGACTAAAACGTCAACACACGCTTTGAATCAAGCAAAACTTTAGAATAAACATCCGCCCTACTGAACCCCTAAGAAACCCGTTCTTAGAAACGTAGATAATAGAGCTAAAAGAAAGAGAATGAATAAACGCTACAAAGATAAACTAACCTTTGATAAGTAGATTCAATCTCTTGATGCAACAAGCAAAGAAATCCATCCTCACTTGCACACACACAAAGAAGTTTTCATGAAGAAAACACACACATCTTACAACTTCTACACATATCTTACAACTTTCTCAAAACCTTTAGAAAATAAACATTTTTTTGTTCCTTCTATGAAAAATAATATATTTGACAGTGACATTTATACACTCCTTTTTTTTTTAAGGTATCTCACAGTCCGACAGGCCAAGGACTAATCCTCCACGGGTCTGAGTTCCATTTAAGGGTTTGTCGCTGGCCAATTGATTGCTGCATACACAAAGTGGAATTCGAACTCCTAACATTTGCTTAAACGATATAGTGAGCTAACCACTAGACCAACCAAACTTGATTTATACACCCCCTTCTGGTATGGTAAGTTAACGATTGAAAAAAGATTTCTGTATCATTAAATCTAGAATTATATATTTGAATATAAAGTTGATTTTTGTAATTTCCTAAAATTAACCCTGAAGTTATTTCAAAATTTTTAGTGTATAGTCTTCATTTAATGTAAAGAAGCGTAATGATTTAGAATTATGTTCTTAACTATCAAATTCATTTTAAAATATTTGTTATCTTAAATTTAAATTTTTTTTGATATAGATGTTAAAACAAATTTAATTATTAAAAATTGATAACTCAAAATTTCATGTAACTCTATACAATTATCCAACATAGAGTGGCTTGAAAACTAGGCTTAAATGCAATACCTTAAAAAGTACTATAAATAGAAAATTTTGATGGGGGGACAACAATTGAAGTACATGTAGAGACAATGACATTTATTCCGAGAATGTACCAAAGAGGAATTTAATACAAAATAAAAAAATCTTAGATACATGGACGATGAGTTAAGCCACTTCCGTTTTATTGATGGTGGTAGTAGGTAGTAGAATTGCAAAGTGGTCCTTGTAATACCTGAAAATTACACTTTGATCCGTTTCTCGTACTTTCATTTTCCTGATGTTTTCTGATGTTTCCTACTTTCCTTTTTTGGTTCATTACATGTCATGAAGTACAACTCAGTGTTGACGCGCTATACAAATGAGTCAAACAGACGCTCAATGGTCAACTCAACGCGCTCCTCCAATGTTTCTAGATAATCTTCTTCTTCTTCTCCTTCTTCTACTTGTATAGGATATTATAATTAAATTTATAAAATAATTAATAATTGATCTCAATTTTATTTTTTAAGATTAGAATAAAATTTCTTATGCACGAGTGAAATCTTTTTTTTAGTCCCAGACACACATACATGTATGTTTGACCCGCCGTATTTCATGCTTAACTTGAGAATTAACAAAAGGTCAACTATCAACGTAAGCTTTTAGTATTTAGAGAATTTTAATATTTATTTATCTAAATAAATCAAATTGAGAATTGCACCTTTTTTTTTTGTAATTTCAGAATTTTCTTCTCATTTAAGAGGTAAAAACTAATTTCTCAAAATATTATATATGGAACACTTAAGCAATAATATTTTTAGTTGTTCAAGTATGTCTATTAAATGTGAGTTTTTTAATAAAAATTCGAAACTTTATTGATCATATTATTAGAATTTAATCCCTTTCAATACTTATATTTATTTTATGAGTTTTACTAATTAATGTTCTAATAGATTGATTAATTTTTTTTTATTTGTTAGAGTAATTTTTTTTAGCTTTCTATAGATATCTTTCTATTAAAATGAAGTACTATTTAAAGTTTTTTTTATTAATATTTTAGATTTTATCTAATATGTGTCTTTATAATATATTAATAATTACTAGAGCATTTAGTAATTTAAAATATGTGAAAAATCAACAATAAATTTCATTTTTCAATATTAAAAAATTTTACTGGCCAACCAAACGAAACTTTAATATGCGTCTTAATGACACATCTAGACCACGAATAAAAGTTCAATAGTATCGTACTACTGAAGTTCAGTACATCCCTCCAATCATATAAAGTTATTTGTTAATATTAATATTAATGTGTAAGGACCCACCTAGAATGGTTTAGGGACCAACTGATCAGAGAGATATACTCAAGTTTAATACCACCGTACCATTGAACATCTCTTCCTAAAACACATGCCAGATAAATATAATTTTCTTTTATCAGGAAAACCGTTGTTTTATTAAATAATCCTTTTTCAGTTGTTTAATGAAGGTACTAGTTTTAAAAAGTGAAAGGCAAAAGTGGTGGAGTCCACTTGTTGTTTGAAATTAGTGCACGTGATTATACAACAAAACCCCTTCAAAACCGTGTGCAAATTGTGTGCATAGCTGGCACTACTCCTGCCACGTCACTCTCCGAATCCTATATATACTCTCTCCCTCTCTTCCCTCTCTTTCTCACCAAATATCCAGACACTAAAAAACGCGCCAACATCGATCTCTCAAACTCTCACACACCAATTTCATCCAATTTCCACTTCAAATCATTACATGTCTTCCTCCAAGCGTCACAGACTCGCCGGACCTCCCACCTCCGACTTCCCTCCGCCGCCGCCTCCCGCCGTCCTCTCCAGAGACAACGAACTCTCCGTCATCGTCGCCGCACTCACCAATGTCGTTGCTGGCTCCACCACCACCGCCGCCGTCTCATCATCATCTTCCGCCCTTGACCTAATCCAAGAAATTCGCCTCCCGGTGACCTCCGATGCAACCGCAGCAGCGTCCTCCTCCGCCGCCGCCGCCGCCGTTGCCGCAATCGGAACTAGATCCGATCAGATTGTGCCGGCGGCCGCGAACATCGAGACTTGCGGCGAATGCAAGATCGAAGGATGCTTGGGTTGCAATTTCTTTCCGGAGGAGAAGAAAAACGGCGGGAGAAAACAGAGGAGAACGGCGGCGACGGTTACGGCCGCGGCGACGGCGGCGCCGAAGAAGAAGAAGTACAGAGGAGTGAGGCAGAGGCCGTGGGGGAAATGGGCGGCGGAGATCCGAGACCCGAGACGCGCGACCCGGGTGTGGTTGGGGACGTTCAACACGGCGGAGGAAGCCGCACGCGCGTACGATAAAGCGGCGATTGAGTTTCGCGGGCCGCGAGCGAAGCTCAATTTCTCGTTTCCCGATAACTCGCTGAGGAGTTGTTCGCCGCAAACAGAGCAGGAAGAAGAAGAAGAAGAGGGAGCAAGAGTAATGGCAATGGCAGAGGAAGGAGAGGGAAATTCGAATCCCAGAAATTACTATGAGAGTGATCATTGGATGATGGAAAGGGAAAGTGCAAATAATAATAATAATAGTAATAAGGAAAATGAATTCTGGGACAGAATTGGAGATGCTGATTTTCAGCAATTGATGACGATGATGATGGATTTTGGAGATTCTTCAGACTCTGCTACTACTACCAATAGTCACAGTACTCATAGTTGGTGACCCATTCATTATATGCAAAGAAAATTAAGAATTTCTATGACTTACTTGAGCTGAGTAAGTAAGTAAGTAAGTAAAGGGGGGTTTTGTGTTTAGGCAATTGTTTCATTCTTCCAGTAATTTTTAGGAAGGAGGAAATGTACAATTTTTCATGTTCTTAATTTAAGTTTGAGTGAGAAATATCTACTTGTACAAATATTGTAATAATTAATACTACAAATGATTGTTAATTTTGTTGAATTATTATGTTGTCAATATATAGTCAATGAGATTAATTAGGAAGTTAAATAGTTAATAAGGCGGTAAGATACTAAACAAAAATCAACTTTGCTACAATTTAGTTTTATCATATTAATTAAAGTGTGAGTTATATGATACTACTTGAGGCTTCCATCTTTGAAATTTCACCATGATGTGTACATATATATAAAGTCCTAAGGGATCAAATTGTTAGAGACAAAATTATTATCAATATTGACAAATATAATCCATCACCTTAAATGAATAAGGGGCCAAATTGTTAGAGATAAAATTATTATCAATATTGCCTTAGATGGCTTTGGTGCTTCTTAAATGAAATGCTTTTCCTATAAAAAAAATGAATTAAGGACCAAATTGTTATTAATATTAAAAAATAGTCTTACAAGACTATTTAGTTATGATATTTGTCAAAATTGATAATAATTTTGTCCCTAATTCATTCATAGTGAGTTATTTTAGAGTAAGTCCGTATTGATGTTTCAAAAATGAAGTAAAATTATATATTTTAAAGAAATTACACTAAAATTATACGGAACTGAATTGTACTGGATATAATTTTATAGGTAGGGTGGTTTTGCATTAAATTTGTAATCCCCCAAACAAACATAGCATTTGATATCGGCACTTACAATTGCAGCAAATATATTGTTTTAGTATTTGGACAGTACAGTATAGCAACAATCTTAAGTAAGAGAAAGAAACACAGAAATGAATCTCATATATGTGAACCTCACTTAAGTTTGTGTCTCTTGGGATCCAAAAGGAAGAGGTGTGACCCAGTCGCCACCAGCAGCGTGTTTGGGTGCTGAGAAAATTTACAACAAGATAAGGGAGAGTGGGTCCCACAGAACATCACCTGAAAGGCAGAAGCTGGAAATAGTAGGGCCGCGTAACGACCATAACTGTACCACATATTCTCGTAAAAAAGGTAAGGATTAAGGAATAAAGATAGACATTGCCAGCTGTAATTTAAACACGTTTGCCTTTTACTCTTTCACTTTCCCCTTACCATCTTTTTGTCACGTTTTCAATGTGCTCAACTTTCAGACGATGAATCACCCATTACATCAACAAAAACTAAACGTAAGAGAGAGAGAGATTAGAATAAATGATTTGTCGATCTCCTTAATTATTTCATTTTTATATTAGGACAAATTTTATATTGTTATATGGTCAAAACTCAAAAGGCCTTTGGAATCTCTTTTTTGTACGGGTGGCTTCATGAATCCGGGCATAACATGTTTTTAGTGATGCAATTCATCTCTTATATTATTATATGATCGCAAGTTCCCATAAAAAAATCAAAATATTTATTAAGATAAATATCATCAACTTGGTGGGGTGGGGTTAACGCTGAGTACAACGTTTTAGATCATCAATGATGCAATCAACTCCAAACCAAGTTGGTGAAATATCATTAGCAATTTAGAATTATGTATGTCGTCAGATCATGATTAAATAAAAATAAAATGCAGAAATAGAAACGGAAATGGAAACGGAATGTATTTGATGCATTTAGTAGTAAAAGTTTAGTAATGGAAATAAAAAGAGAATGTATTAAAATGACCATTTTATCCTTGATATTAAAATAATAAAAAGAAAAGAGGGTTATAACTGTGTCAAATCATGTCAAATTAAAAGGTATAATAGATATTTTGTATTTTTTTTCCTTTTTTTAAAAGTTGATGGAAATGAAAAAGTGAAAAAGTAGGTTAGGCCAGTGGCCCCCACCATTTCCATTGACTTTTCTCTTAGTATGTCTTGCTAGTGAACATATCCTATATTTCAAATCTTGAGTAAATTATTATTTTTTATTTATGAAAAATATCTTGTTTCAATTTTAATCTCTAGAGAAAAAAAACAATCAATTTATTATTTTTTGGGTACATAAGTGATAGGAAGAGAAGACATTTCAAGATTACTAGACATGACCTAAGTCACATGTTAGGGATACTAATTATATATGATTGTCAAAATATAATAGATCTAATTCAGTTAGATGATAATGGACGTGTACCTGATTATTTTTTTTATTATTTATATATAAATCCGTCCAATATATTTAATACTCAAACCCTAATCGAATTAAAAAAATAGCATTTTCAATATCTGTATCCAAAGTCTCTCGATACCCAAAATACTTAAAACACTAGAAATATCCAAAATTTTGATGACTTGATTTTAATTTTTTGATGACTTGATTATTGTAAAAATATTTCAATAGATGAAGTTGACTTGGTCTAGCAAGATGGTCTGGGAAGCTTACAAAACCAACTACGTACCAACAAAAATAAACAGAGACACAACGGCGCAAATGGACAGCGTTAAATGTCAATGTTCGGGTGATATTGGACACAACTTTATTTTGGCCTCTATATTTTATTTATGTTCTAAATCAGTCTTGTATATTTACAAGTTGTTTTAAATATGTCATTTTACCTGATATCGTTAGAGTTCTTCGTTAAATAATGACGTGGACAACTAATGTAGACAAAATCTCTTTCTTACGTGTCTTTTTAAACTAGTGTGGATGATATTGAGCAATGTAGAACAAAAAATAAACTAAAACAGAGGTCAAATGTGTACCTACTACATTGATAAAAAATAAAGACTAAATACACAAGAACCCAAAATAAACTAAAATAAAAGTCATGTAAAAGAGAGATTTTGTCTACATCAACTGTCCACATCATCATTTAACATAGAATATTAACGGTATAAAGCAAAAATGTTTATTTGAAACAACTTGCAAATGTAAAAGATTGATTTAAGACTTTTGAAATATAAAAGACTAATATAAAATTTGAATAAAACATAGAAAATTAAAATAAGGTTTTGTCCAATAAAAAACAGTCAAAGAAGCACTTGATTTTGGTTTTGATTCCAACACATTTATACACGTGCAGCTGAATTAAAATTTTGATTTTTAGGTGTGACCATATGTGAGCTATTCAATGACGGAATGGAACTACTTGTTAATTGGTCTTATTTGGTTATAAACACAATAGCGAAACTCTATTAATGCTATTAAGCAAGTTCTGGACAGATTTGCTCAGAGTTCCGGGCTATCCATTAATAACTCAAAGTCTTCTATTTGGTTTGCTCTTTGCACGTCTGATCAAGATATAGAAGAACAGTCACTGATAAGTTAAACTTTAGAGTGGATCCTAAACCTAGTATCTACTTAGGACATCCATTGAGAGTAGGTAAAAGAGTCTCAGATTATAAACCCATAGTTGATAAGATGGTAGGAAAAATGCAAATTTGGAACTCTAAACTGCTCTCTAAAGCGGGTAAATTAACATTGCTAAAGTCAATGTGTTCCCCTATGCTTGCCTACTATATGCAATGTATGAAGCTACCTGCCAGTGTTTGGAATTCAATAGAAAAAATTCGAAGAAACTTCTTCGGGCAAGCTGGAAATAAGCAGAGTATCCATACCATAAAGTGGAAAACCATTTGCAAACCCAAGGGGATGGGTGGGTTGGGCGTTGAAAGAGTGAGGGAGCGTAATCTTGCTTTGTTGGCAAAGCTTCTTTGGCGGGTTTCTGATGAAAATAGTCATGTTTGGGCTAAAATGTTATCTTACTATATAAATGGTGACAAAAAGAAAGGTTCGGTTGTAGGGAAGGGTATTCAATGGGGTGCCAAGCTTCTAAATTCAGGTGTGTGTTCAATTATTTATTCTGGGCACAATACTAAGGCTTGGGAAGATAAGTGGATAGGGTGCTCCTCAATCTGCAGCCTAGTGTATGGCCCTTTAAACAAGCATGAAGAGCATTTGTCAGTTAACTCCTTTGCTGCCAATGGGGGAGGTTGGGAATGGGATAGCTTTCTTTTGATTTACCTGACTCTATAAAACAACAAATTGAAGGTATTCCTTGTTTTAAGTTTTCTAGGCATGCGAATGTGAGGGCGTGGAGTTTCTGTGCTTCTGGTAAATTCAGTCTAAAGTCAGCCTATTGCTTAGCCATTTGCCAAAAATTGGGAACTGACATTCCCAAATCTAATAATTAAAAATGGCTGTAGAAGGTGCCTTGTCCTGAAAAGATTAAAGTCTTTGTTTGGTTATATTTGAATAATGCCCTCCCTTGTAGGGCCAACATCATCTCTAAAGGGATTCAAATCCCCAATACTTGTCTCATCTGTAATCAAGGTAATGAGACGCAACTTCATATCTTGAGGGACTGCCCTTATGCCCGAAGAATGTGGGGCAATTTTAATTTCAATGCTGTTAATGGCTTGGCTTCATGTGTTGATTGGATTTCTTCTAATGCTTCTGACAATTCTGAATTTTGTCATCATATCAGTAGAAATACAATTTTTGTTTTTGGTTTGTGGGAATTATGGCTGAACCGAAACATGGTCATTTTTCAAAGCCTTCATTTAGCTCCCGCTTCTAGTGGAAGAAAAACATTTGTGAAATCTGCTGAATTTTCCCATCTGGCTAAAGACTTTTTTCCAAAAGCTGAAAGACAAAAGTCTTGGGTTAAATGGGTGGCTCCAACTGATGGATGGTTGAAACTAAATGGCTCATGTTTGGGGAACCCAGGCTCTATGGCAGCAGCTGGCATCTATGGCAGCAGCTGGCATTATTAAGGATCATCATGGTAACTGGATTAGTGGATTTTCAAAACATTTGAGCTTTGGCACTAGCCTAAAAGCTGAGTTGTGGGCTATTGCTCTGGGAATTAAGCTGGCCAAAGATTTAGCTTGTAGGAAGCTGGTGGTTGAAAGTGATTCTTTATCTGCTGTCAAACTGCTATCTGAAAATAATATTTGTAATTCTCATACTTTGGGAGCTCTAATTCAATTTTGCAAGTCAACCTTACGGGCGTCATACGCTTAGAGAAGAAAATACGTGTGCGGATACCTTGGCCAAGGATGCTAACCTTTCAGCTGATCCTTGGAAGGTCTATGATACGTTGCCTGGATTCTTAAGGAGTTGCTTTCTTGCTGATTATGTTGGTATCTTTCATGGTAGGGAAGCTTCTGTTTTGTAGCAGTAGAATTTGTCTACTGCTTACGCTTTCCTGTTCTATGGTGTAGTGGTTGAACTGGTGTTGTTTTGTGTGGTTTCTTTTGTGTCTTTCTATCTGGTTGTATCTGAACTTGTTGTATCTGAACTGGTTAGCTTTAATATATTCCTAATTTCTATGAAAAAAAAAACATCAAGTATGAACACAGAAGCTTTTGAAACGTTCAGTGTAAAACTGAAAAACACACTGCGTAGCATTGGAGACAGACACAACAATACACAATCTTGGCAAATCCAAACTTCTTTTATCCCCAAACTGAAGAAAGTATAAGGTATCAAAGTAGAGACAGTCGAAACCTACAACTCCTACAGAAGAATGAACATATCAGACTTAAATAGAAGAAATTGATAGTTACAAGAAAAAAAAATAAGGGAAGAAACTGCACACATGAAAACAGAACAAAGAAAAAGAGCAGTGTATAAAGTTTTGTGAACAGAGGTTCGATCAAACACGTCGCTTTCCAGAGAGGCTAATTGAGCTAACTTTCATAGGAGTTGCCACCACCAACGGAGCTTCTGGGGAGTCACTAACAGCAAACTTGTCGTGCATAAATCGCGATTCCACAATCGATTCGTCCTTCAGTACTATCTTATAGCAGTAACAGCTCTTGAGCCCTTGCTGATTCCTGTAACATTCATGAGCACTGTTCTTCACCTGCTGAAAGTCCCATATCACACTGAACTTGCCCACAGTGGCAACAAGGTGGCGCTCCTGTTTACCATTCTCAGTAACCTGAAAGAGAAAGACAACAACAAACGTTAGATAATTGCTGGCTTCTGGCTGCTTCTAGTTTATTGATTCATAAAACCACTGAGTTCCTAAATTTAGAACAGGTAACCTCTGCCAGTAAGCGAACACTATAAGCAAAGTAGCAAACTATCACATGTTACTGAAGTATTTATAAATGTCATCAGATTTGAACTATCTGGGTCACTTACTCACTTTGTATGCAACATAAGCAAACTACTTACATATTAGGAGGCTATCCATAACTGATAACGCACTATATTTTCTATGTAGATGTTACAGTCTTACAGAGGTTAATTCAGTAAATACCAAAAACCACGTGCATAATAATACACAGAATAGGGACATTTTCTTTCTACTTACACATAGCAAAAGCCTAAAAGGGACCATTCAAAAAGAATGAATGCAATCCTTTAAACCCGACAAGTCCAAAAGAAGGTCAAAGTACATATATTCTTAATTTGAAAATGCATTGCAAATCTCCACTTCATAGACCAGGCTTTTCAATCACAGCAACACAAAGACTCAACTCAACCCACCTAAAACTCACCTATAATCCATCTGTAGTGATCCTATATTACCACACTAACATGACCCGTGTTCTTCAAACATCCATCCAGTCATTTACCAAATATAATTTACTGCCCACCCATTACAGTTGCATCTCTCCTATCCTATCACTTCCTGATCCATGTCTTGATGCAATTGTTAATCAAGGGATTATTACACTTCCAATAAAATTGTGAAAATATCAGCATACGAATTCACAATTACGGGCATATGCCTGATTAGATAGACTAGCCACTAGGGACTAGGCAGAATCAATAAAAGTTGCTTTCACTATACTTAAAGTATGGACAAACACGAATGGCAGGACAACAGAAGTCTTCTGAAACTGTCCTTATAGGTGAAAATTGTAATCTATTCCTGTTGTCACCATTTACTAGTTTCGAGATTCAAAACTGTTTTGGAGACAGGAAAAAAGGATTGAAAGATTAAACTATATTTGGAAGACACACCAATAGAATTGTGAATTCTTGTAATGTTTGTCAGTGTAACCTAAACAGGGGAACAAAAATCATAATACATCGGATGGGCCCCATCCTTACCATATACCACAAGTAAGTTCAATATTTATAGTAATATGACTGAAATGGCAAGAGAAATAACATCCCAAAAACAAAAGATATGGAATAGTAAGTATAGATTGCAGTAATGACGTTAAGTTAATCATAAAAGTTGATCAATTTGATGAATCACTTGAGGGATAAACAAAAGTTTGATGTCACAAAAAGCAATCAGTAGCAAACTGGCAATTAAATGTGCTTTAGTTTAAGATGTTTCCAAGATAATATTGAGAGATATAAGGTGGCAAAGCAAACTGGCAATTAGCTAGGATTTAATTTTTATATAGCAACGGTTAAAAAATCTAACAATAAAGCAAAAAGTAATTACCCATGAAAAGTGGCCTCCATGAAACTTATTGCTTGTGCCAGCTAAATGTGAATCCAGAGGAGTCAGCTTCAAAAGTCTTGGAGCTGGTATTTTGTTCCCCATTCGTCCAGAAAATCCAGTCTTGGTTTTCCCATCTTTATCAGTGAATAAGGTGCAAATCAGTACCAAATAAGTATCAGTAGTGCCTAACACCCACTTGCCATCATAAGTAACATCAACGTGGGTAATTGGAGAACCTAGACCCGGAAAAGCAGTCTTGGCTTGTCGCATTGATGTCTTTGAATACAACCGTATTTTTCCATCAAGGGATCCTACAACTATTGAACCATCTCCGGTAGTGGCAAAGCATTGAAAGTTTGTTCCTCTAGAGAATTGATGCCCCTGGTTCCAATTCAACACAGGTGAATTAGCTCCCGCAATACTTTGAACCATTCCTTTCCTGTCACGCATATCCCATTGACAAAGCCTATTATCATCTAATCCCAAAAACGTGGACTCAGAAGGATCCAATTGTGACCCCTTGGTATCATTTGTGATATCCCTCATGGTAATCTCGGCTCCATCCTTCTCAAACTTCCATTCCGTGACAATCTTACCAGTCTCGATATCAAGTTGGTGAAGACCTGAGGCATGAGGTTTCCCATCCTTCAGTGGACTCATAAGCAGCATATTAGTTTCTGCTCTCATTAACAACGCTTTCTTCGCTGCTGATTGCGCTGAACTCGAACTTCCCCGTAAATTACCACCATCGAATTTTACAGTGACACCCTTCCCATGAATCCCATGGTTGAAATTTCTGTAAACCTGAACACCCGTATCATTCACCAAGAAACTATTATCAAGAGCACCTAATGTCAAGCTCTGTACTCCTCCATTAGCAGCCTCCTCAAACTCCTCCATCAAATCATCGGTTACCCTAACTGGTGTTCCAGGCTCAGGACTCTTCCCGAACCCATCATCTGCATCCTCCCACACCGAATCATCAGCCGCCTCAGGTTTCACCCACCCTATGAATTCCTTCCCATAAATCTTGACCTTGTTCTCTTCCGAGGCTTCAATCCCGTACACATTCTCAAATAAACAATCCTGAAATTCAGTCACAAATTTCCTATAGGCTTCGTCGGTGGGGAACTTCAACGCCCATACGCCGTTCGACACAAAATCAACCCGACGCTGATCACCGAACATCTTCAGTTGCATTTCCGTGGAAACCCTAACTCGAACCTTGGAACCCACCTTCAGCACCCACCATGATTCTCCCTTACCGTACGACCCCTCCTCCTCCTCCTCTTCTTCTTCATCCTCAGCGTTGTCACTAGATGTTCTAACAAAAGCGTAAGATGTGCGCTTATCGGAAATGATCCACTTAGCATTGGGAGCGTTGCCACCGATGTGAAGGTAAAGCTTGACAGAGTTTTTCAAATTAGGGGTTTGCGAGGAAGGCGACTGGTATTTGAGCTTCAGCGCTTTGAGCTTCTCATCGACTTCATCGAGTTGATTCACTGGCGTTGTGGATTTGGCTCCGGAAGAAGTTTGAGGAGTTTGGTGTTGCTCATTATCATCATCTTCTTCTTCGTAATCGTCAGAATCGGAGAAGTGTAGGCCCTCGCGGCTCTGAGAAGTTCCCATGGAAGAGAGGAAATTGGGAGAGAAAGATTGAAATTGAAGATTGGAGGATTGATTTGAAAGATTGGGAGCGAAATTTTTTGAAAATGGAAAATTGTGAGTGTTTGTGATCAGTTAACGATTTTATAGCGTTACCGGTTTGTTAGGCTTGTTGGCGTTGATTTAACGCACTTTTCACTTAGCGGCGAAGTTTTTGAGGAAATAAAATAATAACATAAAATAAACGCTTTTTCCTTTATCCATTTCCGCGTTTGCATATCACTTCCTAATTAACGTGGATTGAATTAAGTGGGAAGTAATTTCATATAATTTAAGATTTTATCAATATAATTATTGTTGTTGAATGACTCTCTTATTATATACCAATGCAAGTTAAGTTTAAATTAGTAGAGACAGTACTTAAAATATAGATGAACAGTTAAAATAATTACTGCTTAAAGTAGTTAATAGTTATATGAGGATATAGACAATTACGTTTTTGAAAGATTTGGAAATTGATAATTTAGTTCCTAAAAGATCATAAATGTACAATTTGGTCCCTGAAAGATTGCACCATCACACAAATTGGTCCTTCTTTCATCTTCAGTTAAATTCTCTTAACGAACTTGCTGACGTGGCATGTTAATTATAGACGATGGCCGTTAATTGCTTAGTAAGACATGTTTACATAGCACAAATTAATATTTACTTCAAACTCAACACAAAACGCAACGTTTTCAAGCTTCACTATTACTCCATTCCATCATTTGTGGGACGGCCTGTAGCACCAAAGAGTACTTTTATTGCTTTTACCCATTTGCCTCTTCTTGATTGATAGTTTAATATTTTTTATTAGTAAATTTTTTTTATATTTTAATATAAAGATAAAATGATCATTTTATTTATTTTTATCCGTTTTTCATTCTCATTTTCATTTTTTTCTACCAAACATTATAAAAGTATTACCTTTCTTATTTCCATCAGGCTAAAGTACTATTTTGGTCCTTAATGTTTGTATGAAGTTTAATGTTGATCCTCAATGTTTCAAAAGTTTAATGTTGGCCCTCAAAGTTTTTTGTTGTCGATTTTGGTCCTTGAGCATAACACAGTTAACTTTTTACCGTTAAATGATGACGTGACATGCTTATGTGGCACACCCTCTCTCCTACGTGCCATATTTTAATGACGTGGCACGACATATCACTGTCACGTCATTAAAAGTTAACAGTGTTACGTTCGAGGACTAAAATTGACAAAAAAAAACTTTGAGGACCAACATTAAATTTTTGAAACATTGAATATCAACATTAAATTTCATACAAACTTTAATTAAGAACCAAAATAATACTTTAGCTTTTCCATTACATCCAACTACCAAAACTTGTGTACCCTTTGCACAGTACACCAAGTAATTTAAAATGTTTATTAGGATAAAATTGATATTACGTGCCAACTTTCCTTTTCCCATTAGCCACTTCTCTCTGGTTGACAAGAGAATTTACTTCTTCTTTGTGAAGGAACCAAACTTTCCTCCACATTTATTCTTTTCTTATGAAACATGCATCCAAAAGAAATTAAGCTTCCCTCTATCAAACATCCTCCATTCTTTTGGAGAGCTTCTGTCAACAATTGTGAAGACGAAAGGACAATACATTAATCATGAATGGATACATCAAATAACTATTTGCCGCTTGTTTCTCTCCTAAACGGCAATGTCGTTTAACGTAAACAGGTATTTGACAAAGTCAAGCCATGGACATCTCTATCTCTCTATCTTTCAGCATAGCCTTGGACGTGTCCCCTCTGAATCAACACAAGCCAAGCCATGCCGTACCGTACACCCTCTTTCTCCATTTCCACCAAAACACACAAAAAACGAAACTTCCCCCATCTCATGCTGCTTTCAGGTTGAGCGGTGGGTTATGACGTTATGAGCCCCTCTTTCTTACTTCTATGCCTCCTCACTATCCCTATCCTTCCCCACCCTGCCTTTGCCTCTGACCATCAAGGTACATTATGCCTTAGTTCCTCTAACCCCATGATTCAGCTGTATATATGCTCATGATTTGCATTCATTTTAACATGGGTCTTTTGTTCATGCACGCAGGGTATTTGTTAAATTGCGGGGGCTCCCAGAATGTGACTGTGGGTGGTCTAACATACACATCCGATCAGGGCTTCATCTCTGTGGGAAATACCACCACTATAGAGTCAGAAAACTTGATTCCCATACTTTCCACAGTGCGTTACTTTCCTGATACAAAGGCTAGAAAATATTGTTATTCATTACCTGTCACCCCGAATGGAAAGTACCTTGTGAGAACTATATACTACTATGGAAGTTTTGATGAAGGGAAGCAGCCTCCTGTGTTTGATCAAATTGTTGAAGGGACCAAATGGAGAATTATTAACACCACAGATGACTTTGGCAAAGGCCTTAGTTCCTATTTCGAGGTTGTGGTGATGGCATTTGGGAAGAGTTTGAGTGTGTGCTTGGCACGGAATAACCAGACTGGTAGTTCCAGCCCTTTCATTTCAGCATTGGAGGTGGAGAGCTTGGATGCTTCTGTGTATAATCCCACTGACTTCACCAAATATGCCCTTGTAACTGTTGCAAGGCATAATTTTGGAGAAGGTGAAGAAATCATTGGGTAAACTAAACTACAGCTTACTCGTAATCTTTATTTCTTATATGGTTTTTGTAGGGAGTAAAAGCACTTTCAATTTAATCATTCTTAGATATTTTACTTCAATTCATTCCTCATTCATTAATATGCTTTAATGTTGCTTTTCCATCTCCTCTCTGTTTGTAAATTATTATAGAACCTAACAGTTTGCTTACTTATACCTGTTAACTCAAACATGACACGCTAATTCCATATTGGATAAGAAGCTCCGATATCTTGAAATTCATAAGCTCCATATTTCTGAAGTTCACCCACCCACCCACAAAATCTATGAAACTAGGATTCCTAATTAGGACTTACTATTTTATATAGTCTGAGTATGTGCCATTGCCAGATTTAGGTTAACAAATGCAAGTTACATTCTATGAGGTTCTATGTCAGTTTATGGATGAAAATGGTATGAAAGGGCAACATTGAATGCGATTTAGGATGATATGAGAGATGAAAAATTGAAAGTAGTGTTTTACTATTTTATATTTTCTAGGGTCTACCTACTAAGTAAAAAAGTTGATCAAGAAGGAAATTTTATGATGGACTATTAGTTTTAAAAGCAAATAATGGACAGTTACTTGATTTAGTGAAGCAGAATTAGATAGATACAAGTAAAATGCTGAATATTTTTGAACTTAAATGTGGACTTAAACAGATATGAAGAGAATTCTTATGGTTAAGATGTTTGTTTATATGAAACTAGTTATCCAGATGACAAATTCAATCGGATGTGGCACCCATTTATGGACCAGAACCCTGTTGTGTTGAGCCATTCCAATGTAACTTCCTCAAATTTCTGGAACTTCCCCCCAGTCAAAGCATTCACTTCTGGATTGACCACCAGTCGAGGGAAGGTACTTGAACTTCAATGGCCGCAAGTGCCCCTCCCGGACACCAACTACTACATAGCCCTTTATTTTCAGGACAATAGGTCACCAAGTTTTTTCAGCTGGAGGATATTTGATGTTGCTATTAATAACCAGACATTTTACACCGAACTTAATGCCACGGCCAGTGGTGTCACAGTTTATGCTCCGCAGTGGCCACTCTCTGGTCTGACCAAAGTCACCTTGACCCCTAAAGTTGGGAGCCCTGTTGGACCTGTCATCAATGCTGGAGAAATCTTACAGATTCTGCCTCTTGGTGGCCGTACTAAGCCTAGAGATGGTGAGAATCTTAAAGATCTCTCTCTATTTTTTGGCAACTTCTTTGACTAAATAATACAACCATTAAGATAATACTTGGTTTAAATGGTTTGATTTAGTTTTATGGCAATCCATTTATAGTGAAGGCAATGGGAGAATTGGCAAGAAGTTTCAACAATCCACCTCCTGACTGGAGTGGTGATCCTTGCCTACCTAAAGAAAATTCATGGACTGGAGTTCAATGTTCTCAAGAGTATATTTGTCACGTGATATCGGTGTAAGTTCAAGTATTACCTATGTCTCAAATTAATTTCTTAGGTTGAATTATTTTGTTACTTCTCAGAGTTTCACTCAATTTTTAATTTGTCCCTGTAATTTTGTAAAAAAAAATTGGCCTCTATAATTAAACCTACGCCGGTATTTTGTCAAAATTTTATTGACATAATCAATCACATACCATCTTTATATTCTCTATATGCATAATTTATACCCACAAAACTTACAAAAGGGGTAAATATAGATGATGATAGTGTGAAATCCACTCACATGTATGATTTGTGATGTCACAAGGTGAAGTGGTTGGGGTCAGTTGGCAAAAATTATGTATATTCGATGTCAAGATGACACATGATTGACAATGTCAACAATAAATTCAACTGTCTAACGAAGTTATAACAGGAAGGAGGAGGTAAATTAAACTTTTTAAAACTATATAGATCCAATTATCTACGTTTACATTATATGGAACAAATTGAAAATTGATTGAATATCTGAATAACCCAACACAATAATTTATTCTGAATTATCCAATGCTTTTCATGTACAATGGTGGATTCAGTTATTTTGGTTTTTATATTAAGGAACTTAACGGATGCTGGGCTGTCTGGGTCACTTCCTCCAAGTATTGCCAAGTTAACTGGACTTACTGATCTGTAAGGAATCTAGCCCTTTTAACTCAAAATAGTAAGTGATTTCTTTTGTGGAAATGTACATTTTGGGTCTAAAGAAACTGTGTCTGAAGTCTGAACTATTTGGTTCCTTAATCCCAGAAATACACGATTTATTCCTAAGTTTTGGACTTGCTACTCATTAGTCTCTAGTCCGTAAAAATTTTCAAAGACTGAATTGTGTATTTCTAAGATTCTGTGATCAAATAATTGAGGTAATTTTTTAGGGAACCAAAAACGTACATTTTGAAGATCTCTTTTTGTTACATATTTTTTTTGTGAAACTTTGTTATTGGAATTATTTGATTGCAGTTGGCTCCCTGGAAACAACCTTATAGGAAAAATCCCCGACATGAGTGCAATGATGGGGCTACAAACTTTGTATGTTGACCAAGAGATGTTTTATAGTCATTCTTCACTGGACAAAACATAGGTAAAGTTTTTAGGTATTTGCTATCAGGTTCCAATAAAAAATTAATAATACGTGGATATATATTTTTTATAATATAGTACATATAATTGAGTTCTTTTTTGCCAAAAGTTTCTCCACATGTTTTATTTTTATTGAAGAACCTGATAATAAACACTTGACAACTTTACCTTAATTTTGTCTTTCTTCATTATTCTCTATTTCAGAGCTTACTTAAAATATCAACAACAACCTGATGTTTTTCTCCCCTTTCTTTTGATTGTTACAATGTTAGGCATTTGGAGAACAACCAGCTCGAAGGGTCAATTCCTCCATCACTAGGGAAACTTCCAAAACTGCGTGAAATGTAAGGCTTTTGCCATGCATGAAGCCTTACATGATAAAAACTAAGCACTGTGACGCTCTTCTTCTTAGGCCTTTAGTGTACTAAATAAGTTACTTTTGGTTTAACAGATTTCTCCAAAACAACAAACTCGATGGCAAAGTTCCTCCAGAGCTACAAAAACAGAATGGCTTCAAAATCTAATGTAAGTACAACACCAATATTTCCCATCTGTTATTTCTTTCTTCTTCTGTCTTTGAGCTAAGCACCCTAGGCTTAATTCCTACTTTTCTTCTTATAAAACTATACTTACAGGACATGTTTGGATGGGGATAATGGAGAGAAGGAAAGGGAGGAGTTATTAACAAGGGGACAGTAATGAAAAGTTTTCAAATAACCTTCCAAAATTCTCCAAAGCCTTCATTTCTTTGACTTTCTTATAGAAGAAGGGACGGAAAATTTCATTTAAATATCCCCTCCCCCTTCCCTTTGTCAATTTTCATTTTGGATAACTTGACACTTCCCATCTACTCCTAATTTCCAAACATATGTACCCATAGGGTCCTTTGAAGCTAATGCCCACTTTGCTGCCAATAAAAGGTTGGCTAAATTGGCAAAATTGAGCTGTGTCAATAGAAGGGTTTTAATTTTTTTTGGTAATCCCTTTTTGGTAGGCGTCCACTAATTACAGGGTGCTCTACCTTGGAGTTGAACCAACATATCTAACTCCCATATTATTTTGTAACAAAAAAAGGTCCTGCATTTGCTAACTAATGCTTTCTGTTTTTTTATTTTAGAGAGGCTACTGGAAATCTTCTGTCAGAATCAGCTAATGTCATTACTCAGAGATGATAGAGGAGTAGTAAAACACTTCTGTTTGCCACTTTAGTATGTAATTATGTAGTCTTTTTAGGCTTTCAATACAATACAGTCATACAAATTGTTTCTGCTTTGGCACTGTTGCCTAGCTTCATATTGTAAATCAAAACTAGGTTGGTTTAGTAAATACAGTACAAACAAAAAACAAATATTATATAGGTAATTTATAGCTTATCATCTTAAAGATGGTTAAGGGTTATTTTGCTTATTTTTCCTTACACGGTACACTACTCATTACAACCACTTCTGGTAGTCGGTAATTAATATATGCTATTCTTATTTTCATTTGAGCCTCGTGTTTATGAAAATTGATCTTGAGCTAGCATATCACTATTTGTATATCAAATTACACATTATGTTCACAAATCACAAAGTTCATTGAAATAAGTTTATAATTACATTAAAAGAATAATATTAAACTGATCGAACTCAGAGGATTATAATTAGACTAAATTGTTATCTTCCTATTTTCTTTTCTTATTTGGCATTCGAACGAGGTACTATTGGACACTAAATGTGGGAACTTCTTCCAGCAGAAATTCGAATTTGGGCACATCATGTTGTAAAGGACTAATCCCTTCTACTAGACCCAGCTCCCGTTGGTTACAATGTCGAAAGTTTATCATGAGTTTGTGTACTATGTTGACCCATGATTTGTACGATTTTGGAATCAAGAAAGTGCCTTCATCCTGTATCAACTTGTTATTAACTTGGGGTTTCATTATAAAAAATGCCAACTTGAAGTCACTTTCAGAATGTTTGTTTTGCAGGAAACTTGCAGAAGATAATAGCTCGCAAAGACATTAATTTAATGGAGCATTTGAACAATGGAAAACCACTTGACTAGTATTTTTCTTTTCCTGCAACTTCTACTGAAATATTCATGTAAACTAAACCATCAACGTTAGCCTGGAATAGAAAAATCTCTTTGAAGGGAAATTCAAGAGTAGACTTGTAAGTTGTAACTTTTAAATAGAATGTATTCTTTTCGTATCCTACTTTTTTATCTTCGAGCATCTTTAGTTTCGTGGTCATCTGTTAACTATTGAGGAATAAATAATAGCCTAGGATTTGTAAGATGCTTGGTTTCCATCTCTTATTATATTTCAAGAGACAGCCTCCTTCTGTTTTTCAATTCAAGCAGACTCAAACTGATCTCAAATATTCCACCATAGCAGAAGATGTCATCTACAAATTTCCTTGATTTCCAATACAACCTTTCAAAGCGGGGGTACCTGAGGAAGCCGTCCCGGCTGAACTCGGGTTTGAAGCCCTTTTTCCAGCCTAACACCGACGAGATGAAGAAGGTGTTCGACAAATTCGACACGAACAAGGATGGGAAAATCTCTCAGCAGGAGTACAAAGCAACTTTGAAGTCACTAGGCATAGGGAATATGATTCATGAAGTGCCCTCTATTTTCAGGGTGGTTGATGTTGATAAGGATGGATTCATCAACTTCAAAGAATTCATGGAGGCTCAGAGGAAGGATGGTGGGATCAGAAAGATGGACATTCAGAGCGCCTTTCGGACGTTCGATAAGAATGGTGATGGGAAAATAAGTGCAGAAGATGTCCAAGCGATGCTGGTGAGGTTAGGGGAAAGATGCAGCATAGAAGAGTGCAGAAGAATGGTGAGAGCTGTCGATAAAAATGGAGATGGCATGGTTGACATGGAGGAGTTCATGGCCATGATGACTCAATCTCTCAGAAATGGCTGATTCCACCTTGTCTACCAGAATCCGGAGGAATCCGGATACTTTGGTTGTGCTGTACGGATTAGTTACGATTATAACCATAGTTAATTGAACAGCATGACCGGATAATATGTATTATTTGCTTTAAAAAAGTTCCACATGTTGAGAGATTTGTATTATTTAATTTTCAGAAGATACAAATCTTAGGATAGAAGTAGAAATCCATTGATATGAAGCTTACTTTTGTATAATACTCAAATATTTGCTAAATTGTGATGATTGATATGCAGAAACTTTAGTCTATAAGTTTATGAGTAAATTACTAATTTGGTCTGTAAAAGATACAATTTATCTCAATTTAGTCCCTAAAAGATATAATTTGTTTCAATTTAGTCATAAAAAAACTTTCAATTAGTTAGGCTAATAGAGATTTTTAAATACTAAACTGAAATAAATTATATTTTCTAAAGATTAAAGTCGATGTTTTCTTTATTGTGAGACTAAATTGAGACAATGGTGAGATATATGTTTGAGAAAGTTTGGTGTTTGATGAGGTAAATATAAGAGTAGAGTGCTTGGCATTCTAATATTCTTTCCTTTCCATACCTTTCTTTTCTTTAAAAATGGTTTATTCTTCCTTGAGCATCTTTTAATTGGTGGTCACGTTATAGCCTCCGTGGTTCTTTCACCAATTACTATTTTTTTAAATTGTTAAATTCCAAAATTCCATGTCAAATTTTTTATTTTGTACAATCCAATGTATTTGTTCCTGTCTGCTAACATGTAGTTTTGTTAATCGACATTCTGGTTAAGAATTTATTTTAATCATAAATTACTATATCTTTTAATAGAAATTTAAATTTAAGTTTATCACGATGTACTAGTTCCTTCTACTGAATTCAACTCTCGTTATTTAACCATATAAGTTAACATAATTAACTAATTCATCAATCATAAATTAACTTGTAAGTAATTAATTCTTAAAATGATCGCAAATAATATCATTATTTATTTCAATTCACAAACTTTCTAATTGTAATATTGTGCAATCATGATTTATATTTCGTTCGAATCATATATTTAGATTCATACCATTTTTGTCACTGATTCAAGATTGTTCTTTATACAGCCATGAAATCATATGTAGATAAATAGATTTTCATGGACAAGAAATCTTATATAACAAAAAAAAAGCTAAATTGAGCTTATTAAATTAAAGTGATGATTGGTATGTAAAATTTTAATTTTTTAAATGTTCAAGTTTCAGGATAAAAAAAATTAAAATATTTTAGATTTATATCTGTAGTATATATGTAGATAAATAGATTTTCATGGACAAGAAAATATATGATATATTTTTGTACTAAACATTCATAAAGTTAAAAAAATTATTTATATGTGAAGAATGAATCTAGATTATAAGAAAAAAAATATGATACCTTAATATATATATATTTTTTTGGCCAGAGATACCTTAATATATTTTAGACATACTTATATTGTATAAATAGATATCATTTTCAGAAATTAATAATACAAGTGTGAAGTGTCTTGTCTTCTTTTGCACTTTTGACTAGTGTGTGGAGAATACAATTTAGACACGTTGATTTATTTATTTATTAAGGCCACGAGAGATAATATATATAACAAACCTTGTTTTGTCTTGAAGCTCGTATATCCTGATTAAATTATTTGATTAAGCATGTGATTACATTTTGTTTGTACTCAAATAATGGAAAAACAAATAATTAAGTAGCGAAAATTTATTTTACATGCTTGCCATGAGTGGATAAAAATTCTATATGGGTGTTCGGTAGAAATACCCGAATGAGAAGGACATGGACGTAAAGTTAAGTATTGTAAAATAAAGAAAAATAATGTAGAGTAAAATAAAATAGGCAAAAGTAACTTTCCTAACCTCAACGTTTGGGGTCCTGTCAGTTTCGCCCCTAACGTTTTTTCGCTGTCAATTGTACCCCTAACGTTTTACGTTTTTGCCAATGTCACTCTTTTCACTAACACCGTCAAATATTTAACATGTTTTGCTGACGTGGCATCCTATGTGGCAAAACGTTTCTTTTTTCTGTCAATTGTAACCCTAACGTTTTACATTTCTGTCAATGTCACCCTTTTCACTAACACCATTAAATATTTAATAATTTTTGCTTACGTGGCATCCTATGTGACAAAAATATCTGACTTGACATATTTTTTTCCACACCAGATTTTTTACTCATCTTTTTCCCATCAAAACCGTGTCGTTTTAGCCTCATCATATTCCTTTTAAAATATAACTCAAACATACATGCCATTTTGCAGACAAAAACATTGGAGACGTTATCCATTCTCTACTTTGTTGGAGACGTTACCCATTCTCTACTTTTTCGGAGACGTTACCCTAAAATAGAGAATGGATAACGTCTCCGTTGTTTTTATGAGCAAAATAGCGCGTGCGTTTGAGTTATATTTTAGACGGAATAGGCCGAGGTCAAAACGACACAACTTTGATGGGGAAAAGATGAGTATGAAATTTGATGTGGAAAAAAAATATACCAAGTCAGATATTTTTACCACATAGGATGCCACGTAAGCAAAAATTATTAAATATTTGATGGTGTTAGTGAAAAGGGTGACATTGGCAGAAATGTAAAACGTTAGGGTTACAATTGACAGAAAAAAGAAACGTTTTGCCACATAGGATGCCACGTCAGCAAAAAATGTTAAATATTTGACGGTGTTAGTGAAAAGGGTGACATTGGCAGAAACGTAAAACGTTAGGGGTACAATTGACAGCGAAAAAACGTTAGGGGCGAAATTGACAGGACCCCCAACGTTGGGGTTAGGAAAGATACTTTTGCCAATAAAATAAAAATAAAAAATTGTATTTGATACGTAAAAATATAATGTAAAGTTTGTAAAGTAAAGTATTAAAAATACTAAAATGTCATTATTTTATAATTAAAGTGTTTATTGGTAGGTGAGAAAGTAAAAAGAGAGAATAATTAAGAGGGGTATTTTCGACATTTCAACTTAAGATAAAGTAAAAAGAAGTCAAAAGATAAATAATATTTTACATGTAAAGTATACTTTTTGAGATCCACAATTTTACTTAACTTCTCTTCTCTAAAAAATTGTACTAAACATAGCCTTAGTTAGCTATTCCGTGAGAATTAAATATTTGGATAAGATTATAATAAAGCATTTTAAAGGGTTTTTTTATGAGGTTTCAATTTTATAATTTCTTATTTTATTTTAATTTTACCATTTATTCTTATTAATTAATATATTTTTATTAAGTTATCAACTGAGTTTATCTAGGCAGTTTAATTATGTTTTTTATTAAAATAATTTTATATGAACTGAATGTCATAACTTTTGTTGTTAAAATTACGAATATTTAAAGTTTATTGTGGTACGACTAATTTGACTTATATTAAAATATTTTCATAACAATTTTTTTTATGAACTCATAACAAAAATTTGAATATGGGAGAGTATTGGAAATTTTATGATCCTTCATTTAAAATTTTAGAAAATTTTTTATTAATATTAATAACAAATTAAGAGAATAATTTTATTGTACTGGATGGTATTCCATCTCCCAATAATAATATTTGCCTAAACTATTATTAATTAATAAAAATAAACAATAAAAATTATAAAATTGACAATAAAAATTGATTTTAATTTTTAACATAATAAAAAAAGGAAATGAATCTTCTATGTCATTCCATTTCCATATATACCTGCATATCATTAGAAAAAGTAAAGATAAAAATTAAAACTTGACGTGCTTGCTGTAGATTTCACTCTCTATCTCTTTTCCTCTCTCACAGAGAGAAAACAACGAGAGGAAGAGATAAAGATGAAGATAAGACTGACATAATCTCTATATTTTATCTATAAAAAAACTGACGTGCTTGCTTTTAATTTTTTTTATTACGTGTGTATTTATTAATGACATATTAATTAAAAATTTTATTTTCCTGATTCACTTACCAAACATACGAAAAGTAACGAAACATTGAAAAAGAAAGAAAGAAAAAAAAAATAAAAAATCCAAATAAACGAGGAACACGAGCTCGCCTTGCATTCGCTGCCATACAAAAGGCGAACCCACCTCTTACTCTATGATCTCGCCCACTCTCTTCTGTATTTCAAGCTCTTCTTCTTCTTCTTCTCTCTCTATCTCTCACTTCTCTCATGGCGATTTCTCCGCACCTTTGCACTATCCCTACAACTCGCAACGATCTCGCCTTGCCCGACAAGTTCACTAGATTCGGTACTTTCCGGTGCCGGAAACTTCCTCTCTCTGTCAGATGCTCCGCCGATTCTTCTTCGTCGTCTACCGCTTCCGTGGAATCCGATTTTGATGCCAAGCTGTTCCGGAAGAATCTAACCAGGAGTAAGAACTACAATCGGAAGGGGTTTGGGCACAAGGAAGAGACCCTTGAGCTTATGAATCGCGAGTACACCAGTATGTTCACTTTAGTTGTTTGTCTGAAACAAAATGTTTGGTACTCTCTAGCTGGCTAGGCTTGTCTTTGATTTCTGTAGAACGGAGTCATGCAAGGGAGATTGGATACCTAATTTTGTTTTCGAGTTTCGTTAATTTAATTGCTCTGTTGATATTATTTCATTCTGTTTCTTGAGAATTTCGAAACGGAGATTAGAATTTGTGGGAATCATTATATAGTTTATCTGTGTAGTTTGCAGTAACTCCAGAAGCTGTTTCCTTCCATTTCGTGAGATCTGGGAAATTGGGAATTGAGATTAAATTGTGTAAATCTGCGTTTAGTATAGCTGTGAAGTATGTGTTTCCCCCTTAATTTGGTTCCTTAACGCATGCAGCATCGGATTTTTTTATTTTTGTTGTCTTGATCTCTGGTAACCTTGTGTGTATATTGTGTTGGGATTTCAGGTGACATCATTAAGACTTTGAAGGAAAATGGATATGAGTATACATGGGGTAACACTACAGTAAGGCTTGCTGAAGCCTTTGGCTTCTGCTGGGGAGTTGAAAGGGCTGTTCAAATTGCTTACGAGGCTAGAAAACAGTTTCCTACAGAGACAATCTGGCTTACAAATGAAATCATCCACAACCCAACTGTTAATAAGGTCTCTTCACATTTCTTATTGCTATCAATGTTTTTGAATTTTATCATACCTTGTTCGTTGGTAAGTGTTGGTCATATTTGGGTAACAAATAACATTAGTTATAATCATTTAGTAGCTATGTTATGCAAATATGGTGGGGAATTTGGCAGTTGTTTTATCTTGAACTTGGAGATAGCTTTTATAATTCAAGGCCTCAAGGGTATAATTCACGTTTTTGTATTTGTGATGGACATTATAGAATGATCTCAACTAAGAAGGGGGATTTTAATTTGGATGGTTTGGTTATGTGAACCACTGAACCTATATCATTCAGTTAATGAGGTGGCTAAAATCCTTAAATACGTTCTCATTTCTGGTGGATTTTCTTTTCTAGATTATTTTCTTATTTCTTCTACATGCTGTCTTTTCACATAATAAGCTATTTTCATTCCCATTCTAGTCAATTTCAGTGATTAATTAACTTGATAAATTATTAATGCAGCGATTGGAAGACATGAAAGTGCAGAATATTCCTTTGAAAGAAGGAATTAAACAATTTGACGTTGTCAACAAGGGCGATGTTGTGGTTTTGCCTGCTTTTGGAGCTGCAGTGGATGAGATGTTGACCTTGAGTGAGAAGAATGTACAAATTGTTGATACAACTTGCCCATGGGTTTCAAAGGTATTTGTTTGCAGGAATGGATTTCTTTTGCACTATTTGTTTGCATGAATTGAATTTATACTGCATGCATCATGCATTGCCGTATACTGACATGATCTTCAATTAATTGTTTGAAGGTCTGGAATTCTGTTGAGAAGCATAAGAAAGGAGATTACACATCAATCATACATGGTAAATATGCCCACGAGGAAACTGTAGCAACTGCATCTTTTGCAGGAAAGTATATCATCGTGAAGAATATGGCAGAGGTTTGTCCTAATCTGCAGATCTTACTTAGATTTTCCTTTGGGTGAATGTCTTAAGTTGAAGAGTAGTTTTTTTCATTCATCATTATATGAAATTTGCATCCTTCTCAACTTTATACAGGCTGAATATGTTTGTGATTATATTCTTGGTGGTGAACTTAATGGATCCAGCTCAACTAAAGATGCATTTTTAGAGGTGAAATTTTCTGTGACATGATTCATGTTGCGTTGTTGCTTTCAAAGTTCTCTGGTCATCATCATCATTATGATAACTGTTGAGCTTTTTTTTTTTCTTTCAATTTGCAGAAATTCAAATATGCAGTTTCTGAGGGATTTGACCCAGACAGAGACCTGATTAAACTTGGCATTGCAAATCAGACAACAATGCTCAAGGGAGAGACTGAAGAGATTGGTTAGTTACTATTGCATAATCTTAGTTCATCTCTTTAAAAAATAACTGTGTTTCTGATGTTTAAATACCTACCCATTTTACAGGGAAACTAGTGGAGAGGACTATGATGCGCAAATTTGGTGTGGAAAACATCAATGAGCACTTCTTAAGCTTCAACACCATTTGTGATGCTACTCAGGTAGTTTCTCTTCTGTAGTCCCAGACTCGCAGATGTTTCTGCATATTTTGGATTCGTTGAAAATGTGATAAGTTTATGTACCTCAGTGCCATTATTTCTGATAATGTAACCGACCATGAGCTAATAACCCATTTACAGGAGAGACAAGATGCTATGTACAAGCTGGTGGAAGAAGATATGGATCTTATGTTAGTAATTGGTGGGTGGAACTCAAGCAATACCTCACACCTGCAAGAGATAGCTGAGGAACGTGGGATTCCTTCTTACTGGATTGACAGCGAGAAAAGAATTGGTCCAGGAAACAGAATAGCATACAAATTGAATGTGAGCATTGTATTTAGTGATTCATACCCACTCAATTATTATTAGCTTAGCTCTCTTTTTTATTAATAATAATTTTTTGTTTATCAGCATGGTGAGCTGGTAGAGAAAGAAAATTTCCTACCAGAGGGTCCAATAACAATTGGCGTAACATCTGGCGCGTCCACACCAGACAAGGTAAGTTTTCTTGCCTGTCAATTCATTAGACTAGTTGCATTTCATTCTCCATCTTTTTGTAAATTTCTCTACTATAGTTCCTCAACAAAAAGAGTAAATTATTGTTTTAGTCTCCAAAAGATTTTACTTATCTCAATTTAGTCCTTAAATCGTGAACATATCAAATTAGTCCCTAAAAGATTGCGCTTCTCTCAATTCAGCCCTTAAATCATAAAAATATCAAATTTAGTCTTTGAGAAATACCTTGTGTCATATTTTCGTTCTTATATTTCATGTGTTTGCCTTTTCTGGCATGAAGGGAATTGCAACATAAGGTATGTTACAGCGACTAAATTTGGTAACTTTATGATTTATAAACTAAGTTGAGACAAGTGAAATCTTTCAAAGACCACAACAATAATTTATTCCTATAGATATAACTTCAAGTACATTTTTGCAGTATAAACTACAAGAATTATGTTATGTAAAGATTTTTTTTTTTAAGTTAGTAATATAGTGTTGTAAAAAGTTTCTCTCGTGTGATATTTTTTAAATCTGATAGAGAAGATATACTTCTCCCCTTATACTTCTAGTTATGCATTTAATGGATTTGGAACAGGTTGTTGAAGATGCCCTCATCAAGGTGTTTGATTTAAAACGTGAAGAGTTATTGCAATTGGCGTAAAGTGGGTCTGCAGTACATACACTATCAATGTTTAAATGAAACTTAGGATTCACTGTTCATGTTCAGAATTAGTCAATGTGAGAAGGTCAATGTTAAATGTAGGGCTCTTAAAAGATGTCATCTGTTGTAGTACGAGTGTTTGGCTATGTTTTGTACATGTTGGCCAAGGGAAATTAATGTATATCTAATGCTATCATCCTACTCAGTTCATGCTATCTTGTCCATACTAACATGCAAGGCACAATTTCTCGTACCTAATATTTTTGAATCTGTCTATAAAAAACATGTAAGATAAATCTCTAAGGTATGATTAGATTGAGTGGAATTTTAAATATGTAATGGATAAGAAAGATTTTGATTCTTTAATTTAGATTTAGATCAAAATTATTTCTCCTACAGTATGCTTAGATTGAAGATTGAAGAGAATGGATAACAAGAGAAGGGGGGAAAAGTTTATACATATATAAATTAAGATGAGTCTAAACAAAACTTTTTCTGAACTTTTCTTTTTCTTCAGTTGAAACATATACTTCAAAATAAAAGTGAATCAGCAATAGAAAATGAAGTATCATCCGACTAATGTAATGGAGTTGTTATTCATGTATCAAATATATTAGTATATATATTTGATCCTCTTGAGTCTTACTCTTCAATTTAGTTGTTCACTTAGTTGATTAGTTCTATACATTATATGCTAAGCATATTATTATTAATATTATCATCATGTCAAATGATAATAGAATTCTTTTTCCAAAATTACTAGTATTATTAGATTTCACCTAATCTAATGAATTAGCATTAAAATGAAAATATTTTTCCTTTTTCACTCCATTCCATATTTCATTTCACCTAACCTTGATAATAATCTTTTTAACCCACTTTTTTACAAAACTAGACAATTAAATCTTTATATCCGTATATAATATTATATAATAAAATTCAAACACATGCAGTCAACAATGGTCCCATGGTCTAGTGGTCAGGACATTGGACTCTGAATCCAGTAACCCGAGTTCAAATCTCGGTGGGACCTCTTTTTTGTAATATTTTTTGTTTTATTCTTGGGATTGTTATGTTATCATAAAAATCAACCATTTTTATTGGTCGCAAACTGTATGGTTTCCCTAGTAATCTAATCTCTGTTAATAATAAGACATGTTTAGGGTCCGGCTTTGGTCATTGTTCACACATTAATGCTCTTTAAAACTAAATCTAAACAAACCCACGAACATTGTGTGCAAGTAAATGTCTACAACTTTGTGATTTTTTTAATTTTTTGTTGATATAAAGTAAGCACTTACCGATAGGACATACATATTGTCGTATTTTTTTTTGTTACCCGTCTCCGAGTTCTTGCCTCGATTAATCTAAACTTATAAGAGGATCCGAACACCAGTTATTGTAATGGAAGACTCGAATTAATTATGATTTTTTTGTTTTGAGAAATCTTTCATAAATTTTATTAAAAAAAAATTAAAAGTAGTGTGTCCCCAACCGTATGCAACCAATCATCATACATAGCATTATCCTTATCTAACTCTGTCATATAAGGATCACATAATCTTGCAGCCACAATAGAACATGCTGTACTGTGTTTGATACATAACCAAATATTTTCTATGTGAAGATCAACGTTGCGATGTTCATGAGCAATTCTCACCTCTCTGCTCATCTCCTTCCTTCCACAATTCAGAAGCCCCAACATTTCTCTCACTCTTTGGAAGAAACTCAACAGATTCATGCCCACTTCATCAAAACCTCTACTTTTACTGCACTTCCGAGTTACTCTACCAATGCATCGCTTTACAGTTTCCTGGTAACATCTTATATCAAGAACAATTCCCCCAAAGAAGCAGTGAAAATCTATACCCATATGCGTAAAACTGACATTGAAGTGGATAATTTCATCATACCATCAGTTCTTAAAGCATGCTGCTTGATTTCTTCGATTCTACTAGGGGAAGAGATTCATGGTTTTGTGGTTAAAAGTGGATTTAACAGCGATGTTTTTGTGTGTAATGCCTTAATCCAGATGTATAGTGAGTGTGGTGATAGCCTGAAACCTGCACGCCAACTGTTTGATAAAATGGATAAAAGAGATGTTGTTTCTTGGAGTACTATGATAAGGAGCTATAGTAAAAATGGGTTGCGTGATGAAGCACTGAATCTTCTAAGAGAAATGTATGGTAAGGGATTTAAGCCTAGTGAGGCTGCAGTGATAAGCATGGTTAATGTCTTCTCAGACCCTTCAGATTTAAAATATGGGAAAGCCATGCATGCTTATGTATTGAGAAATCTTCAGAAGTATGATGAGAAATTCAATGTACCTCTCGCTACTGCTTTGATAGATATGTATACTAAATGTACAAATTTAACTTATGCAAAGAGGCTCTTTTCTGGGTTAATGTCAGAGGCAGGAATAGTTTCATGGACTGCTATAGTTGCAGGTTGCATTCATTGCAATGATTTAAATGAAGGGGTTAGACTATTTGTCAGAATGCTTGAGGAGGGTTTGTTTCCAAATGAGATTACAATGCTCAGTTTTTTCAAAGAGTGTGGATTCATAAGAGCTTTAGAATTGGGCAAGTGTTTACATTGTTTCACTTTAAGAAATGGGTTTATCATTACATTGGTTCTAGCTAATGCCCTGATAGATATGTATGGAAAATGTGGTGATTTCAGAAGTGCAAGATCTGTTTTTGATAGCATTACTAACAAAGATATAACCATGTGGAGTACGATGATTTCAGCTTATGAACAAGCCAATTGTATAGACCAAGCTTTTCATACCTTTGTTCAGATGACTAGTTGTGGAATGAGACCAAATGAAGTAACCATGTCTACTCTCCTTTCCTTATGTGCAAAAGCTGGAGCCCTTGACATGGGAAAGTGGGTTCATGCTTACATAGACAAGCAAGGAATTAAAGTAGATATGATTCTGAAAACTTCTTTAGTGGATATGTACGCCAAGTGTGGAGACATAAATGCAGCTCATCGGCTCTTTATCGATGCCACGGACCGAGACATATTGATGTGGAATGCCATGATATCAGGTTTCGCAATGCACGGCTATGGGGAAGCAGCATTGGAACTCTTCACAGAAATGGAAAGAGAAGGAGTTGTCCCTAATGACACCACATTTGTTGGAGCTCTTCACGCTTGCAGTCATGCTGGACTAGTGCTAGAAGGGAAAAAGCTCTTTCAGAAAATGGTTCATATCTACAAGTTGGTTCCAAAGGTCCAGCACTATGGCTGTATGGTAGACCTTCTTGGTCGAGCCGGATTGCTTGATGAAGCTCAGGAACTCATTAGCCATATGCCTATGAGGCCAAACATGGCAGTATTAGGATCTCTTCTTGCAGCATGTAAGGTCCACAAAAATGTCAAACTTGGGGAATGGGCAGCAAAACAGTTTCTTTCATTAGAACCCCAGAAGTTTGGTTATAACGTTCTGATGTCAAACATATATGCAGCAGCAAACAGATGGGATGATGTAGCTATTATAAGGAGAGGTATGAAGGATGTGGGAATTAGGAAAGAACCTGGTATCACTTCCATTGAAGTGAATGGCTCAGTTCATGACTTTGTAATGGGAGATAAGACACACCCAGAAAAACTGAAAATTTATGATATGATAGATGAGATGAGAAAAAAACTGGAAGATGCTGGATATACACCACATACATCTTCTGTGCTGAAGAACATAGATGTGGAAGAGAAAGAAACAGCACTTAACTATCACAGTGAAAAGTTGGCCATGGCTTTTGGCCTTATCAGCACAGCGCCAGGTGTTCCAATTCGGATAGTGAAGAATCTTAGAATTTGTGATGATTGCCATAGTGCAACCAAGCTGTTGTCCAAGATTTATGGGAGAGAGATAGTAGTCAGGGACCGAAATCGTTTTCACCACTTCAAAGAAGGATCTTGTTCTTGTTTGGAGTATTGGTAGGAAGTGTAGAGACATGAGACAAGGTAAATCAGTATTTTTCATGTTCCAAAATCCTGCATGGTGCACAAAAGTTGAATATAGTAGTTAATGAAGCAGCATTTGCAATTAGAGGTGTTACTAGATGAGTTACAGGATCGGTGCATACCTGAGTTGAGTTGCTTCCATAGGAGATGATTGCCAAAGTAGAGAGGTATTGGTCGGAACGAGAAGTTAGAGACAGCACAACCTGTTGGACTGCAATCTCTGAATAACCCATCATACTCACTTTCACTTCACTTCACAATCACCCAAATGGCCCCGCCCTTGGCCTCAATATAGAGGTTACTAGGTTAGGTGTGGGGTCTAATGATAAGTGCTATGAAAGATCGGGTTATGTGACAAGGGCCGTTGTATTGTATGTCTCAATTTTGATTACCCGTTGGACATTTTTCTCTGAATAGGCTTAGAGTCACACCCTCCTATCATAGAATAACCCCGCAACAAGAATGTAACCAAATGCAATCATGCAGTACCCACAAATTGGCAACTTATTTACATGTATATTAATTTTTTTGATTATTTGATTAGTGCTAATCCATAATATAATTCCAACAGTTAATGCTTGCATAGATTTTAGAAGTTACCCTACTCATAAAGTAGCGCCAAGTATTTATTTCACCTTAGCATTTGGTAGGTGAATATCTTAGTTTATCAAAAACTAGAAACTTATTTATAAAAAATTTGAACATGGCATATAAAATAATATATCCTATTTTATTTTTAAATATTTTTAAGTCAGATACAAGCAAACAAGAATTAAAAACAAAATGAATCTTTGAACAAATATTTACAACAGTACGCTATTGACTGACAAGTGCAAGAAATTTCAACTGCCTCAAACTACAGAATGAATAAAATACGATGTGTAGTGTGTAATGTGCCTGTGTGCAGATCCAAGATATGTTAAAATCAAGAAATTTTATAACAAATAAGAATGCTTAAAGAATTAAATAGAAGATAATAGTCTTCAGTTGTGAGGATGCTTTATAATCCTTTGCAGAACCACAGTCCTTGCCTTCCTAATGTCACGGCTACAAATATCAGCTTGGACTCCCAAGTCTTCAACACTCTTCATAAACACTCCCAGCTTCTTCTTGATCTCCTCTATTGCTACCTTCACAGCTTCTACTTCAATGGCAAACTCTGCACTCTGAGTTAGGGATTCAATCTCAATCTCCAACCGATCGATGAGAACCCGGATGTTATCCAAGTCCTTTATAGCAACATAGGTACCAGCTTGCATTGAGCCAACCATTTCCTTCTGTCCTTTTAATACATCTTCATAGTTCTTCCAGAGTGAGTCTATCCACTTTCCCATTGATCCAATTGGGATAGAAGAAGCAGCAGCAAGAGCAGCTGCAACTGGTGGAGCAGCAATGGCTGCTGCTACAACTGAGCAGATCAAAACAGCAGCAAATGTGGCCACAAATATCATACTTGTGACCTTCCTCCAACTATGTATGTATTTGAGTTTCTTATCAAGCTTGTTCTTCCTGAGTTGCAACTTCTCAAGCATCTGCATCTGATGCAGATACACAGACCGAAAGATTTGGAAGAACTCTTCAGTGAAAGGATCACCAGCAGCCTTGAAATTCTTCAGTTCCCTCAATGTACTCTCATAATGGTTGTTTCCCGGAGACTCGGTCTCCTCCTCGAACTGTTGAATGGCCACGAGAATAAGCAACTGGCTATCCCGAGCTCGCTTTAAGCACCTCTCCAATGCAGTACAGAAATCCAAAGTTTGCAAGCTGTTCTCAAAATACTCCTCAACCAGCTCAAACAGTTCTTGGCTCTTCCATATATCTTTCTTGCACTCCAATATCACTTTCACAACTTCCTGATTCATCTCCAGAAGACATTCTGTAACTTGTTTTAGAGAATCAAAAGAAAGGGACCGGACTTCAACACCGACTGCTAGAGTATTTATAACCTGATTTGTTCTAGCTTGGAGGGTTGTATCAAAAGTCTGCAAATCAGGATCAATCTCGCAAGCAGCTTCATAGGATCTCAATTCAGTTCTAAATTGCATACCAGTACTAGTATTGACATTAATAGCAGAAGACGATTCAGGAACCTTCTTGCTCATATGACCTCCCATTGCTTCAATTGAAATCTAATAAAAATGAGCAGAACCAAATTTATTTCAGAGAAACATCAAGAGTTCCCCCAAAATTTTCCTCCTTCAATTAGTAAAGTAAAAACCTAATTTCTTGGTGCAATGAAATTTGAACCCAGAAAAGTAACACTAAGAACAATCCACTTGAACTAACCCAATTAATCAGTATAAATTAACAAGCACAAGATCTATCGATTATGAACCGAACGAACAAGCGGACAGAAGAAGCAGAGGCAGATAGAGATTTTTGAATTGAAAAGCTCAAACCTTAGAAAGCGATTGATGAATAATAGGATAGGAGAAATCTAAATCCAGAGATGAGGACAAAGAAAATGATGGGATTTATTTATGGTTTCTCAAAATGGGGATAGTTAGAGAAAAGCAAGATGAAGAAGAAGATGAATGCAGAATCTTCAAAGGTAATCAGAACGGTAAAGGGCCAAGAAATGTGAGCGAAATGAGATTTGAGAATGGCTTGCACGCATCAATGAGAAGAGAAAGAAGAAAAAAAGAGGTGGGTTTTGGAAATAGAAACGAAAATGCAGGAAGCAAAATGACCTCAAGAAGACTCTTAAGTCGTAGATCTAACTTCAATAGGAGTTATTCACAAAATTCCCAAAAAAAAATGTCTTAAAAGGAACCAAATTAAATTAATCAAAGTACAATCAGATTTTTTCAATAATAATAAAATAAATAGATATTTTTGAAAAAGAGAAATCTTTTTGACAATAGTACAAAATCAAATTTGCGTATATACGATTCGGTCATTTAAATATTAAATTTAGCCTATAGAATATGTAATTTGTATCAATTTAATTCTTAAAAGATAGAAATATCATACTCAGCACCTGAAAAATACAATTTATCTTGTAGGTACCTTGTAATAGTAATTACCTTGAAAAATCTGAACTTGAGGTTGAGGTTCTAGAGAATTTGAAGGGATTATGTGAATTGGATAATAATATGTAGTGGCAATGCCACACTGTCATATTTTTTTAATCAAGCTTCAAGTAATGACTTGCTACACAAGTAATTACTATATTTTCTTGTTGGGTAAGATAGTGGGGCCTAAAGTCCAAAAGAGAATTGATATATGGTAGACAAAAGACTTAAATCTCTCAATAATTGTTTAAAGTATACAAAACAAAAGTAACTGAATTTTTTAATTATTCATCCTATAAAAGAATAGATATCTTGGGGGAATATTATGTATATGTTTTTTTAAGAAAAAAAGGCAATGTTAATAATGCAAATTTTAAGGAAAGCTAGGGATTAAATAGGTAGATAATTAAATAATGCCTTGTGAAGGTAGGAAACCTCAGGTCAGTTTGATGAGAAGAGGCAAACCAATGTTTGTGGAGACACAACCACGTGCTCCTCCCACCTATTACCTTTTTCAAGAAATTTTGTGCTTCTTTCAGAGTTTGATAAAAAGAGGCAAATTACATTTTAATTAGAAGTTTTAAATTAATTTTTTTTATTTTGTAAAATATAAATAACAATATTATAATAAATCATTTCATTAAGAATATAAGAAATATTTTAGATAATTTTTTTTTAGAAACTTGTCATCAATTATGACTTAATTGTACATGTGTTATGTAGGATGTGAATCCTTTAATTTTTCTTAAGAAAATAAAGTGAATTCTTTATTTATTTATATTTTATTACCGACTTCATTGTATATATGATTCATTGTATATGATTTTGTTAAGTTTTTTTTTTGTTTAGTGTAAAGAATATTTTTTTTAATTAATAAAAAATCATTTTAAAAACTTTTTTATTAATTAAAATACAAAAGACTGATTAACAAAATTCATAATTTCGTACCAAGGTCATAAAATTGTGATTCATTGTTATTTGGGCCATTGGAATTTGGATTGATAGGCGGTCTAAGGTGACATGTGTAGTATTGGTGTACACGTGTTGGGTATTGAGTGGATGCGTGCGTGTGAAAGGATTCACGAAAAGTTGCCACGCTACGTCAACCCGAATATTGGCGTCACGTGATGCATGTTTTAATAACGCGTGCTATCCGCCGCCCTTGCTTGGTTGCTTAATATCAATATCAATATTATATATAAAAGAAGTTAAGTCAGTACTACAACTTAACAAATAATAACTGCTCTGATTTTTTTTCAAAAAAAAAAAACAAATTCAGCCACTACTCAATTTTTATTTTTTTATTTTTTTAAAAAAGTTCTATTTTTCAGTCACTACTCCATCTCTACAAATAACTACCTCTTTATAACTACTCAATTTTTATTTTTTATTTTTAAAAAATTCCTATTTTTCAGTCACTACTGCATCTCTACAAATAACTACCTCTTTATATATTTTTTAAATAAAATAATGCCGGACTACATTAAAAAATAAAATAAAACCACGATTCTTTAATTAATTAATTATTTAAACAATTATTTGATAAAAAAACAATACAGTAACTACAATTAAAAAAAAAATTTCAATTATTTAACAACACTACCTTTTTCATTTTTTAATTATAAAGTTGAATCGGTTACCACAATTCAACACTAACCCACGTCCCGTTTACCACAAAACAACACTCACACATGTCCAGTTTTGAAAATAAGCAGTTACCACTTACCACACAATAACAATTAATTACAAATTATTAAATCAAAAACCAATATCAACAACTTTTACAAAATAACTAACTCACATCTTATAAAACAATGGCCACAACACATTAGTTAAAGACTCCATTCATCAATACAACCCACGTCCAGATTTTTTTCACACCGTTTTCTATACAAAAGTACGTTAGCTTCTTCCTCTCTTTCAACGAAATTTCTTTTCTTTTCTTTTTTTCTTTTTTGGTCTCTCCTCAATTTCTTTCTCAGAAGTTGTTTTATGTGAATGTGAAATTATTGGATGTGTTTGTGCTTTCACTTTTTGTCTTAATTTCAGCAATTATCTGTTCAAGCTTTTGCTAATCGAGGATTCCTAAGTTGAAAAATCCTGCTTGCTTCTCAAATTTGCTATGAGTAGACTTTGTTAGACCATTTAATAATGCTTTGGTTTGGCACACAAGGATTTTTTTTATTATGTTTGGGTTTTGAAAACCTATTTTAAAATATGTTTGGATATAATAATTATGAAGGTCTAGAAACTTATGTGTAGTATATCTTCTAGATATAGGTCACATTTAAATTTTTTATAATATACTTCCCACGCATAAGATGTGACCTCTATCTATCCCACTTAATTCAATTCCAAACTGTAGAATTCATTTGGTAAAAAGAAAAATTTACAGACTTTGTTATTTTTATTATTTCATGCTTCCACTCTATTAAAAATTTGGTTTTATTCCATATCTGGCTTCTACTCTAGATTTCACGATTGATCTCTGAAAAATTAAACTGTGAATGGATTATGATTGTCAATATTTTAACATATCTAAACTCATAATTTTATTTTATACTGTATTCTAATTTCGTATTAACATGTTTTGTTGTTCATTAATTTTTTGTGTTAGTCTTTGAATGTTGTTTTTGCAACAAATGTGAGATAGACATTGAAACCGGTTTAGACATGTGTAAATTATATAATTGAATAATGTACGAATAAAAAGGTGAAAACGAAAACGTGTAAGATAGACTTAAAAAAATAAAATATATTTAAAATAATTTATTTTTACTAATCTTATTAATTTAATTATATTTTATTTTTTATATAATTTTTTATTCTCCGTGCTATGCACGGGAATAATCTTGTATAATACAATACTTGCTACTCCATTTTATATTAAGAAAAAAAAAAGTTGATTTGATACTTGTTATGAAGTTCATAAATCATAAATTTTATTTATATTCTCTCTCTTATTTGATTGGTTATGTAATTTATTATTTTTATTTTCTCTCTCTATCATGATTGGTTATACAAAAAAAATTTTGTCGCGTGTCTTGATTATATTAATGAACTTCACAGCAAACACCTAAGTAACTTTACCTTAATTTAGTTCATTGTATTATTATGTATTACTATTAACTATTAACTAACTAACACCTATCATTGTTTTGATTTTGTCAACTGGAGCTTTTCACTCTTTGATTTTCATTCCTCTCATTGAACTTCTCTCCTTAAATTCAAAGAGAATTTCATATTAACAAAAATATTAGTTTTTGATATTTCAAAACTCTCTCTTGAATTAAAAAAAAAACCCAATCAATGGAGAAATTTTTAATCAATATTTTAAGATGGTTTTTGGTTGCAAAAGAATATCTTTTGTATGAAATGAAAATAAGAGTGGAAATAAGTTTTAGGGAAATATAATATAATTTTAAAAAAGTATGTTTGATTTGTAGGAAATAAAATTAGATTATATAAAAAAATAAAATAAAATAAAACAATTTTACCTTTACCTACTTTATTTCTAAAATCTCTCTCCAAAAAATAGGTCATTTTGGTAATTTATTGAGGGTGAAATAGATATTTTACATATCACTTCCTTATTTCATTCTCATATTATCTCTCCCATCAAAAGAAATTTATTTGGCAAAAAAAAAAAAGGAAATTCATCTTATAGAGATTTCATCTTCCATTTCTCTCTCCTCCCCTCCAACCAAACATATCATAAAAAGATATCTGTCACATTTGTATCTTCCCTCCAATGTCCAACAAAAAATTGGTTAGTACCTAAATCCCATATTTGTTAGTCACTTTTGCTTGTCTTTCCTCATAATTGTCTCTAAATAACACGGAAAACAAATTCAATATTAATTATTAAGATTGGCATAATGATTTAAGAGTAATGTGGGGGGTGGTGTGACACTATAAGGTGATTTTGGTTTATAAATTCTTAGTTTAATGTTTAAGTGAGTAATGAAGTGAACTAATTTAAGATAATTTAAAAACATTTCTAAATCATCCAACACTTAATTTTCAAATCCCTCTAAATTAAAGATTTATGATGATTTTTATAGTTTATAATATTTAATTATATTATTAACCTTTTTTTTTTTACTTTTGTTCATTTATTATAACAATCACCATTTTCATTTTTTTTAAACTTTTAATTAATAGCATAGTTTGTTTAAACAATTCCACTCCATTTGATTCTCTTTAAAACTCTCAAAAATTGGTTAAAGTGAATCTAAAAAAAAAATTGAGCTTTTTTAAAAGAATATGATGGATAAATTTATATATATATAAATTTTTGGCCAAATTACTCTTTTGGTCCTCAACGTTTGCATGAAGTTTAATATTGGTCCTCAACGTTTCAAAAAGTTATTTTAGGTACTCAACATTTTTTTTGGGTCAAAATTGGCCCTATAACGTAACATCTATCTGGTTTTACCATTAAATGTTGACGTGGAAGGTTTATGTGGCATACCCTCTCTCCTACGTGTCATATTTAAATGACATGGTACCCTCTCTCACTCAAACTCAGCAAAACGGTGCCGTTTTGATTCATTTAAATGTTGGCAAAAGTACCTTTCCTACCCCAAATGTTTGGGGGGTCCTATCAGTTTCGCTCCTAACGTTTTTTCGCTATCAATTGTACCCCTAACGTTTTACGTTTTTGCCAATGTCACCCTTTTCACTAACACCGTCAAATATTTAACAGTTTTTGCTGACGTGGCATCCTATGTGGCAAAACTTTTTTTCTGTCAATTGTACCCCTAATGTTTTACGTTTCTACCAATGTCACCCTTTTCACTAGCACCATGAAATATTTAATAGTTTTTGCTTACGTGGCATCCTATATGGCAAAAATATCTGACTTGGCATATTTTTTTTCACACCAGATTTTTTACTCATCTTTTTTCCATCAAAATCGTGTCGTTTTAGCCTTACCATATTCCTTTTAAAATATAACTCAAACGCACATGCCATTTTGCAGACAAAAAACATCGGATACGTTACTCATTCTCTACTTTGTCGGAGACGTTACCCTAAAATAGAGAATGGATAACGTCTCCGATGTTTTTATGAACAAAATAGCACGTGCGTTTGAGTTATATTTTAGAAGGAATAGGCTGAGGTCAAAACGACACAACTTTGATGGGGAAAAGATGAGTAGAAAATTTGATGTGGAAAAAAAATATACCAAGTCAGATATTTTTGCCACATAGGATGCCACGTAAGCAAAAACTATTAAATATTTGATGGTGCTAGTGAAAAGAGTGACATTGGCAGAAATGTAAAACGTTAGGGGTACAATTGGCAGGAAAAAAAAAATGTTTTGCCACATAGGATGCCACGTCAACAAAAACTGTTAAATATTTGACGGTGTTAGTGAAAATGGTGACATTGGCAGAAACGTAAAACGTTAGGGGTACAATTGACAGCGAAAAAACGTTAGGGGCAAAACTGACAGGACCCCCAAACGTTGGGGGTAGGAAAGGTACTTTTGCCTTTAAATGTTCTATTTTAAATTAAAACAGCGTCGTTTTGCTAAATAGAAGTGAGAGAGGGTGCTATGTCATTTAAATATGACACGTATGAGAGAAGGTGTACCACATAAGCCTATTTAATGGCAAAATCATACGGATGTTATGTCAGAGGACCAATTTTGACAAAAAGAGAACCTAAAATAACTTTTTAAAACATTGATGATCAATATTAAACTTCGTGCAAACATTGAGGACTAAAAGAGTAATTTGACCTAAATTTTTTCTGAAAAATATTTTTTTCTTCCATTTAAGTCATTTTAATAAATATTCAATGTTGTAAAATTTTTCTAAATAATATTTTTTGAAATTAAAAAATTACCAAGGGAAACAAAAAAAAAAATTTATAGGTTTGCTTGCTGCTGCTAATGGAGGAAACCTAGCATTCTGGTGTCACTGCCTCAATGGGTACAACTCAAAGGCCGAAAGTGACGCAGCCGGAGCCGTCAACTGCTCTGGCGTACCTGGATCCTCGCTATTGGTAATCAATTTTTCGTTCTTACCTTTGATTTGCGGATGAATTCATCAAAATTAATGTATGTTCTGCGCGTTTAGGGATGAGAGATTCTCCCAGGAGGAGCAGTATGAGTGGTTCAAGGATTATTCCAATTTTCGTCACCTTATTCAAGCCCACGTTACTTCCCATTCTTCCGTATTTCTCTTTTTCTCTAACTATTTATGCCTATTGCTCTGCTTCGTGCATGTATGTTTGTATTAGATTTTGATTTTGTAAGCTACGCTGTTTCCTGTGTGTCTAGACTCTAGACACAATCCCTTTTCACTACAATTACAAAAATAAAGAACTTTCTAAACAAGCAAGAAGCTAGGTAATAAGTGAATAGCATTAGTGCAAAAGTAAAGCTTCAGTGAAGAAAACTGGAATCTTTCAAAAGAGATAGGACCGTTCTTTTCCATTAGAATTGGATACTTGAATGACATCTAGTTGAGGTCTCCATCTTGATTTGTTGTGAAACAGAACATGAATAAAGAAAAGAGTATGATAGGAGAAGAAAAATAGATAATAGGACTAAAAAGCAAGTGCCTATGAAGTACAGATTGAATAATACACTGCTAGGACTTTTTGCTGTACCAAGATTAAGACTATTAGTAGTAACTGTGAAATCAAATAGAATAGTATTATCTAGAGCATTTGCAAATCACAATTATTATAAAAGGTTTCTATAATGACCTTAAAATTGATCATTCATTTAACTAAGCCTGCACTACAAAGTCCAGGCTCCACCTCTGCTTTAAAGACATTTCTTATCAGCAGAAAAGGATATGAATCAAGAAAAAGCCATCAGAATAATGTAACCATTTTCCAGGCCCCAGGGAGGCATTGCCCATAAATTGCTTAGATTCATATAGACATTGAATTATCTCATGAAACCTCATTATAATGGTATATGCCAATGTGAGTCAATTTTGAAGAGCACTGTCAAGTGTCAACCAGCTCAATGTTTTCCCCTCTCAATGTTTCTTTAAGCCTCAGTTTCACTAAGTCTATAAATAGGAAGAAGAAATTATACATTATTATTCATTCTGGTTCACGCATAAAGACCATACATTTCACTCACCTCATGCACTTTTGCTCATCGACATATCAACACAGTAAAGCTAAGTGGGGGAGGGGAAGAAAGCTCGGGTATTCTTCAAAATCCTGAACGGATGACTTTTCAGATCAGACATCAGTGGAAGAGAAGTTAAAAGTGAAACCATGAAATAGGAGAGGAAGAAATTAGAGGGGGAATGAATCTGAACTGTGACAAGAAAGTTTTTTCTTGTTTCATGCCATTTCTCTGACCTGGAAAATTTCCAATTATATGGTTTTTTTCCATTGATTTGAGCTCGTCATTTTGGTTTTTGGATTTGATGAAGTACTTCCTTTTTATGTGCAATATAAAAAGTTGAGTTTATTAATTTTATAAATGCGCCTAGTTCCATTCCATTATATGGCAATACTTTTGCTTGTGTTGCTTGTCCAGTTGTACTTCTTTGATGGAATATGGCAATCATGCAGGTCCTGGAGCTTGGATGTGGAAATTCGCAAATGTGTGAAGAGTTGTATAAGGATGGGGTAGCCAATATAACATGCATTGACCTGTCGTCTGTTGCAGTGGCAAAGATGGAAAATCGGTTAATTTCCAGGGGATTCAAAGGTTAGTTTGCTGTGCAATTGGAACACCATTTCAAATCCTACATGTATAAGAGGCATGGGCTTCTAATATATTCCTTTCTTTAACTCGAGAATCAAGATACATATGCAGATAATTTTAATACCCACCTCTTAGTTTGAATATCAAATTTTGTGCGATGAATTTATTCCCAAACAATAGGATTAGTGGATAGTTGACCCTGACACAAGTGTAATTGTGTATAACCTGAAGAAAGTACATTGTGCTGGATAATTGACCCTGACCGAGTGCAATTGTGTAAAACCTGGAAGTATATTTGTTAAGACTGGACACAGATTATTTATTAACACCAGTTTTCCAATTTGCTATATGTACTTCATCACTACCACATATACAATTCCTATTGAATAGTAAAACCTAATCTGCTTGTCAGAGGTTAATGAGATGTATATTCAATTCTTTTTCTTCCCCACATCCCGACTTGGTGTAATGGACTGAGTTGAATTCTTGACTTATTTTTAAGATTTTGTTTATCAACGACTTAAGAGAGTTGTATTGTTGTCATATGGCAAAAGGGAGCAACTGAGAGAATGTAGAGTGGGCTGCTCATGGGAAAAAGGTTGATGAGTTCTAGGAACTAGTTGCTGAAGTTCGTGAATCCATAGTTAAGTATGAGCCTTTGAGATGCCATGTCTAAGTCTGGATCTGATTTCCCTTTTTAGTAGGTTTTATTCGTAACAAGCTGAAATTTGATTTTTTAGTTGAGAGTGAGTGTTGAAAGACCTATCAATTATTGCAGTTGTAGGATAAGTCCTACAAAGTAAGTAGTGTTAAAGGAGTGATTCTAGTTAGCTCTTAGGATTATAATCTAGTTATTCTAATGACCGGAGGATTTGGATTTCTTGTAACTTAACTTTATCTCTATAGTTGATTTCTATTTTCGTAATATTATTTTTCTTCAGGCCCGAAGTTCTGCCAACCACAACTTTCAACAATATCAAATATCTTATGTTTTTTACTTTGCTTATTTGCTAATTGAGATCAGCGTCAGCAACTATAGGAATAGAGTTCATTCTATCTGAAATGTATGCTTCCTATTGTCATTTCTTTGATTAGACATAAAAGTACTGCAAGCTGACATGCTGGAGCTTCCATTTGGTGATGAGTGTTTTGATGTAGTTATTGAGAAAGGAACTATGGTAAAGCTACAAATTCAATTATTTTCCTTTGACCTTCATTGGAATTTCAATTTTATATTCCAAGTTTATAAATATGATTTCTTTTTAATTGAATCTGAGTTTTAATAGTCAAGTATGCACTTGTTATATTTGCTTTTTAAGGATGTATTGTTCGTCGATAGTGGTGACCCATGGAATCCAAAGCCTGAAACTATATCCAAGGTTATGGCCACACTGAAAGGTGTTCACAGGGTACTGAAATCAGATGGCATATTCATCTCGATAACTTTTGGCCAGGTTTCAAGTTTGAACTTTTATGTTCTTGTGTCTTTTCTAACGAGTTCTTTCACTTCGTTGATTCTGATCGATCTTAAATACATGACAGCCACATTTTAGGCGTCCAATATTTAATGCTCCAGATTTTAATTGGTCTGTTGAGTGGACTACCTTTGGGGAAACTTTTCACTATTTTGTCTACGTTTTGAAGAAGGTTAGTCTATATAAATTCTCTTATATTTCCTCATTATAGGAAGGAACAAATGTCAAAATTTTCCTTTCCAAGAAATTCTTGTATGGGAAAAGAGAAGTGTAAACAAATGCATGTGAGAACTGGCAATATATATTTTCTTCTTCTCATGTCAAATTACAAAGAGTTCATCACCTACTCATGAAATAATTATTAGAATGTCAATGTGAGAGTTGAATTCTTTTGATTTGATTTTATTTATATTCTGGTTCTGGTCTGAATTATGCATAGCAATAACAGTTCCATAAGGAATAAGGATTATGATTCATAATATATACTTGTACTCATTATTCTCTATATCTAGTTAATCTATGATAGCTTAACCTTTTAGGGACGGAGATCATCGTACGAGGATACAACTGTGAAGAGGTTTGAAACGCCACCTATTAATCTACTTCATGAAGAGTTAGAAAGTGAAGATTATGTTTTCCGAATCAGTGTTGATGAGTTGAACTGCTAGATTGTTTTTGTAAGAATATTGTTGTCAATTTCAATTTCCCTGCTTCAATTGTAAATTCCTTTTTATTTTGTAAAAGAATGAAATACTTTTGAATGATCTATTTTGATACAGATTTTTGAAAGTGAACTACTATCTTCGGTTGCTATACATGGCAAAGTATTTTTATCATATTAAGTATTTTGAATTAGAATGACAATTTTCGCTATGTATATCAAATCAAATATTAAGGGGAGAGTACTAAATATAATCTAAGTACTGAAGGTTATATAATTTATTGTACTTTATAAATAATTTAACAAATAAATTTAAAACAATTAAAATTTTTTGGAACCGAATAGAAATGCCAAAATAAGTATGCTTTTATTATCTGATATACATTCAAAATTTTTATTTTTAAAACTATATTTTCCTAAGTCTTGTAATTATTTTGTTTGTAATATGTGCTATTATTTGTTCTGTCCTTGATGGAGTAATGATCAACATACAAGTTGAGATAATGATTTATAATTATGAACATACCAATACACCCATGTTGGTTATAATTCTGCATAGTTCCAATATTGGTGTAATTATGCATGTCTATGATTAGAACAATTGGCCTAATAAGTAATAACACTACCTAATATTACATATACATGGAGGGAATTTTTTAAAAATTAAAAAAGGAAAAACAAAGTAATATTAGGAAACGTTAAAGTTATAAAGAAAATAGAAGTTTCAATTAATTTAAAATTAATTAATATATATCTTATTTTTAAAAAATTTAAATTTGTACAATTCCAATAGTTTCACCCATGGTACAAATCTTCTTGAAGTTATTTAAAATTTTGTTTAATGGGCATTCTTGTCAAAAAAATTTCTTGAATATTCAAGGATTAGTTGAGTAGTCGCGACCGAATAAAATTACTTGTAGTTTAGAGCTGTATAATAATCATTTGGATTAAATTTCTGTTAGTCTCTTCCATATATTATTAATATCTTATTTAATAATACTTGAGAGTGTCTTTTATTACTACTCATTTTAAAATTATACCATAAAACAAATTACACATATCTCAAAAAAAATTGGCAAAAAAAAAAAACGACATGCTGAAAATTTTCATATCATGTATGCAAACTCCTTGTATATGATATTAATATATTGGATTTAATTATACAATATATGATTGATTATCAAAGAACAAGAAAAAGACCAAATTTGAATCCATTCATAATGTTTTGCTTTACTTCTATTTATATAAAACTTCGTGTGGTTTGAATTCTATTTATGTATGACCACTTTTAAATTTTCGGAGTTAGCTTTCATAATCTTGGAAGTGTCTACGATTAATTAATTGTGGTGTTAGAACTTAGACGATAGATATTAAATACTCCAATTTTAATAAAATCATTTTATATAAATGAAAATACGACGTCGTTTACATCCTATTTGTGTTTTTGTTTTTGGGAAAAAGAACCTCAACGACCAATGAAATCTTTGTCCACATTGGAGCATTTGACGATCTATGAGATGTGAGAAATGCTCAAAGCTGTGTGATGTGAGGAGTACTATGCCCTTTTCCTTCTTTCCTTCCCCTTTCACACAAATTACTCTATTCGTTGCTTTCTCATGCCACTTCTTCTATAAACGCTTTCTTCAACCTCATCGCCTCGCAATTTCCCCTTCCTCATTTTCTCCGATCACCGGATTCGATTGATTCCTCCTCGATTCAAACCTATCAATACCCCCAAACCCATTGTTTTCTCCCTTTTACATTAGCTTTCTTCTAATTTCTTCGTCGGGATGGACGACTATTTGAGCAGCGACGACGATTATCATTACTCCGATCAGGGGTCCGTCGACGGCTTCGAAAACGACGAACCCGATGTTCAGTTGGTCACTCCCAAGGGTCCCACAACTCTGGTATTCGATTATGTTGGTAGAATTTTTTGTGGGGGTGGGAGGGAACTAGGACACGAGAAATATAATTATTGTAAAAAGTGAATTTTTGTTTGTGGTTCTGGTTTGCTTTTGGCGGTAATCGATAGGTCGTTCCTACAGTTTTGCCTGTTTGGACCGCGTTTGCTGTTCATCGGGGTTCTCTTGATTGTATTAGTTGCGAATTGTTTGTCATCTTTGTGAAGTGCATTATCTTCGTTTTCTAACACAAGTTTGTTTAACTAAAGCTTTGATTTTTTCCCCCGTGGAATGTTTATTTCGCACAAATAATACACGGATGAATTTAGGAATATGCCTATGAGAAGTGGGAACACTGGATGGTGGGTATTGTAGCATTGAATTTGTTGAATTCATGATTTGGAGCTGCAATTTATGTAGGAACTGGGCACACTGAAATGGTTTTAGTCTTATGGGAAGCCCCTTTTGAGCGACTAACATGATTATATTTTGCTACCTATTGGGTGACTGATATAATTATATTTCATTTTTTTACTGTTATGTAAAGGTGGATTTCTTTACATATTTTTTGTACTGATAATGTTTTTCTGAAATTCTTTGGCACATGCAGGTGATTACCAAGGAATCACTTCTAGCTGCACAGGTAAAATGAGAAAAAAATCTAAACCACTAAACAACAGAATCTACAGCATGTATTATTCAGATGATTTTACTTTTAGGTTTTACTGAGATTTCTCAATGCACGTTCATGTAGAAAGACGATTTGCGTAGAGTAATGGAAATGCTATCATTGAGAGAGCACCATGCACGTACCCTGCTTATTTATCATCGTTGGGATGTGGAGAAGCTGTTTGCAGTGTATGTAGACAAGGGAAAAGCTGCCTTGTATGCTGAAGCTGGTGTTAGTGTGGATGAACATTGTGAACTGGACCCATCAGCTCCTCCATCGGTAATGTGTGATATCTGCATAGAGGATGTTCCGTGCCATGAAGCAACAAGAATGGACTGTGGTCACTGTTTTTGCAACAACTGTGAGTATATGTTTGCTATTATTCCTGTGCTATGTTTCGTGTTCTTTTTTTATTTTATTGAAAACCTAGCAAAATCTTTAGCTTTTAAGCAATATTATGAGGTTTTACATGGATCTTGTGGCCAATGATGCTGTTAATTAAGGGTCTAATTCAGCATTTTGATAATCCATAATCAAAATTACTGACACAATCATAATTATAATTGTTTAGTATTTAAACTTGCTTGTGTTTATATAGATGGCATGAAAGTCATTATCATTGATTTTTTTCATTACCTTTTTTCACGATGATGGAAAGCATTCAGATTTCATTCTTAAGTGTTTTCATATTCATGTCTACTTTTACAGGTTGGACAGCACATTTTATTGTCAAGATAAATGAGGGTCAAAGTAAACGCATTAGGTGCATGGCACACAAATGTAATGCTATTTGTGATGAAGCTGTTGTGAGAAATCTAGTCAGTAAAGAACACCCTGATATGGCAGAGAAATTTGATCGGTTTCTTCTTGAATCCTACATTGAAGATAATAAAAGAGTTAAATGGTGTCCTAGCACTCCTCATTGTGGGAATGCTTTACGTGTAGAAGATGATGAATTATGTGAGGTAGAATGTTCGTGTGGTTTACAGTTTTGTTTTAGTTGCTTGTCGGAGACACACTCCCCATGCTCATGTTTGATGTGGGAGCTCTGGGCTAAGAAGTGTCGAGATGAATCAGAAACTGTTAATTGGATTGCAGTTCATACAAAACCTTGTCCAAAATGCCACAAACCAGTGGAGAAGAATGGTGGTTGCAACTTGGTTAGTTGTATCTGTGGCCAAGCATTTTGGTAAGCATTCCCTTCCCTCATCCGGTCATCTTCCTCCTCCCTCTTTAACTTTCTATTTTGTAAGCATTTCTAATTATTTGGCAGGGTAAATTTTTATCAAAAAAGGAAAAAATTATTTGGTAGGGTAAATAATGATCTGGAGTTGAAACCACCTATTACTGTTCCAAAGCTAATATTTGTTGTGTTTTCAAAAAATTTCCCCTCTTTTTGGTGCAGTTGGCTGTGTGGTGGAGCCACTGGCCGGGAGCATACTTGGTCAAGCATAGCTGGCCATAGCTGTGGTCGCTACAAACAACTAGAGAAAACGGCTGAACGGGCGAAGCGAGATCTATATCGGTATATGCATTATCATAATCGTTATAAAGCCCACACAGACTCCTTTAAACTTGAAAGTAAATTAAAAGAGACTATACAAGGGAAGGTTGCTATTTCTGAAGAGAGGGATTCTACGCTCAGAGATTATAGCTGGGTAAATAATGGACTCGCCAGACTTTTCAGATCTAGGCGTGTCCTATCGTATTCATATCCATTTGCATTTTATATGTTTGGAGATGAGCTATTTAAGGATGAAATGTCAGAAGAGCAAAGGGAAATAAAACAGCACTTATTTGAGGATCAGCAGCAGCAGCTTGAGGCAAATGTTGAAAAGCTCTCCAAAATTTTGGAGGAACCCTTTGACCAGTTTACAGATGATAAGGTTATGGAGATAAGGATTCAAGTGATCAATTTGTCAACAATTATCGACAATCTGTGCCAGAAAATGTGAGTGTTTTTTTAAAGAATCTTCTATAAATCTGTTTTATGACCCTGATGGTTGTTAATATCTGATCGTTAATGCAGGTATGAGTGCATTGAGAATGATTTATTGGGTTCTCTTCAATTGGGCATTCACAGTATTGCACCATACAAGTCAAAAGGCATAGAGAGGGCATCCGAACTTTCAGCTTGTTGGAGCCATAAAGCCAATAATACTGGTAAATTTTTAATATAGGGTTTTGTTTGACTTGCAACTGGACTAGACCTTTACGGCTTTACCATTTCCCTTTTTTGATACTTTTCTCATAATTTGAGGATAAAATATGGCATTTGAGTTAGCCAATCAATACTTTTACTTGCTATCGCTATTAAATTATATCTATTGTGTATAGAAAGATGGAGTCATTAAACTGAATTATATCAGTGATATTTATTTGATAGTCATTGCTATGAGTTTTTACTTGCTATACATTTGTGTCTAAGATGGATTCTATATAACAGTAACATTGGTCTTGTCTGTCGAATTGAAACATCTTTTCTGTGTAATTTCATCATATCTACATGTACTGATGTACATAGAAGTATGAATTTGCAAATGTCTCGGTACAGGAGTTTATGGTTTTTGGGAACTGGACAAGTTGATTTTGGCTGTTTGGCTTGCCACCTTGCCCTTATTGGACTAACCTCCCCCCTTAAAAATCTGTCTATGTAAACTGTAAAGTAAAACACCAAAATTAGTAACTATGCAGATGAATAAACATTAGGCTCTTGGTGCTTATTGAAATTCTTTAGTAAAATCATTTGTTTATAAAATATCAATTATTAATTTCTTCCATTTTACTTGGGAAGAATTCTGAATCAATAGTTTGTTGTTGGTTTGTTACTTTCTCATTGTAGTTGTCACTAGTTTAGTAGTTTTCTACAATTTGGCTCTGTTGTTGCCCATTGGAAATGTCACTTGAGTGAGAAAAGATTCTTGTATATATGCAAGTGTAGGTGGAACAGCAAATCATGATCGGCCTTCTGGGTCTGGGAGTTCAGATGAGAGTGTATGGTCTTCTCATAAGCGTGCTAGGAAAGAAGAGGCTGGTGGTGGCCTTTTTGATCTAAACTTGCCAGCAGAGGTTGTGGACAGAAATTGACTCTGAAGGAGACCATATATAATTACAAGTGTACAGGTCTAACAAAATTTGCTTGTCTTTGATGGAATCAATCATTTTGGATATCCTGCTCCTTATATATTTATTTTGGGCTTTCTTTGGTGAGATTTATTCAGAAAGAAATTCAAAATTATTTACTACTAGCTCTTTTGAATTCTTGCAAAATCCTAGTGTTGTATATATAATATAGCCTTTTGGGCATCTATGGCTAATTAATAGAAATGTAAAACTTCTACTTGTGACTAACTCGAGCACCCTCGAGTACTAGTTCCTGGGTTCTTGTAAGGTAGTTCACTCTATTGGTTTTGCCTTCACTAGTTCATTTGGTGCTGCTTTCTCACGATATTCCTTTATAGTTGCTGTCTCTGGCATGATTGCCTGCTCTGAATTGTAGAAATTCTAAGTTATCCGATATATAAAGATAGATCTTGGTTCTTCATTGTCAAGTATAATGCATTCTCTTATTCACTTTCACTGTCCTTTGCACTACCTTATTAGTCATAGACCACTATTATGGATTCCAAGTAATGCAAACATGGAATTACGTGCACAATTCATGTACAGGGGTGTGAGCTTTTAATTTCCCTTTAACATAACGTCTGTTTTAGCATTTGGACGCAGTTGATGCCGATGCCAGTTGGAGAAGTGAGCTTCTTCTCCTTGTTTGGCTCTCAACAAGCAACTTGCCTATCTCCAACAGCACACACAATTGGTGAGTCACAGGTGTGCACAACTGCACAAATTAGTATAGTTTTAAATAGTTGTGTATCATTATGACTTAAAAGTATTCTTAGAGAGACTCAGTTTTAAAAGAAGATTTAGTAGACCAAACCAGTTAGTTATCTAGGACCTTTTCTGTAATTTATGACTTTAGCTGTCTTATGAGTTATGATATAATCTCATTAGTGTTAACCAGAATAGGCAGATACCCAGAAATGTTGTATTTGCTGAAAGCACGTGTTTTTGTTTGGTTTGCCTCTTGTTCCATATAGACGTAGGGTTGTTGGAAGAGGATGAATAATTTTCTCTTACAACTGTGTATAGTTGTTTGGTTGAAAGGGGCGCATACTCATTAAGGAGGCAAGATATGAATGATTGGTTATAATTGATATGTACTTTAAGTGGAAATAAAAATGCATGATTATGCAAAGTGACTATCTTAATTTAAGTGATATGCATGCACTTTGACAAATAGAACTTTATTCATAAGATGTGCACCAAATTTCATCTTTATGATTTGTAATCATATGTTAGCTCCGTTGTTTCACTTTCAACTAATGTGACGTCCAAAATCCCCGTGTCATTAATTTTAAAACAAAAAGTTGCCACATGATGGGGATTGTACTTAGTGAGAAAAGACTTTTTTTTTGTTGTATGGTTTTTTTTATTATCTTGGACCAAGGTATTTATTAGAGCAAAGCCCGAATTTGATTACTAATCTTTGAGTATTGTAAGGTCTGTATTGTAATTTTTAAACACCAAGAGTTGATAAAATGTTTTTCTAAATACTTTTAAAGGTAATACTTGAAATGTGACAATCAAAGCTTATATGGCCAATAATTATTTAGCAAAATTATACTCTTGTTAGATGTTCAAGACACTTTTCCCGTTTGAGCTAAACATAGGCATTAAGCTCCACCACATTTCCAATAAAAATGATTAGAAGCTTCGTATATGTAATTTTTTTAAATATATAATTTAAAATAATCAAAATTAGATATTTAAAAGTTTTAAGTTTTTTAAAAATAAAATACTTATTATTATATTTTAAAATAATAAATTAAATAATGAAAATTTATTTACTTTTATATTTTTTTTAATAACTACTCATATTATATCTATTTTCTCTCTCTCACATTCTCTCATAGATGAAGGAAAAAACCAATATCAGCAACGAGACTATTAAAGGAAAATCAACATGGTGAAGTAAAGAGAGATTATATAATGTGTGTTTAATTCTGTGTTAGAGGGGCCATAATAATTTTTCCCAATGTCTGGAACCCAAAATGACTTTTTGAAGGTAATTTTATATGCATCACTAATTTTCATAGAAGTTGTTTAAAAAAAATCCGTTTTTTTGGGGAAAACAAGTAATAAAGAAGGAGGAAAAAACAGAGAAGTTTCAAACGATGGATCCCAAACACTTTACTCTAGATATGTTTTTTGTCAGTAGCTTGGTCTTCACAAATTGCAATTTACTATGAAATACCAATATTTTATTTTGTTCTACTCTACCATTTGCAAGTATCAATAAATAAATAAACTGTGTCTTAATTATGCATCATCGAATTGTAAAAAAAATATTTAAATAAAAACATCTGATTTAATTTTAATATTTAAAAATGAATTAATGTCCGAACTAGTTTCTTAAAATAACAAATTTGTTTTGTATATTAGAGTCACTTAAAAATATGGGACATTAATATATAAGAAATTATATTTCTTACTGAAACACTCTTATTGAGAAAAAACTATTTTTATTATAGAACTAAATTAATAAAACTTTCATAAAAAAATTAATAAAAACTTAGTAAACTTTTGAATATTGGTAATTTTTTTGTTTTTTTTTAAAATAACAACTAATATATAAGAAAATTATTATTCCCAAAAAACTATTTCTTTTTCTCTTTAATAATTTTAGAAAATTAAAACCAAATAGATTTATCCAAAAAGCCCAAAGACCAGAAGATGCTGTTCTATGCTCTATCATTGGCATTGACTATACTCTTTTTTTAGCCTTTGGGTTTCTAAATGTCTCACTGATCTCAACGTCAAGATTCTGTTTTGCTTTGTTGAAAGAAACTTCGGTCTGATTCTGACAGGTTTAGACTTTACAAAATGTTACTAAAACCTCATTAAATAATTAATTAATTAATTTGATTTCTTTAATAAAAACGATGAATCTATTAAAGTCTCTCTTATATTAAAAAAAACAAAACCTCATTAATTTGATTTCTTTAACAATGATGTCTGTTTGATTTCTGTGACTATACCGAACTTCAAAACCCACTAGCCAGTAGCCACCATGTTTTCTTCCTAAAATTTCTGAAATTTTGTTTTGTCTACTTCTTAATTTGACCTTCCAATACATATTTTTTTTTTACAGTGGAAAGCTCCTAGAAGTTTTAGTTATGTTTTGGCACTAATTCAGAGGTTTTGAAGTTTGTAGAATTTTTGTTGGTTTTGGAATGGTTTATATTATTAAACCCATAAGTATGTCTGTCATTTTCCTGTGAGAAATTAATATTTGTGAGTTGGTCAGAGAGATGTGATTATGTGAAGGAAGCATCTTTTTGTGGTTTCTAATTAATTATTATGGAATCCCAACAATGAGACTACAAAGTGCTTGGTTGACCCTAAAACTAAAAGCCTCATGCCAAACTAGAAACTTCTTGGAATATCATAAATGTCTGTTAGAAGTTACAGAAAGGCATATATATATATATATATATATATATATATATATATATATATATATATATAGTTGGTTTAACTTCTATTGCAAGTACCTAAAATATCATGGCTTAGTGCAACAACATTTTCAAAAGAAAGTAATATAATAAGAGTTTTGCACTAGGTATTTGTTTAATGGTTTGGGTCTACTCGCTCAATTTCACCCAACACGCTTGTTTGGGTTGGCAGATTAGCTCAGGTAAAAAAAAACACTACTTGTTGAGTTGGCGGTTTGATTAATGGATAATTGGTTAAGATTTTATCTGATTGGTTAATAAAACAAAAATAAAATTTTTTTTTTTAAAAAAATGTAATGAAAAAAATTGTTCATAAGTATGATGAATGAATAGCCTAATAGTGGAGGCACTCATAATACATGAAAGGGCACATTTGTGCATGAGTCTTTAATCATTTTTTTTTTTATAGATAACCAAACCACTTCATACATGTTTTTATTAGTTTTTTTATTTCATGATAGGTAATGTAAGAAAAATACATGCATTTTTAAAATTGTATATTATATAATTCCAAATTTGTATGACTTGTCCATGTGCAGCACCTTGTCCAATGAGAAAAAGGCAAGAAACTTCAATTTTTGGCAAAGATTTTGACTATAAAGATTAAAGAAGGATGGCTTAATGTGCAGAATTGGTTGTATCAAATCCAACTTTGTCACCATACATGCATGACACATAAACAGTCGCACAACAATGTGATGGACATGGCTTGTCAGGGAGATTAATACATGTCTAATTTAGTAATTTATGTACAAGTTGAAAGTATAAATAATTTTATCTAATCAATAACTATTTAATTAGCATTGGGTACAGAGAATCTTCTTAGAAGAGATGTTCATTAAGTGAGATTTTAAATGATTTTAAAGGAATTCGAATTCTTGTATATGAGTGAAACAAGAACTTTTGGTGTGTTTGTTACGCATAAAGGGTATAATAGATATTTCACACCTCATTTTTTTTCAACAAATTTGCATCAAATCCTAGAAGGAGAACTGCTTTCCTTCCTGTATCCCTGACATGTGGGACCGTTGCTTTCCTTCCTCTTTTCCCTTTCCATTTCCAGCAAACGAACGAACCATTTCTTCTATATCCTTAACTATTTATATCAATTCACATTAGTCATATTTGTATTCTCTTAGCCATCACTTTCCAGTTCAATTTCTAGAGATTAAAGATTGAGAGATCGATAGAAATGAAGTGCCATCTAGGAGAAATGTCACATTCAATAATAAATCTTACAATACTTGAGAAATTAATAATTATTGCTCGTTCTAATAAATAACCTGATCAAAATTTTTTTAAAAAAATGACAGCTAGAGTCACAAATTAGATTAGATTTGATGAGATTGATATTAGTAGAGAAAGGACATCCCACCAAAACCAGTCTTTTCATATAAACAAAAATTTGACATCCATTTGCATTTGCATTTGCATGGTTTCTTCCTTTGACAATCAACTTTCAGCCCTTTTGAGACTTTGCTTTTTCTTTAAGTGCGCCTTTCCTTTTCATTCATTCATCCCATTCCAACTCACTATTTGATCATTTTCTTGTTTCTCTCTCAATTCTTTTTTTCTTCATCTTTATAAGTTGCTTCCACCCCTCTCATCACTCAATGGAGATTGGAGGGGTCATCCTTTATGTTCCCTTTTTTCACCAAATTTCACCAAAATCAAGAATTCATCATGTTTGGTGAAGCTTGTGGTTCAGTTGTTAAGAGTTGTTGGTAAAAAAAAGAAAATATATATATACATATATATACACACACACTTCACTTAATTAATTTCTCTTAGATTTAGTAATATTACACTTATGTCTCTTCTAATTTACTTTTTTGTCAATAAAGATAATTTTTTGTGCAAAATATATAAGATTGTAATATTATTTTTAATATAATAATAAATGTAGTTAAAGTTATACTAAATTTCAACATGAAAATCTTAATATAACAATAAAATTTAATAGTATCAAATGTGATATTTGAAATTATAGGGGTAATAAATATATTTTTACCAAACTTCACTAAAGATAAGTGAAAAAATTCTAGCAAATTAATAGTTGCTGCTCGCATTGTTTGTAGTCCAATTAGTAGATGAGATTAGTTTGTCTTGTATATTTGTATTAATAATTTGGTAAGGGAATATTAAAAACATTTCTTTAATAAAAGAAATGGTTATTGAATATGGGATATTATACTACATTTCTTTAATTGATGGAATGGAAGACATACTTGATAGTAATTCTAAAGAACAAAAAAAACCATCCTTGAAATGGCATAACATGGCATCATGGTGGCGTGAGTTTTCCTTAAGATTGCCCAAAAAAGAAATTAATTTTGGAATATAAAAGTTCAAAAATTCAATTCCATTAAATTAATCCAAGGGGATAATTATAGACTTGCCTATGAGTAGTGGGTAAGAGGGAGATAAGAAAACAAATTAGAATTCATTTAATAAAAATTATATTTTTCAACGGGGGATTCTCAATATTTTTTTGGTTTTGATGGGTATCCATCATAACGAACCTAATAACTAATCCTTGATATGTCTAAGTTCATTGCTGAGGCGACATTACCAATAAATGACATCCTATTCATATTCTTTCGAGCATTGATTGAATCTAGAAATTCTCAGAGTGGATCTTCTATTAATCTTCTGTAGTTATTAGTGGAGTTAGAAGAAAGATAAAGAAAAAAAAAATTCTTTTTCTTAAATTCCTATCCTGTGGAGGATTCATTTTCATTCTCAAGACTTAAAACTTAAAAGTAGTATTTTAAATCTCAATGAATGTAAAAGTAAAAGTTATTAATTTTCCTCTCACAAATAAAAAATCACATCTTTTACAAGAATGGCGTAGAGAAGAAATCAATCAAGTGCACGAGTGGAACAAACTGCCATCATTTAACTTTGTTTCATTCCAAACGGTGAGGATATCTCTTCTTTTAAACACATTGTAATCAAAAGCTCAAACAACACTAATTTACTTCTTTTAATGCAATGCAAAAAGCCCACCATCACAAAAAGCTTCGAACTTTAATACTCTTGAATCTGCCTTTATTTATCATACATACATGCTCATTCATTAAGTTTTTGCATTATACTCTACTCTTGCTTGTACATATCTCAGTTTGCTTTCCTGTTTCTTGTCCTTTCCTTCGTCTTTTCTTATCCCCAAGTGTTACCATATTCTTCAAAAGCCAATTTTTCTTCTTTTAATGCAAATGCAAAAGACCCCATTTTGCTAATTCTTAAAAGGGTAGTCAAAAAAATCAAATTTTTATGAGCATTATAGATTGTTCTCTTCGTACCTGACACATCCAAAAAGGGACAGTGTGTTTCTGGGTTTGAAATAGATTTAACTTAGAACCCATTTGGTTTGGTCCAGCGTTTCAAAAACTGTCTCTTTGAGAAGTCTCATTCCATGAAAGTGTAGTTTCTGCTCCTGGTCCTGCTCCTGCTTGTAATAAGCAGAGTAATGCCTTTGAATTTAATGTATTTTGGAAGTTTCTTACCGTTTTTGTCAACTTCTGGTGGTGCTATTTGACGCATTTAATGATGTTTTGGTGCATCCTTTGACAGCGTTGAAGTTTTGGAACCCAATTCTGACACAAGACAAAACATCATATGCATCATGAAATAAAGTTGCTACATTCTGGGTTCAACCAATTCAAGTTCATGGACTCAACAATTTCTTCTCTTTCATCTCATAAGCGCTCTCAAAGGTTTTCATTTCAATTTCAACCTTCTTTTCTGAAACAAGTTCTGATCTTCTTAAACCAAATAAACTGAAAAAAGAAGTAATTTTTATGCTTTTAAACTTCTTAAGAAAGAGAATATGAAACTACTATAATGATGCTTATATATGCCTGCCTCCAAAAATCTGACATTTTTTTTTACTGTGAGTGGCAGTGATCCAATGAAAAGAAGAATCAGGGAAGATGGATTATTGGAAAACATCACTGTAGGTTCTTACATAACTAAAATGGTATATATATATATATATATATATATATATATATATATATATATATATATATATCTTGCTGTAGATTTGAATATTTTCTTTGTATTTCACTTTCCCAGATTATGTTTATCTTATAGTATATTTTTCTTTCTTCTGTGTCATAAACAGGAAATGGAGCAACCTATGGAAAGCACTGAATCCAAGAAGAGACAATATCATAACATTGATCTTCAAAGTTCTTTGACTCAAGAGGTACAAATCTCAGCTGAGTTTAGTTTCACTATATGGGAATTCTACTAATAAGTTTGTAAATTGTTATAAGATCAAGGTTTTGTTTCCCCCATAAGCCATTTATCATGCTTTGAAAGGGGAAATTATACGAGTTATTACAATTTACAAGCTTTTTCATGGATACTTGGGAAAAATTAGCAGTTAAGTATTCAGTTTATTCATTAATAATTTTTATGTCTCTGAAGATTCTACGGCTTCAAAAACGATTACATCAACAATTCGTGGTACGATGCGCGTTAGAGAAAGCATGTTATCTGCCATTCTCACAGGATGCTGTACTAGAAAACTCAATTCCAATGGTATATTCTTGTACACTTCCATGGTTTTGACATAGTTTTACTCTGTAAAATCTTGCTTTTGACTCTCTTTCTGTCTCCTACTTTTAGGCTACTAAGGAATTGATTAAGGAAATTGGCGTGTTAGAACTCGAAGTAGTGTACTTGGAGCAGTATCTTCTCTCGTTGTATCGAAAAAGATTTGATCACCAAGTTTTATCAGCTAAGGAAAGAAGATTGGACATAGCTTTAGACAGTAATGAAGGAAGTTCATCAATAACTGGGAAAAGTACTAATACTATTTCTGAGAAAGATATTGGTGTTACTCATTATTCTAGTCTCATATCACCCAGAAATTCAGTTGGGAAGGAATGCAAGAAACAATTGGAACCAGAAGCTGTTTTAGACTCGAGTATTCATCGAAGTCACTCGACACTATCTCAGCGATCAGTTTGCACAATCGAAACTTCTCCGGCCAAAATTCAGGCCAAAGCTGTCGATTCTTTCCATTCTCTACCATTGTCAATGCTAGAGGTAATTAAGTATTAACAACTAACAGGAGCAGTTCTTACTACATTGATCCTTCAAAGATACCACTTTCATCAATTTAATCCTCAAAGGACAATAATTACCATCCTAATTAGTCTCGATGCTTTAAAAAGCACTCGATTAGGTACCGATGTTAACTTTAGTTTGATTGTTAAGTGACTTTCAAGGACTAATTCGATGGTAGTGGTATCTTTTGGAATTGGATTCTCTGAAGTAAAGTTCTGTGATGTTCAGTGAAACTGACCGAACTTCACAGAAAGTGAACTTTAGAGGATCCTGATTTGCATCTTCTAGGGATCAATATGATATCTTTATATTCAGGCCTTTCTAATTGGTGTTTTACTTTTCTTTCCAATTTCATTTCATCAGCAAGCTGAGAGGAATAACTACAATTCCACCTGCCTAGCAGAACATCTTGAAAGTTGCTTTTCTGATATAGTTCCTGAGACACCAAACTGGCTATCTGAAGAGATGATTAGGTGCATATCAAATATATATTGTGAACTTGCAGATCCACCTATTGTTGGTCATGATAATGCTTCCTCCTCCCCTATACCATTCTCTTCATCAGTCTATGAGTTTTCTTCACAAGGCCGGCATAGTAATAAACACATCTCACGGTGGAAGAAGCACTCATCCTTCAATTTAAACTTCAACAACCATTTCCACCACATCAAAGGATCAAAAGAATTGAATGGACCTTATTACTCTATGGTAAAGATTCAGAGGTTGTGCAGAGATAGTGAGAAATTAAAAGAAGTTGAGTACATGCTAAGGAGATTCAGGTGAGCCATCTTTGTACTCCAAGTTTCATTAGTCTAATTCCTATAAGAAAGTAAGAAACAGATTAGAGCTTTATTGAGAAGTTAACTACATTAGTTTTTAGATATGTCCATCAAGTGTAGCATAGATCTTTTAAAGTCTGGTCTTCTTTTCTCATTCTTTAGAAATTAGAGTAAATTAACATTTTGGTCTTTGAAATATGCATTTTGTTTTAATTTAGTCCTTGAAAGATGAAAATGTCAAACTTAATCCCTGAAAGATACAGATTATCTCAATTTGGTCTTTGGGAATCTCAATTAACATAACTAAAAGAAAATTTCACAAGGACTAAACTGAGACAAATTTCATCTTTTAGGGAGTAAATTTGACATTTCCATCTTTTAGGGACCAAAATGTGAATTTATTCTACAAATTTCATCTTTTATCTAGCATAAGTTTTATTTGGTTGATTGTGCTTTATTTTTATGCTTTGTATCAAATACTACTTGCCATGCTATATTAGCATATTATTTAAAGAAACATTCTCCTTTTGTTTCATACTTTCTTGCAGAACACTTGTTTCTCGGTTGGAAGAAGTGAATCCCAGAAACATGGAGCATGAAGAAAAGCTAGCTTTTTGGATCAATGTACACAATGCCCTAGTGATGCATGTAAGGTTTTGAACTTCTAATGTGTTAATTCATTTCTGGTTTTGATCCAAGTCTGTGAGAAACACTTGCCATTTTCTTGTCTGTCATATACAGGCTTTACTAGTTTATGGAATTTCAGCCAATAATGCCAAAAGAATGTCTTCAGTACTCAAGGTTAGTTGGTCCTTATACTAAAACTGAAAAAATCCATTGGTCTGATCTGAAGTCTCTAAATGAAGCTAGTGAATGATTCTGGGATTTCCTTATTCAGGCTGCTTATAACATTGGGGGTCATACTGTAAGTGTAGACCTTATACAGAACTTCATTCTGGGATGCAGATTACCTCGTCCAGGACAAGTAAATCAGAACTTAGACTTTTTCTCATTATTTTTGCATCAAAAGCAAAGTAGCTTAATAAATTACTGTTTTGGTCTCAGAATGATTCCATTTGCTCAATTTAGTCCCTAAAAGACACCTTATGTCGCAGTGGCTGCAGATTTTGTTCCCTTCAAAGACAAAATTTAAAGTCAGAGATGCAAGAAAAGCATATGCAATACACCACCCAGAACCTTTATTAATGTTTGCTCTCAGTTCAGGAAGCCAGTCTGATCCGGCGGTAGACTTTCGCCCTCCTCTCTTAATCACAAGAAAATAAAGATATAATTTGTGTAGTTCTAGTCTTCTAGATCACATAACTGACACATTGTCTATATATGTCTTGAATATAACTTTTATACTCATTCTTGCATATATGAAGTTATAATATTCTCCTTGAATCAAGATTATAACAAATATATGTTTCTCAGATCTCAGCTGTTTGTTACTTTCTCAGGTGCGTTTGTATACACCCAAGAGAGTCTTGGAGGAACTCGAAGCCGCGAAAGAAGAGTATATTCAGTCCACCATCTCTGTAACTAAGGAGCAGAAGATACTTGTTCCGAAGTTAGTGGATTTCTTCGCAAAAAACTCGCGTTTCAGTGTGTCTGGTTTGATGGAGATGGTCAAGACTTACCTACCTGATTCTCAAAGGAAGATTATTCATGAGTTTCAACCAAAGGCAAGCTGGAAAGGCATTGAATTGATCCCTCATAACTTCACTTTCCATTGCTTGCTGTCCAAGGAATTAGCTTGGTGATCCCATGCCTCAGCATAAGAACTTGGAATGACACATGAATCCTAACAGAAAAAATTCTAGCTACTTCTTCTTGGACATGATCAAAATGACTTGATGTTGAAAGGAATTCAAGATTGAAGTTCTCTGTGCTTGCTTAGGAAGCAAGTTTTTGTATCGATACGGCGAAAATGGAAGGGAAAGAGAGGTTTCATTGAAATGTTTCTGTTGTTTGAAAATTATTAACAAAGAAAGGAGGATTTTCAGCAAAGAAAGGAGGATTTTCAGCAAACCCTTACAACAAAATCTTCCAAGTTCCTCCTTCCTTTATATTTGTAGTTCTTTCAATTTAGAGGGTATTATTGGAAGAGAAAATTTTCCAGACAGAAGAAAGGGAAATACCCATTCATTCTTTCCTTTCTTTATCTTTCCTACTCCCAAACATACCCTAAATATTTGTGAACATTGAAGCTTGTAAGTCACTAGTGTTTTTAGAATTTTAGATTAGCATGGTTGTGATTCAATGGTCATTCCTAGTTTATCTGAGGACATTATTTACAAGTGTGTAATAGTGCTTCTTTTTTTATGTTTCTCCCATCCTTTTGAGAATTGTAGATACTTGGTCCAAAAGTGAAAACTGCAATTTCTTGATCCTTCATGCCATCACATGGTAATTTCTGCAGTAAAAACTAATAAGCATGTACTGTGACTACTTCAAATCTGTTTGATGTAAATTTTTCAAGTCTAATATTTACTTACCCAGGTGGATTTTCTGAGTGATTACTAATATTTTCACTTGAAGTTAGCATCTTTTTTATTTTGTTGAATTTTTTTAAAAAAGGACCACCTTAGTCAATCAAGCAAATTGAAAATCAAGAAAACCAAATAAACAAAATCTATTAATGGAGAGGCTTAAGTGACAATAATTTTATTAAACCAATGACCGCAAAAAACAACTCCATCAATATCATATATAAAATTGTATCTTTATCCTGTGTAATAATTTTTATTTTTATTAAATGTATATGTATATACAATATATTTATGCATGGACCATAATAGTCAGGCTGGCATACAAATTTTTTTATTTGAAAAAAAAAAGGAAAGAAAGTGAAATTGATCATAGCCAATACTTATTTGGTTTATATTTATTTTTTGGATTTTATAGAGCATTGATCTCATTAATCCACTAAATGATTTGAAATTTGTGGAAAATTAAATAAAAATAATACTTTTTTATATCAAATGAAACTTTAATTATTGCCTAAAAACACTACTTAGCAAAGCACTTCTTTTTCTTTTATATTTTTGGGGAAAAAAATGAAAAACTCAAGTTTTGTTTGTTATGGAAAACCATGAGAAAAGTGAAGCATAGGGACAAAGATGGGGTTTTCCTAATTTCCTTTTCTATCTGCTTGGAGGGAGAACCAGAATCACTAGAATTCTCACACCAGAGGTAAGAGAGACAAGTCTTTTAGGCTTTAGCGGTTTTGTTGATTAGTGTTTTGGCTAATTGAAGTGGGAATTCAGATAGCCTTTCCCTTTCAAACCCATCAACTCGCTAGAAACCCAAATGGAAGACGATGGAATAGGGTTAGTGTTGGCCAGAGCTACAGAACTTAGATTGAAGATCAGCAATTGTGTCCACACAGCCACGGGCACTCCACACGCGCCTCTCAATGGCCCCTTACCCATGGTGGAACAACCTGATGCAGAGGATGAAGATAAGGAAGAAGAAGGTGATGAAGAAGAAAGGCTGTTGAACATTTGCGATGCCCTGGAATCCTTGGAGACCCAGTTATCTTCCTTGCAGGTTACCCTCAAAGCCAGTTTCTTTATTAGGTTTTTTTTTTTTGGATAAGTCTTTATTAGGGTTTTGGTTGTGATATCTTTTTTTTTTTTTACCATATTTCTTGACATTGCATGGTCTAATTCTGTATATGCATTTTGTTTCCTTTGTCAAATGAGTTGAATTATTACTTCTTTGTTTCTCCAAATGCAAAGAAAAATTCTTTTAGAACAAGAGCTTGAGGGAATATTTGTCATTACAGGGGATGTATATCCTCTTGAGCTCTAGTCAAGTCTTTTTGTTGCAGGAGTCTTTGTTTAAAATCTTGTGAAGTTTTCTTGTGTCCTTGAAGGCTAAATTTCTGCTGCACTTTGCTTGTCAAGGGTACCTTCAGTGACATAATCATAAAGATTTGACCAAGTTTTAAGTTGGACCTACTTCCTTTAGTTAACACGGGAAGAAGTTTCCATTTATATTCACCAAATGTTTCTTGCCATGGAAACGTTATTCTCTTATGGTATTGGTGAATTGAAAAGAGATCTATCTCATTGTAAAATCTATTGACTTAGTGACAGAAAGGGGGTGATTCTGCAATTTCAAATTCAAGTTTCACATCAGGGAGTGTTGTTCAGCAGATTGGTTGGCACTTGACACTATTTATGTATGTTTTTAAATTTCTCAAGAATATTTTCGTGGTAAATTAACATACCCTTTAATCGACGTTTGAGATTTGCATGATTGCTATGGTATGTCTATTAATCCCGTACTATTTAGGATGTCTATATTCGTCATAGTCTACATGTCTTTTTGCATAGATGAACATGATATCACCAACTACATGATTGAGTGTGTCTGTGCAAACACAGTGCATAGATGTTGAAGGAATTGAACCGTTTATCCATATCTATATATAGTTTCTTTTGGTATTCTTTGTTTTATTTGGCATAAGTGATGAGTTGTGCATCAAAATATCTTCTTAAAGTTTCCTGCTGCCATTTTGCTTTAATTATTTGGTAAACCATCAATAATGTTGTTGGCGTTTCGAAGTTGTAGAAATTTTGGTTACATATCTGTCTGAAGGTAGCAAAAATTCTTGATGCTTCAAATATTGAATGTAAAATGATGAAGGGCTTGTTTGCTTCACAGTTCACACATTTCTGCCCTGCAGATATGGATATTCATATTCCGCATGCAACAATAGAACTAGTTATATTATACCTGATAGATTGACTTCAATGGCCCTTTAGATTATCTCCACCATAACTGTAGCAAATTGAACTGCAGATTTGCTTGTTTGAAGAAAAAAAGTATTGTAAATGGCATAAGATGCCTAAATAATTTTTGTTGAAACTTGAAACTCAGTGCATCTGTTCAAATTTGATCACAGATACACTCCAACTGTTGCATTATGATTCAATGAATCAATGGAGATTTTTATTCATCACCTAGCATACCCATTGTCAAATAAAACTTCTTGGAACTGGTGATCAATGGGCCTTCACCTCTAGTTTTTTGTCATCATACTTGAAATAGAATTTTCTTGGATGGTATTTTTGAAACTTCCTTGTTATTCTCTTCTACTTTGTTATTTGAAAGTATGATCTAGATGATGGTTTAGGACTCTTTAACTGTTGCGTGGCAATGCCCAGGTTCTGCAACAACAACAGCAATATGAAAGAGAAGTTGCCCTTGCCGAGATTGAGCAGAGCCGCAAAATGTTAATCGATAAGCTCAAGGAGTATAAAGGTAAGGACTTGGAGGTGATACATGAAGCTTCTACTTTTGCTAGTGAAACGGTGGAGCACAACAATGATCTCCTTCTTCCTCCATATCCAAGCCGTCTTCCCTACACCACGTGTTCCCTGCATAAGTCTGTTTGCAATGGGGTTATTCCAATCGATCCCAAGATTGAAGCAATGAAGAATTTAAGTGAGAAAGAGAAAAAACTTATCGAAAATGGAGCTGAAGATGGAGCTAAAAATTCGAGAAAAGGATTTGGATTGTGTGTAACTTCTGCAGCCAAAACAATGCTCACTGTTGTTGGTGTGGTATCCATAATAAGCTTGTCCGGTTTTGGCCCTAATCTGGGGAAGCTAGGTCCTCGCTTCAACATTCTAGGCAAGCTTCAACGACAAGAAAGTCGGGACGAGAGATCGAAAAATAAATGTCCACCAGGGAGAATTTCGGTGGTAGAAAACGGGGAAGTTCGATGTGTCGTGAAAGAGCGAGTTGAAGTTCCATTTTCAGCAGTTGCTGCAAGACCAGATATCAACTATGGACTTGGCTAGCTATAAGTTATAACTACTCATTCTGTGCCTCATTTCTCTTTCTTTTATTTCCTTGTTACCTTTGTTGATATGCTTGTTTAAATTTTTTGTAGTTAATATTGTAGGTATAAGATCTTTGATTGTTTGAGGAAAGTGGGAGAGATGGTAGATTTTTCATTTCTAGACCTTTTTCCCCTTATTTTATATTATATATTATATAATTTTTGATATAATGATCAGAAAGTAGAGCAAGCAAAAAGTTAATGAGGTTTTCAGATATATCAATACACACAAGAACCTCACAAATGTGGTTAACAGATATACCATTGCCATTTTTCTATGCTGCCTCCTTTTAGCTAGATCAAAATATGAATTAATTGGTGCGTGTTTAAGTCGGATAAAATATCGTTTTATTATAAAATCCATTTGAAAAACAATTAATATTTAACTCTTGTGCGACATATTATATTTTTATTCTAAGATCAATATTATCAAATGAGTTATTTATTAACTCATCAGCAAAGCTTTAAACAAGTTGCGCTCGTGGCCTAATGGATAAGGCGCCTGACTTCTAATCAGGCGATTGTGGGTTCGAGTCCCACCGGGCGTGCGTTTTTATTTTTTTATTTTAAAAATGTTTCATTTATTTGTTTATTCACCATCTAAATAATTTTATAATATTTAAATGAATCATGATTTGATTTCAATTTTCAACTATAACATAATATTTAGGAAAATGTACAATTTAACCCCTTTAAATTATATCTTAATAACAAAGGAGGTATTAAATGTACTTTCATCGAAGTTTTCTTTGTATGAGGATTGAAGTATGAATATAAATTAGATAATTTTTTTGTTGGGAGAACACTATTTTCGTCATAGGACCTCAACTAACTTAAACAAAATTACCTCCAATAGAAGAATATTTGTGGCCTTTGAGAAATTCAAAAAAAAAGGTATGTTATTTTTAAAAATTAAAATAATTTAAATTACTTTTACAACTTTGTGGCATATGTAATTTTGATGGCCTATTTCTCAGGAAGGTTGAACTGGGGGAAAGATGTTGGAGCAAGCAGCCAGCAAATGAAACAAATATATGAATCCAACAAAAAAATAAACAAAGCCAAAAATCTATCTAAATTTTAGGGTATATGTATCAATTGTTTCGCTATATTTTTAGTTTGTAAATAATCTTTTTCACTTAAATTTCGCTATATTCTTTATATGATTTTAATATTAATTATGATGTGAAATTATATTTATAAATGTTATTTGTTAATTTTATCACAATTATAATGACATCGCTACAAAATAAAAAATATTATCGTAGTTAAATTAATAAAAAAATTAGTTAACTATATAATTTCACATTGCTTACATAATTGGGGAGAGAAAGTAAAATTTAAGTAGATCAAAAATATTTTTTGCATGAATAAAATAAAATGAAATGAAGAAGAGTTAGTCGAATATGGTGTGTTCATGGCTGACGCAATAGGAGGTCAAATCCCGTTTCGCCGCAAACAGCACCCTGTTTCATCACTTTCCCAGCACATGGTTTCCTCTAATCCAAGCAATTTGATGACCTTGACCATCATTCAATGCCTTCCCATCATCTTCAAGGGCCATTTTCATCCTCCTTAAATCTCACTCCCAACCTTAAACCCTACCATTCCCAATCCCAATCATCACACACATTTTCCACAAGCTTAACTAGATGAGCGCCTCCGAGCCAGAGGGAATATGCTTCACCGAAGAGCAGGAAGCTCTTGTGGTCAAGTCTTGGGCCGTAATGAAGAAGAATTCCGGAGAGTTAGGTCTCAAGTTCTTCCTCAAGTAAGATTACCATGACATTATCCCTAATTTTCAGATTTCTTCTTCGGTTCATTTTCTTTTTTACCTAATTATTATATTGGTTCCTTAATTTCTAGAATATTTGAGATTGCTCCATCAGCTCAGAAATTGTTCTCCTTCCTCAAAGATTCAAAAGTCCCTTTGGAACAAAACCCAAAGCTCAAGCCTCATGCTGTCACTGTCTTTGTCATGGTAATCAATGCTTCCTCTGTTTTTTTTTTTTTTTTGCCATTAACTTTGGAAGTTATTTCATCTTATTTATGGAAAAGTGAAGTCACTCTTTCACTATTACTAACGTTGATGAAATTATTGTAGACATGTGAATCAGCAGTTCAGCTGCGGAAGGCTGGTAAAGTGACAGTGAGGGAATCAAGCTTGAAAAAATTAGGTGCTGTCCATTTCAGAACTGGTGTGGTGGACGAGCATTTTGAGGTATGTATAGTGTATATATCTTTGAGAGTCTAGATTATTGATTGTGGAAAATAAGATTCATGTATAAATAAGCTATACTTTTGGTTTGGTTTGGTTTGTGAAGGTCACAAAGTTTGCACTGTTGGAAACCTTAAAAGAAGCAGTTCCAGAAATGTGGTCACCAGAAATGAAGAATGCATGGGGACAAGCTTATGATCAGCTTGTTGTCGCCATCAAAACTGAAATGAAACCTTCCTCTTAATTACACTCTTTCCCTCTTATGTTCAACAGAAGTTGATACTTGATAATGATATAGTGCCATCTTAATTTTAAGTTTAGTGTTCTGCATTTATGAATGTATGTGTGTAATTTTCTTTAGTATGAGTATGCATTATGTTGCTGTACATGTTACTATAGTCTATAATACCAGGTTTAATGGGAATGAATTATTTTAGCTTTTGTCAATACTAGAGGAAATAAAAGATCAAATTTCATTTAGCTGCTTAACTTATTATTCAATTGTGACCGTCCATTTTGATCATGATTTCAATATCAAGTGAGATTAATCATTCAGATTGAAGTTAGTTAAGCGTATTTGCTCTTATGTTCCCTCATTATTCATTGATTATTCTAATTTCAGAGGAAGAATTGAACTCAACGCTTTTTGCTTTTTGGATCAATGTGTTTTTTTTTCTGAACACAAATAGACAAAACACTATGTGCATTTCATGTATTCTCACAATTCCCAAACAAATTTTACATAATATCTTTTATATATTAAACATACTTTTTATCATACTTTTTTTCTCTCTTAATTTTTTTCTCTATCTCTCTCCTCACTTTTCTTCACAATATTTTTCTTTATTCTACAGTACTTTATTTTAAGGTATTTTTTTTAGAGTACTTTACATCCGTGCATTTATATCAAGTGTGTCCCTAATTTAGAGTTAATCTTTGCTTGTGTATTCCTCATTAAAAACCCACACACACTCATTTTCGCGAGGCTTAAGAAACCACAATAAGGGCCTTTTAGATCAAAGCCTTATTTTTTTTTTCATTACAAACCCATTAAAATCTTCAACATACATCCCATAAAAAAAAAATCTTCAACACATATATGATTAATGATTTACATATATACAATACAATGTATACATTTAATCCAAGCAAGATAATTCAAACCACGGCATGTATTAAATAAAGCATATATATCTTGAAAAATTAACTTAAAGTGTAAAGTTGTTAAAATAGGAGAGAAATAAATAAGAGATTAACCTTAAATGAATTACGATTTAATTTTTTTTCTCTCATACTTCACATTTTTATATCTTGGAGGATTTATTTATTTTGGTTATGGAGGGTTAATAATAAGTCAATATTGCAGAAATAGTAATCCCAAAAATGGAGGTAGATTAAAAAGAAATTAGGATCCACTTTAGTGTTCTTTTTTTTTCTTCTTCTTCTTCTTGTTCTTCCTTTGTCTCACTGCTTCACCATAAATCCGAAGAAGATGAGCAGGTCAGAGGGAATATGGTTCAGCGAAGAGCAAGAAAGTCTAGTGGTAAAGTCATGAGCCGCAATGAAGAAGAATTCTGGAGAGTTAGGTCTCAAGTTCTTCCTCAGGTAATTAAGATAAATCATAATGATGATGATGATCCTTAATTATTAGAATTCTTGGTTTGATTTTGCTTTTGCTTTTGTTTGAATATTTCTGTAGAGTATTTGAGATTGCCCCATCAGCTCAGAAATTGTTCTCCTACGTCAGAGATTCAGAATTCCCTTTGGAACAAAACCCAAAGCTCAAGACTCATGCTGTCACTGTTTTTGTCATGGTAATGTAAAAGATTGATATTATCAAAATCAATTTTTATGAATAAAATTATAAAATTGTGAGATGTATTAATAAGATCGAGATCTTAAGAACTTTAGTGTATATATAATTTGCAGACATGTGAATCAGCGGTTCAATTGCGGAAGGCTGGTAAAGTGACAGTGAGAGAATCAAGCTTGAAAAGATTAGGTTCTGTTCATTTCAAAAACGGTGTGTTGGACGAGCATTTTGAGGTATGTATTGTAATTTGTAATTAATAGCCATAGATGGAAATTTATATATGTTTGGGAGTCTAAAATTAAGATTAATTCATGTGTATATAATAAGGTCACAAAATTTGCACTATTGGAAACCATAAAAGAAGCAGTTCCAGAAATGTGGTCACCAGAAATGAAGAATGCGTGGGCACAAGCTTATGATCATCTTGTTGCTGCCATGAAATCTGAAATGAAACCTTCCTCTTAACTTCAATGGCCTTCTGTAATTTTCTCTTCTATGACTATGCGTTATATTGCTACTGTACATGTTAACAATATATACTTGAAGATAATGCAGATCAAATTTCAGGTAGTAGCTCCTGTTGATTGTGATGGTGATGGTAAGGGTATGTTTGGCAGAAATGGAAAAGAGAATGAGAATGGGAATAGATTTATTGTGTTTGGTAGTAAAATTTGAAAATGGGAATATATTAAAATTAATATTTTTTCTCTTATATTAAAATATTAAAAAAACTACGATTATACCAAATCAAAGGACATAATAGACATTTCATATGTTAATTTTTTTTAATAATTTTGTACTAAGACACTTTCCATCATTTTCTCTCACACTAAATCTGGATATCGTACCCTAAAAACATCATAATTTTATTCTTTTTTTTTTGTAATTACAATTTTATTCTTCTAAGAGAATTATTTTCGCTTTTCAATCCACTATTTTACAGGAAAAGAAAGTGATAGATATGGGATGGATGCATGTGTAACTGTTTCTATCTCTTTCTACTTTAGTTTGTTGTTGTTCTATATATCTCGATATTTTCATTCATAAAAAAATAAACTTAAGATGCATCATAGTAATTTTTCAGAGCATTGATAATCTCTAAAAGGATTAGATTTGTATGCAATTACTTATATCTTTATTATAAAATTTTTTTATCATAACCAAAAATGTAAATTTTTTTAAATAATCAATTATAGGAGAGATGCATTATATAAATCATATACATGTTAATTTCTAATTAGAAAATTTGCCCTTAAATTTTTTTCCTCTCTAAAATAAGAGGGAGAGTATAGTTCTTTGCATTGTATTCCCACAGTGTATCAGTTTGCTAATTAGTGCCAAATTCTGATTAAAGTTTTTTCTAATTAATTAAAAAGATTTTTAACTTTAAAAATTATTATTTTTTATAATTTTTTGCAAATTTTAAAACATAAAATATTCCATCAACCAATTAAAATAAATTCTAATCAGCACACTAATTAGCAAAATAGTTTAAGCAAACTAGAGAAGAAGATAAGCAATTAAGCATAGTTTAGTTAATTTCAAATGTGAACAGCATCAAGCACGTGACATCAAGGACCCCACAATCCCACCAATGAGAACCGTTGGATCTCCCAACACAGCAGACACAACGAACTGCACAGCCATACCCGCCATTTCACAGCACTTCCTCACCTTCCCTTTACTGCTTCTGCTACTTCCATGGCTACTCTGAAGCGTATTCTTCAAGCTAGGAATCCCATTCTCCAATCTCCTCCCTTTCTTGCTCCCCATATGAATCTCCGGCCAACTCTCCACCACCATCTCCCTCACACACGCCACATGTAGATTGTAGCTCTTGCACGCCGATCTGTAACTCCAGCTTCTCCCCTTTCTCCCGCATCGGTGACACGCCGAGCTCACCTTCCGATACAGATTCAGCTTCACTTCGCCGTCGTCCAGCACCATCGGGAGCTTCGCGCAGCAGGGATGGAGGTCGAATCCGCATTCCGTACAGTGGTACACGAACCCTAATATGCCCTTCTCGCACGCGTTGCAGTATCGGGGCGTGTCTCCGGGTGGGCGGGAGAAGAATTGGAACGAACATTTTGGGTAGAATGGGTGGAAGATCGAAGGGGATGGTATGGCGCAGTGCATGTGAAGGTCGAAGTCGCAGGTGGAGCATTTGTAACGCGAGCCGATCCCTACTTCCTTGCAGCCATCGCATTTGAATGGGAATTGTGAGTATTCGAAACTCAGCTTGTGTTTTGGGTGACTGAAATGGGATATCTCACTGTTTTTCATGCTTGTGTTTGTGGTTTTCTGATATTTGTTTGAGGAATACATTAAGGAAACCAAAGGGTGGTTGTGGTTTATATATGAAGGTTTGGTCCAGATTTTGGTTGTTTGATGGTTAATTAGAGCTGATTTGGAAGTCTAGAAAGTTGGGGATTAGGATTTAAAATTGGCTTAGGATTGAAGCAATTATTGGAAGGGACTTGTTCCTGCGGAAATGTTGGTGAATACTAAATAGTGTTCATGAGAATCCCTGCTTCAAGAAGAAGGCAAGGAGATAAAGCATAAGGTATATTAGGTCATAGATGTCCCACGGAAGAATATATACCAATTTTTACTTTACATGATCTTCTATGAAGTTTTGTTAATCTGCAACCCGTTGCACAAGTTTTGATTTGCACTGTAATTAAGAATTGATTATTATGCAGATCATGCAAGGGATAGTTTCTTTTCTTCATTTTAAAGAAGCAATTGAAGATGATGGGGAATATTAAGAAATGACATGCATGCAACCACTGTAATTTAAGTATTGGAACAGAGAAAACACACACACACAAGGGAATAAATTCCATTTCTTAAATAGTAATTCTCTAAACTTTATATCTATCTGCTTTTGGGATAGAAATTCTAGTTTAGTTTGTCTTAGGATATGCCCATAACCCGGAAGCATATCTGAGTAACTGATTCTTGGATAGGTTAAGGCACATCTGTTGACATTTATAGCATAGTAAGTTGAATTGAGCATCTAGGATAGGGGATTTTCTAAGCAAAGCATCAGCATTACCATTTCAATAAAGCCAAAGTTGCATAATGGGGGTCATAATACATGTTCAAATTCTAGCTAAGCTAATTTGTTGGGTTTAAGTCGGAAGAAATTCTTCGTGAAAGCCTCTGCCTGCCTTTAACCAAAGTGAATTAAGTAAGAAAATTGATTCAAACACAATCTAGTTGTAATATAGAAGATAGATGCTGCAATATAATGGTTGCATAATTCAAACACCAAAGTTGCATAATGGTGTAAGGTGTCTGTAGGAGATGTTTCAAAGTGGGCGAGGTGAATGATTTGTGGAGAATCAATACTCAATAGTATTGCCTATTTTTAAAAGGACAAGAAGGTTAGGAGAATCAAGCAACCAAGGTGGACAATAAGGTCCAGGTACCACTTTTCTTTTTCCCATCTTTTCTTTATTCTGTTTTAAATTTCTTGACCATTTTTCTTTTTGTTTCTTTTGGTACAGAAACAGTAACATCAGGAATCTTCCAGTTAGTACATGTCATTTGTATGATTATTTTCTCCATCTAAATCTTCTGCAGAATTTGTACTTGCAACTTCAAGTGATTGAAGTGAAAAGTTGTTCTCTGCTCTAACTCACCTGTACTGATCTCTGCTCTATCTTTATGAAGAATGAAATCATTCCTTCCTACTTCCTTTTATCCTTCTAACTTTTCTCTGTCAGCTGCACTACAAGATTAATTCCTTTGATTTAAAATGGCCACGGTTAGAAAGAAATAAGGGGGAAATATTAGAAAACCGAGTTAGAAAATTTCCTTGAACCTTACATAATATAATGTCCGCATCAATTTGCTTGACAAATGTAAAAATTATAAAAGTATATTAACAATTTAGACCCTAAACTATTTAGGTTTATTGAGCTTTTGTATCAAAAATTAGAAAATGCACAAGTTGGTATTCGAAAATAATTAGCTATTACAAGTTTAGTCTTTGTGGCACTCCTGAATCTATTGATAAAAAAGATATGCAGCAATTTGATTATTTTGAAGGATTGCTCATTTTAAAAACTAAATTATTAGTTCATTCAAAATACAAATTGGTGTTTGCAGTTTAAGCTCCAAAGTTGGCTGCGTCTCTCACTTTTCTCATCCTCTCTTTGGAGGTATGGAGGCTGAGAAGAAAGAATCTAGTAAGAATGAAAAAGGGGATTGGATAAGAAGGAATTTCATTAAAGCAGAAAAAAGGATCAAACATACTGCAAGGAAGTGAAATAGGTATCACCCCGTTGCTCCTTTATCCAGTTCATTCTAGAATGATAAGAAAATAAAGTTTTTTAAAGGAACCAAAAGAAAAGGGAAGAAGAAGACCAAGAAGTATTGTGGAATGAAAATTGAAAAACATCATAAATTCACAATACTTGCTGCCTCTTTTGTCCAAGCATCTGCTACCAATCTTGTGTTTCAATTATACTAGCAATGTCAACTTCAGCAAATTAATTGACAAATGACTAGCAGTATTGTGACTTATGAGAATAGCTTTCTCTCTCTGGAAGAAAACTTCACTGAATTAGCAATGTCCATGGCAAAGTTCATCATATATTTGTTAGTAGTGCACAACTCTGATATTGCCATATAAATGAAGTCTAATTTGATTATGTACCTAAAATTTCTCTTAATTTATTGTCTTCTCAATGAAAATCTCTACAAGATTGTCCTTTCTTGTGACTCCAACTAAAATCTAATATGTTTGGCAATATGATGATTTAAATGTTATTGGCTTACATGGTGGTAAGTGGTAACATCACATAAACCCAGTGTTGTAAGACTGGACTTGACTAAATTCCCGTCGGTGCCACGTGTAATGTTTTAAGTTAAAAGGAAAATTTCATGCCAAAAATATAATGAACTGCATATAAATTTTTTTTATAAAATATTTAGAAACTAATTTTAATAATACAGGACTAAACTGAATCAAATAAAAGTTTTCCTTCAGCCAAAACAATAATTTACTCCTTTCATTTTGATATATCATATACGTGGTTCCACATTCACAGTTCAGACTTCAGCTGCTGGAGAAAGCCGTAGTAGTTGATGGCGTTACAAAAGATGCCATTTTTCTGCTGAGTTCACTCTCCAATCAATGGCGGTTCACCTCTTTATTCGTTTTCCCATCGCAATACGAACTCGCAAATCCTTGTCTCTCTTCTTTTCCCCTTTCTCCTCTTCTCCTTCTTCACCATCTTCCGATGAGGAAAGTGTGGTAACCACCGTCGTCTCGATCCTCTCCCACCACCGTTCCAAGTCCCGTTGGAGCCGCCTCCGTTCTCTCTACCCCAATGGCTTTAACCCCACCGACTTTTCCAAAATCACCCTTCAACTCAAGAACAAACCCCATCTCGCACTCCAATTCTTCCGCTATACCAAATCTCTCTGCAATCACAATCTTTCCTCTTACTCCACAATCGTACACATTCTCGCTCGTGGTCGTCTCAAATCGCATGCCCAGGAAGTTATTCGGACCGCCATTCGTGCTTCCAAATTGCAGGACAACGATGACGAACACCATCTAGGGTCGGCTCCATTAAAGGTATTTTCGAATCTCGTGAAGACTTACAAAGATTGTGGGTCGGCTCCGTTTGTGTTTGATTTGTTGATCAAAGCTTGTTTGGAATCAAAAAAAGTTGAGCCTTCAATTGAAATCATGAGATTGTTACAGTCCCGTGGGATTAACCTGAAAGTCAGTACGTTGAATTCTTTGATTTATTGCGTTTGTCAATGTCGTGGGGTTGATGCAGGATATGAAATTTACAGAGAGGCTTTTGGGTTAGATGAAGTTAGCAAGAAAGATATGAAAAGGGGTCTTAGAGTTATCCCCAATGTGTATACTTTTAATGCATTAATGGTGGGGTTTTATCAAAATGGTTCGTTTGAAAAGGTGAAGGAGATATGGGATGAAATGGGTGAACTGAACTGTGCTCCGAATGCTTATAGCTATACTGTATTGATGGCTGCATTTTGTGAGGAAGGGAGGTTGGAAGATGCAGAGAAGTTGTGGGTAGAAATGAGAAATGAGGAAATGGAGCCTGATGTGGTGAGTTATAACACCTTAATTAGTGGTTTTTGCAAGACTGGAAATGTTAGAAGGGCTGAAGAATTTTTCAGAGAAATGGAAGTGGGTGGTATTGAAAGTACTGCTACAACATATGAGCATCTCATCAAGGGATATTTTGATATTGGCGATATTGATTCAGCTATTCTTGTTTACAAGGATATGTGTAGGAAAGCTTTTAAGCCAGAGGCCTTAACCCTTGATATGATGATTAGGTTACTTTGTGATAAGTTGAGAGTTCATGAAGCTCTGGAGTTTCTCAGATATGCAATGGATAAGTTTGATTTGTTTCCCAAAGAAAAGAGTTATGAGGCCTTGATAAAGGGGTTATGTTATGAGGGGAAGATGGAAGAAGCGTTGAAGCTTCAGGTCGAGATGGTGGGAAAAGGGTTTCGACCGAATGTGGATATATATAATGCTTTCATTGATGGGTATATCAGACATGGGAATGAGGAAATGGCAGAAGCTTTAAGGAAAGAAATGTTGCAAACTCAGATACAGAGCTAAGAGAATATTGATAATGTTGTTTTTTGTCTTGTACGAGAATATCAACAAGGATGAGCATGGTGATTAATCCCTCAACCTCAAGTATTGCGTGATCCATTGTTGGGGATGACCCTCCCACCGGATGACATTCCATTCTCATTCCTCTAGAGATTGAACCGAAAAGTGATAATTAAGGGCACACCAACTCTTTACGATCATCACTATGGTGAATAATGATGGTTTTTTTCTTCAAAAGTGAAAAATGGGCAACTTTTCATACAGAATAGTGCACTGCAGCCTTCCATTATTTATGGACTTCGTGGGGGGAAACAGACTGTATGCACCATAACGATTATTCCTTTATAATGAAGGCTGTTTAGGTTTAGATAATTGGCCTTGAGAGACTGAGCTCTTCAAAGATTTACCTGCCATTATAACAAAAGCTACTGATTGAAGAAACTATGGTTAGTATAGTTCCTAAGATTTGTGCTGTTTTTGCTTCTTATGCAGTTAATTAGAGTTGCTTGTTTAATATTCCCACAATATATTTTGGATTTCCAAGCAGGAAATTTTGAGTATATCCTGGGACTAAAATTTATCATGGGTTTTCATACAGTTGAAGAAATTCCTGATGCGGGCTGGTCTATTGTTCTTAAATGCTTGAAGAATAGATCAAGGAGTGGAAAAAGAAGTAGAACACTTCAGTCATTTTTAACAATGGCAGAAAGGTTTCTGAGGTTTGTTACTGTGGCCAGAAGGAGGTCTCCAGAAATGAAGTGATCTGAATGGTTATCCTTAAATGCTTGGCTTCCTCATCCGGAGCAGTGTTTCTTGCTGGTTTTCAAGGATGGTCGTACCAACCTTGTGCGAGAAAATTTCATGAACGATGTTCGTTTGCAAGTAATGGGCATGGATATTCAAAATCTTATTAGTTTGGTCAATAGTGTTGATTTCCTTAAGTTGTCTTCTAGTTATAATTTAGGGAACTATGTTAGTAGCAACTGTCTTTTGTTCTCTGGTGTTGGTTGGTTTTGTTGTTAATTCAGTTTGGCTTGTATCCAAAAAAAAAAAAATTATCATGGGGCGGCATAAGCGGACCATCTAATTGAAGGTACAGTGACTTGATGGTATTTTGCATTCTTAGTGATGAGAATCAATTTGCAATCAGCAGAGCTGTAGGTCATTAGGCACTTCACTTGTAATTTGTAAACGTCTAGCAGTTTGGAAATTGGAATATAAAGGAAATAAAGGAATTTAAAAGATGGGAGAGAGTTGGCTGAGACATTGTGCTTTATTGTAAATTTTGTTTAAAAATCAATATAATTTGGTTGACGTGGCATTGATAGAGGATGCCATTATTTTTGTAATCGTCCAATTAAACTACTTCCATTAGGTCATTAAAACAATTATCGCACACCAAATGAAATTGTTTGACGTGGCATTGATAGAGGATCGCAAGAGTAATAACAAGTATATCACTACAATATGCCAAGTCTGAAATATGGTACTAAATGAACCGAATACAGAAACACGATCTAACAGCAGCCGATGCGTCGCAATTCACCAAGAAGTTCTTCATATGCTTATCACTCGAAAATATGATACAATAAAAGGTCCAATAGCCACATAATCAAATTCGCCACCAAACCAAATTTAAATGGACATAGTTCAAAAGATATGGTAGCCGCAAGATTTAAAGGGCTATACTAGAAAACAGTAAATCAAATGTACTACTGCAAAAATTTCTTCCAGAACCCAAGTCCATTCTTCTCCGCCAGACCAACTGAACCTGTTGAAACAGAATTTCATATAAAATATGCTCAAAAAATAACCATGGTTCTCAGTAGCAGGAAGAAGAAAAAGAGTATACGCATCATACATAATAGTTTATAAAGAAACAATAGCTAGACCTCTGAACAATCATCGGCCTTTCAAGAACTCAATTTTATTCTTCTCTGATGTTTAGGCTTAGGAGACAAGCCCGAAGTTAAGAGCAAGATAAATGTCATAACTCATAACTCATAAGAAGTTTATCAAAATAAAACAAATAAATGCCATAAACAACCGACAAATAAAAGCCATATACTTTGAAGACGATATGCCAGTATTCAAGAACAATAAAGCAGCTGTAAGACATTAAAGGCCACGATAAAGAGTGAAGTCTGAAGACAGAGCACGGGTACAGAAATACAAGATTAAAGGTCTATTTGACTAAATTGTGGGTTTCTACTTGTTTTGAAATTATTTTTTTCAAATGAAATTTCAAAAAATGTGATGTGAAAATGGTAGGAACCCAAGTGGGCATTAATGTGCTGGACAGAATGCTATCAAAAAATGGAAGCAATTATAAACTCTTTCATGGATATTTGAAAAGTAGTTTGTGTTTTGCAATTTCTTTTAGAAAAGAACACTTTTGACTATTAAATTACGGAGGAGGGCAAGTATTTTTTTAAAAGATAGGTTAATAAAAAGAGCTGACTACAGTAATGAATGATTTTAAGTAGGAATACAATTGTCTGCAAAGAAATAGTATTCTATTTCTCATTCTTAGGAAAAGTTCCAGTTTTATACTTTCTTTTCACATCAGAAATGCAAGAGCACTAAATGCAGCTATTAGCGTGTACAACATACCACCAAAGCTTAGTAAATTTACACATGTAGATGCATTATCAATACATGCTTAATGCATCTTTAGAAAAAATTACAAGGTATAACCGCCCGCTTCGAGGTCCCAATGTACATGCCATTTACTGATCTTATTATTTAAAGAGAACAAGCAATCATTTTAGTAACTTAGTTTGCAATAAGTGAATTGTAGAAATCATAAGTATCACGAAGTGTGAAAGCAATCATATAAACCCAATCAAGAAGAATGTTCTTCCTTATAACAAGCTCATGATCTCATATGTACTTTTCAATACTCATCCAGTTACTGCTATGGTATGGGAAAATATGATGGAAAGCCAGGGTGCAGAAGAACAGAAGAACAAATATAGCATGTGGCTGATAGGGTTTTTACTTCCTTTTAGAAGGAAGTTTGTTAGAGTTGTTACGAGGAGAGAAGGCAAGGATTTATGTGGCAAGGTTCAAGACTTCCAGTGGAGTCCTCTAATGGTCTCTAACTGCTAGAATTTTCTTCTCCTCGATTGTGTTTGGTTCTCATTTTCAGGTTTAAGTTTTTCTTTATATACAACATGCTTCAATTGGATCTCGAATTTTGTTTCAACAGGATCCCCTCTGGGAACACCATTAAAATCATATCAGGTACAAATGACTGTTAAGAACATGATTGAAAATTTAAAAATTCGCTCCATAACAATTTATCTCTCAAGCCCTACTTTTAGTAAGCATACTTTCTAACTCTCTCCAACCTTCTCATGTGCCAAACAAAAACACTCTCCTCTATTAACTTCCATATGATTCATCAATACAAAAAAAAAAATTGAATACAATGCAGGAAGATCAGGGTTTAATTGCAAAATCAAGAAAACCAATAAATAAAGAATCCTCCATCATATGTCAGACGAACGATAAATATCAAAACAGGAGATTCATATTCCCGTGTAATTCACAAAGTTTCAATAAATTTACAATAACTATAATAAACTAATTTGGTGGGTTACCTGGCAAGGAGTGTGGGATCAGAATCTAGAGCTCAAGCTTGAGCTCCTCTTTCTCACCGACGAGATAGTGAAGGATATAGGGGGTGACTCGAACGAAAACAACCCAACCGCCGAACATAGCGACATGAGACTTGAGCTGCTTCAGCGCTGCAGCCTTGTCTGGCTTACGCATGAACATTCCTGGAAACATGGCTTCTCCGATGCAATTAGAACGCTCTCTCACAAAATGCTTAAACCCTAGATGCTGAGTGTGAGGGAGAAGCCGCGAAAGAAAGAAAGAAAGGAAGGGTTCGATACACACGTGCCGCCTTGTGTGTATGTATATAGTATACTGTATACGTGTAACGTGCAGTGGCTGTGGTTCTGGTTCATCAGACTATTGGGCCTAAAGCCCAGGAGGCTTCTGCCCAGTAAGGAGCCCACAAATAGTTCTCCCGTTATGTGTTGAAGCCCCAATGCTATGTTGGGGCTTGAAACTAATCAAATATTATTGTATGGAAATATATAATTAACTCATTTGAAAATATATAAATTATAGTTTTACTCATTGAAAGATTTCATTTGTCTCTATTTAGCTCTTAAATCATAAAAATATTAATTTTACTATTTAAAAGATTACATTTATCTGAATTTAGCCTCTTAATCATAAAAATATTAAATTTAATCCTTCAAAATTGCTCTGTATCACAATTTTGTCACTGCTATAAAAGGCAAAAATATGAAACATAAAGATAAAATTATTATACAACACATCTTTCAATAACTTTTTTTAAAGACTAAATTTGATATTATCGTAATTTAAGAATTAAATATAATATTTTTATTATTTTCTCAAGAAGGTTGTTTTTTTAATCTTATTTACAATATCACATACAAAATGAATTAGAGCAAATCCTCTGTTTTATGCATTATATGATGTTTGATTAGCCACGGTTAGAACCGTAGCTAACTAGACAACACAAAAAATGAAGTCGAGAAGATGTACGCACAAAAAGAATCATGAGTGGTACCCCTAAGAAAGGTGGTATTTATGATAGGAATGGTTGAGAAGTACAAGAGGAGAAAGGATGGTTTGAGCAAAGATTTGGCGAAACATGAAGACAAGTTCAGAGAAGATGTGGACAAACAGGCTTAGTGGTTACAGGTAGAGGGATCGATGCTCTATGTGATGTTGCTTCTTTGTCTGGGTGTCATCAAAGGAACGGCTATGTGTCCTATAAATGTGTATGTTTTTTTAATTGAAAAGATGATGGAATGGGAATGAGAATGAAAAAAGACGAGAGAATGAAAATGTCATGTCAATATGATATAAAAAGAATATAAGTGAGTAAAATGACCATTTTGTCCTTACATTAAAAGTAATAATAGAATAAAAGTGAGTAAAAAAAATAAAAACATAATTTCATCACATTAAAAAAAAGTGAGGTTTTTTTGTTAAAAAAAAAAGAGGGAAATAACTTCTCTCTCCGATTCCATCATAAAATCTATGAAAAGAACACACCCTATATGTCACCGACAAACCCTTCCCCCTAAATAATTTTCATTCAACATTTTGTGCTTCATCTTCCTCATTTTAACTCTTACTAAGAAGTGCTTTTTCAGAATTTTTCCTTTTTCTTTAACATTTATATATTAAACATATATATATATATATATATAAAAAGTCAGAGTATTTCATCTTTTACTCCTTTTTAATAGTTGAATCAAGTTGAAATATTAAATTATTTTTTTAAAATTCACATAATTTTCACATACTACATTTTAAATCTCACATAATTATCGCATGTTCAATTTAAAATAATAAATTTCAACCGGTTAATTTAATTCCTTTTATTTTTTTAAATAAGATTAATACACACTTAATATGCTTCTCCTCATAAATTCATAATATATAGTAGCATCCATTGGCAAGAAAAATTGATATTAATGTTGTCAAATGTGAGTAGGATTTAAAACCATATAAATATTAAGTAGGTCTTATCTTTATATGTCTCCCCCCCCCCCCCCCCCCCCCCCCGCCCTTTTTTCTATTTCTTTTATTCCACTACGTACAATAAAAATGAAATGTATGAATGAGCAAGTACTTGAAAGTTAATCCTTTGAAATACAGTGAAATTCATATCAAGTCTTAACATGAGATTTTTAATACAATAATAAAGACAAATAAATAATTTTACTGTTTTGAAATAAATACATATTGTATAAAATACTAACTTTTTTACAAAAAATAATAATAAAAAGAGAGATTTATATAACATTGTAACAAAAATCTTTAAAAGAAACATTGTATCACATACAAAATGTAAGTTTTGAAACTATAACAATATTTAAAAATTTCGCCAAACTAACGTTTAAAATTTTAGTATAATTTACAGTTTATATATATATAACTTAGATAATCCTAGAAGATTGAATTTTTAAAAGGAAAAAAACTTCTATTTATTAACTTGTCAAGATGACTTGAAAGTAAAAATTTTAAACTTGAACTTAATTTGTTTATATCTAAAAATTTAAATGTATATGATTTTCTTTTCATCTTCCCCTTTTATATGTTAACCATATAAAGAAATTGAATGAATTGTTATTTTTGTTGGTAATTAATTAATTGTTATTTCCTCTTCTATTAGCTTCATTTTTCGTTTTTATAGAAGTTTTTCCCCCCAAATAATATTTATAAGGATCATTTAAAGCCTTCCAAAGTTTCAGCTTTGCATCCTCTGCTTCACACCCAATATGATGGGATGTTTCTTCCTTTGAGTTGTCTCAAATTAAACATGTTTGCCTAAACTTCTAAAATGATTTATTCGAGTTTTCTTTCATAAAAAAGATATCGTAAACTAATAAAATTTCAAAAATATTTGAGAAATTGTTTGTTTACCTAATTTTTATATAACAAAAATGTGTTTGATTGTCCAATTACAAAATATGCACGTAAATTTGATCAATAAGGGTTTAGGTAAACAAAGTAAGAGTATTTTAGTGAATATGAGATTTAATAAGGATTCCTTTACTCTTAACTATTTAAATTTTGTCTGCTTTTAGTTAGAAAAATGAATTCTTTTTTCTTATTGAGGAGAAAAAAAAGAATTCTAATTTCTAAGTTAAAATACTTTTCTAGTTACCACTTTAGAAATACTTCTAGAAACTGGCCAAATACCTCATTTTTCTTAAGTGTTTTTGACAAAGAAAATAAATAACCCTTCATGGCCACAGATTTGCCCAAACACTCCCTTAGTGTGGTTTTTGTTCTTTCCCTATTTACCCATACATTAAAAAAACTTAGAACAATACAAATTTAAATTATATGTCATATGCAAATAACATTTTTCAACTATAAATTTTGATTTAAACATCATGAACTTTGCAATTTAAACAAATTGACACATCAACAAAATCAAATCATATAAAATAATAACGCAAAGAAAATCCCTTAAACTTTAAGTTTTGTGTCAAAAATCTTTGATTTGTACATATAACTCCTCCGAATTTTAAGACTTGTACATAAAAATTTAAAACCCTTCAAAAAATTGTATATGTTTGCCCTATTTTGGATACAAAATTTAATAGAGAAGATTTTGTGTAAATCTTTATAACTGAAAAGATTATTTCCGTAAGACCAAAAAAGAAAGAAAAAAAAGATAATTTCCATATGACTTATAATTAAAAGGCCAAATTACTCTTTTTGTCTTCAATGTTTGCACGAAGTTTAATATTGGTCCTCAACGTTTCAAAAAGTTATTTTAGGTGTTCAACATTTTTTTTTGTCAAAATTGGTCCTCCAGCATAACTCCGTCTGGTTTTTTTTGTTAAATGCTGACGTGGAAGGCTTATGTGACATACCCTCTCTCCTACGTGTCATATTTGGATGATATGATACTCCCTCTCACTCCAACTCAGCAAAACGACGTCGTTTTGCTGAGTTTGAGTGAGAGAGAAGTGATGCAAAACGGCGTTGTTTTGTTGAATTGGAGTGGAAGAGGGTGTCATATCAACCAAATATGACACGTAGGAGAGAGGGTGTGCCACATAAACCTTCTACATCAGCATTTAACAAAAAAAAATCAGATGGAGTTATGTTGGAGGACCAATTTTGACCCAAAAAAAACGTTGAGGACTTAAAATAATTTTTTGAAACGTTGAGGACCAATATTAAATTTCGTGCAAACGTTGAGACCAAAAGAATAATTTGGCCTAATTAAAAAACTTAGGTTGATTTTTTTAAACCAAAAGGATATCATTTCCATATGATTTATAATGGAAAAGATTTTTTCTTTTATTTTCTTTGCCCGTATTATTGTTAATTTTGGAATGGATGGTTTTGCATTTCTAGCATGTAATGTAATGCTTGACCCTTGTCTCGCTCGGTAGAGCATTAGCACCCCCACCCTCTTCTCCCACTACACATATTGTGAACAAGCAATTGCTGGTTTTCTTAGAAGGGGAAGAATGTCACTCTAATTCACTGATTTTCCTTTTTTAAAAATACTCATAAATAATTACTTAATAAAAAAATTTAGGTGTTGTTTTTATTTCTTTTCATGACCTACTCTAATCATAACTTATAAGGTAGCAATTATTTCTTCCAATTTAATTTTCTTGAAATTTGTTTTTCATATATAAAAAAATATTATTTTTCATTAAAATTAATTAATTACTATACTGTGTATAAATTCTTAACCATCAATGACGTGTCAAACCTCAAAGGAGAGAAATAATTTATTTATTATCATTCAGGAAAAAATAATTAATTAATAAATATTTAACAGTACCACCATCAATGACGTGTCGTGGGTTAAATGGAGTGGAAAAATGGTATCGCCCGCATTTGACAAAAGCCCCTCGCCTTAAATTCACCAAAGTTGACGTGTCTTCATCACCCACAAGCCCCTCTCTTTCTTCCACACACTGCAATTCTGAAGAAGAAAAGAAAGAAAGAAACAGAGTCGTGAGTCAACCTTTGCATTAAACCAACGAACCCAATTCCACACACACTCTCTCTCTCTCTCTCTCTTTCTCTATTACTCTTAAGTCTTAAAGAATCAAAAACCCTATTTCTCAGATTTCACACAACCTCCTTCATCATCATGATTTCACCTTCTTCTTCTTTTTCTCACCACTGGGTCCCATCCCCATCTCCAGCTCCAGCTCTGGCTCTAGCTCTAGCTCCATCACCGTCCCCCTCTCCGGCCTCCGAAGCTCCGTCCCTTCTTCCCGTCACCGTCAGCAAATCATCGGCGAAGTCACCGGTTGACTTCAGCCCGCCTTTGATTGCAATGGTGGTGATAGTGGCCACTGCTTTCCTCGTCGTTACCTATTCCCGCCTCATCTCCCGCCACCTCATGCCTCCAATTCACCGCCTCCTTCGCCGGTGGCGTCGGCGTCGGCGCCGCTCCTACCTCCCCTCGTCCTCCGGCGACCTCGACTCCCTCCCGTATGACTCCCCCTTCGAGGCAATCGATGGTCCCCACCACCACATGTTTTCGCCTTATGGTCTCGACGAGTCCGTCATCAAGACCATACCGTTTTCTCTCTACACCGCGAAATCGAACGGACCTTTCGAAGAGTCTCGACGCGATTGCGCGGTGTGCTTGTTGGAATTCGAAGACGATGAGTACGTACGCACGCTTCCCGTGTGTTCTCACACGTTTCACGTGGATTGCATCGATGTTTGGCTTAGGTCACACGCGAATTGCCCTCTCTGCCGCGCCGGAGTTCTCTGCGCGGAATCTCCGTTCACGCCGATGATGGCCGCGAGGATTCGTCCCAGCCTCGATGACGACACGATTTTGCATCGGATCAGTATGGAGCCTCTGGTGGAAGCTCCGTCGCCGATATTGGCGCAATCTCTGGTCTCGGAGATCACGCCCTGCATCGAAGACCAATCAAACAACAACAACGGCAATTCAGAGGATCATCGGTTCAACAACGGCGGTCGCGATTTCCTGCTGAAGCGATCTTACTCGTTTGGATTCGAACGGAGCCTGGCGTCGGAAAGAATGGTGATGGAGGCGGCGACGGCGTCGCCGTGGAGGTACCACCGGAGGGGAAGCAGCAGCAGCTTCTGGAGCAAAAGGCCTTCACCGTTCGGATCGCTTGGGAAGGCTAGAGTGTTCTCGTTCAGATACTACAGAGGAATGAAATCACCATTCTTCCGGCGAAGAGGGTTCTTCCCTCTGTCGGAGTCGAGCATGAGGTCGTACGGCGGGGGGAGCTCGTCTCGTCGAAGCAAGTCGATAGCGAGCCCAATGTTCCTAAGATCATCGGCTCTGGCGGCGGCGGGGGGAGTGGCGGCTTTCTCGTCAAGCCGGCTGAGGTGCGGCGATCCCGAGGCATTGCTATCACCGGAGAGATATAACCGGAGGTAAAAAAAGGGAAAGAGAAAGTGGGAATTGGAATTTGAAAAATGGCCGGCAAGGGGGGACACGTGGAGGGCCATGATTGGGGAGAAGTGGAATGAATGGACGGTCGGAGATGGTGAGGGAGAAGGGAAGAGGAGAGAGAGTGGGGTCAGAAGAAGAAAGAGGGGGAATTAAATGGGAGGGAAGAAGGGTGGTATCGCCAATGCAAGTGTGAGATTAATGAGATGGTCTGTCAATTTGTAGAGCCTCATTAATGGGAAGGTGAACAGCATTTAATTGAGGCCTCAGCCTGAAGGGGAGAGAGACAGACACAAACCAACGTCAACTTTTCTTCCCTTTCAATCCCGCTACCAAGTGCATCAAATGTGGTGTATTGATCTTCACATCAAATTTGAGATTGTGTTTCCTCTCCAACATTTTCATTTATTCTACATTTTGTGAACTTTAGCGGGTTCAAATTCTTCAGGTATCAATCAGTTATAAGAGAATGAATCTTATGTATAGCATAAAAAAGTAAAGAGAAAGAGTGATATATAAGTGGATGAGACCCACATGTAGAACACACTATGTGAGATTCTCTCTCTTTACTTTTCTATACTTTACGACATAAAATCCATCTCCATCTGATAGTATTGAGTCATTCTTAACAATTATCTTCCAAACAAATTATGTTCTATTCACATTTTTGTACTCATAGAGTCTAAGAATCGATAATTAAGAAAATGATATATATTTTTTTGTAACCGTGTATGTCTTACTGCTGTTCACTATTCACTCTCAAGTCTCAACACAAATTTTGGAGAGTGAATCCTCTACATTGTAAGGTGAAGTGTTTATTAAGTATGGAGAGAGATAGAGAAAACAACTAAAAGAGAAAAATTGTGAAAATGTAAGACCTATAATTTTTTCTTTTCATTTCTCTACTCACTTTAGATAACACTTCACCTTATAATAAAGAGGATCCATTCTCCAAATTCTGTTGTTTCTCTGTCTTGCCCTTATTCTCTGTGCCTGCTTGTTCAGACTGTGGTGGATGAAAAAAGAGTAGGAGATAGCTCATAAATGATGGGAACATAAATAAGCCTCTTTCTTATATATTACTTGTCACTCATATAATAGCCCACTTGGCAATTTTTCTTTTTTAATTTGTCATTCTTTTTTTGGTGAAAAACTTTTTTTTATTGCAATAAGTGATGCTTGGATTCACACCTCATTTAATTGTGATTAAAAATAAAACCTGATTATAAAATTGTGATCTGTAGAGAACGGATTTGAACATGGAGTAGTGTATAATTGTATTTTATAACTGTGTTTAAAGTCAGCAAGCTTTTGGAATCTCATCTCTGTTGTTAAGTTATTTTTAAGATTTATATTTATAACTCTTAAAATTATGAGGCTATCACAAGGCTGTTAGAATTGAGTCTCGTGTTTAATAGTAAGAAAGTTATTTTGATGAGAAAGTGTAGTGAAAGTGGAATTATGAGAGATAAAAATAGAATAGGATTTTTTTTTAAAAAAAAATGTGTTTTGTGTGTAGGTAAGTAGAATTAAATTATTTAAATGATAGAATTTGAAATGACAATTTTGCCCCCAATAAAAAATACATGTGTGAGTCACACGGTTACAAAATAGAGTTGTGTCTTGTGTCATTGGATGTGTTGTGTTAATTTAATTATATTGATAAAACAGTGTTGAAAAAAACAATTCCCCAATTCCTAGTGAACAAGAAACTTGGGACAAAAAACAGCAAAATTGAAATTTTTGTTTTTCATTAAGGACATAATTGACATTCTAATCCTACTTTCTTATCTTCCCTCTTCTTCTTCTTCTTCAATAGGCAATAAAATTGTACTGTTCAAATGTGACATTTATTCTCTGTGAGTGTTATTTCCTGTTACTAAACATAAGAAAGATATCTTGCTTGTAAGAGGTTCTCTCTTACCAAACGGGCTCTAAGAGGTTGGCCCAAGTGCGGAATGCTAGTTTAAGATGTACAATATTAACTTAGGATTACATTAAATATGCATGGAGTATTTATAAATAGAAAAAAAGAGAGGGGTGATAACGATAAAAATGACATGAAAAATCTCGGAGAAAATACTATTCAAAGAATCAGTCATGCTTTGCCTAAAAATGTTTTACATGTTAGTGACTGAACCAAATGTTTAGATCGATCAATTCAATTGTTAAGTAGAGTGTTTGGCCAGTAATTTATAATAAATAACTTATCAATAATAATAAAATATTATTATAAATAATAATAATAATAATAAAATATTCCCTCAATGATATTGTTCTAACAAAATTTCAAATAAGTAAGTCAATGTCCATTAAAAGTAAAATAATACATACATGGTTTATATTATATTATTGTACTAAAAACGATTTTTTTTAATACTTCATGGAAACCTTATAAATATCAATTAATAGATAAAATACCGTAATAATCTATGTGGACGTTGGTTCGTTTATTGTAAAAAAAAAAAAAATTAGATCGATCCAATCTGAATATCTGATGAGAGAAGGCATAGGCCATGTGGGAGGAACCCCAATCCAATGATATTAGTTGTAGTGAGGTAGGTTTATGCCCACACTCACTCACTAATGCATTAATTGTCATTTTAAGAAGCTGACAATCTATGTGGACGTTGGTTTGTTTATTATTTTTTTTTTCAAAGGTATCCTTAGTTCGACAGGTCAAGGATTAATCTTCTGCGGATCTGAGCTCCATTTAAGGGTTTGTCGCTGGCCAATTGATTGCTGCATATACAAGGTGGGATTCGAACCCCCAACACTTGCTTAAACGACCTAGTGAGCTAACCACTAGACCAACCAAACTTAATTTCGTTGCTTCGTTTGTTGTGCTGGGAATTCTTTTATCACCATATATATAATATTATATTCATCATTAATTCCTCACGCTATTTATAAAATTAATTATTTTGGATTTCAAATCTTTCTCATCCGATCCATTCCATATGTTATCTATTTATTATCCACTTTTTCCTTTTTGAAAGTAGGCAGGCCATTCAAGAATATTTCTATTGCGCTTAACTTTAGAATCAGTATTCATATTTATTTACTTTGTCTTCTTTTCGCTATTTATGGTCAATTTTTAGAAAATATTTGTGTAACTTGGTGAATTCAAATACTCATTTTCTTCCACTTTTTTGAAAAATGGTATATTTTAGTGCCTTTTCTTTTTCTATTTTGGTAACCATTAATAATATATAGTATTAATTTTTTTAATTTGACCGTAATCGCTAATAGAATGGCTTGTGAAAATTTAAGCCCAGCTTAGCCAGTTTGATTGGACAAGCTCAGCCCACTTGTTTTTTTTTTGGAAAAAAAAAAAGTTGTTCCAGAAACATACCAAAAGTAGAATATGCAAATTACAACGTGGCATGGATTTGTAGATTTGTTATTAAATTTTCCCTTCTCACTCAATTTCTTTCTTTTTTTTTTTCTTTTATCTCATAGAATTTTCTAAAGCATATGATACTTTATTTAAGGGTGTGATTGGTAAGAAGAAAAGAGAAGGGAATGAGAATGAGAATGGGAAAAGATGAGGGAATAGAAATGTTATGTTAATGTGATGTGAAAGGGAAAAAGTGGGTAAAATGACCATTTTGCCCTTACATTAAGAGTGGGAATGGAATAAAAGTGTGTAAAAAAGTAAGGGCAAACACATAATTTCATCACATTGTAAAAAATAGAGTTTGTTTGGTAGGAAGAAAAGAATAGGGCTTCTCCGTCCCTTCTTCTATCATCAATTATTGCTACCAAACATAGCCCAACTTCTGAAATGCAAGAGGTGTCATTGAGTAGAATAAATTCATATATTTTTAACCAAGTTTTTCGATTTTGACTTTGGGTATGTAACAACTTAAAATTCTTGAGCCGTCTGCACATTCTTCAAGATACCTACAATTCACCAAGAGAATTAGTTATTGTGCTCAATGATGAATACCATAGTCTATACTGAAAAAAATACTAACATCTAATTGGTTCAAAGTCTAAGTAACAAAAAAATTTCATAGAAAGATGATTAGATTAAAGTAAAAGGTTCAAATATTACAGACATGAACCTAAGTGAGACAACAGTAGGAACCAGAAATCAGAACAAAACAAGTCACCATGGCCAACGTACACCATAAGCAGCATCAGAACAGAAACAAATAATAAACCATATATAAGTAGAAATCAAAGTGTCTGCTATTACAAAATACGATCTCTAGCAAGAATGACTCCCACCACATCAGCAAGAAAACACAATTTCACGCAGCAAGGCACCGTATCATAGACCTCCAAAGGACTTTGATCCACAGAGTAGATGTCCAGTGGTATAGTAGTATTGAACTTCAGTACATCCCTCCAATCAGTTGCTCCCTAAACCATTTAAAGTGGGTCCTAATTAATGTGAGTTTTTATTAATGAATGTACTGAAGTTAAGTTCAGTGATACGATATCATTGAACTTTTATCCTGGTCGACATTCGCCTGTTTTGCTACAGAATCTGCACAAAAGTTTCCTTCTCTGTATTTGTAGTTGTAATTAATTCTTCTGTACGCATTAGGCACACATTGTTGATCATTTGTGAATTTTGGATTTGGGTACTTTTAAGTTTTTTTTTGGTATTCTATAATGTATAATATAGTATTTTTGTAAAAAAAATTGTAACTTAAATTATATATAGTGGATCAATTGTAAGTATATTTATAAAGTTTTATCTCTTAATCTTAAAAATTTTAAATCATATAATATAAAAAATTAATACTCATTTCATTAAATTCTCTAAGTAATCTAATTTTATACATATATAAACTTCATTAGTTTATTCTTAGTTTAATTTAAAAACTTATGTAGATAAATAGATAGATACCTTTTTTTTTGTCATTTAAATTAAATATGTAGACACATATATGGATTATATATACCTAAGATCATAATTTTTCTTTTAGAGTTTGGGTTGGATTTAAAAGATGATATATTATAAATAAAATTTTACTAAAATTTAGACAAAATTATACAAACCTCTTTTAAATTTTAGTGAAAGTATGCTTACTTTATCTTTAATTTTAAAAATTGCATTCGATATCCTTAAGGAGTTAAGGTTTGTTGTAATATTATTATACAAGTATTTTTTCTTAATTTATTTTATATCATTAAAATTAACATTTTATAATGTATATATGTGCTTATCTCAAAAAAATAAAATTAGTAAAATGTTTTTGCCGTTAATTTCATATGAAAATTTATTATAATTTTAGTTACATTTATTATTATATTCAAAATAATATTAAATTTTTTTTTAAATGTATTAACAAAAAAATTGAAACAAAATCATATAATTCACTCTAACTGTTAATCAAGTTGAATTCAACCTAGGTATAGCACAGCCAAAATTAGTGAGGAGCAATATATAGAAAAAAAAAAAGAAAGAAAAATCATAATTTATTTTATTTGATATGAAAAAATTTAAAAAGAAACTGTAAAATTGGAACAAGAAACGACAGAATGAAAGATGAGAGGAAGAGAAGATAGGGAATTTAGAAGAAAGAGAATGAGAATAGGATGTGAAAAATGCATCTGCAGGGTGCACATGGATGATTGATGAAGGTGGCAACATTTAATTTATAGCACAAAATGTTAGATATGCTTTTATGACTATTGTGTCTCTGTCCTTTCATTTCTTTTCATTTCATATATGCTCTCTGTCCTTTTCTTTCTTTTCTTTTTTTCTAGATCAAGGTATTCACCGTCGAGCATAGTGACTAATTTCTTCGCTGAATTATAAGCACTTCAAAGGGTATGACAGATTCATACCACCATCCAGTGATTGGATTTAGTGAAGTTGATGAAGTTATTTCTAGAGTATAAAATGATTTATTATTATTATTATTTTAGTTTTAGATTTTAGACTAATAAAAATTTTATATATTGAGACAACTTCATGAATTTCACAAAATTTTAACTTCATAGAATCTAAGTTACGATTATAATTATGTTTAATATTAAAATAATTTTTTTGTTAATTCAAACATTATAAACAATTAACAGAAGAGAATTTGATCTCGTCTTTGTCTTTGTCATTGTTGAAAGGATGAACTCTCAAAATATTGTAGGGTATGTTCTTTATGCAGGAAGGGAAAGAGAATATGAATGAGTTTATTGTGTTTGATAGTAAAAGTGCCCTTAGGACACTGGTTAAGAATACATTTAATGAGGTGAGATAGAGAAAATAATGCATAGAAATCACAACTTGTAATAAATGCGTTTTTTTTTAAGACATAAATGCCCTTCACCTATTTTCTCCATCTCTCTCTTTTTAATTTATTACAATATTTTTTTAATTTTGTATTTATATTTATTATTTTAATTATTCTTTTTTTTTTCAATTTATCAATAATGACGTAATGGTATTATTAATGTGGTTTCTTTTTTTTTTAATAATATTAATGTGAGGATAATTGCAATAATGATATACTGAAAATAAAAAATAACGTGATTATTGATAAATTGAAAAAAAATAATTAAAATAATAAATATGAATACAAAATAAAAAAATATTGTAATAAATTAAAAAGAGAGAGATGGAGAAAATAGGTGAAGGACATTTGTGTCTTTTAAAAAAATAAAAAACGCATTTATTACAAGTTGTAATTTCTATGCATTATTTTCACTATCTCACCTCATTAAATGCATTCAGGCACTGGTTAGCAAAACCCAAAAAAATATTAAAATTGTATCAAATAAAATGGTATAATGTTTTTAAATGGCACCATTTCTTAAAGGCTAAAATGCACACAACCTCCCCGAACTATAGGGGGTGTGCACATAACCCTCTCAAACTTTAAAAAGGTACATAGGACCTCCCTAAACTTTATCACTTGTGCACTTGAAGGTCAGAGTTAAATTTACTATCCAATTTTTAACAGTCAATAGCCACATCAGCTTTAAAGACTCCACATAATTTTTTTTAATTCCACATATACAGGGGTAAAATTGTAATCTCACGTGTTAGGGTTCTCTCTATTCTTACCATTCAGCATCGATCTGAGATGCCCAGTCTTCCATTGAAGAACATCAAAGAAAATTGAAGAACACATGGAAGCCATCTCCATTCCTTCCCTTCCATCCACTATCGCACTCTTCTAGTTGCCGACAAGCACCCCTACTGCCGAGAAGAAATAATCACACCATTTCATTCATATTCGATGCCTTCAACACTATCGCGCTCAAAGAAAGGTACGTCCCAATCCGAAGAACCCATTGCTAAAGAAGCCTTCCACGCTGTCGAAGGAACGTTGTCGCATGGTTCTGTTTTTCCCGATAAGAGATTATACACTTTTGGCACAGCTTATGAATCCAGCTTAATCCCTTTGTCAATCATCTTGTGGGCAAGGTTTTCTATGAGATTGTGACATTATAGAAAATGGGTTCCATGGGGAATGAGTATTGCTGCTTCACCCAATTGAAAAAACGAATGGGTTTTCTGCCATGGCTTCAAGCTAATGAAGAGGGCGTTTTTCCCTTGTGAGTGGAGTTGGGATCAAGAGTCATCAATATTCTTCAATGTTCTTCAATGGGAGATTGGGTATCTCAGAAAGACATAAATGGTGGAAAGGCAAGAATGGATGGAATGAGAAATGGTGGATTAGGGAAACTGAAATGTGATATTACAATTTTATCCTTGTTTACGTGGAATTAAAAAATCTTATGTGGAGTCTTTAAAGTTGATGTGGCCATTGATTGTTAAAAATTTGATGATAAATTTAACTGTGACCTTCAAGTGCACTAATGATAAAGTTTAGGGAGGTCCTATGCACATTTTTAAAGTTTGAGAGGGTTATGTGCACATCCTCTATAGTTCAGGGAGGTTGTGTGCATTTTAGCCTTTCTTAAAAGAAAATATGGTTTCCTTCTGTGGTAGGACACACCTGGGCTCTACTACTTTTTCCATTCTACGTCATGGGTTTTTATGCAGATCGAACCGGACCTTAATTTTTGAGTTATTTCTCTCTCTCTTTTAATTACTTTTATTTTGATAAAAATTTTAATTAAGAAAGTAAGAAAAATAAATAAATCTTTCAAAAAAGTTGAACTCTTTATAATCTTTTCTTTGTTAAAATGGTAGATCATGTTATGTTAAGATAGCTAGACAGCTAGTTCTCATTATTGTGGGACTTCATTTCCTCCAATGATATTCTCTGGATATTTAGTCACCTTAATTCTATTTCTGATAATTTCAAGAGTTATATTATATACAAATGATTATCTCTCATTAATAATTATGATTTGTGAATTATTGATAAGTTTTTTGTTAATACAGTAATACTTGTTGAGTTAAATTTATATAACTAAATTGTTAGCTCTTAAATAAATTGTAAAAATTGAATCATGAACCTTTAAGACCTGAGTTCTAAAACTTTAATCCTATATCATAAAACTTAAAATTTTGACACCTTTAAAGTATAAAACCTAATTATCTCAATACTAAATCTCAAAAATCTAAAGTTAAAACTCTAAATCTTAAAATCTAAACTCTAATTCATAAATATACTAATTAAACCCAATAAGTCTCAGTGCGACGTCCCTTAAATCCTAAAAGGCTAAAACTACAAAGTACAATATTTTTAGGGTAAAGTACGATTATCGCCTTCAAATTTTGCTGCAATGTTTATTCTTGCCCTCAAACTTTTTTTTGGTTCATGCCTACCCCAAAACTTTCAATTTTGTTTATGCCTGTCCTTTTTGCTAACACCGTTAACTTGCTTGACGGAATTTACTGACGTGGACTATGAATGTGTATATCTTTTGCCACCTCATTGTCCACCTCATTTTACATCTCATGTTTAACTTTTTACTTTTATTTTAAAAAAATTAACCTAATCCAAATTAAAAAAAATCAAAGTTTTATCCTAAAATATTTTTTTTATTTAGGTTAGGTTAATTTTTTTAATAAAAGTAAAAAGTTAAAGGTGAGGTGGACAATGACGTGGCAAAAAAATTACACATTCATCATCCAGCAAATTCCGTTAAGCAAGTTAACGATGTTAGCAAAAAGGGCAGGCATGAACAAAATTGAAAGTTTGGGGGTATGCATGAACAAAACTGAAAGTTTGGGGGTAGGCATAAACAAAAAAAAAAGTTTGGGGGCAAGAATGAACATTGCAGTAAAGTTTGGGGGCAGCAATGATACTTTATCCTTTTTTTATTAAGTACCCTTGCTCCCCCAAATTTTACTGTAATATTCATTCCTACCCCAAACTTTTTTTGGTTCATGCCTACCCCCAAACTTTCAGTTTTGTTCATGCATACCCTCAAACTTTCAGTTTTGTTCATGCCTGTCCTTTTTGCTAACACCGTTAACTTGTTTGACGGAATTTGTTGACGTAGATGAATAACCTCACCTTTAACTTTTTAGTTTTATTAAAAAAAAATAACCTAATCTAAATAAAAAAAGATATTTTAGGATAAAAGTTTGATTTTTTTTTTTTAAATTTGGATTAGGTTAATTTTTTTAAAATAAAAGTAACAAATAAAATATGAGATGTAAAATGAGGTGGCAAAAGAGATTCACATTCATAGTCCACGTCAGCAAATTCCGTCAAGCAAGTTAACGGTATTAGCAAAAATGACAGGCATGAACAAAATTGAAAGTTTGGGGATAGACATGAATAAAAAAAAGTTTGAGAGCAAGAATGAACATTGTAACAAAGTTTGAGAGTGGCAAAGTACTTTACCTTTTATATATATATATATATATATATATTGTACAACATGTACGTAATATTTAAAAACGTTGACTGGGAAATTTTGTTACACCAATCCTAACGCACGCATGAAAGAAGAAGGGTTTGTTTTGATTAATGCGTACCCAATTCAACAAATTAAATAATTATAAGAGATATAACTTCTAATTAATTAAGCAAAGGAGTCTTGCCAAACCCACCAACAAATATAGCCTTTTTCTTCTGTGTCTGTACCTGCCATTGATCTTTTTCATGCTTTTTGTTAATATTTTGAAAAAAAAATTCATCTATGAATTTCTTTGTATAAAATTACTAATTAATTGGAAATGAGAAGGCAAGGTGAAGACGAAGATGAATAAGTTTCAAATACATAAACAAATTATTTGTAAACTATATATATAGCACACTTAATTATTGTATGCAGGTACTTTCTTAGTAGAGAAATGTGAGTACTTCTCAAAGTGAAAAATTAAATATTAATTTATTATTATGTTATGAAAAAGATGAATTGAATATTGATTGGTAGTTGAGAGAAAAGTTTGAATTATATATATTTTTGGTGAAATTATCAAACTTAAATTCAGAAGGAAAGATTAATTGAAGTTATATTACATGGGTTTTACTAACCAGTGCTAAGGACACGAGTTAAGGAAGCATTAAATGAAGTTAGTTAGTCAAAAGTGCATAGAAATCAGAATTTATATTAAATGTATTTTTTTATTTTTCTTAAAGACACTAATACCCTCAACCTATTACTTAATAAACATTCATAAGCATTTTTCGTCAAAAAATATTTAAAAAGGCATTTAATATAATTTAATTATTTTTTCAAACCGTTAATTTTAATTGCAGATACATTCTTTTTAATAAATTAAACACTTACTATATAATGAGTCTATAAATAAAAAAAACACTTACGTTATATAAAAAAATTTATTATGTGATATAAAACAATTAAATAAAAACATGACCAATATATTTAAGACGACTCGATATATAAAAAATAAAAAAATATAAATAAATACAGAGAAATAAATATAAAACAAATATTATTGAGATGTAATTATGAATTTTAATTAAGTAATAAGTTGAGCGTATTAGTGTCTTTAAAAAAATAGAAAAAACACATTGAATATAAATTTTAATTTCTATACACTTTTTAACTATCTAACCTCATTTAATGTTTCTTTAATCAGTGCCCTTAGGGATTGATTAGCAAAACCCATATTACATATATTTTCTAAAGGAAGATATATATAAACATGAAACACTAATTATAAATAATGGTAATGATAAAGATTGAATAAAATAAGGTTGACTTTACATTGGATAGTTTCGTGTATGTAGAATGCATAATTATTGGTCACCCAAGTTGCTTCACTGTCACCAATGTTTCTCATAAATGCGCCTTCTTTTCTAGTTTATGCTCAAAAAGATGCTTACATTTCTTACTCTAAATACCTTCAACTTTTTATTTATTTTTTAGTATGAAAACACTTTCCTCTCCTTTCTATTTTGTAAAGTAAGTATTTAAATAAATTATTGATTAGTCCAAATGATAAGTAGTTTAATGTTGTTTAAATAATTAGATTTGAAATATTTTGAATAGAATTATTTTCGTTAAAAAACTTTTTGAGCATAATCTAGTACGCGACGCGAGTTAAATCTGAATTAATCAGAACAAAATTTCATATAAACCGGAAAAAAAAGTCCTTATATAATTGTCTCTTTAATTATCTAAAAAATTAACAATATTATCTTCTTCTTTTTAGGATGAAGATTCATCAAGAAGCTCAAGTACTTAGGGACGTTTGGTATACTTACTAAACAGTGTATTACATGTAATCTCATGATTCCCAAAAAAACTTTACATTATATTTTATACATATCAAACACACTTTTTATTATACTTTTTTTCTCTCCTAATTTTTCTCTCTATCTCTCTCATCACTTTTTTCTACAGTACTTTCTTTTATTCTACAGTATTTTACTCTACAGTACTTTTTTTACAATACTTTACATCTGAGCATTTATACCAAAGTCCTTCATTTTATTCATGAGTTTTTGCTTCATTTTGTTACATCCATGGGAACGTAAGCTTCCAGGAGCAAAGTACTTTTTTTTTCTCAAGGAAATGTCTTTTTTAATCTCAGTCACATGTACATATTTATGTCAGTAGATTGTTAAAATTGATACTAAATTTCAGATGATAATATAATATAAAAATATATTAAATTATTCTATAAAATGAGATCAGGATAATATTTTTTTCACCAAGAGGAACAAAACTTAAATTTGTTTATAAAATAATTAAAAAAATGCATTTCAATCCATTTTTTATAAGTCCATATAGAGATAAACAATGAACTTATCAATTAATTAGGCTATTGTTTATTTCCTAAATCAATATACATAGAGGTGCAACACTTAAGCTTCATTATGCTACAATTACTTAATCATATATAGACTTCTGGAGCACTACTAGCTAGCTAATTTTTTTTCCGATTAATTGAGTGAATATTTAATTTTTTGTTGATTTATTTTTCACCACTTTCAAGTTATTAAATATTATAGTAATACAAAAAGTGAAATTTAAATTCGTGTTTAATTTTAATATTAACTATATTAGGTATATTGGAGTATTATGTATAAAATTAATATTTTATATTATGAAAATTAATAAATTTACTAAATAAGAAAATTAATTATAAGAGTTTTTTTATAAATACTTATAAGAGTTAAATAACATGAAATGCGTGCAGGTAAAATAAAAAAAATTATTAGATTTGATAAGAAGATTAAATATTAAAGATATGAGTTAGAGGTATTTATGTCTTTAAAAAAAGTAGATAGACTCATTTAATGCAAGTTAGGAATTCTATAAGCTTTTTGACTAATTTACAGCAATAAATGCATTCTTAATCAGTTAGCAAAACCCTTAAAGATATGGGTTAGGGGTATTTATGTCTTTAAAAAAAGTAGATAGACTTATTTATTGCAAGTTAGGAATTCTATAAACTTTTTGACTAATTTAGAGTAATAAATGCATTCTTAACCTGTGCCGTTAAGCACTGCTTAATAGAAACCCTAACTAAAAAAATTACAGAGTTAGTAGAGTTGCATCAACTCAAGAAACTAGGAATTCACCAAACTTTGACAGCAATTATAAATGCAAATGGGAAGTGCATTGCTCTTAGTACACAAAAAGACACACACTGCTAAGTGAGGCTCATTAATTAAAAACCCTCCTTCCTTCCAAATTTCAAATATATCACATTATATTCATATTCTTCCCCTCAACTACAACTAAACATCTTTTGAATTTATTGCTTCAGCTCAACCAACTCTCCTAACACCATCCTTCCTTTGCCTCTCTCTCTCTCTATCTATATCTATATCTTCTTCACCTACCCACCCCTCAACTTTCACTCCAAAACCCCTTTTGCATAAATGTACATATATATCATCAAAATCCCACTTGTCAAAATTCAGATTCATTCATATATATATATATATATATATATATATATTACTAGCTACCTGTACTGGTGCTGCCTCCTCTTCACATTCTAGTTTCTTTCACAATGCCGGAAGTTTACACCCTCAAGGTGGCCGAGGCAACTCCGGCCACCGCCGAGAAGCCGTCGGCTGGTCCTGTGTATAGGTGCATTTATGCTAAAGATGGTCTAATGGAGTTGCCTCCTGATTTACAATCTCCATCCCAATTCCTCAGGTCACTTCCATTTCTTTATTTCTTTAACTTCATCACTTTTTTTGTTTTCTTAATTGAAGCTACTAGTATTCACTGAAGTTCACTGCTTCTACTTAATTTGGTTCGAGTTAGCTGAAATCTGATAATAAGATAAAGCTTGTGATGAAAGAATCAAGATTTTGGTTAGAAAATGCAGGGGAAATCAATCTGGTTCATATATAGAATAATCATGATTCCTGAACATTGTTTGGTGTTTCTTGAATTGAGGATCTTTAAAATTAAAGCATATGTTCTATAGTTTTCTAATTAAGCCTAGCTGTGATTTTGACTATCAAAAATTCAGAATTCGATTGGTATATATCACAGTCCAAAATAGCACAATATACTAGATGAGGAAGAGATTAATATTATGCTAACAAAAATCTTAAGAAAAAGACTAGCTTAAAAGTTTTTGAATCTATAGGCACTCGACTGCAAATTTTATAGGAATAAACTAAAAATTATATATATATATATATATATATATATATATTCTTTTAGTTTAAATATAATGGTATATTACAATAGGGATCTTATCAGAGACTGCCCAATTTAAGGACCTAGATTTGGGGATTTTCTACGTACACAAATGGTGATGTGGATGGAGATTATGCCCTTAGCAGGTCCCACTAAAAATTTACGAAGATATTTTAAATTTTTTTTGGTTTATAATCATATATTTATTAGAGAGAGTGTGAATGTGTGATGACTAATTCCTCGAATAAACAATCCTCTCAATAAATTTAAATATTATATATATACCTATATTTATTTGAATATTATCTATTTTTTTCAAAGCAAATATTGTTTGTATTTTTTATGGGTTATATTGTTTGTTCTTTGTTGTTTGTATCTTATTTTTATTTTTTTAATTAAAAAATTTTAAAATATATAATATATTAGAATTCTTAAAAGTCTTGTTTTTTTACTTTTTATATTTTTTTTAAATATCTATAATTAATCAACGTGTAATTGATCCAAGTGGTAAACCGTTTGGTATGGCTTAAGCAAAGTTACTAGTATAAAACCTTGTGAATGTAGCTATCCCGAAAGAGACTCACCTCAAGAAACCATCAAGCAACCAAAATATATATATATAAAATTATAAATTTATAATTAATCATTATTATGTACGTGACACAGTATAAAAATGTCTTCTCTCTAGTTCTACCATGTTACATATCTTGTAAATGTAGCTATTCCGTAGGAAGACTCACCCACCATAACTAGGTGTGCGAGTCTATTACTTGCGGCAAAACCTCAGAAACCATCATGCAACCAAACATATATATATATATATATATATATAATTATAAATTTATAATTAATCTTTATTATGTATGTGACATGGTGACAGTACAAAAAAGTCTTCTCTCTACTATGCTAGATTAGATTTAGATTCAGTAGAATATGTGTACATCAAGTATACAATTTGGCCGTCAAACCATGCACTTTAGGAACCATGCTAGATTTGGTTGTAACTTGTAAGCATTCTGAAATAATCTGACGAACCACTTTCTTTCTCACAAGTTTTGATGCTTCTATGTGAAGGGACTCTGCTAAGAGGAACCCCACCAATCCAATTCTGGGTAGACGTCAAAAAACTGATTCCAAGGTACAAATTATTGTAATTATTGGTTTTTTTTGGGGATACATTTCTAAAAGAGGATTTCCCAAAACCCTACATTAATGTGTAATCAATCAACTGAATTTGCAGGTTGGTCCCTATGTGTGGCTCACGTATCAGGAGGCTTATGATTCTGCCATCAGAATGGGTTCCGCCATGAGAAGCCGTGGCGTCAATCCTGTAAGTCCGTGTGCCTCTCTGTAAACATAAATATGTTTTGGGAATCTTTGGAGATTATCAAATTAATGGATTTTCATGACTAGGGACATCGTTGTGGCATTTATGGATCAAACTGCCCCGAATGGATTATGGCAATGCAGGTATAGCATTTCTCTTTCTACCATCATTCTTCACATAATAGTGAATGAAGGATCTGTGTTTCCTTAACCATCGTCTTTTGAGTTTGATAATGAATGATGAGAATGGAGCGTCCAGTGGAACAAGATGACACACCAAATTCTTAAGATTACAGAACATGACACAATATATATATATATATATAGTAATTCCAAAGAAGGATTGAATTTTAGAAAGAATGAAGGAAGGTGAAGAAAGAAGGGAGTCGAAAAAGAGAAGAGAGTTGAATAGGATGAAAGAGTGGATGCGAAGGGCAAGATCAGAGATACGTAAAAGAGAGAAGAGGAAATGAGTCCAGGAGATGAAACACACAGCTGACACATTTTACTTCTTTTTTTTTGGGGGAAAAAATTCATTTTGCCGTGTCCAACCCAAGCCCAATCGTGTCTAAGCCGAAACAAATTATTTTTAAATTGGACACGTACGGACCCATGTCGTACATGTGAAGTTAGTTTGTCAGTTTCATACTGGACATCGACACGCCTAGACTTTGGAGTGTTCGTGCTTCATAGGTCACGACTCTGTAGTACCTGATACCCACCCAAGGAATTAGTCACCAAGCCTGTTTTAGTGTATATCCTGGTCCAAGACAAAAAAAATATGCTATATGGTTGGCCTTATTCATGATTATATTAGGACTTAGTACAACTATGCTGTTTTTGCAGGCGTGCAGTAGCTGTGCAGTAACATATGTTCCTCTATATGATACTCTTGGTATGTGTTCTTGTGCCTTTTCAATTAGTCTCTCAAGGTGCTTGCTTTATATCATCTGGAAAAATGCCCCTTTTAAGCTTTCAAAATATCTCAGGTCCTAATGCTGTGGAGTATATCATAAATCATGCTGAAGTTTCAATAGCATTTGTTCAGGAAAACAAGATTCCTTCTGTAAGTTCTACTAGACTTTTATATCATCAAGATAAAATCATCTAAAAGGTTGTTTGTTATCAGATTAATTTACTGAATGAGACAAAATTGAGCAATTTTTTTTGCTAATTTCACTGAAGCAATAATGACTGTTTCTACAGATTTTGTCATGTCTTGAACGGTGTTCTTCAAATCTAAAAAGTAGGTTCACCTTCAAACATTGCTATCTTCTAAGTAAATACTTTAGTGTTTTTTTTCTTCATCCTTTTTAATGATGGTGTAGCTATTGTGAGTTTTGGGAATGTTTCAACTGCACAAAGGAAGGGAGCTGAAGAACATGGTGCAACCTGTTTCTCCTGGGGAGAATTCCTTCAGATGGTATGATGCTAAACCTGTTTTTCAATTGCCCAAATCTTATTTATATCTTTGCTATAAGATTCTCCCATCAAAATAAAACATGTGGAAATTTTTCTAAAACGAACCAATCGTGGGGAAATGAATTATATAAACCATACACATATCCGTTTTTGCTTCTCCAGGGAAGTTTAGATTGGGATCCACCATCAAAAAAGAAGACTGACATCTGCACAATAATGTACACAAGTGGAACAACTGGAGAACCCAAAGGTGTCATTATTAAGAATGAGGCTTTCATGGCAGAAGTGTTGTCTATTGACCAAATACTTTCGTTAACTGATAGAGTGGTAAGTAGATAATAAATAGATTATGATCTTCAGGTTCATGTCTTTTTTGACTTAGTTATTCACAGAAGCTGATATTAATAAACAGTAGTGCCAATTTTAATAATTTAGTTTTCTTGCAAAATTCCAATGCTCGTCAGTTTTCTCAGGGATGTTCCAGATTAAGATATGCCTAATGTGTAGCAAGACATGGTTGAGTTTATCTTCTTTATGTAATGCTAAACTGTTGACAAAAGGTATATGCCATTTGCAGGCAGCAGAAGACGATGTATACTTCTCTTTTCTTCCTCTAGCTCATGTCTATGACCAGATAATGGAGACTTATTGCATCTACAAAGGCTCCTCAATAGGATTTTGGCAAGGCGTAAGATTCGAGTTTCGACTTTTGCAATTATTAAAATTTCTGGTTCATTGTTTCAGTGTTCTGTATCTTTTAGGCTGTTTTATGATGCTTCACATGTAATTCTTCATGTCATTTCTTACAGGATGTCAGGTTCTTGATGGAAGATGTTCAGATGCTTAAACCGACTATATTTTGTGGTGTTCCTAGAGTTTATGATCGCATTTATTCTGGTAAGAAATGAATGCAATCTCTGCTCTTTCATATTGCTCCATGCATAGACTTTAAGCTCCTAATACTAACAAGCATTGAATTTATGCTTTGTGTTTGAAGGTATCATGAGCAAAATTTCATCTGGAGGAGCATTGCAGAGTACATTGTTTCACTATGCATATAACTAGTATGTTTAACCATTAAATTTAGAGTAAATTGCTGTTTTAGTCCTTGAAAGATTCTATTTGTCTTAATTTAGTCTCTGAATCATAAAAATATCAAATTTAGTCCCTAAAAGATTCGACTTGTCAGTTTTTGTCCCTAGCAAAGACCAAACAGTATTATACTCTTAAACTCTTGATTGTACTAGTTTTCTATGATTCTATCCTAGTGTGAATTAATCTTGGGATGTACTGACAGCAAGTTAAAATATCTGGAGAAGGGACTTCCACAAGACAAAGCAGCACCTCTGTTTGATAGGCTTGTGTTTGATAAGGTCTTCCATGTTCCATCTATACCCTTGCAAGTTCTATTCACAACATTTGGTTCAAATTTTCTAAATATTGCTTTTGTTGATAGATAAAACAAGCGTTAGGAGGACGAGTTCGAATCCTTTTATCAGGAGCTGCACCTCTGCCTAGGCATGTGGAGGAATTTCTGAGGGTCACTATTGGATCTACACTATCACAAGGATATGGTATTGCACTTGATGACTCTTCAATAAGGAACACAATGCTACATTTTGAATGTTATGTCATGCTAATTTATCATCAATTTCCACATGACAGGTCTTACTGAAAGTTGCGGTGGGTGTTTGACAGCAATAGGGGATGTGTTTTCTATGATGGGAACAGTTGGTGTGCCAATGACAACCATTGAGGCCAGGCTTGAATCTGTGCCAGAAATGGGATATGATGCAGTTTCTGATCGACCGCGTGGAGAGATTTGCCTGAGAGGAACTACTTTGTTCTCCGGTTACCACAAGCGTCCGGATCTAACTCAGGAGGTGATAGTTGATGGGTGGTTTCATACAGGTAAATCTCCATGGAATTAGGGATTGAAACTGGATTAAGAAAGCAAATGAGAAAGATGGCATTAGGGATTATAGTAAAATTTAGGTGCTGTTTTTATATCTTTACCATGAGGTTCTCCCATCAGAAACCGACACGTGTATAGTTTATACAGCCTATCTCTCCCATGATCAGTTGGTCAGAAAATCAATGTTATCCCTCTAAGTTTTCAAGACTACACTTTTTTGAACTGGTAAACTAGAAGATTGTGTTGATTAATGCTAGAAAAGTACACAATCTGGAACCTTCCTCAAGAAGGCTTATGAACTTTTAAATTTCTCCATTACTTTGCCTCTAATCTAAATGCATCAAGTGCAAGAATAATTTGAAAACCCTTGCAGGTGACATAGGAGAATGGCAGCCAGATGGAGCCATGAAAATTATTGACAGAAAAAAGAACATATTTAAGTTGTCTCAAGGAGAATATATTGCTGTTGAGAATATCGAGAACAAGTATTTGCAATGCCCTCTAATAGCTTCAGTATGTTTCTGCATCAACCACAAATAAAGCAGTCTGTGAATTTTGATATACAAACTACTGAATTTACTTTGACTAAAGTCATTCAAAATGATTTTTTAATCTTTATACAGATTTGGGTATATGGAAACAGTTTTGAGTCATTTCTTGTGGCTGTGGTGGTCCCTGAGAAAAAAGCAATTGAGGATTGGGCAGAAAAGCATAATTTGACAGGTGATTTTAGGTCTTTATGTGAAAACCTGAAAGCAAGAAAGTTCATTTTGGATGAGCTCAATAGCACTGGCCAGAAACACCAAGTACGTCTATGGAATTCTCAGTTATATATGTGCTGCTAATTTCTTTTACGCAAAACTACCTTTGATACCATAAACTTCATGTTTTATCAATTATGCACCTAAACTTTGTCTGTTGTCAATTGTCTCTCTAATTTGTAAGCAAGTTTGCCCTTCACCCGAATTTCGACATATGCAAACATGACTCTTCTCGTGGCCTTCAATGTTGATTGTGATGTCAAACACCACGATTATCATTGTGTCACTACAAAAAGAAGGTATTAACTGTAGCTAAATATATGATTTGACATCACAGTCAGCATTGAAGGCCACGATGATAATCGCATTTGTATCTCTCGTTAATTATTTACACGAAATTTGGGTGAAGGGCAAAATTGGTTACAATTTGAAAATTTAGAGGCACAATTGAGAGCAAACAAAGTTCGAGGACATAATTGACATTTGATAGAGTTTTGTAAGTTGGTAGCTTCATCTAACATGAAAAAGAAATTTTTTGCAGCTTAGAGGTTTTGAGATGCTAAAAGCAGTTTATCTTGAACCAATCCCCTTTGACATGGAGAGAGATCTAATAACTCCCACTTTTAAATTGAAGAGACCACAATTACTCAACTACTATAAGGTTTGCTTCATGCATGCCCTTTTATAAAATCTCTCAAAAACTCCACTCAATTAGTCTTAATTATTTGATTCATTTAAATTTGCAGGATCAAATTGATCAACTATATAAGGAAGCAAAGGAAAAGAAGATATGAATGAAGGAGGAAGAAAGCTAGAGTGCTATATTATAATATATACTAATTAATTTGTGGCAGTTTCTTCAAAATCCATTTGGTTTTGCTTTGTACATTTTGGTTCATTATTATATTTTGACTTAAGAGATGCAAACACATTACATTGGTTTCATATTACAACAACTATGTATGCTCATTTTTGTTAATATTTCATAATAAGATTACTTAAAAAAATATTCAGAAAACGTGTGTCTTGCAATATTCAGCAAATCATCAGTTTATGGTAATTAATCATGTCATTGGAAAAAATAAGAAGATACTATATTACTATTTTCTTTTATACAATATTTGATGGGATGATTGTAACTAAATCAAATTATGTAATACCTATGTGGGTCTGCGGTTGTGATGGGATCATATTATGGGCTCTTTTGCTTATTGAAATATGGGAATGGGAATGATATGATTTTGATGTGAATAAAATAAAAGTGAGTAAAATGATTATTTTATCTTTATATATATTAAAAGTGAGAATGAAATAAAAGTGAATAAAAGTAAAAACATGTTTGGTATGCCTTCATCACAAGGAAGGTGAGGTGAAGGTGAGCTGCTGAACGTTTGGTATGCCTTCAGCACAGAGTCCCTCTGCAGAGGGAGCATTGCTTCCCTCATGATGTGGAAGGAAGTAGAGGGAAGGTAAGATGAGATGAAGTTTAAAGACAAAAATATCCTTAAAAAATTTGTGACTTTTAATAAAGTAAATGCAAAAAAAGTATTTTATACTTTTACATTCCATTTTCATTTCTTTGTATATCGAACATACTTTTTATCACTTACTTCCACTTCCATTTCTCATTAAAACACTCACCGGCTACCAAACACCACCTAAGGGCAAAAACATAATTTCATCACATTATAAAAAATAAGATATGTTTAGTATGAAGAATATTAAAAGGAATATTAGATTACATCCCCTTTTCGATAAACCAAACAAGAGCCTAAATTATTAATCTATTAATATATTCACTTACATTTGTACTCGTTGAATTAAAAATTCATCAGATATACGTGAATTAAGAAAAGCGAAATATCTTTTTTTTTACTTATCTTTTATACTAGTTTTATGTTGGTCATTTCTTTTAAAATTTTTAAATTAATTTTTTTTTGGTAGAGTAAATTAATTTTTTTATCTAATACTACTAATTTTTTTCGTTAACTAATGATGACGTGACATGCTAAATTGGTAGTGTACTCTCACTTGTCTAATTATAATTTAATTGATTTTGCAACTAGTTGAATCATTCCTATTTATAGTTATATAACCTTTTTTTAAGCCAGCATAATGCATTGAGTGAAAATTAAAATAGTAGTGTGATGATGAGGATAAAAATTATTCAAAAATAGTAAAAACAATTTTATTATATTGTAAACATCGATCCATGGAGATCATTTCGCCAAATTTTTAACTCCATTGCAATCAATTTTCTAATCTATCATCGCCAAAGATTTAGGACATATTTTGTAATATTAATCAATGTATCAATTATAACAAAATGCCAAACAAAACAAAAAAAAACAAGAATTTTCCCACATGAAAAAAATAAAACGATAGAATAGAATTAGATAAGGAGAGAGATAGATACGAAAAAATCTAGGTTAAGTAGCTAGTAAAATGAATTCATATACATTTTTATCCAAAATAAGAACAAGACGTATTTATTTATGCCCTAGTCAAAAGGTGGCTGAAGCTAAAATATAGGATCCACACTTAAATCCCCCATACAAGCAGCCATGCAAACACACATATATATACACACACATCAAAACCCCACTCTCAAAATCTTATCCATCTTACCTTCGTCGTAGCCTTCACATAGCCCTGATTAATTAGCCTGGTATTCCTCTTATACATTATTAACCACGAGCCAGCTCGTTTAACCATTAAAAAAAATGGTGGCGGGAGGAATGTCAGGTGGGCCTTCCGGCGAATTCGAGGGCAAGATCACCGCCACGGTGATCATCTCATGCATGATGGCGGCCACGGGCGGCCTCATGTTCGGTTACGACGTAGGCGTCTCGGGGGGCGTGACATCCATGCCGAGTTTCCTAAAAGACTTCTTCCCTGTCGTTTACAACAAAACGCAGGAGAAGACCCCAACCGAGAGCAACTACTGCAAATACGACAACCAAGGGCTCCAACTCTTCACGTCGTCGCTCTACTTCGCCGCCTTGCTGGCGTCCCTGGTGGCGAGCCCCGTGACGAGGAAGCTGGGACGCAAGTGGACGATGTTCGTGGCCGGAATATTCTTCATCGTGGGGACCATCTTGAACGCCGCCGCGGTTAACATGGGAATGCTAATCAGTGGGAGGTTGCTCCTAGGTTGTGGTGTTGGGTTTGCCAATCAAGCCGTGCCCGTGTTCTTGTCGGAGATTGCGCCCACGAGAATTCGTGGGGCCCTTAATATTCTTTTCCAACTTAATTGCACCATTGGCATTCTCCTTGCCAATATCATCAATTGGCTCACCGCTAAGTATGTTTCAATTTCACCCTTCATTCATCATTACTACTTGAATATAATAAATGGAAAAAACTTAGATTCATTTCTTTAGGTCCATTCCATCCAATTCCACCAATCACATATTGTATTTATATTCTCTCTCTTTTATGATTGGTCATATAAAATGTGGTCTTCTATATTCTCTCTCTACTGTGATTGGTCATTTAAACACTTTTTGCCACGTGTCATAATTATATTGGGGAATTGAATGAAATGGACATAAGAAAATGGACCTAAGTTCTTTCCATAATAAATTGGGTAAAGTACCTTTGGTACCCAAACGTTTGATTATGTCAAATATACCTTCAATATTTTAATTTTTTAGCAATTTTACTCTTTTCATTAACACAGTTAAAATAATTAACTATTTTTGTTGACTAGACATAACATGTGACATTAATATCTGACTGGGATCGATTTTTTCATTTCATATTTAATTGCAATAAAATGTTTGGGGGGCATATTTTAGAGGCGCAAACATTTTAGAGACAATCATCAAACTGTTTCTTTTGCCTTATTGTCAGGATCGAGGGAGGATATGGGTGGAGGGTATCTTTGGCAATTGCAGGAGGACCTGCACTTATTCTAACAATAGGAGCTCTAATGGTGGACGACACTCCAAACAGTTTAATCGAGAGAGGAAAATTGGAGGAAGGAAAAAAGGTACTGAGGAAAATTCGTGGCGTGGAGAATGTGGAGCCAGAGTATTTACAACTGGTGGAAGCGAGCGAAGTGGCGAAGCAAGTGAAGAACCCCTTCAGGAACCTCCTGAAACGCAACAATCGCCCCCCATTGGTCATAGCCATATGGCTCCAAATCTTCCAGCAATTCACCGGCATCAACGCCATCATGTTCTACGCCCCCGTCCTCTTCAACACCCTCGGCTTCAAGAGCGACGCCGCCCTCTACTCCGCCGTCATCAACGGCGCCGTCAACGTCCTCTCCACCGTCGTCTCCATCTACTTCGTCGACAAGGCCGGCCGCCGCATCCTCCTCCTCGAGGCCTGCGTCCAGATGCTCCTCTCCCAGACCGTCATAGCCGTGATCCTCGGCCTCAAGCTCAAGGACGATACGCCTAGCCTCAGCTCCGGCCTGGCCATCCTCGTGGTCATCCTGGTCTGCACTTTCGTCGCGGGTTTCGCGTGGTCCTGGGGCCCACTCGGGTGGCTCATCCCCAGCGAGACGTTCCCGCTTGAGACTAGGTCGGCTGGGCAGAGCGTGACGGTGTTCACCAATATGCTCTTCACCGCCATCATCGCTCAGGGATTCTTGTCCATGCTCTGTACTATGAAGTTCGCTATCTTCGTGTTCTTCTCTGGTTGGGTGGTGGCCATGATGTTCTTCACTATCTTCTTGATTCCGGAGACCAAAGGGATTCCGATTGAGGAGATGATGGAGAGGGTGTGGAGCAAGCACTGGTTCTGGAAGCGTTACGTGGAGAATTATGGATCTGCTAATTAAACTCACACTGACCCTAGCTATTAGTGCTACAATAAAATGCAGATAATAAGATTAATTAGCAAAACTAGATTCCTTCTTCCCCTACAGGTGTAGAGGAATCGTCAATTTAATTTGTATCATCAAGATTAACCGTCTTAAACAAGATCCTTTATCTTCTACTGTAATTTACTTTATGCTTGCCTTAGTTATTCAACATGGATTTTGTTTAATTATTCATTGTTGTACTAGAGGATTATGACCTTCAGGTTCAACAATAGATCTATTGAGTTCTAAAATCTTCCACTCAATCCCTTCTCTTAAGTTTCTGCTATTTTTTAACACTTTTTAATCGTGTCAATATTTTTATTCAGATTAATAAAGAGAATTTTGATAATTTCACTTAAAATCCTAAATAAAAACGTTGACATGGCTGAAAAGCGCTAAAGAAATTATCAAAACACCCTTCATTAGTCTGAATAAAATTGTTTACGTAATTTATAAGTGTTTAAAAAAATAGTGTTTAAAAAAATAGACGGAAAACGGAAGGTAATTGAATGTCCAAGACTGAAAATTCAGGGAAGTTAAATGCTAAGATTTTAAAATTAATGGGTGTTATGTGCTAGTGGCAAAGAAATTAAGAACAAAAATGAAAATTTCTAAATCAAAGTTATGCTTGTGTACCATGGATGAATTCGTACCAAGAAATGTGTTTGGTGGAAACAAAGTAGTATATAATTCAAAGGAAACAGAATCGTAATTACACAAGAAGCTGAGAGTACTACTTTCGTCTACCTTACTTTTACATTCATAGAAGCCAAAATTACTTCACATTTTTACACATGCAAACTATAGGGACAGTCTCAGCTTCCAACAGAAATGATTCGCCATAAGAAAAACAGAGTTTCAATTCAAAGATATCAGACAAATCCATATGCTGCCAAGTTTTGTCCCTATAAAATGTATTGTACCAATGTCCAAACGGGAAAGACTAACAGAAGGATTATGCCAATTGTATTTGATATGCCATGAGCCTTTGTGAAGGAATTTCTGAAACCACCAGATGCTCGAATGTGTTCTTGCAGCAGATAACATGCAATTAAGAGGCATATTGTCACTCCAACCCAATCGCTTCTAAAGGTGCTAGCAAATAGACTAGGAGCCACAACTATAAGCAAAATCAAAGCAGCAGGCAATTCCAGCCAATCTGCAGTAACAGCCATGATTGCTCACCAATTTTAGTTATAATTACTAATGAGAACTTTTTCCTATAAGTAAGTTTAGCAAAATCTTTTGACTATATCTGCTCTATAAAAAATAGGTAAACCAAACCAATCACAAAAAGTAATGTAAGTCTGTTAAAACTATACTTTGTGATGCTTATTTGTCTCTTTATAATAAGTTTAGTTGGTCTACCGAATTTTTTTTTTTCAAGTTTTAACATAAAAATAGACCTAATCTAAAAAAGATCTAAATTGAATTTATCTTAGAATCTCTCTTTAATACATAGACCAATATAAAACCTGTACATGAATATGATACGGGTCAGTAAAGAAATTTGTTTGCTCTAAAACGAAGCATAGATCACCAGGAGCCAGGAGGCAAAGCAGCAAAACACTGGTATGTTCAATCAAAGGGGACCAAACAAAAAGTTGTTAAAGACACTACATACATTGTGTATCATCACAGCATACTTATAGACAAGTGCATGCATTACTGTCAGCAGAGATGATACTATACCAGGGAAATGCCTTGGAAAGAAAAGCCGTAACACAACAGCAATAAAAGCTATCCATTTCCCAAACTCTCCCCTGTGTAAACATGCAAATGTTCAATGATCATGATTGATATTGGAGATACAAGGTTGATGGAAATGAAGTGTGATGAGGATAATAACCTGAAGGCGCTGAAAATTACTGGTGGAAGACTCAGGAAAATGTATGGAATCAGTAGTGATGTAAGAATGTTTGTCTTCCAGTTGGTACGATCCAAAATCAACAGGTAACTAAAGTACAGTACACAAATAAAATAAACCGGTTAGGAAAAAAGAAAGTTCTAAGCTCAGAAAACAGTTAATTAAACAAACTAGGAAGTGACATCCATATACATCACATTAGGAATGCAGTGAGGCAAGAACAAAGCTACAGTAAGTAAATGAAAATTTCTACTGATCAGTGATCACTAATTCAGTTAGACTTCAGTCTTCAAGCTGCATAGTTCAAAATCATAATCAACTGGTCTTTTACTTGTTTAGGTTCACTTTATTGTATCTGTCTCCATCATTTATCATCTCAGCAGAAACGACCTTTCTTTACAAAAGTTGAAGTATCATTATTATATTTGATTCATATAGATAATTCAATCATGAGTCATTGATTGATTGACCATCACATCAATACAAAGATTGAAATAAAATTCTCATCAACAAAAAAATATCACGGTACAAGATAACGAAATCCAGATTAATTCATCTCACAAGTACCTGATTCAACAAATTTCGAGAGGAAATCAGAAAAACACGCATGGAACGAAATGGTAAAAGAAATTGTAGGATCCATACATATAATTTGCTGTACAACAAACAAATAGACAGAGAATAGGAGGAGAAATGGTTGGAAGGTTGAGAGTATACATGGCGGAGATGGAAGCGACCCATTCGAGGAAAGAGGTGCCGAAGCCTAAGGCGCCGAGTTTGATGGCGTGATTGGCGAGGTTTGTGGCGGCGTGACCTAAGTCCCTGAGATCGGAGTTGATCAATTGGATTGCTTCGTCTTCGTAATCAGTTCTCATTGCCAAGTAAGGCCTCGTCTTCCTCATGGCTTCTGCTTCTGCTTCTGAGCTGAGATTCAGAATCGGAAAATGGAGCTAGAGTGAGAAATGCCACGTGGAGATCACTTGGCGTACAACTGGCCGTGGTCTTTCGAGCAAGAAGATTCCACTCTATTCCATTTCCATCTTATCCTTTTCTTTGAATTTAAATTTTTGTTTAAAAAAATTGATAACAAATATTTTAGAAATTAATTTTCATATAAGACATTGGAAAAAACTTAGGTCCATTTCTTTATGTCCATTACATCCAGTTTTCCAATATAAATATGATACGTGGCAAAAAAATGTTTAAATGACCAATCACAGTAGAGAGAGAATATAGAAGATCACCTTTTATATAGCCAATAATAGAAGAGAGAGTGTAAATACAATATATGATTGGTGGAATTGGATGTAATGGACATAAAGAAATGGAGCTAAATTTTTTCCTAAGACATTTGAAAAAATCACTTAAATGATTTTACCTCATTTTTCTTATTTTAATAAATCAATAATGCTACTTAAATCTGTGGTCGAACTTCCGTCATAATTTAAAATTGAATTATGTAATGTTTATATAAAATATTTATTAAATGGATTAACAATTATTATTTTAAACTTTAAAATATGTGAAAATTTAATTTTAAAATTTTTATTGACTAATGAAATGAAAACTTAATATATGATTTAAAGGCACATTTAGATGGGTTCTTATTAAATTATGTATCAAAATATTTATTAATAAATATAACACTATCATACTAAAACCCATTGGGCTAATATGGCGAACTCAGTCCATTTTAAAATCCCCATTCGATGGAATTGGTATATGGGCTAAAGGGTCTCGGCTCAACAATTGAATCAGTTCACCAATTTTTTGCAACAAATCAAATTACTAACAATAAATGATATTTCAAATTTCGTCTAATTAACATTTAGCGTAATTCAAATTACTAACAATAAATGATGACATGATATCTCAAATATAATACTGTTTATTCATCATTCAAAATGATATTATTTTTTTATATTAATTATTAACCATCACTTAAAAGTTAAAACGACACAACTTCTTTATATTAAGAGAAAAAATGTGAAGAAATGATGAGTTAGCATTAATATATATTATATGTAAAATATTATATCATCATTTATCATTAGTAATTTAGACAATTATTGTAGATATCAAGATGAAATTCGAAACTTAGATAATAAAATTGATAGCAAAGTAAGGGATAAAATTTACAACAAACAAAATTTAAAGACATAATTATAAATTAGTGTAAAGTTTTGAACATAAAAATATTTTTTGCCATGTATAATACTAAATTTTAAAAGTTTTTGAAATAAAGAGACATGGAAAGAAAAAAGTCCCACGTCTGTGGGTACCTTGAATCCTCAATATACGTGATGATATTAATCATTAAGGGCACGCTTGGTATAAATGTATGGATATAAAGTACTATAAAGAAAGTACTATAGAGTAAAGTATTGTAGAATAAAGAAAAGTACTGTAGAGAAAAGTGAGGAGAGAGATAGAGAAAAAAATTACGAGAGAGAAAAAGTATGATAAATAGTGTGTTTGGTATGTAAAAAATATTATGTAAATTTTTTTGAGAATCGTGAGATTACATGTAAAGTACTGTTTGGGAATTATACCAAATGAGCCCTAAGTGTTTAGAAAAATTTATGTAAGTTCATTTTGAATTTTGAGGTTCCCCCATTGTTTTACCAAAATAAATCAATTAATTAACTTTGCTGGCATAAATAACTGAACTAACTTGGAAGTTAATATAAGACTTTTTCTTTCTAGGTTGGTCCTTTTTTTTGTTTTTGGCCAAAGGAAGATACACATACGATATAGTTGAATACCCAACTTGGCTTAAAATTGCCATCAATGACGGAGGAAAAGTATGAGAATAATAATCTAAATTTCACCTAAAATATATTAATAGACTTATATACAATATGTACACAATTAGTCAACTAACTAGATTTATATACAATTTTTTATAGAGTTTATATTAAGTTCTTTGATTAAAATAAAATATGCGAATTTTAAAAAATAAACAGTCATAAAAATAATAATAAATTATATAAATCATATGTATGTATGTCGATTTTTTATTAAAAAATATCATAACAAAAAATATAAAAACTACACCTAAAATTGTTTTTCTTACTTATATATATTGATAATTATTAGTAAATATTTTTATCTTCTTTTGAGACATTGAGATTATATAAAAAATATCAGTTCCGTTCCAGTCAGTTTGTACATGAAAGCTACATAATTTGGGGGACTGTATAGAGAATGAATTTGTGTATAGAAGGATTCATAGCCACTTGCTCAATAATATAACTTTTTTGTTGGTATATATATCTCCTTGATAAATTTTTTTGTCGCATGAGACCAAGACAATTTAGAAATTAAGAAAATTCAAAATAATTAATGGTATTCCATGGACTAAGAAATTATGAAAAATCAACCACGAAATTAAATGGAAAGTTGCTAAGTCACTCTCTTCATTGCATCCTCCCACCAACCTGGTCCCATTCCATTTATTCATAATTTACTTCTTATAGGTTTATTTAAACATTTTAATTCATTACTCTCTCACACTAATTGCTTTATAAAAAGGTACATAATAACAACGTATAGGTTGAATGGTTGTACTAACGAATTAAATTAAAAGTCTCGAGTGTGAGTACTAATTAGTAATTACAACTAATTAAACGAGGCCATTATTCAGCTCGGCCACTATACACCACATGATCATCATGCATATTATATTGTCCCATCTTCTTTTCAGCTTTTATTACTTATTAGAGACATTTTAATCGTTTTCCAACGAAATGAAAATGAAAATTCCAATCTCAAGCATGCATATGTCACATCACATATACATATATTCACCCTTCAACAAAAAGTTTTTTCATGGACCCGATAAGCTATAGTGCACTGTAATTACAGTGCAGTCACAGTACACATCTTTATCATTCATTCAATAAAAAAATGAACGATGGAGATGTGCACTGTGATTACACATCAGCTAATCCATTTTTTTGGTTTTAAGATTTTCTATTTTTATTCTATTTTAATACATAAAAATTCTATCTATGATAGATTAAGAGAAATTCTTAACCAGTATTTTGATTAACAAAATCCTAAAACACTTAATGTTAGCTGTATTTTGTTACGTCGTTCATTTTCAATTTTATACATGCGTCTGGTGATGCCTAAGATAGACCATTAGTTGTAGTTCTTCATAATTATATAGTAATTAAATATTATCAAGAAAAAAAACTACAATTAATTAAAGTTCAATTTCATTAACGCTGTTAACTTTTATATCGATTATATATTTTTTATTCCAATAATAAATTGTAGTCAACACTCACAACTCTTAATAAAGACTCTTTTTTTCTTAGCTCAAAGTATCTATTATTAACTGCAGTAATTAATTCCTTTACACCATATATTTTTGAAAGGGAATTTTAGTATTGACCGCAAAACCATCTCCATTCACATATACCATCAAAGATTGAATACCTAATTAAATACTTAAAAAATTTAGCTAAATACTAATTGTGTTAGATCTGTACAGGATCCTACTTAATTATATGGGATTAATGTTTTTATTACATATTGTTTTTATTAACTATCATTCAAACTCTGATGAGGTTAACTAGTAAGAAAAAAAAATTATCATCAATTTGAATTTAATTATTTTGAAGTACATATATATCTGAAAAAAAAAAGTAGTACATATATATTTGAGTGAACGAAAAATTAATATTAGTTATGACTTGTTCGGTTATAAGAATGTTGTAGAGAATTAGAATTAGAATGTGAATGTTGAAGATAATGAGAATGTGATGTGACGGTGATATAAATGGAATAAAAGTGAGTAAAATGAACATTTTACTCTTATATTAAAAATGAGAATGGAATAAAAGTAGATAAAAAAAATAAGGACAAAAACATAATTTCATCAGATTGCAAAAAGTAAGGTATGCTTGATATAAATAATGTTGAAAAGATTGTTGGATTACAGCCAACATTACAAAATGGGGCCTTATGGCTCGTTTAGTTACGTGAATGTTGGAGAGAATGGGAAAGAAAATGAAAATATTTGAGAGAATGGAAATGTGATGTAATTGTGTTGTGATTTAGATGTAAATGAAATAAAATTTGATTAAATGATCATTTTACACTTGTATTAAAAGTGAAAATAGAATAAAAATAAGTAAAAAAATAAAAACAAAAATATAATTTCATTATATTGCAAAAAGTAATGTATGTTTGATATGAAAAATATTAAAAACAATATTAAATTATAGCCAAAATTACACTCTTAAAACAACAAACCAAACGGACCTTAACCTCACAATATAATACCAATCTTGACAAATTCACAATAAAGAAGACTTGGAAGAGTATGTAAATCAAACTTGACAAAATCATAGGAAAAAACAAAATTTACAAAGTCAATAATAGCAAAGTAATTAATATACAAAATCAAATTGGGGAAGTATATGTTATCATACTACCTCTCAAATCTCTATCAAATAAAAAAAAAATTACAAAACAATATAAAAGCCAAGTAATCTTATCTTGAGGCAAAATACTATTTAATTTCTAAATTGTTAGTAAAATTATTATTTAGTTCCTAAATTTAGTAAAAATATTATTTAGTCCCCGAATTTGTAACTCTGTTAACTATTTAGTCCCCGAATTTATAACTATGTCAACTATTTAGTCCTCAAACTTGGCATAAATACTATTTAGTCCTCGAATTTGCAACTTTGTCAACTATTTAGTCCCCTTATTGTTGCCCGTTAGATAACCATCTGACGTGGCCGTTAAATGCTGATGTGGCATGTGCCCAGGCACTTAACAGTGCTATATCAGCATTTAATGGCCACATCAGCTGGTGCCTGGTTATCTAATTGGTCATGGTCAAGAGGTTAAATAGTTGTCAGGGTTGCAAATTCGGGGATTAAATAGTTGATAAAGTTGCAAATTCGGAGACTAAATGGTATTTTTGTCAAATTCGAGGACTAAAGAATTGACAGAGTTACAAATTCAGGGACTAAATAGTATTTTTGCCAAATTCGAGTACTAAATAATAATTTGACCAACAATTCAGGGACTAAATAGTATTTTTGCCAAATTCGAGGACTAAATAATAAATTGACCAACAATTCAAGGACTAAATAGTATTTTGCCTCTCTTATCTTACTCTTACCTCACGAAATGCATTAAAAAAATTACTTTAATTAAATGATAATTCAATCAGGTCAATTCCCAGTGGCCCTAGTCAACGATGTTAACGTTACCGATGCACCCAAATTTGAACTACTATTGCCAATCTCAACCGTACACGTGTCATACCTTAAGAAGAATTCCACCAACAGTAGCCTGCACATCAGCACCACCAGATTCTTCGCCGGACACTGCTTATTATCCTGCGTAGAATCCTCTGTCTCGCGCCCATTGGACCAATACACATACTTCAACAACTTTTCTCCTTCACCCACAAACCTATGGCCCACAAACTCCTCAGGATTCACAAACACCCTCGGATCCTTCGTAGCGAACGGCTGATATCCAAAGATCATCTCTCCCTTTTTGATCTCAAACGCTGCGTCGTGAGAATGAACCACCAGATCCTCCCTCGCCTTCGCGTACTGATACGGCACCGTGGGCTCAATTCTCAACACTTCGTAGACTACGGATTTGGTCAAAGTCATCTTATCCAACGCTCCAAGAGTGATCCGGCCTTCGGATTCAACAACGGCTCTGATTTCATCCGCGAGTTGCTTGTGTAGACCCGCTCCAGCGGATCCCACCCACTTCATCAGTATAGGGAACTGACTTTTCATGCCGCCATAGGCATTGAAACCCGCCATGAAAATTATGTTATGCAGAGCTTCTTCTCTTTTGATGCCAAAACGCTCCGCTTCGTTCAGCGTCGACGCGGCGGCCGTCGAGAACGCGTCGTAGAGTTTCTTGTAGTCGGATTTCACGATCCACGACGGAAACGGCAGCGTACGGAGGAGAAAATCTTCGAGGTAATTGAGTATCTTCGGGAGGCCTAGGGTTCCAAGAGGAGCGAGCTGGATGGCTAACCACCTCATGACGATCTTCGGGCCGTCAGATCCGAGATTCGTTTCGGAAGGAGTGGAGTTCGGGCCGCAGAGGAGGCGGAAGACGAAATTGAAGGACATTTGGTCGCTGAATGTGTTGAAGCTGGATTTTCCGTTGCGGGAGAATTCGTCGTCGATGCCGGAGAAGAGATCGGAGAGGGAGGTGAGGAAGAGAGGGACGAAGGAGTTGTGGCGGGAGGAGAGGAGGTGGAGGTAGAAGCGCTTGAGGAGCGCGTGGGAGGGCTCGGTGGTGTCGAGGAAAGCGCAGACGCGGTAACCGCCGGTGAAGGAGGTAGACGGCATGAATGTGCCGTCGAGGACGTTTCGCTTCTCGACTTTGTCGTTGTCGAAGAGGATGGGGAAGCTGACGGCGTCAAGGAGGGCGACGACTCTAGGATTGGAAGAAACGAAGGGACCGGGAGGCATGTTGGTACGGAAGACGGTGGAATTGTAGGTTCGGATTCGGGAGGAGAAGAATTCGTCACGGCCTTGACGGTAGAAGAAGTCGTGTCTGTCGCTAATGGCTCCGAAGAAGGGAAGGCCATAAGTTCCAGGGACTTGTCGGAGTGGAAGCATGGAAGTAGTACTATCAGAGGATGACGAATAATGGGCCATAATGAAATAGGTAGTATAATAATGTTGGGCTTTTCTTGAATAATTTCACACTATTAAGAGATTATATAATGAGTGAGTATATGATATATTGGGTGTGTGTAGCTATATATATATATATATGGGTTTTGTTAACCAGTGTTCTATGGACACTGGTTAATAATGCATTTAATAAGGTGAGATGTGAAAATAATGCATAGAAATCACAAATTATAATAAATGTGTTTTTTATTTTTTTAAAGACATAAATACCCTTCACCTATTTTCTCCATCTCTCTCTTTTTCATTTATTACAATATTTTTTTTATTTTATATTCTTATTTATTTTTATAATTATTCTTTATTTACATTTTTTATTTTTAATTTATCATTATTGTAATTTTCCTTAATTTTTTTTGTAAAGGTATTATTAATTTTTTTTTTCAATAATATTAATGTGAGGATAATTGTAATAATGATAAATTGAAAATAAAAAATATAAACAAAGAATAATTAGAATAATAAATAAGAATATAAAATAAAAAATCACTGTAATAAATGAAAAAGAGAGAGAGATGGAGAAAATAGATGAAGGGTATTTATGTCTTTAAAAAAAATAAAAAACACATTTATTACAATTTGTGATTTTTATACATTATTTTCACTATCTCACCTCATTAAATGCATTCTTAATCACTGTCCTTAGGGCACTGGTTAGCAAAATCCTATATATATATATATATATATATATATATATATATATATATATATATATTTTTAGAGGTTGTGATTGATAGAAAGAGGAAAAGAAAAGGACGACATGGAGCATGAATAGTAATAATGGTGGGGCTTGTGCTTTTGGGGTACTAGGAAATGGTGGGGACGAAGGGCCTTGCGGTGAATGTTTATCATATGATCAATATATATATGCGTTATCATGTCTATATGTTTTATTTGTTTGACTTGTCTACACTAAATCATTTAATTTATAGTTGGTCCAAGTGGTAACGGATAATAGTTTGATATTGTTTAAGTAAGATTTTGAGTTTGAAATCGCGTGAATGCAGTTATTTTCATTCATAGACTCTTTTATTATAGGCAAGTGCACAGCACGAATCGAATTCAAATTAATCAAGACAAAACTTTAAAGTTCGAACAAACATAAAAAAAAAAAAATAGCGTAGTTACGTATTGCAACTGGAAACTCTATACGAGTCCACGTTATTTCTTTCTTAGTCATGTTATTATGGACTCAATTAGTATAAATCATACATAAAGTTTATGTATCCTTATTGAAAATTTAGTGAAAAAAGTAAAAAAGAAAAAGAAAAAGTGAAGGGTAGTTATAATTGATGGTTACAAAATAATAAATTGTATTAAACTATTTTTTAAATTATATTATTTTCAATTTTATTTAGTTAATTATTAACATGTGAGGGATTCATATAAGATTGGAAGAATAATTTTAAAACATTTTCCTATCTTAATTGGTTTGGGTTAAAAGTTAGTACTTGCTTATGTTATTTAAGGCCAGTTCTTCTATTAATTAGATTAACATTTGAATACTAATTAGGTTGGTTCTTGTTTGTGTGAGTTTCTCATCATGTAACAAACTAAAATTCTAATTCTTTGAAAGAGATGTTTATATTTAAGTAGTGTCTGAAAATAACTCAGAAAAATTTACAGATTGCTAGTTGCTACTTCCTAGTAGCATTTTGTTTTCTACAGCATACCAGAAGTAGTAATATTTATTTTTTTAAAAAAAATTAGTCATTTTTTAATGGTGTTTAGTATAGTTGTTGAATGTTTAGGAAATTAAGTAGTAATTATCCTGAAACGGTATTACTAATATTTTATATAATAAAATATTCGTTGAAAATAATGAAATGATACCATATTATATATTACCAAATAATATTGCTCTTGTTTTTGCTTTGTTTTTAAAATTAAAAATAACTAAATTGCAACCGTGCAAAGCACGGGTTTGAATTGTTTTAAAAGTTAAGAGAATTTATCATTTAATAATTATATTTAATTTTTACTCATATAAATATAACAAAAATTCAAATAATAAACAATATTTTAATCAAAATTTTGGTCTATTTTAAATGATCTAATTTAATTTTAGAAATAAATAATTTATTAATAATAAAGTTTGTATTAAAGAAAAAAATAAGAATAAAAGTATAAGCAAACAAACTAAAATCAAAGATATACCTTATTCTTAATCTCATTATCTGTGTCATATATGTATTGTGGGGCAATTTTTTGGTGGTCTGCTCTCAAGTGAAAGCAAACAATACCTATTGAGTGATATTGTAGTAATTTCATCATACAAACTAAATGAATAAGGTTTAACAACTTTTTTTTTTAATGGAAGCTAAGGTTCAACAACTTGAATTGTTGTCTTATCAATCTTCCTGATCAAGCCATTCACTCAACACTAATGCACATATTGATTTACAAATTTAAAATCTTTTGTGGACTATATAATATCTGAAAGTACATTTTTCATTAAAATATTGTTGCAAACTATATTATTACTTTACTACTCAAAATTTTCTAACGATTTTGATTTTTTTCTGCAATTACATGATTTATTATAAACAATTATAAAAATAAAATGTTGAGGACATAATTGATGGTGTCACACCATGTAAGCCCTAATGGTGTCACTCAATCTAAGTCACAACTGTTATCTTTCTATTTTAATTGTGTTAGTAAAAAGGACAAAATTGCTCGAAAAATGAAATGTCTGGGACATATATAACTGACGACAATGAAACGTGAGGACATATTTGTCCAAAAGGCTCAAAAACTGGGGATATTAAAAGTACTTTAAATTAGTCCTTTATGTTTCAAAAGTTTTATATTGGTCCTTTATGTTTTCCAAAAGTTTTATATTTGTCCTTCAGGTTTCATGAAAGTTCTATATTGGTCCTTTATGTTTCATTCAAGTTCTATATTGGTCCTTTATGTTTCATTGAAGTTTTATATTGGTCTTTTATGTTTCATTAGAGTTTCATATTGGTCCTTTATGTTTCATTATAGTTTCATATTGGTCCTCTCAGCATGATTTTATTTTTGACTTAAACGACACCGTTCGAGTGTTTTTGGTGTGTCTAAGGCCACGTTAGCTATCTGATACACATAAGAGATATTATGTGTCCACCTCGGCACACCACGTCAGCAGTTAACTTAAGAAATTGATGGATTTGGACGGAAGGACCAATTTAGAACTTCTGGGAAACATAAAGGACTAATTTAAAACTTCTGAAACATAAAGGACTAATTTAAAACTTGAGTGAAACATAGAGGACCAAAATGAACCTTTAACAATTTTTTTTGAATTAAATTCATTAATAAAAATTATATATAGATAATTTTTTCTAATAAATCTGTAATATAAAATTGTAATTGAATTCTTACATGGAAATTTAAGGGTTAGCCTAGTAATACAATTTTGTATACGTAATTTTTTGTTAAATATATTGATATACTAATTATCTGAATCTATAGCTCTGTGTATAGTCTAATTTTTGTAGACTAGTATATATATATAGATAGTAATTGCGTTAATTTCTTAACCTTTAAAAGATAAATTTATTAAGTTAATTCCGTAGAACATTAGCTTAGATATCATCATCTAATTGACTAAAATCTTTTCTTTTTTCTAAATCTTCCGATTTGAAAAAAGATATCTAACGAAATTAAAAACAGGGCACTTATAGAAAGAGGTAATTAATTTACAATATATGAATGTTAATAAGTTTTAGGGTATGTTTGACAATTAAGAGAGAAAATGAGTGAAAGTGATTGGAAAGGATGAAAGGGGAAGTAGAGGTTAAATGATGGGTAATGGGTTATCCATTTCGTATTTGATTCCTCTAAAATTTTTTAATTTGTAGTATTTTAAATTAACAAAGAGACAATAGACAAGGTTAAAGAGAATTAATATATATATATATATATATATATATATATATATATATAATTTTTTCTTTTAAAATTTTTAAAACTAAATAAGGGAAATGTCACAAATTACTTTCCTTCTCTTTTTTTTTTTTTTAATATCCAATGTAAACATACCCTTAATTTTTTTTTATATGGCAAATTCTTAGTTAGTAAAAGAATAAAAAAAATAGGATTAAATCATTTATAGCATTGAATTGAAATAAAAGGTAACATATAGGGATTAGGGAATAATAAAAATGGCTTTGCATCGAGAAATGATCTTTAGTACTATATATATAAGCTCTGAAAATTCGATATTTTAATTTTTCAATTTGTTATTTGTCATTTGTTAATATTAATAAAAATTTTGATTTATAATCTGTTTAAAATAAATCTTTATTAGTATGAGTCTTTATTAATATTAATAAATAACATTAAATAAATTGATGGATGCCTAATCTCTAGTCTTATAATATTTGTTTATTTGAATAAGTTTTAAAAAGGCTAATTATTTTTTAATAAAATTCATTTCTATGAAATCATAAAATAAAAAATTCACAACCATAATATTTTAAAATTATAGAACATAGTTAAATCTCACAGCCCCTACTATAATAATGTAAACTTGGAACAAAAAAACTAAGATGTAATTTTAACAACTTCATCCTAAAATATATTAATCAATTAAACATAATTGTTGCAATGAATGGTTACTAGCTATAGACTATTTTCTTCAAGAAGCAGTTTGGGTAAATTAACAACTAATTAATCAAATTAAGTAAATTTTTTCATGTTTAGTTTGCTTACTGAAACTGAAAGAAAGCCCTTTCTCCCTCTTCCTCTTGCTTGTTGGAGTTGGAAGAATTGCCTCATTCACACATCTGTAGCTCAATTTTGTTGGAACTATTCTTACTCTTTTTTTTTTTTTCATAAATTAGAATTATATAAATATCTTTAAATTGTTATATAAATTTGCGCTAAATCTGTTTATGCTAATAATAGCAGTTAAGTATTCTCCCAATGATATTATATAGTGGCAGTTTTTGTTTTTTGCGGCATTAAATGTTTATACCAGCAGTTTTTGCTTGCTGCATAAAATTAATATATACTAGCAACTATTTCTTGCTGCATAAATTGGTCTATACCAGCAATTTTTTTTTATATAGCAGTTTTGTAATTGTTACTATAAAAAAAATTTTATACGAACAATTTGTATTTTGTTGGTAGAACTATTTAGTGACAGGAAAATAGTAGCATATTGTAACAATTAGGGCAGCTGTTGCTATAATATTTAGTAACAGTTTTTTGTAGCAATTTTAACTGCTGGTAAAAAAATTTTTTTTTAGTAATTATAGTTCCACAAATACCATATATGTATATGTAGAGGTTGATTATAATTTTTTTTAAAAAAAAAAATTTTATGGATTTATCCAATGAAAACCAATCTTTGATTGGATCAATTAAATGAGTGAGAGGCAAAATTGGTCGAATTGAATCATTGATGGATGAGCATAGGTGCTAACCGATCCAATCAAATCCATTTATTCAATCTATTTATTAATATTTTAATAATATATATAATATACTTTTTAATATTTAATATTTTTATACTTTTATTTGTATATTGAATGATACCCTAGTTAGTCTATACGCTTCTCTTTTCTCTTATCACTTTCAGCTCTTCTCATCAGTTTCTCTCTTCACACTTCACAGATCGCACCATCGCCGATTGTCGATTTCTCTTCGCCGGTGACTTCTCTAGTTCATACTGTCACTCTGTTCACACCGTCACCGTCACACATTTTCTCGATCTCTTGAAAGACACATGGAGGTACGTTTTATGATTTTGCTTCCTTCCTTGTTCCCTTTGTTTAGCGTCTCCGATCTGAGTGTAAGGAGATGCATATCTTCCTTGTTTTGTTCCCTATTTCCTTCCTTCAATCTATTATTTCTTTAGTGTTAAAGGATGTACACTCACACTCTGTTTCTATTTTGTAGATGGAGGATTTCAACACCTTATGCTCTTCAAGAGGCAATTGGACAAGAAGATGAATTTGATCTTGAAAATCGATCAATTTCTTTTTACATAGATCCAATCCATTTAGATCCAATCTGATTTGGATTGGATTAGATGAAGCTTTTTTATTGAATTAATTAAATGATATTTTCATCATCTAATTCAGATTGAATCGATTGAAAAAATGGCTTCAACTAATTCAATCTAATTCATTGAACACCCCTGATTCGTATGAAATATACCTTAGGTTATGTTTGATAAGAAGAAAATAGGAGAGAATAGGAATGAGAATGTTGAAGAGAATGAAAATGTCATGTCAATGTGATGTGAATGGAATAAAAGTAAATAAAATGATCATTTTACCCTTACATTAAAAATAAGAAGGGAATAAAACTGAATAAAAAAATAAGAACAATAACATAATTTCAACACATATAAAAAATAATATTTATTTAATAAAAATAAAAAATGAGAAAAAAAGACTTCTCCCTCTTTCTTTCTTTTTTTCCTCGTTATTTCTTAATATAGTCTTGAACTTTCATATGTTGACTTATAATTCCTTCTTTATTTTATTCATTTTTTTACGGGTATTTTATTCATTTTTAACTTTACTTTTGGATCAAAGCACCACATATTTATATTTTATATTAAAAATTACTTTTTGTCACATCACCTATATATAAATTAAACACAATATCATAGAGGAGTATACATATTTTGACAAAGATAAAATATTTTATAACTTTTAAAACATCATATTAATTAACTTGCCTGTCTCATATATATTAACCTTTAACAATTCAAGTGATGTACCGATATTAAATACTTTTTTTTGGTTTTTTTCTTAAGAAAAATGATAGTAAGGGAAGGCACTTCTAAATACTATCGAACCGAGCGTCAACAGAGACCCAATCTAAAGAATTACTGCACATACCTAAATTTTTTTTTTTGTATCTAATAAATTGTGTATTGTACAAAAAATGGCCAACTCAGTAGAGAGTGAATAAATGGTTCGAAATACCCTTTATTTACAGAAATTGATTTCCCTCGTGGGTTGGAAGAAACTGGTAATTGATTACAGTAAGTTTGATTTTTAGGACAATATTGTCCTAACAAAGTTACCAAATTACACATGTGTTATCGAGGCACACAGTGGAGGCCTACTAAAAAGGGTTAAAATTGACATTTTAACATTTTTATTTTTATTTTCTTATTTTATTTTATCAAACAATATTAATCTTCTAATCTAATTTTGTTTTTTTTTATATATCAAACTAACTCTCTTTTATATCTAATTTCATTTTTCTTTCACTTTTTTTTTTGTTTATTACTAAATGTATTTTCATCCAACCAATCCCCACCTAATGAATTGCCACTACCACCATCATATTGTGACCTCTTTTATTTTATTTTATGTGCAGATCATATTATGACCTTTTGACAAAGTATTAAATCTGCTTTAGTGGTAAAATCCATATATTAATATAATTAACCATGTGTCCAACATGACGAATAAAATATGTAATTTAAATTAAATTTGAAGAGATTATGCTTTGGAGTTAGAATGGGCTATTTTATTATATTTTTTTAAAAAAAAAATTAAAATACAATAAAGATAACTTTATTTCTCATGTTATAGTGAGTTATGAGTTTTGATTTATTATTATTTTTAGTTATTAAATCTATTTGAAAATTTATGTGATCTTAAATTTAAGATGAGTCATCTAATAAGATGAGTTTATCTTAATAAAACACTTATTAAAATTTTTTTTTATTAGTTAAGAGAAAAATATATTTTTTAAAATTCGATAAAAAATCAATGGACATATCTTGTCAATTTTAGCATTATGTGATCCACGTGCTGCTATTAATTAATAAATTCTGACAGGAAAGAGGAAAAGTTAAAGAAGATGAAATTATTTGAAGAGGAAATTGATTGCATGATAAACATAAAACATGTGGAACAAATTGTATAATAATATTTGAGAATTATATAGGGAATATCTCTTTGAAATATTTTTGGAGAATGATTTGTTTTAATTTCATAATTAATAAGCTTAAAAAATATTCAAAAAATGGACATTTGTCCCTTAAAACGATGAAATGATGAAGAAAAAAAAACGTTGTAATGATCAGAATAATTCATTTGATATGGACGTGGATCTTCTAAAGTAATCTTTTATATTTTTGTAGAATTATGAGAGAGATGAAAAAAAAAATTAAGAGAGAGAAGAATTAAGAAAGAGAAATTTTCGATTCTCTCTATCTCTCTTATAACTCCACAAAAAAAATGTAAAAAAATTAATGTTGAAAATCCATTTTCTTATCTGATGTCACTTGTGATCTTCTAACTATAATAAGTTATATATGCTAAAACCATTCAATAATGAAATTATTTTTCGTATGAATACGTACGTGTGTAAGAAATAATTAATTAAGTAAAATTTAATCAAGAAATCACAAATGAATTATTTAACTTCATGATGACAGCATTAATTATTAATTTCTTTGTTTATAATTCTCATTACGGATCCGCCGTTTGAAGCATTATTAATTATGCATTCTAATAATTAAGAAATTTATTTGATATCTAAATTTTGGGCTTCCTTAATTTACACTTTTCAGCCTCTCTTTTTTTTTGGCAGTTTAAATGTTTACATCCAATCGATCAATGAGTCCACAATATAATATCTAAAAGAATTAAATTAAAGTAAAATTCATTAGTTATTTATAGAGCTGTCAAACGGGCCAACCCGGCCCGTACGGGTTGGCCCGTCGCGGGTCACGGGCCAAATGAGCCAACCCACACGGGTCAAAACTTTTGCGGGTTGAGAAAACACCAACCCGACTCGTATATGCACGGGTTGCGGGCTAAACGGGCCAAACGGGCCAAATTTATTTATTTTAGATATCAATTTTTTTTTGTTTTTTTTTTACTTTTCTAATTTCTAAAAGGGTAAATAAGGGGAATATGCTTATGGGTATAATTTTTTTGGGTAAAAAGAGTGCAAATTATAGTACTAAAGATACATAAAAGCATTACCAAAATAGTCCCAATACATCAAAATATTATTTTACTCATTCACACTCTGTCACTCTTCACTAAAAAAAAAAAATTTTTTTTTTTAAAAAAAACGGGTTACCCGCGGGTTACCCGCGGGTAACCCATCAAAACCCATATATAAAATGGGTCAAACGGGCCGGGTCACTTTTTTCACGGGTTCATTTTTTAGTACTTCAACCCGCCCATATTTGCGGGTAAACGGGTTCGACCCGCGGGTCGAACCCGTTTTGACAGCTCTAGTTATTTACTATTAAGTTCTCTAATCATTAGGGTATTCAAAGAAATACATGTCTGGCTATTTACACTTTTCAGTCGTTGGGCTATTGTATAATTTAATAATATATGTTTATATATATATATATATATATATATATATATATATATATATATTCTCATTGTGGTGATTGGTGACCATGTGTGCATCATTATTCATTATATATATATTAACTACTGTGAAATAAAATAACTCTGCATGTGAAACATACACCCTTAATTAATCCTAAAGAATTGATTTAGATTTTAGTGGTTAATGATGATGTAGTTTTCTTATATCAACTATTTGGGAATTCAAACTTAGAGGGCATCGCCTAGAAATTATATATGTATTATTTTAATGAGAGAGTGACTTAGTTGGATTAATTTGAAACTCGTTTAAATATAATGTTATAAGATAAAAATTTAGAAGTACGATAATATTGAACTTTCAACACATCTCTTTAATTATTTAGTGTCATTTTTTAATATTAATAGAGATTTACATTAATAAAAATAGATCTTAAATAAAATAAAAATAAAATAATTAAAGAAATGTATTAAAATTCAGTATTAGTTTACATAGCATCTTTGGAAACAAGAAAAAAAGAACAAAGACACTTTTAGACTTTAGTATTAAAATATATTATAACCACTAACGTATAGCGTCGTTAGGCTTTTGTTGTTATTTACAAATAACTCAAACTTGATTTACAGCTTTATATATATATATATATATTGATAACGATTCTATTTAAATATGAGAAAACTATCAGATATTTAATTTTTAATAATTTTAAAATATAATAATTAGGATTTAATGTTTAAAATATAGTAATTAGGATTTTAAAATATAGTAAAATATAGTAATTATTTTATGTTATATTTTTAAAAAAGTTAAGAATAAATTATATGTATATACGTAATGCGAAGCCTATAGTATTTTTTTAGGTCATCAAGATGGTCGTAAGGGAAGGCACTCACAAGTATTATCAGGCAGGACACCAATGATATGTTGGAAAGACCAACAGAGGTCAAACCCAAAGGATTACTGCACAGGCCTAAACTGCGAAACCTATAGTATATATATATATATATATATATATATATATATATATATATATATATATATATATATATGCTCTTTGTATTAAACATCTCACAATCAAAATATTTTAAAAAAATTTAATTAAGTATTGGTTTTATTTTTCTTATCAAAATTTTGAATTATTAATATATATATATAATTATTATTTTGATCCCTACAAAATATACGTTGTATCAACTTAATCCTAAAATATTAAAATAATTAAATTTATCCTCTAAAAAATTAATCCGTCCTTAATTTAGCGTTAAGAATATAAACCTGATTTTCTTGTTTTGGGCTTTCTCTTTTCAAGCTTGAAGTAGCAAAATAATATCACTTTTTGTGTTATTTTTTGGTCCTATATCATTTTTCGTTTTTAGAAATGAGTTACGGGTCAATTACCTTTATGGGCTTCAAATTGATGGCCCATTTATGATTAAAATGGGCCTATCAGATAAACACACGGGCAGGCGTTGAGCAACGATAGCCCATATTATCATACGGGAAGAGTATAAAGTATAAACTAAATAAACTATATATAAAGGAGACTACGTTCAAGAGACAACATAATTTATATTTAAAAAATAAATAACATAATTATAGGTTATGATTCAAGACATTTTAATTTTTTATGATTTAAAAATATCATATTTTTTGTCCCAATACCTCACCTTATCTAAATTCCAAATAAGAGTGTAATGGTATTGGTGCGTTTGGTATGCACACCAAACAATACATTACATGTATTTTCACGATTTTTTTAAAAAAATTATATCATATTTTATATATATTAAACACACTTTTTATCATATTTTTTTTTATCATATTTATTTTATCTCTCTCATCACTTTTTTCTATAATACTTTTATTTATTTTACAGTTCAGATTAGAGTTAGACACACATGAAGATAAAATTGAAGAGTGTAAGTGATTTGTTTGATAATTTGACCCCCAAAAAAAGTGATTTGTTTCATAGGAAATTGAGAAAAGTAGAATAATTCAAGTGTGTAAAAATTGAATATTGTTATCTTGATTTGAACATAATACTGGACAACGTGGATCTATATATTATGTTGAGAGAGCGTGAAATAGACAGAGCAGTATGAGATAGACAAGTGAATTTTGCAGAAATTTTCATTCCACTTATTCAACGGATCATAGGTCGAATCTAGAACACCTAATACAACAATTAATCAATACATGCAAAACATATACTTATTGTAGTTCGGATGTTATGAATTTGAGTAAGTGTTCACGTGGAGATCGCTCCTCTTTTCTTTATCTAATAATTTGAATAATTGTCTTAATGGAAAGGTTAGGTCAAAATTTAGATTAGAGAGGAAACCAATCCCTATATTTATAGAGGACTTATAATTATCCACCCATTATAGGTGGTCAATCTGATAACCTTACACTTATTACATTACATAATTATCGGTCTCAAGCTAAGGCCCCAAAAACAAAATGAGATCAAAACCTATTTAATCACATTTAAATTAACAGGTATATATCATGATCATATTTATTGGACTACACATTCAACCATTTTTAATTAAAATGCCAGTTAATTAAGCGCAAATAAACAAATTTCCGACAAATTTCACATCTGCTGTCTCTTTGGATAACAACACTTTAGAATATTCTTACTCAATCTCTAAATTCTAATGATTCTGCAAAGCATCATTAGTGTGTTTAGTTTGAATGAGGGAGGGAATGGGAATGGTAATGGTAACGTTGGAAGGAATGGATATGTCATGTTAATGTGATGTGAATGAAATAGAAGTGAATTTATATTAAAAGTGAGAATGAAAAAAAGTAGGTAAATTAAAAAAGTAAAAACAAAAATATAATTTCATCACATTACAAAAAGTAAGGTATGATAAATAGGAAGAATTTTAAATGTAATGTTGAATATCCTCCACCCCACTAACCAAACACACTTTAAATTGGTTGAATCAATCTAGGTGATTCAAAAAAGTAAACAAAGACACGGTTTTTGCTAATCAGTAATTTAGTATCATATTTTATTTAATTAATATAAATATTAGTTAAGTATAGAATAAGATATTCAATAAAGTACTTAAAATTAAAAGTTTTGTGTTTTTCTTTTACGAGCTAACTTTTTAATATTAAATTGAAATTATTATTTTATAAAATTTAAACCATTAATTTATAATGTTCTATCCACCCATAACCATTTTTTTAAAAATATAAATTAACCAAGGTACTGATTGAAATACCAATTATATGATCCAACATTATTAGCACAAGGGAGTTGAAGTTAGCCAGGTGTCAGCTTTATATATGACTCATCAATTGTCATATATATATATATATATAATCAAGTCATCTAGAAATAAAACTTCTAGAGCTACAACCTCATTATCATATATACATTTATAACGTGCATACATATATCTCATCACATTCGCATGCTCTTGTTGTTTTAATCAAACATGTTTGATAGTGACGCATGCATTGTTTCCATACATTTAGTTTCACTAAATTAACTTATATATTTGTCTCAATTTAATTCTTAAAATTAAATATAAAAATATTATGTTTAATCTATAAAATATATACAATTTATTTCAGTTAATTAATTCATTGAGAAATAAAATTTTGTCTTAATTTAGTCTTTATAATTTTTTTTTAAAAATTATGTTAATGGAGGTTTTTATCATGAATTAAATTGAGACTAGCTACATCTTTAAGGATTAAATTTGATTTTTTTCATCTTTGAAGGAATTAAATTAAAACAAATTGTATCTTTGAGTGACGGACATTTGACATTTTCACATTATAAGGACTACATTGATACTTTCATAAAATAATAGAACTGAATTGAGACAAGTTACATCTTTCATGACTAAAATATTAAATTTAGTGTTTAGTTTTATATATATATATGCACAAACCCACTATAAAATATATATATATATATATATATATATATATATATATATACTAGATGCCTCACATGCAGGTATGTGCATGTAAAATTTATCTTTAATTTAGTTATAAAATATAATACAAATTATTATTATTAATTTTAAAATAATAAATTAAAAATTATGAAATTATTTTCTTTGATAACTACCACTACCATTATTAAAAAAAAACTACCACTACCACTCTCTCCCATTATCTTTTTACATCATTTTTTTTTAATTAATTAAATGGTCTTTCAGTTTAATTTGTATTTTTTAATATAAAATAAGGTTATTTTAAGAGATAATTGATGAAAAGTGTTAAGAGTCATATAAATATAAAAATATATAACTTACAACTAATTAAATATTTAATTTTTAATATGATGTTTTGTGTTAAAGTAAAAGATGAATAAATATAACACCAACTCTGACATGGTAAATATTATCTAAATTATAGTTCCGTATCAGGTGCGAGAGCGCTAGCTAGGGGACACTTGCCCTCTTTAATTAATTTTTTTTAAAAATAAAATGGAGTCTTAATTGTTTACGTAATTAGAATCTTTCCTGTATTAGAAATAGTAAGAATATAATGTCACTGAAATGTTTATATATTATGTATATTACGTAGGAAGAATCAATTATATGTTGGGCTTAGGATAACGTGTATGATTATTAGGGAACACAGATTAAAGCTGTAAAGTAATTAGAGTACTGAATATATAAATTAGTTTAACGTGGAACTGTTTGATTAAATTTATATTAAAAAATCATTAAGAGTTAATTACGTTGTGTACGTATAGTAATTATTGCTTAATTCTTACTGCACTAGATGAGTTGAACTAGATATTGCAGTTTTAGGTAGCCAAGTGTGTGTACCATCAATTTCCAGCTCATCATAACTATGTCAATGTATCAAACTTAAAGGTACGTTTAATTTATTGTTTTCTTTGTTTATATATTTTTAATTAAACACATTTTGTTCTTTGTAATGTGATAAAATTATTTTTTGTTTTTATTTTTTTATCTACTTTATTCCATTCTCACTTTTAATATAACGATAAAATGGTTATTTCACTCACTTTTATTATATTCCATTCTTACTTTTAATATAACGATAAAATAATTATTTTACTCACTTTTATTATATTCAATCATATCACTTTCATATTATTTTTTTCATTCTTTTCTGCAATCCCATTACATCCTTCATTTTCATTACATCATCTACCCCATTAACTAAACACACCCTACTTGCTTTGAATTTGACTTGTTTTAATCATTATATTAATATATAAATAAGTTTTTATATATATATATATATATATATATATATATATATATATATAAAATCAGTGTTCTTAGGGCACGTTTAGTTTGACGTAATCATAGACGTAATTTCTTTACATCCTTCCAACCAAACACACTCTATTTTTTGTAATGTAATGAAATTATAATTTTACCCTTACTTTTTTTATCCACTTTATTCCATTCACACTTTTAATATAAGGATAAAATGATCATTTTACCCACTTTTATTCCATTCACATCACGTCATATCACTTTTATATTACTTTTTTCATCCCCTTCTGCAATCCCATTACATGTTCCATCCCACTAACCAAACACACCCTTAAAAATTCATTTCAATCAGTCAATTTTTAAAAAAAGTATTTTTGTTGATTTTTCATTAATTAAAAAAAATAAAATTTTCAAAAATTTAAAAAGCATATTGTTACGTTGACAAAACTTAGTTTAATTGTGACAGACTAAATGGTCTGTTTGCTTAAAAGTTTAATTTTTGAAAGGATGAAAATAAGTGTAAGAATGTTTAAGATCTAATTTGATATGACATACAAAATGTAGAAATGAGGTTTTGAGAATAAAAAAGTGGTATAATGATAAATTTACTTTTATAATTAAATTTTGATAATAGTAAATCGATGGTGAGATGATAAAATAGTCAAAACATAAGAAAGTTTGAGATTTTAAGAATAAGTATATAAAAGAAATGTTCACAAAAAAAAATATATATATATAATAATTAAGTTATGTTAGCAAGTTCTCATTTAAAGACTATCTCCAAACCTAAACTTGACAAAACTTTCAAGTAAACATAGGTCTTGTTTTTTAATAAGAAATAACAATGGAAATAAAGATAGAATGGGTGGGGTCCATTAGGTCTCACTTATTTTTTACTTTTTTATTTTCATCAACTTAAAAAAAAAAGAAAAAAAATACAAAATATCTATTATACCATTTGATTTGACACAATCATAACTTTCTTTTCTTTTTATTATTTTAATATAAGGGGTAAAGTGGTAATTTTAATACATTCACATTCCATTTCCATTCCCAAACTTTTACTAACAAACACAGGAAACACATTCCGTTTCTGTTTTTATTTCCATTTTTGTGTAAAGAACGTGCCCATAGACTTTGATCAAAAGTTTAAAATCCTTCGCAAAATCCTCAAAAAATAGTTATGATTCATAAGCAGTCATCATTAGCATGTGAAATTATACGAGACTTACATGACAATTGATAATAATTAAAATGTACCGAATTTTAATAATATAGTAATAATAAAATTTTTTCCTCGTACATTTCAAAGCGTCTACGTGAGAATTACTTTTACTGCTTCATAATATATAATTGACAAAAGAAAAGCTCTAATTTAGATAAAAAATTAAAAAAAGACTAAATTATTATATACATCTTAACATTCATTAATAAGCACAATGATATATATGTGGAGGTTAATTTTAAAAAAAGATTTTATAAAACTTTATATTTATAAACTCCAATAACTCATTTTTAGAATGTAATTCTTAATAATTACATTATATTTGTATCAATATTCAATAGGTGCTTAATGAATTTGAAGAATCTCAAAACATTATAAGATATTTCTTTTTATTTTTTTGATAAATTATAAGATATTTCTTTAAAGTCAATCTCTCGACATGAGATTCGTATAATTTTTATCTAAGAAATTTGATTTTTTTAAAAAAGATCATATCTTGATCTAATTTTTTTAAAATGATATTAGTATAAAAAATTATATTTTATCAAACAGTTTTTTAATGTATATTTATATATATATCCACGCGTAAGGCAACAGTGAGATCCCAAATCTTAATGCAATTAGAATGGATTTGTATGGAAGTCAAAATTTAGGTAAAAATATTGTGTGGTGATCACATATATTAAAGAAATTAAAGACATTGTTTAGTTAAAATTAATATTTAATTAAAAAAAGACCTCATATCTAATCTACCTACCACCTGCAAAATTTATATTTTTATACATTGAATTAAAATGGGGTTTGCTTATACATAAGAGAATCTACACGAAATCGGATCTTTTCCCACCAAGCCATTTTTAATTTGTGTTCACCACTTTGAAAAAATCAAGTATCATTTTGAGATATTATAAATCTTATAGAATTTTGGTGACGCAAACGGATAATAGTTATTAATTAGTTTCTTATTATAATAAATATACTACAAATTAAAAAAATTAATGCTACAATTTCAGGAGGCAGCCAGAGCCCGGAAGTATTTATATTATAAGTTAACATTACATATAAAAAAGCATTTCACTCTCAAAGATGATTGAATAGGATATTAATAATATAAATATATCAGAGAGATCAACAAAAATTTAGAGCATGTTGGGTACCAATATTTTTCAATGAAAAAGATGGTGAAACCATATGTCATAGGAAATCATCATTTTTTTGGGTTTGTGAAAAAAAAAATAATTGTAAAATGTTTATTATACTCTTTGATTTGACACAATTATAACATTATTTTCCATTACTACCAAATACAACAAACCCATTTTTATTTCTTTTTCCTTTTTCTTTTTACATAACCAACGTATCTTAATTCAAAAAATTATTACGCACTTAAATTTAAACAATTTTATCAATTTACAACTATTCGATTAATTGAGAATGTCGAATATATATTGCGATAATAAACTAATTAAAGAAATTGAAGGGATTTGAATTATTGATTTAGCATGAAAGAGGCAGGTGTCAGTTATGATGTGATATTGTTATATCATATGAAATAAATGAATTGAGGAGAACGATTGAAGTCACATTCCGTCATGCTTACGCTTGTAATTTGTGTCCGCACTCGTGTGCGGCTTCTATTGGCTAAAGCGGATCTAGCTTTTCACACGTGGCAAATCACCATCATCTATTTTTTAATTGGAGCTTTCTCTTCGAGATTTTGATCATAACTCATAAGACACACCCACGTAATTCATATATAGGTATATTAGTAAAGAATTTTCTTAAAAAAATTTGATTGCTCATTCAATTGGTTTAATTAGTATAGTTGGTGTTTAAATCAAGTGTATGTGTGTGTTTCTATATATATATGTTATCATAATTCATAATATAGCTAGCTTCTTTAACGTTTTTAAATTTTATTTTTGCTAATAGGCTATAGTAGTAATTTGAATAAGGTAAAATGCACTACATTTCAATATAATCGATTACTACTTTAGTTTTTTTGCTAACTCAAACAATGAAGTTTAGGTGTTATTGGTCCATTTAATCCCAAAATTTTCTTTAATAATTATTTAACTGAAATAGATAATTTTTTTTTTGCCCGTTTCTTATATTGATTTGTCCAGTTTTAGTTATTTGGATCGATCCAAAGCAATTTGATCACTCATTTTCACCTTTGAAGGACAACTAGATCATAGTTCAATTGATTGTTTAATTAGTTTGGTCTCATTTCTGAAGCATTTTTTCATATATTAGTTTAAAATATTTTTTTTCTTATTTTATATTTTAAAATAAAAAAATTAACATGCTTATTAGTCACTCATAACTTCATAAATCTGAATATTATACTTAATTTTGACCTCGAAATCAACCATGCTATTGATCAATGATTAATATCATTGTCAAGGAAATTGGTACACACATTGTTAATTTTGCTCTTATGCTTCTTCTTTTTTTGGTTATTTTAAAAAGACATACAAGATTTTTCACATAGTTGTAACGTAGGTGTTGAAAACTTGGCCGCAATAATTAAGCAAATGGATGGATGAAATTAAAATAATGTTGTTATATTGCAGTCATAATTCTCAGTTCATCTAAGTTTGACGTTGTCTTAAGTCTTAACTACTTGCTGCTCTCAAGTCTCAATCATTCTCCAACTTCTAATTACTTAATACTTCACATTAAAATTGTTAAAAAATTATCTTAATTTTCTTATATATTTGTTATAAGATTTCTTCAATCATAAGTTTCATTTATACTTTTTTGTCTTCCATAATTAATAATGTAAAATATGATTTTTTAAATTTTTTTCTAATAATTAGTTATAAAAACAATTTTTATCACATGTTTTATTTATAATAAAAAAATTTATAAAACATATATAAAGAATTGCACTTAAACCTAGTCTTTTTACCCTTATATATATATACACACTTCTTTCCTTTTATATTTTTCAACGAGATTTGGACATAAAACTGTAGTGTGTGAAGAGGGATGGCTGCCAAATTAAGGATAAGGAAGCGTACGTACGTACGTTGACATTTATGACATTCATTTTTTTTCTTTTCAAACCAAAAGAATGAAGTAATTTTAATCGCGTAATTGAATGGAAATGATTCATTTATAATATTTAATTAAGTATTAGGGTGAGTTTCAATTGCTGAGATTTTAATTTTGTGGGTTAACCATTTCACATTTTGAAATACTTATAAATTAAAATAAAAATTAATTGCCGTGTTGAATGATAAATATTTCGATTAAAAAAATTAAAAAAAAAAGAGTACGAATGAGGCCATAAACTACCTTAAAACCCACGGCTGTTTTTGTTACAACTTCGTCGGATTGTCATGTTTCCATTGACGTCAACCCCCATTTGTTGTTCAACTACCTTTATGACTTCCCGCTAACCAAAATTAAATAGTTATATTATATTATCTTAATTTTTTTTTTCCGTAAAAAAAACTAACCAATTTATTATAAAAAGTAGATATGACCTGGCAGCCCAATTGTCTCTGTTTGTCACGTGACGATGTCAAAATTTTCAACAGCACCAACAAATAGAAACTCAAAACCTTCACCTTTCTACTTCGACGTACCCACACTTTTTTCTGGCCGGCTCATAACTTAATTTCCAAAACATTAAATTTAGCTATCGTACAGAGTTCATTTATATATGTTTAATGTAACTAGCATTAAATATTACATAAGAATTTAAAATTTCAATAATGGAAAGCTTGCGTTAGTTTAATTGTACAGAGTTAGGTGATCCGATCCCTATATATGTACACATATGTTTCAATTAAAATTGGATCACTTGGTGAATGAAAGTCGTAGTTTTATGCGAACAGATCACGTAACGCTAAAAAGAAGGATTCATAGTAATCCATATATATATATAGAAACGTCTTTCCTCGTGATGATGATTCATGGATGATTAAATGAGTGAAACGACGACGTGTCATCATTTGAAAAGCGCAATTTTGACCCTTCTACAAAGTCAAACTTTGCTCAAAAACTCTTCAAACGTCAAAATCTTCGCTCTAAAACTAAAACCCCAAAATTAGCGTGTGAATCTTTTGCAACACAAAATCCTGACCTTTTTCTTTACCGGCTCTCCCTGTTTCCCGGTTAAAACTAAATCACGTCTCCCACCTCCACGTGTCCTTTCCCCACTGTCGTATCCATCTGTATATAAACGCACCCACCCCTCCCTTGCTCCCTCCAATTTTAGTCTTCGACATTTTATTAACTAAGCCTCTGAAAAATTTTCCCTCACTTTCTCTTTTAATTTTCTCGGATGACAAACGTAAAAGGAGGAGGTACAATGGTAGTAGAGCCAACTAACCTGCACCGCCCCAAATTCGGAGCTATGTTGCGCGCCGATCCGACGTCGTTTTACTCCTGCGATTTCGACGACGACGATACGAGTACCAGCCCGCGATGGTACCCCGATAGCACCACCACCAGCACCACCGCGTCTCCGTCTCCTTACCTGATGTCGCCATGGAATCCGACCTACTCTCCGTACAGCAAATCTCCGTGGATACTCTCGTCTCCGATGAACAATTACGACGCCGGCAGCGGCGGCGGCGGCGGCAGAGTTGGAGGTTGCGACAACATCAACAATTTCCCCCAAAATAGCCTCATCAGATCGCTAGTACGCGAGGAGGGCCACATATATTCGCTGGCGGTTTCTGGCGATTTGTTGTACACAGGTTCCGATAGCAGGAACATCAGAGTGTGGAAGAACCTGAAAGGCTACGCAGGTTTCAAATCGAGCAGTGGATTAGTGAAAGCAATTGTAATCTCCGGCGAGAAAATCTTCACCGGCCACCAGGACGGCAAAATCAGAGTGTGGAAGAGCTCGCGGAAAGATCCGAGCTACCACAAACGCATCGGAAGCTTACCTACTTTCAAAGACTTCGTGAAGAACTCGACGAATCCGAAGAACTACGTGAAAATCCGAAGGCACAAGAAATCGTTACGAATCAAGCATTACGACGCCGTTTCGAGCCTGAGCTTGGACGAAGCGGAAGGTTTGTTATACTCAGGTTCGTGGGACAAAACGCTGAAAGTGTGGCGAATCGCGGATTTCAAATGTTTGGAATCCATCCAAGCCCACGACGACGCCGTGAACTCGGTGGCGGCTGGGTTCCAGTGCTTCGCGTTCACGGGCTCCGCGGATGGGACCGTCAAGATGTGGAGAAGGGAGAGCACGTGGGAAGGCAAGAGTGGCGGGATCAAGACGAAGCACGTGCTGGATCGCGTTCTGTTACGGCAGGAGAACGCGGTAACGGCTCTGGCGGTGAACGGGTCGTCCACGGTTTTGTATTGCGGGTCGTCGGACGGGTTGGTGAACCTGTGGGAGCTAGACTGGAAGAACAAGCTGGCTCACGGTGGGGTTCTGAAGGGTCACAAGATGGCGGTTCTGTGCTTAGCCGCTGGGAGGAACCTTGTGTTCAGTGGTTCGGCGGATAAGAAAGTTTGCGTGTGGAAGAGGGAGGTGAATGGGGACCACACGTGCCTTTCGGTTCTGACGGGTCATACCGGACCCGTTAAGTGTATAGCGGCTAGAGAAGAAGAGGAGGAGTATCCTCAACGGCGCCGTTGGACGGTTTATACGGGGAGCTTGGATAGGTCCGTGAAGGTGTGGCGCGTGTGGTCACACTCGGCGCAGCCGGTGGTGAAGAGTAATAATGGCCACGCGTGGTCGGTGGAGAGAGTGGGGGTGGGGTTTCCTTCGCCTATGAGCAAAAGCAAGATGCTGGTTGGGACGTGAGTGTGAAAAGGAATGAATGAGGATTGGTGACGTACGCGCTGGTTGCATGGAGGTGGTTGTCACGCGGGAGTGAAATGAGTGGACTATTTGCGTTGCCCTGTATGGAAGGTGCATGCCGAAATGAAAGAGACAAATAGGAGCGTGACACGTGGTTTCAATACAATGACATATATTCTTTGTTTGAGAATTGAGATTGAATGAACGATAATTAATTACAGTTGTATATATATAATTGACCTTAATTATAGCTTTTGTTTAATTTGTGTAAATGTACAAAAAGTGTAAAGCTTTTGTGGTTTTATTTAATTATGTTGTGTCATATATATGGTGGTAATGAATGAGGTTTAATTTGTTGAATAGAGTGAAGAAAGATTGGATTACATGTATAATAAATGAATAGTGGAGGGTTCATATAAATATAGAGAAAGTGAGTGATTGTTAATAACAACGTGCACTCCATATATATATGTATGGTGGAAATGATTTCCTCCATTCGGCATTGGATTTGAATTGATTAATTTAATTAGAACTTTCGGTATTTGATTTTACTTGGCAAGGAAGAAATAACTTTTTCATTATATTTAATTGGCCAAAAATGAACTTTTTCGTACTTTATTGACATTGTAGAGAGGCATGTTTCAACTTCATATATATATATATATATATATATAGATTACTTGCATTAGTTATAATTAGAGAAATCAAGAGCTAGTGAGAGAATAGTGTTAGCTTGGAAGTTCAAGTTATATGGGCGAAAATATTATTTATATGAGTGAGTTTAAAAAACAAGTTTAAGTAGGTCTTTTAAAGTTTTGAAGCAGTTAGTGACATAGTTAGCTAGATGTAGAAGGATATATATTATCCTGGCTTTACCCAATCATTTTAATTAATTAATTAATTACTTATATGTGGTTCACTAAGTTGTTTATGTATGAAAGCTGAATGCATGTTATACTCGATTAATAATTATAAGAAAAAGAGTTATAAATTTTAATTAAAGGTAAACTAACTATGATTTACTTCCTTGTAGTAAAATGAATATGTCCTTTTAATTATATATATACATTAAGAAGTCGTTTAAGTCATTATTGTGATTTAACTTGTTCTGCTGTTACTGAATTAAATTATTACCTTGTAGTATATTCTTTCCAAAATGTAAGCAAATTGGTGATGATGTAATATTTATAATTAAGATAAATCGATGAATTGCTGAAGGTTTTACTGGAGGATGCTCAAGGCATTGGCATGTCTCGGAGTATAGTAGTTAGCTAGTTTTTTCTTTGTCTTGTTTTTTCAAATTTGATATGGTTGATTCAATATATAAAGTTGTGCTGTATTCATATAAGCAAATTACATTGAAATTTATAAGTGTACAAGACTGAATGATCTCTATTACATTTGGTGAAGTGCATGTGCATATATAATTTGGGTACTTGATGAGCTAATCTTACTAATCAACATCCTACGTAGACTTAAAAACAAGGTTGGGGTTGTACCAAAAAAAAAAGAGGTTGGGCTTGCTTCGCATATATGGGCCCAATTATAATGAACATGAGCTTTCGCCTCTTTTAATTAGCACTTGCCACTTGGCTCTATAGATACTATTCTCAACTCCATCATTTAACTAAATTACTAACAAACATATAGATTTAATATCTCCATTCTTATTAATCTCCCCACTCTTCAAAAGTTTTTATTTTAAATTATATTTTATAATTGTAAACACTAATTAATAATAATGAAAATGTCTCATATTGTCAAATCTCAAATAAAAATCAAGTAATAAAAAATATAATGTACGTAGTTATTAGCATGCATTTTCACTCATCAAAAATTCATTCCACGTACTAACACGGCATGCAAAAACCTTCTTCAATATAATGTTATAAATTATAACTATATATTTCAAAATAATTATATCATTATTGAATACTAACCTTTATATAAAAGGGATTCGGCACAAAGAAAAAACGATTTTTGACAATGTACTTAGCATAATTAATTTATTTAATATATATATATATATTCATTATTTTCATTGCTTAAAAATATTTTTTTATGTAAAATCAAGTAATTCTTGAATAGCCTATATTTTTAATCTCTTAAAATAATTTTATTTTACATTTTAAAAATATAAATTAAACTGAATGACCATTTAATTAATTTAAAAAAAATAAAAATATATATGATATGGAAAAATAATAAGAGAGAGAAAATAAAAATTACGATAGTGGCAGGTAATTTTTTTCTCAAGAGGATAATATATAGTAGTGGTAGACATTAAAGAAAATAATTGTCTAATTTTTAATTATTTATTGTTGTAAAATTAATAATAATAATAATAATAATTTATATTATATTCTATAATTAAAAAAATTTTGACACGTGAAATCTCTAATATATTTATAGAGTTACCGGTTACGCAATATATGGTTCCTCATTGACGTAGTATGCTACTTGGCTAGATATTAAAGAGATTTTAGTATTTTACGTCTAATTAAATAGATACAAAACAATAATTTTCTTCCAATTATATTGTCGCAAAATATCAATTATAATTAAGTATGCCTTTTTACACTAAAATCTACTGCTATAATTGTTTAAAAATTTTGCGTATCTACTGATCAAGTATCTTTATCATTTAAATCCAATAAAGTAATCATTCATGATTTACACATAACAGATTCGTTTTCATTATTATTTTTTATTTTAAACAGTCTTAAAAATAATAATAATAATAAAAAAAACATATGCAAGTCGTCGCATGAGTCGTCAAATAGAGTGGCTTAGTATATTTTAATTTTCTTCAACGTAACGTAGTGCATAAAAACCCGAAGCTTAGAAATTGTTCCAACATGTGCATTCATTCAATAACGACCAACTCCTTTGGTATTTAATAAAACAAGTGGACTTTCAAAATGCTTTTGTGCTTAAATTTTAATAATTTCATATTATTTAGCTAGCTAGAAATTTCATACCTTATGTTTGTACTATTTAATTTCATTATATACATAATTTGTGTGATCAATTTTGTTCAAAATAAAATTAGAATAATCTATAAGAAGTCACAAGAGTGTACGTTGCCTTTAATTAGGAGAAGATGTTTAGTATTGAATTTCACTATATTATTTTTTCAATCAATTGATTTTTAATTATGTTCTTATTAATATGAATTTTTATTAATTAATATTAATAAATAATATTACATAATTAAAGATTTAGAGGAATATATATGTGACACTTTGACGTTGTCATTCAAATGGTCAAATTATAGCCATTTAGTTATTTTCATTGAAAAAATAATAATAATTAATTACTCAAAGATAAGCTAGCATTAATTAATTGCAACTCTACTTACTCCATAATTTTGTTGACGTATTGTGTTCGTTTGATTATTATACTATTAATCTATTACATATGATTGGACAAACGTTCTTTTTTCTTTTGGTCAAATGAAAAAAAGTGGCCTTAAGAAAATTGTCCATTAGAATCGATGAAAATGACGATTTAATTTATGGGGAAACTAAAAATCTCAAAAAAGAAAAAGAAAAAAAAGGGAAGAGCTTATGCTTTGTTAGGACTATTAATCATATATATTTATTTTTATAAATAAAATTTATAATTAAAGAACCTTAATTATGATAAATATATAAACAAATTTTATTCAATTATTTTTATTAAAAGCTTGATGAAATGTAAAATAATAATCAATATTAAAATTTAGCCCCCAAATTTACTTTATTTCCTAAACAAAAATTTAAAATTCTCCAATTAAAATATTTTTTATTTAATTTAGTTTTGTTTTCATATCTATAATAGAATTTTTTATTATAAAATTCTTGATAAAAGATTATTATATTATCCGTCATATCAAATATCTTTTTATGTTGTTTTTAATGAAAATAAATGGATAAGATTGTAGGTGACCATGTCATATTTTCGTCTCACATAACATGAGGGGATAAAAGTTGGGTGCTGCTGTAGAGTACTATTGAACTTTAATATAATTTTTTAATTATATATTGTTATTTGTTAATATTAATAAAAAATTAATATTAATAAAGATTCATTTTAAATGAATCCTCTACGTGAACGCACACCTATGCCTGTGTGTGTCTCTCTGCAATTTTGAAGGAATATGTTGGAAAAGAAATATTATTTTTGCATTTATAATGCAAAAATAATATTTCTTTTCCAACATATTCCTTCAAAATTGCATCCCCTCATTTCTCTGTGAGTGTAGAATGCCATTACCAGGTCGTTTGAAAGTTGAAACCTTCCACGCCATCGTCATTTCCTCGCATTTTCCATTCAACGCGCTCGCTTCAATTTTCGTACCCCAAGTCCAAACCTTCCTTCACTCTCTTTTGTTTACTAGTCACTTGTCACATCTCCTTCCTTCTTTCTTCATCACTTTGCTTGCTTCTCTTCATTCCTAGCTTCATTTGATGTCAAATTTCGCTAATTTCTCATCTGGGGTTTCTGGGTTTTGCCTCTTTCTGGTGGGGTTTCCCAAAAATCTGTTTTTCATGGGGGTCTAGGTAGAAAGAAATGATAAAGAAGCAAATTGGGTTCTTGAAATTCGAGTGTGTGTGTGTTCTGTTTGGGTGATCTTGATTTTGACCCTTGATGGCTTCGTTTCTGAGAAAATTGCGACCTAGTGTGTTGTCTTCTTCATCAGTTCATGATGATGGAGATGATTATAGTGTTGAATACTCGTTTGCCATAGAGTACAATGGCCCTCCTCTCAGTTTCTCCATCCCTGAAGCCACCCCTTTTAAGATTGAGCAAATACCACTTGCTTCTGTAGCTCCTTCTTTTTCTACTGCTCTATTTCCCGTTCCAATAATTCAACCCATTGTGAAAACTAACACAAATGTGAAACTGGATACAAATTCAAAATCTCCTGCTACTACTGAACTTGCTATCTCTGGCTCCAGCGAGTTAACCAATTCTGAATCTTTCTCAATTAGGGTTGAATCATCAAGTAGGGTAAATAAGTCATGTTCATTGAATAGAACTGATGATGCTGATAAGTGTAGCAGTGCAGGGAATTCGTCTCAGAGACTTCAAATTTCTGGCTCATTTGGAGTCTCTGGGAGAGGTGAAATTTGGCAGGTGTTGCCTGAAAGTGAAATGAATCCCACCAATTCGGATAAAACAGAGTCAGGTTCAACCTCTTGCTCAGTCTCTTCGGAGACTTTTTCATGCCGAGAAGATGATTGTAACAATGACACACCAAGGCATGTTAGACGGCCTTCTGCTGTGACTTTTCTTGATCCAGAGTCAGATCACATGGTAGTTAATGAAAATTTTGATGGTTCTCAGGCTGCAAGTACCCCTATAGGGCCACGGGTTGAGAGACTTGGGAAGAAAGGCACATGCTATCGATGCAATGGAGGAAATCGGTTCACTGAGAAGGAGGTTTGCATTGTCTGTAGTGCAAAGTTTTGCCGAAAATGCGTTCTAAGAGCCATGGGGTGTATGCCTGAAGGAAGAAAATGTATCACTTGTATTGGTTGTAGAATTGATGAAAATAAGAGGAGAACCCAAGGAAAGTGTTCTAGGGTGCTCAAACAGTTGCTATCTGAGCAGGAAGTAAAACAAATAATGCATGCTGAATTGAATTGTGAAACTAATCAAATACCCCCGGAGCTAGTTTATGTGAATGAGGAAAATCTTGATCGAGATCAGCTAATTCTACTACAAAGCTGTCCAAAACCACCAAGAAAGCTAAAACCAGGCTCCTATTGGTATGATAAAGCTTCTGGATTTTGGGGAAAGGTGAAAATTAACCTTGATAATTTCTTAAGATTCTCATAATCTCATAGTTATTAGTCTTACTGGTTGGACTAGTGAAACTCAATGTGTTGTAATGCTTAATCAAACAGGAAGGTCAAGCACCTTGTCAAATTATCAGTCCACAGCTGGATGTTGGAGGTACACTTCAAAGACATGCAAGCAATGGAAACACAAAAGTGCATATAAATGGCCGAGAAATTACTAAGAAAGAGCTCAGGATGCTAAAGGTTGTGCTAGGGACAATCATAATTTATTAGCTAAGGTTTTTTTAAGGATGTTAAAACTAAGTACGTTCTGTCATTTGTTTGCAGATAGCAGGAGTCCCATGTGAAGGAACGCCTAACTTTTGGGTTAGTGCAGATGGGTCGTACCAGGAAGAGGGACAGAAGAATGTTAAGGAGCGGCGTATATGGGATAAGGTGATCTGTGTGTGCAGATGAATCTTATTCTTACCATTTAAAATTTTTTCTTGTATTTACCATTCATCATTGGTTGTGATTATGCTCTTTTAACAGACAACGGTGAGGCTACTTTGTATGGTACTGTCTATGCCAGTTCCTTCTAACTCTGTAGCTGCTAGTGGTGAAGGTGAAGGAGAGAATAAAGTCAAAGGTTCTTTTGAACAGAGGAACCTTTACAAATTTCTTCTTGTTGGTTCAATCAAATCTGGAACAAGTACTATATTTAAACAGGTAGGAATTAAAGTGTTGAAGGAGGGGACTCTCTTTTTAATGCATTTATGCTGTCTTCATATGCCTGCAATGTTAATTTCCTGAAAAAGAAAATGTGATGTTGGTCAGTTGAATCAACGACTTATGCTGTGTGATTGTTAATGCTGAAAAGCTAGCATTCTTTTTTTGTGCTTCCTCTGTAGAGTTGTCTTGTTTTCTATCATATCTACTCTAGAAACACACCATTTATATGCTTGTGTATTTTTGTACTATCAATTTTATGTTCATAAGCACATCAGTTGTCAATTTTTATCAGTTCCATCTCACATTGCTAGTTATCAGGAGATCTGGTGATAAGCTTGATGTTTGAACCATATTCTAACAATTTCTTGTGATGTAAATTATGTTTTGCGGAGTTTGGAATACCTTGCCTTTCCTTGTGTGTATTTGATATAAGTTCTGATGATAAGCTTTATGTTTGTTACATTAAACTTAGATTTTGTGTGGCACTAAAAGGCTGAATATTTTTTTTTAGGCCAGGGATCTTTATAACGTTCCTTTCACTGAAGATGAGCGCCAAAATATCAAGTTGGTGATCCAAAGCAACTTGTATACCTACCTTGCTATACTGCTGGAGGGGCGTGAAATTTTTGAAGAAGAGAGTTTATTGGAGAAGAGGAAAAGACAACTTGTCGATGAATCCACTTCAGCTGGTAATTTTTTCCTCCCACTTGAAAGTTATCCAGAAGACCTGTTTGGATTAAGTAGTTCAGCATTTCTTTGACCCCTTTCCCTTTGCAAAATTTTCCAGTTGGAGTTGATCATAAAGCACACATTGGCATCGTTTGGTCTATATAGCCGTCCCTATCTAGTGGGAAAAGGCTCTGTTTGTTGTTTTTATAGTTGATCATAAAGCAAGCTGGTTTTATCCATTCAAGACCTCCCTTGGCATTGTTAATAATGAGAGTGGGAGTTTTGTTGAATGTTCTATGATTTTCTCCTTTTTATAGCTAGAGAAGTTAATCAGTGCTTGCTTAATCCCTTGCAAAGCAAAGCATGAATTATGTTTCCTTACTTTTTTATGTCTAGTGATGCTTCTAATTCTGACTGTTTCAACACCCTCATTATATTTTTGGGAGTCAATATATGTAAACTGTGGTTTTCCCCCTAACATAGTTTTGTTAATTTTTTTTACCATGCTCCAACATAATGATAGACCTTTGTTAATTAGCTTAAAGAAGAAGCTTGCTTGCCGATATTTGGTAGTTTACTATGGAAAGAAGTTATTAACTTTTACTTAGCAACAGGGAACACAGATGAAATTACTGATACAACAACAATCTATTCCATTGGCTCGAGACTGAAAGATTTCTCAGATCGGCTCCTCAAATATATGGTTTCCGGCAACTTGGATGCGATATTTCCAGATTCTACTTGGGAATGTGCTTCACTAGTAGAGGAGCTGTGGAGTGATGCTGCCATTCAGGCAACATACAACCGGAGAAATGAACTAGAAATGCTACCTAGAGGTGCAAGTTATTTTCTAGACCGGGTAAGACAATATGGTTAACCAACTCATTGAACATAGCTCACTCCAAATTTTCATATTAGTATAGACAGTTTGATATTTAAAGATGTAGAAATTTCTATATTATTTCCACTTTTCCGTTTTGTTCTGTGGGGCTATAGAGTTTGCATGATTGATTTGACACGAAATGAGAAGATGAAATTGAAAAGAGGGATAAACAGAGTTAGAGTTTGAACAAGACGCTGTTTACCTTTTAAATTGTTCTGGACAATGAATATATGAGTTGTATCACATTTCTTTATGAAAGAACACTAGCTTATTATCAATGTCTAAATAAACATCTAAATGCAGGCTGTTGAGATTTCAAAGGTAGACTATGAACCCTCCGACACTGACATCATGTATGCCGAAGGGATAACATTATCCAACAGTCTCACTTCGGTGGAATTTTCATTTCCGAAGACTAGTCACGAGGACTCTTTGGACCCAGCCTATCAGCATGACCCTTCTCTCATGTTAGTTCTCTCATTTCATGCAATTTTACGTGTGAACTATAAATGCATTTCCTTTAATTTGTGCTCAAACCTAGTGTTGATCTTCAACTTCTAGGTAATTACCATAAAAGAAATTTATATCTTGCATATGCCTGATCTTAGAGGTCACGGGTTCAAATCTTAGAAACAGTCTCTCTGCTTGCAAGGGGTAAGGCTGTGTACATCCGACCATTCCCAAACCCCACTTGTTGGAAGCCCTGTACAATGGGCCACCTTTATACCTTTCATATGCCTCGATTTTGAGTGCTAATAAAGGAAGGAGAAAAACTTAGGTGCAGATTCTTCGGTTATTTGATGCAAACTTTTTAGTTCAGACATGCTATCAGTGAATTGTTTTCTTACAACGCCTTTACATTGTGCCTGTAGATACCAACTCATCAGAGTACATCCAAGAAGCCTTGGAGAAAACTGCAAGTGGTTGGAGATGTTTGAAGAGATCGATGTTGTCATATTCTGTGTTGCCTTAACTGACTATGATGAGTACACTGTAGACAGAAATGGAGTTTCCACCAACAAAATGTTGGCAGCTAAGCAATTATTCGAAAACATAATAACTCATCCATCCTTTGCAAACAAGAAATTCCTTTTGATTCTGACCAAATTTGACCTGCTCGAGGAAAAGATCGATGTGGTACCTCTAACAGAATGTGAATGGTTTAGTGACTTCAACCCAGTGATCAGCAATAACCAAAACAGATCCAATAATTATACCACTAATCCTCCATTAGTTCAACGTGCTTTTCAATATATTGCTGTCAAGTTCAAGAAACTATGCTATTCTCTTACGAGCCAGAAGCTGTTCGTGTCACTGGTTAATGGATTGGAACCTGATACTGTTGATGAATCCCTCAGATATGCTAGAGAGATTATGTTATGGCAGAAATGGTTTCCTTCTCTCTCAGCTGATCAGAAGTCTGAGAATGAGATTACTACAACATCCTATGATGAGCAAAGCTCTTAATGCTTCTCCATTTCTTGTATAGTGATGAATAAGGAAGAGGGTTCAAAAAGTTTTGATTTTTGGTCTCGGACTAGAGCGCGGGTTTGTGACTAATCCCTCAGGTATGACCCATTACGTAAGGCGATTTTCTCATCGGATAACGCTCTATTTCTATCCTCCAGGATTTATCCTATATATTAATCCAAATGGACCCGAGAATGAAATTTTTTGGAGGCGGATCGTGTGCAATATGCATCAACAATCCTCCCGAAATTTTGGACCTTGTGTGATAGTTCTAGTAGATTCTTTGTATATATACATGTACACAAAACATATAAACAGAGCAGTGAGAACTGATAAAAGAGAAGCATTTGAATTATAATCATCTTTCATATGAATGAAAGAAAGATTTGTATTTCTCTTTTACCCACAAGTCAATTTAATCCTTGTCTGCATAATAGAAGGTGTTGGCTCTGATATTTTTGAGGGATGAAAAAGAAAAATATCTTGATGGGAGAAAATTGTGCCACAAATAATTTCCAACTTTTGAACTTTGAGAGGCGTTTCAATGCTTGCATCAGCGAATGATTGTCATGTTGTAACCAAGAAAAAACAGAGGAAACTTACAAAAAGACTCGTCCATTTCCTCCCATTGTGATAGATAATGATACGAACTTTCTGCAAAAAGCTTACTGGGAGATCAAAGTAGAGTTATATATATAATTTGCACCAGAATTTCATACTAGACTCGAATCTATATATACCTTGCATTTGGTATCCTAAGTTCTGACACAATCGAAGAAAAGAACAAAACTTCACGTGCTTTCCTTCTAAAAATAATATAAAATTTGCACCAGAATTTCATACTCGACTCAATCTATACCTTGCAATTTCCCACTGGACTTACTATAGTATTAGTGCCTTTTTACAGGAAAAATGAAGTAGAATGCCAATAGCTTACCAGAGCAGATAATTATACATTTTGATATTCAAAATCATTAATACACTCTCCTTCTTTCTCACAAGTATATATATTATATTATATAGACCCAATATAATCATGCATCGTATTACACATGGGTTATTTACCAACATGTGTTAGAATCTTGATTCAATTGTTTGCTATCATTCTACTTTTAACTTTTTATTTATTTTACCAGCGTTATTATTTTTACTGTCACCATCAAAATAGTTAGCATTGTGTACTTATATGACTTAAAGAAAAACTTGATTAAATTTAATTTATATTAATTATCACTATCAAATTAACTTCTAATTTTTTTGTCAAAATATCAAATTAATCTCTAAAATTCGTATCACTATCAAATTAATTCCTAAAAATTTTATTATATTTTCATATTAACCCTTAATATTTTAATTTCTTTTTGTCGATTTTACTTTCTGAAAGAGAGGTACTCCCAAAAAAAAACATTACTGGACTCTCTAACATATATTGCATAGCAACAAAAGCCTGAGATTTTTCTGGGAATAACTTGCTCAAAATCTCTTATTACAAAATGTGGAATTAGAATTTGAAGCATCAATTTTTTCGTCAAATCATCAAGGATGTCCCAAAGTTGCAATCTTTGTGTAGCTTAGCCTTAGGGAACCATTTCTTCCTTTCTGGGGTCATTCATCTGATTGTGTAGAAAGAAATTAAAAGTGGTCGAGTTTCTTCCCTCTTCAAATTCTCAGTATCACTATCAGAAAGCAAATAGATGATACAATTTCCATTTGCAGAAGAAAGAAAGAAAGAAAAAACCGAAACTTTATACATATATATTACAGTTTCTTAGATCTAAAGAGACAGACATACATACATACATACATAGAATCTACATATTACAGACATACATACGAATCCAGAAAGGAAATCAGCAAGGGACAAAGCGATCCATAAGCAGACAGACAGTAGCCTCGGACATGGTTGTAGTGGTGTCTGTGTTTTGCTTAATCTGAGGATGAGATTGTTGGGTTTGTGAAGAAGAAGAAGAAGAAACTTTCTTGGGTTTGTGGGACAGAACTTTTTCTCCCAGCTTTGCTATCTCTCCCACCCATATCTCCACCATGCCTGACATTTTTGTTCTTCTGTTTCTGAGAAAAGCACACAACTTTCTTTCTTTCTTTTGCTCAACTTTGGCTTTTGAAGTGAAGGTTGGAGGTGACACTATTGCTTTATATAGACAAAAATAAATGTGAGGTTAGAAGGGATCATTTGGAATTTTGGAATTCTGCATTTTAATTTTTTTAATTAAATATATAATATGTATTCAAGTATAAGATGTAGATTCTATACACGTGGCCTTTTTTTCTCACCACAATTTGCCTGTTTATATTTCATCTAGATTCATAAAATTGACGAGAAAAAAAAACTCAACTAAATTGTTTATTTTCTTCAATCAAAATTAATGATGTCAAATGATCAGTTAGATCCTATAGACAGGTTGGTTGGCTCTTTAATAATAGGATTAGGATGGAGACTTTATGGTGCTAATAAGAAAAGAGTTAGCTCAACTTAGTTTTAATCCTAATAAAATATTGGGTAAAGTACCTTATTGCCCCCAAATTTTACAGCAATATTCATTCCTGTCCTTAAACTTTTTTTTGTTCATGCCTACCCCTAAACTTTCAATTTTGTTCATGCCTGTCATTTTTACTAACATCGTTAACTTGCTTGACGGAATTTGCTGACGTGGACGATGAATGCGTATTTCTTTTGTCATGTCATTGTTCACCTCACATTTCACCTTTATCTTTTATTAAAAAAAATTAACCTAACCCAAATAAAATGAGGTTTTAGAGTGAAAGTTTGGTTTGTTTTTAAATTTGGATTAGGTTCATTTTTTTTAAATAAAAGTAAAAAAAATTAAATGTGAAGTAGAAAATGAGGTGGATAGTGAGGTGGCAAAAGAGATACACATTCATTATCCACGTCAGCAAATTCCGTTAAGCAGGCTAACAATGTTAGCAAAAAGGGCAGGCATGAACAAAACTGAAAGTTTGGGGGTAGATATGAACCAAAAAAAAGTTTGGAGACAGGAATGAACATTGCAGCAAAGTTTGGGAGAACAAGAGTACTTTACCCTAAAATATTTTTAATTGAAAATAGACCAACCTAATTTACCTCTAATAAAATAGAACCAAAATAAATTATAGTGAACCAAGTCAAATCGAGCTATCTTGGTTTAACAAATTTAATTAAAATACACCTTAAAAAAATTTTAGAAAATTCATATCTAATAAAAATAAAAACTGATTTTTTTAAAAGAAATTTGATAACAAAAATATAAAAAATACATTTATTTATTCTTTTAAAAAAAACTTAAAATGGTTTGGAAAAGGAAACTTGTTTGTATTTTTGTAGAAGAAAAAGCAAGGAAATTGAGAGAGGAAGAAGGGATATGTTTGTACGTTTGTTTGGCAATAGGAATAGGAATAGGATATACTCACACGGTTTAGGATATTCGTGGGAGGATTCTATTGGCTGCCGCTGTTTTAGTGGTCGTCCTTGTATCACTTGAGTGTTACGCCACGCACTTCTCATGATCATTGTGTTGAAATTTAAGGCCAAAGGATAACATAGTAATTTCACTTTTATTATTCATTTCTTTTCCTATAATAACCCTGAAAATAAAAATTAGGTTAAAATTTTATTTTAATCCTCACTTTTTTAAAATTTTAAATTAATATTCTATTTTTGTAACTCTGGGGCCATAAATGAGGCTATCTTTGTAATTTTATTTTGAATTCTCAAAATATCTAAAAAAGTTACTTTCTCAAATATATACCTCTGGAAGAAATATCTTTCTTAGATATTAATTAATATATTGCTTAATTAATTGTATAACTCTACAAAAGCATTAACAAAAACAAATATCTCAATGGGTTGACACAAATAGTTAAGAATCCGGAGGAAAGTTTACGCTTCACTCATGAGCGAGGGTTCGAATCCCCCTGAAGCCATCCAAAATCCTACTTTGGTGGACATTCCTCCTCAGGGAGTTTCCTGGCACTCAAGGACTAGTTGAGTAACTGCGATTGGGTAAAATTACTTGTGGTTTAGGCCTGTGCAGTAATCTTTTGGGTTGGGCATCTGTTGGTCTCCCAACATGCCACTAGCGCCCTGTCCGGTAGTACTTGGGAGTGTCTTTCCTTACTACCATCTTCTTGTGAAAAAAAAAAAAAAAATATCTCAATAGGTGAGGGGTGATGTGAAATTTGGCAAAATAAACGAAATGTGGGTTTGGAATATTTTGTTTGGTAATAGGTCTTCTCATTGTGACAGCTCAATATAAAGACAGGTTATAATTATAATGGAAGAGATAGATTAATAATATTATTATTATTATTTCTATTTGTTTTAAAAAAGAAAAATTATGAAGAAAAGAAAAGTAATTACAAGTTGTGATGCGAAGGTTCTTTGTGTTTTGGCAGAACATGAGAAGCTTCTTTCAATTCTTCATTGTTTGTTTTGGTAGGCTGTATTTGTCACATAACTCCATTTATATTTGTCCCCAAAAACAATTTAGTCTTCTTTCTTTCATCAAAACCCAAATCTTACTTTTCTTCTCATTTCACAAGTGTCCGGTTAATATTCAATAATAAAAAACCAAGCTTGGTTGTCTAGTGGTTAGCTCACTAGGTCGCTTAAGCAAGTGTTGGGGGTTCGAATCCCACTTTGTGTATGCAGCAATCAATTGGCCAGCGGCAAACCCTTAAATGGAGCTCAGATCCGCGGAGGATTAGTCCTTGGCTTGTCGGGCTGGGGGATACCTTGGAAAACTAAAAAAATATTCAATAATAAAAATCTTTTCTTCAAGAGTAAATTTATTAAATATATAATAAATTAAATATTTGAATTTGGTTGTCTATTTTTGTTACTTGTTTTATTATTTATTCTTTATATTTCAAAAGTTTTAAAGTAGTCTTTAATTTTTGTAATTTTTTAAAATTAATTATTTGGTATAACATCGTTAATTTAATCCGTTAACGACAGACATAACATGATAGAAAATTTTTAAAAATTATACTTTTATTCCTTCTTCAACTTCAAAAATTTTATTTCAGTCCTTATACTCTATCTCTTTCTCTCTCTCTTCGCACCCAATATTATTTTTTGCTGGACCTATCCTCCAAGACATGATCATGAGTTAAGACTTAACTTAGGGTATTATTAATTTGAAAAAACCTAAGGTAAAATTATATTTTTACTTTTTTTTTCTTTGATTGGTTATATAATTTATTGTCTTTTATATTATCTCTCAATTATGATTGATTATACAAATTTTTTTTACTATGTGTCTAATTTTTATTGGAGAATCTCATAACAAGTACCTAATGAATTTTATTTTAGTTTAATCCAATTAATTTTACGATTTAAAAACTTTTTTTCTATCATGTAGCAGCGGTTGTAGCCGCTTCTATATATAAATTGTTTTTTTCAATTAGATATAAATTAAAAATATAAAATCAGAGACGGATGTTTCCGTTCCAAATCCGTCTATGAGCAGAAATACACCAACACCACCTTGGCTAGAGACAGAAACTTCTCGCCTATAAATTTTTCTTATTTTAACATATTTATGGTTTATGTACTTTGGAGGCAATCCTGTTCGAGTTAGCTGAGATCCTATAATAAGGGTAGAGCTTTTCTAGCAGAGATTTTTTAATACACATGACTCAAACCCGAGACATTACTTAAAGGGAATAAAATATCTACCATTTCAACCAACTACCTATTAATTATTATGTTCACATAATTATTTTTGCTTTCATTAGTTAATGTTGAGAAATTGGCCTTGGTTAATTAGTTACTAGTTACTACTTGGGAGGCTACTTACCAAGTATTACCTTAACCCCACAAAATATGTGAAACTTATCAGTATACATATATTAGTATTTGATTACAATTTACATATAAATATCTTTTTGTTCCTCTTAAATTTTAACAACGATTATATATATGCAGCTATTTTAAGTTGAAAATTAGTCAAAATTATAGGGTATGTTTAATATATAGGAAGAATGTTAGAGGGAATGAGAATCAGAATATGAATGTGAATGTGATGGAATGTGATGTGAAAATGGAATAAAAGTAGTTAAAATGACTATTTTACTCTTATATTATAAGTGAGAATAGAATAAAAATAGGTAAAAAAATAAAGACAAAATAATTTTATCACATTGTCAAAAGTTAGGGCATGTTTGGTTTTATGAAAAAACCAATGTAATCCACATTGTAATCCAACATTATATTCCCTCAAACATTCTTTCTATAAACATATAAACCTTACTTTCTACAATATGATGAAATTATAATTTTGCCCATACTTTTTTACTCACTTTTATTTTATTTTCACTTTTAATATAAGGGTAAAATAATAATTTTATCACTTTTATTCTATTCACACCACATCACACCACATCACACCACTTTCACATTAATATATTACTATTCCCTTGAACATTCCCATTCTTGTTTCTATTACATCAAATATTCACGTAACCAAGCATGCCTTACGATTTATTTAGTATGTAAAATATTAAAAAAATTGTTGAATTACTCCAATATCACCTCACAAATTCCGCATACCAAACAAGGGGCATAATGTCCTTCGTTTTAGCTATATATAAATATAGGGTAAAGTACCTTTGGTACCCCCAACGTTTACGCGTTCGGTTAAATATACCCCAAACGTTTGATTGTTGTCAAATATACCCTCAACGTTTCAATTTTTGGGCAATCTTACCCTTTTCACTAACATCGTTAAAATAGTTAACGGTTTTTGCTGACTAGGCATAACATGTGGCATTAATATCTTACTGGGATCAATTCTTTTCATTTCATATTTTATTTAAAAGAAAAAGAAAAAAAATCGTTTAGGTTTAGGTTTTGAAGAAGCACATTTTTTTTTCTTTTTTTTAAATGAAATATTAAATGGAAAAAATTGATCCCAGTCAGATATTAATGCCACATGTTACGCCTAGTCAGCAAAAACCATTAAAATGGTTAACGGTGTTAGTGAAAAGGGTAAGATTGCCCAAAAATTAAAACGTTGGGAGCATATTTGATCGCAATAAAACGTTTGGGGCATATTTGACCAAAAACATAAACGTTGGGGGTACCAAAAGTACTTTACCCTATAAATATATATAAGTAGGATTTGAAATCAGTTTCCATACTAAGAGTAATCATATCTTTGTTTTTGTATGTCATGGAGATGGAGTTACATTTCTCTACTTATAAAGAGTTCTCTCAGTGTGAACTGGTTTTTTAACAAAAAATAAAAACGTTTCATAATTAAGTAAGCCTAAATCCACGTTAGTAAAATATGGATCTGGTTTTTTAAATGCCATATTTTTTTAATTTAATCTTTTTTAAATGTATCTCCTTTATTAGTTCTTACTGTCAAAATTTTCACAATTGAACATGCTCAAGTGGACATTAGAAAACCCCATTAAAAATTATAAGGTTGGCCCAAATTATTCACCTCAACATAGTCGGTTAATAATTTTAATAATAAGAACCGAATTAATAAGAGAGTGATCATTTAAGATTGAAGGACTAAAGTGAAAAAACTAAATTGATATTTTAGTCAAATCCACGTTATAACTTCTCACCATAAGTTTTATTACAAAACTTGAAGACCAGTATCTACATATATACACACATCAAAACAAGGAAAAAGTGTAAAACAGAAAGAAAGAAGTTGATATTTTTAACTTTAGGTTTGGGTTGGATGGATCAAGGGCTAAGCCATTCAACGATCATGGAAATAGAAGCCTCAGAAAAGAAGGGCCTAGGCTTATTGACTTGCTGGAATTTGGCAATAGCCACACCCAACCCAATCGAACCCATCTTCTCATTTTCTTGAACCATGTGGCTCAAACCATGACCATCAAGGCTAGTCTGAGGCTGACCCTTTTCCTTGAGCTTGGACATTTCTTTGGTCCACATATCACTCAGAGCAGACATATATATGACTTATAGGTAGCACTAGCAATTAAAAGAAAATGTTTGATTGAATGTGTTTGTGTTGCTATATATATATATATATATGTATAACAATTAGGGATAAAAGTTCAATGGTACCGTATTACTGAATTTCAGTGCATCCTTTCAATTATGTAGTACCATTTGTTAATATTAATAAAAACTCACATTAATTAGGGCTCACCTTGAATGATTTAGGGACCAACTGATTGGAGAAATGTACTGAAGTTCAGTACTATCGTACCACTGAAGATGAGATAGATATTAAATAATGAGATGGGAAGCTAATTAATTAATAATGTAATGTGGATAAGGATAAAGTGGTAGATCACAAGTGGGTCCCACCTTCTGGTGTTGTGTCTTTCTGTGTGCTTTGAAACGGTGACAGGAAACAGGAACCTAATACCTAATACCTAGGTGAGATTCGGATTAATATGTCAAAGTACAGATTCGATAGAGTATATAATTTAATCGTTTGATAAGAGTGTTATAGTGTAAATATGAATTTTAATTTTTATTTAATAATTTAAATTATGTATTTTATATACTTCCGCTTTACTTGATCTAAATCTGAGGGATGGTGGGTCTTATGATCTCACTGAGCTTTTCTGTGATCTTATCGGAACTCTGTAGAAAAGGATAACAATTAACAAAACCGCTATAGGGAGAGAGAGACCATGGTATCCCAATGACATTTTATTTTATTTTCAATAAATTATTATTTTAAATTATAAAATTTAGCTGAATTTAATCTATGAAAATATTATATTTAATTTTTAAAAGGTAATTCATTTTATTTTAATTTTTAAAAGATAAAAATATTAAATTTAATTCATAAAAAATATAACTTATTTTAATTTATAGATAAAATTTTATGGCAATATGTTAGTAGGATTAAAGGTGGATCTTGGACAAGAGTAAAACAACTGCTATGTAAGTTAGAAGTTATATTTAATTTTTTTAGATATTATTTAATGGGATTCTTGTGTAGTAGACTACTTTTTTTTTATGCTAATAGAAATTATTAAGGACTAAAATGTGCTGAATTGAATCTTTTACTGAACAAAATAATAATTTACTCTTCCATTTTATAATGAAAAAACAAGGCCATAGATTGGCTTAGAAACTTGCGCCAAACTCATTTACACAAGAAACTGTAACAAAGTGGAAGTGGATTCAGTAAAATAATTTTAGGTAAAATTATTTGGTGCAGTCAATTTGAATTATTTGTAAGTTAATTAATAGTCAATATCGGTAAAGTTAACTAAACTAACCTACAAATTCATAAGGGCAAGGACCATATTTGATTTTCTAAATTTTTAAAGAAATAGAATAGGCTAACGAGGAGTGACACAGTTAGTTAAAGTTTGAACTCTTGTCCCACAATAGTGAAGGTTCGAACCCTATGCCCAATATGAGAACCTTATTAATGGGTGATATATAAATTTTTAAAAAAATTGAAAGATATTACTTAACCTAAATGAAATACCCGTATTTACTCGTTTATTTATGAATAATTTATTTAAAATAATATAATTTTTTTATTTTACATAAATAATTATATTTAAATATATAAAGAACATTTATTCTATATATATATATATTAGAAAATTTTAATATACATAACATGCTTTATACAAATGGTACAAACTTTCACGTATCAGGTTCATATTGTTCCATGTGTCCAATAAGTTTTTGTCATTTCCACTCAAGTCCTTATAAAATTTTGTATGATAATTACATTTTTGACATTTAGGGTTTAGAATTTTAGAATTTAATAAAAAAAATTTCATAAATATTTTTGAAAGTTAGGTTTAGGTTTAGAGTTCAGTAAAAATAATTTTATAGATATTTTTGGGAGGATATAAGAGTTCAGAGTTTAGTAAAATTAATTTCATAAATCTTTTTAGAAGGATATAAGAGTGCAAATTCTAAAACATAAAGAGTTAAGAGTACAAAGGAAAAAATTAAGGATGTTATAAAGTTCATCAATCATAAATATTTATATTCTCTCTCCTATTTGATTGGTTATGTAATTTATTGTTTTTGGTCTTTAAATTAATCAAAACGGCGTCGTTTTGCTGAATTAGAATGAGAGAGGGTGCCATGTCATTTAAATATGACACCATATAAGCTTTCCACGTCAGCATTTAATGGCAAAACCATACGGATGTTACGCTAGAGGACCAATTTTGACCAAAAAAAAATATTGATAACCTAAAATAACTTTTTGAAACGTTGAAGACCAATATTAAACGTCGTGCAAACGTTGAGGATCAAAATAATAATTTGAACTTTTTCTTTTAACATTTTAACCTTTTTCTTAAGTATTGCCACGTCATTCATAAACCATTAATAAATGATGACGAAATAATACACGACTGATAGAGCTACTTCTGCCAAGAAGTTCTCAACTGCAATTATACAAAACTAAACTGAGCTGAATTGATATTATTAAAATGATACAGAGATAGCATCAAGCAATGGACAAACTTCATATACATCTGTGTCACTAGGATGTGCTAGTATACATAGAAGCTACACTGTGAGTAAAATCTAAGACCATCATCCTCAAAGGATCAGAATATCAACACACCAATGTTACATTATTGTTGCCCAAAGAGAGAATAAATACCAAACCCAGTCTTGAGCAGAATTGATGATGTCCCATTAATGAACCAGAAATTTGCAGTTAATTCTTCGACCTCTTTCCAGATGAATGTCATATGGATATTGAAATGCAGAGTCCAGAACACAATTCTGTCAGTGTAACCATAAAGCATCCCATCACGAACTCGGTACTCAAAAGATACCCTTCAATGGAGTTGGGGGTGCACAAATCAGCCATATATTGTTTAAACCAGTGAAGGTGTGTGATAATCATTCTCATCTTCCACTAGCCGAGCTTCAAGCCTCAGAACTTTCTGGGCGGTGTATCTTGAGATAACACTATGTGCAAGCTCATATTCACAGTCTGAACTTGCAATTCTGCCTGCACATAGTGAAATCAATGGGATGGCAGAAGTTAAACAGAATGGAGTTAGACTGTGATCAATGGCTGGCTACTACTTGGCCAAACCAATGGGACTGGTAAGACATGGCTATGGCAGCTTCACTATCACACGCAAAAGATCGGGCCAAAGGAGATATTCCTTGCCATGACCAACCCAAAAACGCCTGAGGCCACTTCTTGCATGATATGGGAACGGTGCTCAAGTTTAAAATGCTGAAGTCTTAGAGCTCAAATCCATGGTGTCCAACCTTCATACATGTTGCAAAGATTATCTACACTAGTAGCTTGCTTGAGTAGATAATCTACTTGCTCTCCAATACTAATTTCTCTGAAATTCAAAGAAGAATCACTCAGTATCAATGGTAAGTTCATATAAAGGTTTTGTAATTTTCAACAAGAACATTAGAAGTTAGAACAATACCTGTTTTCAGAAATATCTCGACCATCTATTTTCATCTCAACTCGTCTCAAAACTGAGAGTGCATAAGCATTTTTACCTAGCAGTTGAGTACATTAACAAAAATGGGAGTATCAGTTTGTCTTTCTCATGCCTAATTTCAATCATATAAACACGCAAATTAAAAGGTTCAAATGGCTACATAATTCTTGTTCTTTTATATGTTCATTTATGTTTGACACTGGAGGTTAACTAATGTTGAATGAAAACATCAGTAATATATATTTTTTTTTTTTAATTTTCAAATCTACAATGGAATCAATACAATATAAATGTAAGAAGAATGTATGGACTTGAGATATACCTCTTCCCACTCGACTACTGGTATTTAAGTTAGAATCTGGAGCTTCACGATGTTCAGTATCATTCTTATCTTTGTTTGAGGAGATTGATTCCGCTTCACCCTCAAACTTCTCTAAGTTCTCATTTGAAGGATTCTGTGTATCTGTAGGGAAGATCACAGATTTATCACATGGCAATACCATAGCCTTGGGTTGTTCAGTGACTTCTTCAATTCTTAATTTCACACAACCATCAGCATTGGCATTAGGCTCCATATCTTTAAATTCTGACAGCTTAGGTGAGATTTCTTCAGCATCAGTCTGAGAGATTGGAGTAGAATGTATATGATCAGTGGGATTTCTACTACTAGAGCCTTGGGAAAGCAGTTCCTTATTATCTGTTGAATCGTTCAAGCTATCCGGGAAGCTAGCTTCAGTTGAGGTAATGCCAGATCCAGAGCTGCTACAGTAGATACTTTCAGGTGGAGATATCCATCCTTTATCTTCCAGAGAAAGTTGAGATAAGTCAATAACATCTTCATTGCCGCCATCATCAGATCTAGAGAGACTCTCCCCTTCCTTGCCATCAAATTCAACAGCATCGCCACCAACAGGATCTGATCTAGAGAGAGCAATATCCTGTGAATTTACTTCCTGGCTTTCTCCAATTCCTTCAAGAGCCTGACAAGAAATGCATTTAAAAAAATTAATCCTAACAAAACTGATAGATTGGGAGGGAGTTTGGGTAGAAAATCTTACTCAAATATCTACATTAAACATATTAGGGAAGCAGATATTGGAATTGTGAAATTACTTTATGAAGGTTTCCAGCATGGAGACTTGCAGTCCTTGCTAGTCTAGTCAACATGGAACAGAGTCCCTTCACAACTGATGTCAGAGATGGCACCAAGGGCTTAAAGGTCTGATAAGCCTCTCTGATTCTTAAACAATAGGATTGGTATATAGCTTGTCCATGAATATGTGATATTTCCTTCTTGGTTTCTCTTTCCCTGGCGATAGCATCTGTCATAGCAGCTACATCCTTAGACAGCACTGATTCAAGAGGAAGAAGGATAGCATTTGCCTACCAATCACCACAATACAATTTTGAGTTTGGGGAAAATAAATGTGAGAATATTTCCAATATACTACTGTAGCTGAAAATCAATAGAAACTGAGAAGCAAGAGAAACCTTTGATAGGTCTTCCATAAGCGAAAGGTGTATAGCAGCAGCTTCCTTTCCCAGATTGTAAACATCATGTATATCTTCAGTAATGGCTAGAACCTAAAAAAAAAATAACATTAAAAAGAACACATCCAGCAACACGATAAAAAAATCAAGTCCAATGCATAAAGCATTTAGTGTTAACCTAACAACCTTTTACCTATATTCAAGTAGCAGTTGAAAAATGCCAATATAGAGCCATATTTCATCTTTTCTATTGGACATTTACACAGACATGAATTTCCACAAATCATTTGGAGAAAGTTTAGAAATATACTTCTCATTAATTTATGACAGTGTCATATACTTTAAATACAATACCTCCTCAAGCATAGAACCACACTCAGAAGTCAGAGCAGTATGGATCCTTGAAACCCGAGCAAAAGCAGTTAGTGCCACACTAGCCTCATATGCACAATCCCTCATTGAAAGAACTGTGCTTTGCAGATCACCTTGAAAATATAAATGAACATATTAAAGTAACACATGCAGCCACAACAATAAAAGACTCTACTGTTAAAAGAAAACTGGCATATGCATGCATGAATTCTGATATGTGGAGTACAGACACTACAAAAAAACAGGCCATGTCCCATGTTCGAGTTCGACGCATGTTGAGCTTTCTTCAAATAAGACATGGATTTTCAAACAGTTGTTCAAATTTGTTGTGCTGCCATGTTTGGGGTCTATTTTAGTGGCTATGTCTCTTCAGTTGTGTTGTATCAAGAACCAATTCTGAAAAAATGAGGCTTAAATATGGATTTTATTATTTCCTCTAACTAACTCACTCAAACAGAAGCCTTTTGGGCTCAAAGCAAGGACAAAGCACATGCTTACAAAAACTTAAGCTAGAATATTTTACTAAACAGGGTTTATTGTGCAAAATTGTGCAGATGTCCCCATGCATAAGAACAAGGGAGACATACAAAATTGTGCAAATTATAGGGGGATCAAACTCATGAACCATATACTATGAAGTTATCGGAGAAGGTCATTGGGTAGAGATTAAGGTTGAACACTCGAAGATTGATGGCTTCTATTATTTCTAACATAGTGCACTGAACAGTAAGGAGAAAAGGGGTTTCTTACCTGAAGCTGACTTTGCTTTCAGAGAGGCGATACAGAGTTCATTACTTGCAGTATATAATCCATTGGAAGCAGCTTCAACAGTGCTTTGTGCATGCTTCCATTCTTGTTCAGTACCTATTACAGGAAAAAGAAAGCAGATTTACATTTTCCATACGTATGTAGTAGATAATAGGAAGAGACTTTAAGAGCCTAGTAATGTCATAAACTCACGTGCATAAGAATGATAAGTGACATCCAATCTTGTTAGTGCATTCAAGTATGCTTGCTGCCATGTCTTGCCATCAACATTAGTCCTGGAAGGATAAGGCTGGCTTGGTATAAGCAAATATCCATCTCTTGATGCTTCAAACTCTATTACTGACATGCAAAATTTCACAATGTCAGATGCCTTCTCTTTAAATTCCCATAATATCTGCCTCCGCATCTTAATATGTTCATGAAATTCAGGAGGAATTCCTAAAATTTTATTGGAAGCATTCCCTGAGGAACTGGAATTTGGACCTGCACAAGCCCAACCCATTGCTCTCTCAAGTTGTCCTTCAGCTACAAGAGAATTTCGCTCACAAGATTGAAGGCCATCCATGGACCTAGTGATTTTTGACACAGCAGATTGTATATTTTCCAATAATTTAGATCTGTTGAGATTCAAAAAAATTGTATTCAAGCTGTCATCAGTATCAATATGTTTCTCAAGTCTTACTCTTCTGTTATATGATTGATTCATGTTCACATCATGCATCCATTCCATCTGAACAATCTCAAAGGTTGTTTTCCGAAGAGTCTCTTTCAACTCATTCACTTGCCTTTTCATGAGGGAAGCTGCTGACTTTGCTGCTCTAGCAGTTTCATGTGCATTACAGTATTCTTGGAGCATAAGTAAAACCCTTTTCACAGCCCCATCTCTTTTTGCTTCATCAACAAGTTCCTTTGTTGCCTCTGTTAACTGCTTCAGGCTCTCATTTTCTTTATCTAAACAAGCCAAAAAACTAGGAACAACTCTTTCTTTCATGTACCAACTGACATGCTTGTGTAGCTGGATTTCAAGCTTTTTCTTCACAAAGTTGAGCGACTGATCAAAGCCTAGATTTTGCTCAACTGATGAAGCAACATCACGTATGCAGGCATCAAGAAAAGAATCTATAACACCTATCTTCCAAATAAAGAATGAATGCCCATCCAATACACCACCAACTTTCCAGACATGCTCAGATATTGGATTCCCAGAATTTATCAAATCTGCTAGAGTATGAAATTTACTAGAGGGAATTGCAGAACTATCAGCTGAATACAATATATTATCACTGAATTCCAATTCCGAGAAGGGCTTCACAAGTGCAGCCAACAAAGCTTTACTTCTTAAAATATGTAAATCTCTTTCTTCTTCAGGACCAACTAGAGATTGAAAATGACTTTTCACAGAAACCAGAGCATTTTTTATATCAGCTTCTCTCTTTGTAAGGGAAGAAGTCCTCAGATCCCTCTGATTCCACGTCTGATGAAGTTGGTCCAGCTGAGCCCTACAAGCTTCCTCTTGGGATGCAAGTTCCTCTGCCTCTTCCCAAGAAAGATGATCTCTGCCCTTGACTGCTGCTTCTTCAAGAGCCAGCTGCTGCTCGGTAATAAGCCCAACCTTAACAAAATAGTTCTGCTCAAGTTCAACCAGTGATGCTCTCTCCATTTCAACCTCCACAAGCTGCTCCAGTGCAGTATCTATAGACCCTCGAACTTGTGAGATTAACCCAAATGCATCCATAACTTCTGAATGTAATGAAACAGCAGACCGTATTACATCTGGTAGAACAATTTCAGTCATTTGACCAACCAATCCATTACAGGAAGACAAGATGGTTTTGAAAATAGAAACCCAATTACTTTCAGGAGGGAATTTTGATTGATCTTTGTTAAAATCAACCACAGATAAGTCCTTCCCAATCATTTGCTTCAGGTCATTGACGAACTCTGCCACAAGATTACATTTTTCTACTTGCTCTTCCAACTCAGAGAAAATTGCTCCAGAATCATTTAGCAACATATTGTGTTCACTATATATGTTAAGTACTCTATGCTTAACCTCATAATAAAGCGAACTTAGAGCAATGTTAAGAATTGATGATGCCTTCTCCTTCTTCTCTTCCAGTTCACCTAGCAGTCTAGTATTGTTTGTCCCATCATATCTAGATTGAACTGAAGACACAACATCTTCCTTTCTTAAGAAACCACTGGACTGCATAAATTTCATGAAAGCTGACAGAATCCGATCTTTAGCTTTTGATTCTGAACCTAACCCAATAGAATTCTCTAGTTCTGCACACTCTTCCTCTAATTTGTCTATTTCCACTTCATATTTATCCACTTTAAGACCAAGATCATCATGTCTGTATTTGATAGAATCAATGCTATCTCCATGAAATTTTGCAACAAATTCAGATGCCTGCCTTCTGGCAAGAGAAAGAACATCAGAGGACAGGGCATTGACAGATAGTTGCAGAATTTGAGCCCAGCCATGGACTGCACTGGTTGTAAGGTAATTTAATGGTAAGACCCTTTGAAGAGCCCAGGAGTATGCTTGCAGTGCAGTTACAGCAGAAGCAAGTCCATCATCCAACTCAGCCACAAGTTGAGAAACTTCCCTATCAATGTCATGGCATTGTGCTTGTGTTGGTTCAGGAACAACTGTTAGTGGAACACCAGCTACAATGACTGCAGATGTAAGAGATAAAGCTTCTTCCGTATTACTCAGCTTAAAACAAGCATTTACTTCTGGGATTATATTGCATCGTAAAGCATCCAAAATCCTTCCATGTTGCTCGACCCATGTTGTTGCCTCATGAGCTTTCTCTGTAACCATAGCCTTCGCTTGGGCAAATTCCCGAGCCTGTATTTCAAATGAGGCTCTGATTTTCTCAGAATTACAGGTTGCTTCAGCAACAATTGATTTGGCAGATGTCTCGTGCAGAATAAGGCTAGATCTCTCTTGGTCAGCTCGATGGAATAGAGTTGAGGCAAGTTCATATTGATTTAGAACATTTGTAAACCTCTGGTACATAAATTCTCAAAGTCAAAACATGAACTATTTATTGATGAGATCTAAACAGTCATTATTTGAGGGTAGCTAAGAATGTCATGGCATTCATCAAGGGGAAAAAAAAAGAATGTCATCACATTTCGTCATACCTCAAGTGCAGATTCAACAGCAGGCAGGCCAGTCAATAATTGATCATGGTGTTCCTACTCACAGATTAAAAATAAATAAATTCAGCCATTGCTCATGTGCTAGATGTTAGATAGTTCTCAAGAAAGATAGAGATATTTAAAGAAACAGACAGGCAAACACACACAAAAGATAAATAGTTTCATCCAATGTTTCAAACAGAGAATTGCTAATAAATGATTACATGAACAAATATAATGAACCAAGCACTTAGGGATAGCACATTTAAGAACCTTAAAATATTACATGTAAGATAAGAAGGCTACTAACTACAGGAACTTTTTGAAACACATTAACATGGATGCACATATTTGTTGGTTAGTCTGAAGCACCTCTGAACCAGGTATTAACTACTTAAACTAGAAGAGCTTGGAATGTAGTGGAAAAAAAATATATCTCAAAAATTCTCTTGACATGAATGTGAATGCAATTTCTAGCTTCTAGTCGGAAAACTACCTGTAAGGGAACACGAATTTCTTGCACTCGAGATGCAAAAAGGCTCAAGCTAACAGCTAATTCCATGCCTTTTCTTTCTTCACCACCAATGGCAGCTTCATCATGAAAATCACCTCTTGTCCACTCTACAAGTGGATCCCAAACAAACACTTCCAGTAACATCAAAAGTATGTCTTTGTTCTTCCTTAAAATGCCAATAACTGTCTCACAGTTTGCTCTGAAGCTACCCTCTATGCCAGTCAGCCCTAGTGCTGCTTCAATCATCTGAGTAAGACGGAAAGGAACAATCTCTGGAACTTTTAATCTTTGCCCTTTATCGAAACAAACATTATAATCAATATGTACAATATCCCCACTACAAAAATCTATAAGAATGTTATCTAAATGTCTGTCACCCAGTCCGAAAATATGACCAACCATACTCATTGCCGCTACACTTCCAGTATACCTGCAGATTGAAAAAAATAATAGGTGTAACTGTACATAATCTCTCACGTCATGAATTTTCTTCTAGGTAAATTCTTATCACAAGCCAACCAAGGGCAGGTTTGAAAGAACTTTCTAAGAGAATGGTCAGAAAATAGAAATAATATCATTTAAATTTGAAATCTGATGACAAACAAGATCATGCTAAACTCTAATTACATTATAATTTTCTGACTGTAAAACATAGACCCACCTATTTCTAGGCATGTCAAACATGTACATTGGAGCAACATGTGTCCAACATGCGTGCCATATGAACATGTAAGGATTAAAAAGGTCATTTTTTTCAGCTTGAATATAAAAGGCCAGAAAAAAGGAAAGCAATTACATTTTTGAAAAGGAAAAGAACAAAATATGAAGATAGAATAAAATCCTTGAAAACCCATATATATATATATATATTGATTTTTTTTGTACATGACAATTTTGATCAATATTATTGACATCTTTCTATTCAGTATAATTTTTTTAATAATAATGTAAACTACTTAGAATATAGATAATGCTAACTGCTTTTCTTTGAAAGTAGATCACTGAATGGAAAGTTCAAAAAATTAGGACTTGAATATGACACATATGCCAAGATAATATATATAGTGATCATTTGAAATCCATCATCAGTGTAGATTGACGCCTACTTTAGTTGTGTTCAAAGGTAGTTCCAATTCCAAGATTACAAAGTGGTAAAAGCATGCCCAAAAAGAAAAAATGCATCCTTAAATTGGTTTATAAAATTTAGATCTATATTAAATAGGACTCAGTTGTTGTATATATTGTAATGAAACCATAGAATTCACCAATGAAGACTTAAAGATTTCTTGAGTGTACCTCTTCATTTTTGAGCTGAAGGCTTTATATCCTTCACTAGCACACCACAATTCTTGGTACAGAAGATGTCTTGGCACCTCCTTCATGAGATCAAGAAGAACTTTGCGTTTGACTTCATGAGGCCAATCCCTTCGAGAAATTACTCTTTTAATGCCTTTCTCTTTAAGCGCTGGAATGATTTTCCCATAGAACATATCACTAGGTCGAGGAACAGGTGGAGGAGCTGAGGGTTTTGTATTTCCCGTGCCCAATGCTGTGAGTTGTGCTAGCTGGACACGACTTTGCCAAGATTTAAATACACTGTATATACTTATTACATTATCCACCCACTGGATAAGACCAGCCCGACCACTTATTGGAGTCACAGAATAATAGCGAATGCCAAGTGAGTTACTGCATGTAGAAGAAGAAGAATGCAAAAAACCATTTATAGCCTGCACCAACTGCATTATTCTAGCATCAAGGCGCAGATCTTCTCGCCCTTTAAGGAGATATGTGTACATTTGACCATCTGAACCCAATATAGCAAGTTTTTTAGGCTTGGTCTTAGTTGATAAGATAGTGACTTGTTCATGGAAAGAAGCAATTGTAACAACCCCTTGGAGACCTGTAGCTTTGTCAGAATCAGTTACTTTGATTTGTTTCTCAAGACCAGGCATTGGAACATCTGAAGATGATAACTGAGCAAGATGAGGTGCAACTTCTTGTAAGGAAATTGAAGACTTCCTCTGGTAAGAAGCCAAGGATGCAGCAATACTATCAAAAGGTCGCCATACATCTCCTAGACCTGAAGCAGATGCTGGGGGAGTTTTGAATGATAAAATTGCTGATTTTAGTTGTTCTCTATACTCTTCCTGGAACCAAGCTTCATGGGGGGTCTCAGGTTTTCGAGAAGTTGAAGCTAAACGGCGCTCCAAGGCCACAACTATTGGAGCCATCATTGCAGAATATCGAGCAGAATTTATCTTTTTCTTCTCATTCTGACTAAGACTGACGTTTTCCGCAATCCTTGCAGCCTCCTCTTTCAGCACATTTATGCGCCTCATTACATCTGCAACAAGACCCCAACTCTGTTATCTGACACTAAGATCCATTTAGTTAAACCAAAAATAAAACAGAGACATGCATTCCTTAAAATAGAAAAATTGGTCTTTTTTATTTTCCTCTTTCACATGTCAAACAAAAGAAGCATAATGATCAACCGAAGTGTTGATAAATAATGCAAGAAACCTGTGTGAAGATCCTGAAGTGTACTGAGCCATAATTCCTCCCAGAGAACAGTAACATTACTGAGATCATTTATCATCAGCTGAACATCTTGAACCAATCTAGGGTGAAGTTCCCTCTGCATGTAAAAACAAAAATGGTTTTAATCATCTCATACAGTCCATTACAGACCTCCAACGGGATTTGGGGGCTCTATTGAGTTAAAATTTTGAATTCCCTTTTGCTGTTCTTTATTTTTTCTGGTTTTCTTTTTCTTGATTCTTAGAGGACCTCTTGTCCTCTTCTATTGTACTCTCTTTCTTCCTTAATAATATTTCTTTGTCTATATAAAAAAAATCATCTCATACAGTACTTTGAACAAACATCTGACAAAAGGTCATTCAACAGAACTACTTGCTCCTGAAGCATTGGTCAAATGAATGAGGGCATGTCCTGATAAGTATTATTCCTAGTCAAACTAATGAATGAGTGTGATACACGTACAACAACAATATGTTTTGTCTTTGCTCATTTCTATAGTTAGGTTATTAATAGTTAAATCCATATTAAATTCCTAGTAGTTTCTCCTATTGTTTTCTTGGGTCAGTTATTGGGCTATCTTTCATTTGGTCAACACTATATATAGGAGCCTCTAACGGCCTTCAATGTACATGACCAAACCACCTAAGGTGTGTAAAATTGAAGCAAAGTGCGTTACATGTACAACATCTGAAAATAGTATATCAGTGCTTTAAAGGTTTGCTTTAATTTTGTGGAAGGATATCATTTTTTCTGCTCTTGTACTCTCTTTTCTGTCTCCCAAATTTATTATGTTGGATATATCTGGGTGGAAAAGAAAGGAGGAAAAGGAACTGGAAGGCGAAGGAAAAGGAAAAGGAAAAGTCTGAATTAAATCAAAATTCTAATATTTAAATTGGAGAGTCAAGTAGAATAAAGCAGAAACAGAAGATATTGTAATAAAGGAAAAAGAAGATTACAAAAGACCAGGACAAGTAGTCCTCAAAAGAAGGAAAAAATAAAACCAATGATTACAGGTAATTAATTTTCTTTAACCAATAAAAATTACTGGCAATTATTGAAACATTTTACTCCGTAAAAATTTGATGACCAATTATCCACATGATATGAAGGGAACAATAGATGCCAAAAATATATATGCCACATTAGGCACAGAGATTTTCAATACCAGATAACCCAGTACATGATGAAGCTCTTCGGAAGGCTTCTCTTCATAAGCATTAACATCAACGAGTGTTGGGTACACTATAGAACAGGGAGACTGCTTGGCCAGCATAATCAGTAAGCCCTCCAGATGCTTCCGGATCACTTGTTCATGATGAGAACTTATACGAGCAAATAATTGAGGGGTAACCTCCTACAAAAGACAACCCCATAGTCAGAATTTCAGCAAAATTATCCTCTCCTTAAAGTGAAAGACATAAAGCCAAGGTCTAGCATGCAACCTGCCATGGCAACAAAGGAACAGCCCTAAGAGCAGATTCAATTGTATCTTTCAATTCTACACCATAATTGAGAAGTATATGCAATATGTACAATGTAGCCCTCAGAGTGTAGCTGCCAGTTTTTTGCTTCAGAGACTCATAATCAGAACCAGGCATCTGACTATGGCAAAGCTGGGTAAACGAATAAGAAAGATATTGTACGTAACCATGCGCTGCATGCCCGAACAGGGACACCCTTCTCCTCCTCAAAGACCACCAAATATTGACAAACTCATCCAATATGGATATCACATCAGATTCTCCCAGCCCAAGATTTGCATTTAACAAACAGATTTTTAACTGAGAAGATAGCATGGCCAAAAGACTTTCACCGCCAGAGTTTTCAGCACCTGGTGCCCCTGCTGCTGTTTCAATAATATTCACTAACTGCAGAGCTAATGCAGTCATAGGGTTGTCATTATTTGATTGCTCTTCAGAATCAAGCCAAAATCTCCATTCTTCTTCATCTTTGAAACCATTCATATTACCCTTATCCTGTAGAAGAGACGAAAGCAATGATTTAACTCTTCGCACCTCATCTTTAGTCAACTTAAATCTCTCAGGTAAAATTTCTGGAACAATTATCGAAGAGAAACATGAATGAGGGGAGGCTTCATTATTATTATTATTAAGGAGTGTGTCTCTGGCTTGCTTGAAACACCAAGACGCATAAGAGATCCATGACTTGCCCATTGAAGGGCAAATACAAGTAGATAACTTTGATGCTGTACCAACAATTTCCTCAATAATAGGACCCACACTTTGTTTGAACCTTACATTCTCTTCATTTCCAATTGAAGATATTTCAGCTCCATCAAAATCTGCTCGCATCTTAAGAACTACACTATTGGGACTCCAATCTGAGTAATCTTGTCTCAACCACTTGGCAAGTTTCAAGCATGCTTTGGCTCTCAAAATTTTCTCATCAGCATCAGGTATTATATAATCTGAAGAAACCATACAAGGACTCACTAATGACCAGAGATTTGTTAAAGCATCTTCAAACTTATTTTCTGCATAAAGTAGCAGAATGCTCTCGTACTGCAAATTTAAGAAGAGAAGATCACGAGGCCTCTCCTCAGGGCAAGTAGGTACACAATCTCTAAGATAGTTTTTCAGACGATTTGCCAACAATAGATTTCCTTGTCTATGGGCTAAATTCAGCAAATTCATGCAGAGCTTTAGAGTAAACGAAGAAGTTGAGAAAATGGTTTGGTAAACTCGAAGAACCTTCAGCCATGAATTACAGTCTTGACGAATTCTACTAATAGAAGATGGCACCAACTGAATATATGAATTTAATATAGACTGAAATTGTTTGCCCTTCTCATGGGTTGATTTAAGCTTGTAATCCTCTTCTAAAAGCAAAATGCAATGCAACTGGATAGTAAGAGGTGTTGCTTCAGCTAACCCATCAAGAGGCAAAACAGATAACGGTTCCTCCAACATTAATCTAGCCTTCTGCAAATCAGGGAGCACATTATCACTCTTCCCCTCCTTCTGGAAAAGCAATGATTGCAAAAGCATCTGCTCACTCCGTTGCAATGCTATCTTTGGATCAAGGGTAAGTTCACTACTACTTTTAGGCGTCAAATCAAGGCAAGACCAAGCAGCCTGGTAATCACCCTCATCAAAACGTGCCAAAGCATGGATTGCATTAACTTCATTTCCGGCCATAGTGAGAGCACCAGAATAGCTTTTTCCAGCATGCTTAGATCGAAGCAGTTGCAACTCTAATAGCCAGCTTTCAAGAGATTTCCAATCTGACACAGCAGCATAACACTCAATCACTCGCGCAATGACGAATTGTACGCCATCAGAACCCAAAGAACCAAGTGATTCCTCCGTTTGTAGCAAGTGAGTAAAGTGAGCAGCAGCATTTTCATACTGACCTCTTGCCTGATATACCAGACCAGTTATCCATGAAAGAGATCCAACTGTTCCAAAGTCATTGAAGGATTGGTTATCCTCCCCAAATAAGGAAGAGAACGTTATTGAAACCCATTTTTGTAGGCCAGTCAAAGATTCTGGTTCAAAACTCTTACAAAGAGCTAGTGACATGTGTCGTAAAACTTTTAAGACATCTCCTCTATACCTGGCTCTGATACTGTGGAAGTTCTCAGCTACCTGAGCCCTTGATTTTTCCTTCAAAGCTGAGATAGAAAGATTTTTTAGCTCCTGCAAACGCAGTGTACAGTATTGAATAATAGCATCATTGCAATGTAGAGCCAATCCAGCATTCATCATTGGTTCACATATACGAGAAAACCACTCTTCACAAACTTTTTTGTTTGCCCGAAAGAACAAAGAACTCTGGCGGGTAGCAGATGGCAAAATGACAGACCCCTCATAAGCATTATATACATTTTTCTTAAGAGCCTCAACAAAATCCAACAATAATCTCATTGGTAACAAGTGAGCACCTGAAGACCCAATCATGCTTAAGTTTCCATCATTTTGCTCATTATCAAGTTGTAAAAGGTGTGCAACATCCAAAAGCATGCGCTCTAGGGCAGCAAATGTTTGAGCAGGTCCGCCAAGGTTGGTCCGAAGACGTGTAGCAATACAATACCTAGCTGCTTCTTGTACAGCCCACCAGGCACCAGCTAATGAATTGACAGAACATATTCTTTCAAGGATATCTTCATCCACTTTTATATCTAACCACATAGCATTAGCACCAAAAGTTCCAGTTTCTTCAAGCTGACTGGAAGTAGCATCCTTTGAACTCCTGCAACTGTGAATGAGCCGCTGAATCCAAGAAGAAAGAGGTACCTTCCATCTTTGTGAAATATAGCTTAAGATAGACACTAGTTGTTGTGAGTGCAGTTGCAGTGGCAACTGCTTCAAGGCAAATACTTGCTTCCAGTGCAAGTTGGAAATGTTGCCTAAGCACAAGTTAACAGGCCTAAATCTTCCATAATCATATAGACCACAAGCATATATAGTAATAGGCAAAATATGAGCAAGTAACCTTACATATGCATCCCGTATCTCAATAGCTGGGTCACCAAGTTTCTCCAGTGTCATTTCAGCCAGAGGATATAAACACACAGGATGTAAAAGTTTTGCTTGTAGAAACATCTCTAAAGTCATTGCAACATGTGACCTCACCTCCAATTCCCAGTCAAATGCAGCACCTAAAAGTGAGAACACTAAGTTCACGATTACATTCGCATGTCCACATGTTTCATGGGAATAAACATTTGCACTTGAGATCTTATTAACAGCCATAACATTCTCACAGAACTTTTGACCCCAATCTAGGGCTACTAGTTTAACTGCGAGAGGAGAAGAAACATGAAGACCTTTGATTAGAAGCATGCTATATTTTCCTAGATGCTCAGTAATCAAAGCTGAATGCTCATTACTTAAATGGTCATCACCACACTCCTTTTTAGTTGGAAATTCTAAACTTTTGTCACAATTCTGGTCTCTTATGGAGCGCTTGATTAAGAACTCAACTGTAGTTAGCCTCTCCAATGACTTGAAAACAGCAACCTGCAACTCCAAGCAAGCTTGAATAGGTAATTCAAAAGGATTCAGCTTTTCAGTAATAAAAGACACCAAGTTTTCTGACCTCCTAAGGTACAAGGAGGCAATTTCTGTTTGGCCAATCAAATTGCTGTCCACGCCCAAGGAAACACATGCCAATAGAACTTTCAAATCAAACTTGATTAATGCAAATAATTCAAGTTTAGAAAATGTTTTTGAAGCTGTGACACTACCAAAATTATTTGCATGGCTAATAGTATTTCCTAGCATGGCCTTCAACACCTCCAGCTCTTCAATCAATGAAGTGACTGCTTCATTAACAACTTCTTTATTCCCATGTTGAAGCAAAAAAATATAAGTAGCAGCAGAACTTCCTGTTACTAAATGATTCGGATGCAGTCGCAGCTGAGAAATTGATGCGTCAAATTGCAATAACTTCTGCACAGATGATGGGAGAAGGCCAAGCTTTTGCAATGATAATAATTGCAGATTAGTTTTCAAAACCCCATGAACTTGAAAGGATGTAATTTTCCTACATCCTGCATATTGAGTGGTAGCATCCAAGCTTTGAAACAAGATATCAACAGCAAGCAGATAAAAATTTGAAAATCGTTCACGTAGTATTTCTGCTAAGAGAGTCAAACACTTCCAAAAGTCTTCTATCCATTCTGACCATCCAAATTTCTGCCCAACCACAGATAAGCATCTCAACAAGCGAGGTAGTAATGTGCTAAGGGGTTCAGTTATTTGTTCAAGTAAATTCATTTCCAGCAACCCAGAAGCAGTAGACTGTAGAATTGTTGAAAAACAAGAAAGCAATGCAAGAAGCCTTCGGAATTGAGGTGGGGTTCCAGGACTTCCATCCTGAAGCAAGACCTCCATGTCACCCAAGAACTTTGTCAGTAACCTTAGAGACATGGCCAGGCTACCAACCCAATGTTTCTGAAATTGCAAGAAGCTATCCATTATAACACGCCTTTCTGATTCAGCGAGGTCTGGAACCAATGCCCACCCAAGAAGGAGGTCAACAATGTCTGGAAAATGAGGTTGAAAACATCTCAAAAATTTCAACGAGATCAATGTTATAACTCCTAGAAGTCGATGTAATAAACTCAAGGAGGTTCTCTCATCCTCAAGGAGTAGCTGACATGCTTTGAGAATTGGTAAAGCATACCTTTCAGATCCAACAACGTCTCCAACATTAAGAAATTCACGCAGACCTTCCAGTGCCAATTCCTTAGTCCCATCTACAGCGCTAACATTGCTTAATAATGGCAATGCCCAACCAATAAACCTGTCAACTAAACTTCCGAGTATAACATGGTTCTGTCTTCCATTTGATGTTACAGGGATTGAACAGATGACAGCACAAAGGGCACCATAGGCTATAACTGCTGCCTGACGCACAGCATAAGATCTGTAGTGGAAATCCCAAAAAAAAAAAAAAGGAAAAGAAGTTTTCAGCAGAGTTCCTTTTTGGACCAAAAGAAAAATGGAGCCCTTACTTACTCGTATAAAAAGTCACACAAAAATACAGATAAGTGTTAATGTCATTTGCAGAAGAGTAAAATGAATGAAATTATATGTCATCATTCATCAAGCTTAAAAGAAAGGATTTTTGAAAAAGAAAAATTCAAAAACAGAGGAAAGAATCCTTAAGCAGGTAATTTTGCAATGCTCTTCTGCGTCTAAACCAATCTCCACAGGAACCACAATTGGTGATATAAACTATTTCTGACTGCCGATCGACTCTCCGTTACAAATATGGAATAAACCGTACAAAAATAAGCAAATAACAATCACTACCAGCTCAGGAGTAAAGCTTAGACAGAAATATAACCAAAAGTCACAGAAGTTCACGCAAACTGAAAATCAGCGAATAATGACATCAGAAAAGGGAAGGGGGACTTACTTATCAGATATCAGTTGAGAGAAGCCTTGGGCGAGAAAAGCGGCGGAGTGAGTAACGAGGAGCGAGTTGTGCGGGTACACAATTGCGCGGTGGAGTGAGTTAATGGCGGCGAGTCGAGCAGAGTCGTCGTCGTCGGAAGCGGCGGTGGAGGAAGTGGAATCGTCCTTGGGAAGAGCAACGGAGAGAAGCGCTGCAAGTTGCTGTTGATGGTGGTGGAGGCCTTGCATCATTGTGTCCAAATCCAACAAGAAGACGGCTTCGCATCTCGTGCTTCGATTCTACTGTGTCTTCCTCTTCCTTCCTTCTCTTGCGTTGCTTACTGCATTTTTTTTCCTTTGCTCTGAGCAATAAGCAAGAAGAAACTTTCTGCTGAGGCGTTGATGGAGAGGAAAAATAAAATAGGCAAAAGTACCTTTACTAACCCCAACGTTTGGGGGTCCTGTCAGTTTCGCCCCTAACGTTTTTTCGCTGTCAATTGTAACCTTAACGTTTTACGTTTTTGCCAATGTCACCCTTTTCACTAACACCGTCAAATATTTAACAGTTTTTGCTGACGTGGCATCCTATGTGGCAAAACGTTTCTTTTTTCAGTCAATTGTAACCCTAACGTTTTACATTTCTGTTAATGTCACCCTTTTCACTAACACCATCAAATATTTAATAATTTTTGCTTATGTGGCATCATATGTGGCAAAAATATCTGACTTGGTATATTTTTTTTCCACATCAGATTTCCTACTCATCTTTTCTCCATCAAAGTTGTGTCGTTTTGACCTCGGTCTATTCCTTCTAAAATATAACTCAAACGCACGCGCTATTTTGCTCATCAAAACATCGGAGACGTTATCCATTCTCTACTTTGTCGGAGACGTTACCCTAAAATAGAGAATGAATAACATCTCCGATGTTTTTATGAGCAAAATAACGCGTGCGTTTGAGTTATATTTTAGAAGGAATAGGCCGAGGTCAAAACGACACAACTTTGATTGAGAAAAGATGAGTAGGAAATCTGATGTGGAAAAAAATATACCAAGTCAGATATTTTTGCCAACATAGGATGCCACGTAAGCAAAAATTATTAAATATTTGATGGTGTTAGTGAAAAGGGTGACATTGGCAGAAATGTAAAACGTTAGGGTTACAATTGACAGAAAAAAGAAACGTTTTGCCACATAGGATGCCACGTCAGCAAAAACTGTTAAATATTTGACGGTGTTAGTGAAAAGGGTGACATTGGCAGAAACGTAAAACGTTAGGGTTACAATTGACAGCGAAAAAATGTTAGGGGCGAAACTGACAGTACCCCCAAACGTTGGGGTTAAGAAAGGTACTTTTGCCAATAAAATAAAATCATTATGCTTAGACATTAAATTATAGAAAATTATTTTTAAAAAATTAAACTTAATTTTTTTTTAAAAAAAAAGATTAAATCACTAATAAAAAAATTGAACCAAGAAACAATTCTCTCTATAATTTTTCTTCAATCACCACAATAACAAGCATCTTAATTTTTTGACAGCCAAATTATTATTTTGGTCCTCAATATTTGCGCGAAGTTTAATATTGGTCCTCAACGTTTCAAAAAGTTATTTTAGGTCTTCAATGTTTTTTTTTGTTAAAATTGGTCCTCTAGCGTAACATTCGTCTGGTTTTGCTATTAAATGCTGACGTTGAAGGCTTATGTGGCACACCCTCTCTCCTACGTGTCATATTTAAATGTTAAGGTACCCTCTTTCACTCCAACCCAGCAAAATAATGCTGTTTTGTCACATTTACAAGATATAAAATATAATATAAATTATTTTTTTTTGCCATAATAATATAAATTATTATTAATTTTAAACCAATAAATTAAAATTTAAAAAATTATTTTCTTTTGATAACTATTTCTGCTATTATCTTTTAAAAAAAAGAAAGAAAAATTACAATTATTACTATTTCTATTTTCTTTTTTCTATGATCTTCTCACATCACATTTTTATTTTATTATTTAAATGCCTGTTTTAAAAGATTATTGACAAAAAAGGACAACAACCATATTAATATAAATGTTTGAAGATAAATTAAAATTATAGTTGGTAGTCAATCAAAAGAACAAATTATATGATTATATTTTTATATAGTAGTATGTACGGACTTTTCTCCTTCACTTTACTATAACATAGTCTTCTTTCGTTTCCAATTGAAGGTGTTATTGTTTTTCTATTGTATAGTAGTATGTTAAAAAAATCTTAACTTATAGATCATAATTTTAAAGACTCGGATCCCTTAAGATCTCTAAATGAAGTTTAGTTAGTCATACATGATTTATTGATTTGAAACTTCACAAAATTGGCCTGATGAAGATAATCTTTGAAGAGAACATAAAGTGGATCAAGTAAAGTAACTTTAGATAAAATTATTTGGTGCATTTAGTTTGAACTATTGATCAGTTAAGATAAAATTATGTTACAGTCAATCAATAATCCAGATCGATAAAATTAACTAAGAAAAATATTTTGCACAAGAGAACACACTGAAAAAAAAATATTTTGCTTGTATTGATAATCCGAAGTTGGTCTTTGGTTACATATTTCTCTTTTTATAGTGGTGTTACAAGAAACATACAAACAAACATTATTAAAAAATTACAAGAATTTATGTCGAGGAGTCTTGTTTTTTACTATTAATGGAATCTTTACTATTTTCCTTCTCTCTCTGTTTTTTTAGTGTATCTATTATACAATTTGTTGCAATGCAATGAATATGCGACATAATTGGTGACGTTGATGTCGCATATCCAATAAAAATCGTATTAGTGATACCAATTATGCCACATACCTATTGTATAATGCAAGCCGTGTATCCATTGTACCACATATCCAGTAAGAATCGTATCAATGACACTAATTGTGTCACATACCCATTACATAATCCAACAAATTGCATCATAAACCTTTTTTTTTTGTTATTGCTAGATTCCTTTTCATATAATACTGTCAATTATCTCTTGTTCTTCATAGTTTTTTTTTTTTTTGCCAAGTTAGTCTTGTAGACAATATTAATATTTTTGCTGAATACTCTCACATTATTTGGCAAATCCTTCTCTTGATATTTTTTTATAACATATGTATATAAAAAATTTTGATTATGGTTCGAGAGAAAAGGTAACCTTTTGGTATGATAAGGAAAACTTATATCGCAAATTACTAGGGACTCTATTGCAAAAGGTAACTTTTGGTATGTGTAATACTCATAATACACAGTATTCTAGGGACTATATTGCAAATTACCAAAACCTAATATATATAAGGGAGTTCCAGGCATAAAACCGACGTAGTCTCCGTCGTGGAATCTTTAGACGGCGTAGGTCTCCTCATCCTCAAGTTGAACTTCATCGGAACGAGGCCGGAGGAGCAAAACGATGTCGTACGACGACGTGGAGATCGAGGACATGGAGTGGAACGAGGAGCTTCAGGCATACACTTACCCTTGTCCATGCGGTGACCTCTTCCAGATCACCAAGGAAGACCTTAAGCTCGGCGAAGAGATTGCTCGCTGCCCTAGCTGCTCCCTCTACATCACCGTCATCTACAACGCTGAAGATTTTCTTGCCGATCAAAATTCTAAACAGAATCATCAGCCCCCTAAGCAACAACAAGCCGTAACCGTTGCTTAAATTTCAGGTTTTTACCAATCTTTAAATTCGACTTTCGCTTTCTGATTATTTGGAGATTAATTATTGTATTTGTGAGTTTAATCTGCTTCTCTAGGGTTTTCACTTTTCACCCCCTAATTTTTTATGTATGTAATTTTAGTTCAGCATATGTTGCTTTGTATTAGTGATTAGTGATTACATAAGATTAGTAATGATTGCATTAGAGGGAAAGTTAAGGTAGTACTTACAATGGAAAAGTTAGTTAAAAGACACATTGGGTTTGGTCATGTAAAAAAAAAAAAGAATGGTAGCCTTGTACATAGAGCTGATCCTAGAGGTAGGTGAAGAAAAAGACTTTGATTGTTATTGTGGTAATTTTATTTCAGGTAGACCTCAGTTGTAAAAACTTAATCTGCTTCTCTAGGGTTTGTTTTCTTTGACTTGTTTATGTCATGAAAGCATTTAATTCTTCAATCACATGTCAATTGGAATTTAGAACTAGGTTTTGTTTGAGAGCTTGGAGATATAAAGAGGGAAGCAAACAATTCAGTTTATTAAACCTGAAAAATCTTTAGAGTTTTTTAGTTTTCAGTGCAGTTTAGTCAGATATATTAATTATAGTATTGCTTGATCCTGCCAGTGCACTTATCATACTGGTTTATTTGGTTTTTGGTAGAGAAAGTCTCAAAATGTTCGTGCTTGTAGGTATGGAGTTTAAAACTTTATATGGCCATTCCTAACCTCTTTTATATGCTTTCTATGTTGGCTGATTTGCCTTATTGGTTTTTCCTATTTTGGCATTTCTTAGTGAAATTGATGCCTTGTGGCAGAGACCTATATCACGGACTAAGAAGTGATGTGAAGTTTTCTGATTTCTAATTTCTGTTTGGCTTTGGATGTCATTTATATTGTTGACTTGCTATTACTGACTTGTGTTGTGAATTTTATACCTACACATCATCTATTGTATATTGTTGGGTCTGAGTATGTTCTGCTTGTTTTTTTAACATTGTGCAGATTTCAAGGAGTAAGAGTTGAGAAAAACTGATTACTTATTGTTGATTTATACATAATTGTATATGACTGAAATACTGTCTCACAGATATTTGGAAACAGACGCAGCAGCAATAGGTTTTGGTGCGGATTCTTTATTGATCAAAGCATACGTAGACCTTTTCTTGCGGAGTGGAATTCTTGATATTTGAGATGAAACGTTAGAGAGAACTAATATAGAACACTGTAATATTACAAGAATACTATTGTTTGCCAATCATTCTTACTCTTTAGACATGAAAAGTGAGCCTTGTGGTGTAACTTTTCAGGAGTTTTGTATACTTATTTTGATGTGATCTTATTCTAATCTTCTGAAGTTATTATAACAAATGTTATAGTTGTTTGTGGAAATCAAATGGGTATGAAGTCCTCTCATTATGCATCTATTTGTGACTTCTGCACCATAGAAATAGAATAGAAGAAATCTTCATGCTGCAGCACCAGTCACAACTTTCTTTTTCTTAATTAGTTGTCAAAAGTAAGAGATAGATCAAGGTTAATTAAATTCATACTTGAGATTTGAGAATTTGAAAAAAAAAAAAAAAACTTGGTAATCTTTGTTCTCATTAAGTACTTTGAGTCTTGTTGTAAGTATTTAATTAAAGAAATTACTCTAAGAATATAATACAAGTATGGGAAAAAAAAGGCTAATAACTATTTTATTGTAGAATTCATTATACTGCACATTCACTCTCTTCCTTCTATATCTCTGGCTCTGGATTTACATCTTCTCTGCAACCAAAAAAAGAAAATGGTTGCCGTAGTGTCTTGGTCGCAAAATTGCAGATAATTATTAACAAAGAAGGAATACTAACTTTTCAAAATTTTAAAAAAATAATAAATTCATTCTATTAAATATGCTTTACAGTTTACAGCACTTAATAAAACTTTTAAATCTAATATTAAAGTAAAGCATTATTTTTGTTGAATTAAGAGTATGTATAAATTCTGGTGATTTAGTCTCTTGTATCATCAAATATTTTTATCCTGCAATAAAACAATTATTTTTGTTCCCTTTACGAACTAGACTTGTTAAATTTGTTTAACAAAAGAGTTTTAAATCCAAAATAAAAACCAAATTAAAAACTTGACGTGAAATGAAACATGAACTACTAGATGGAAATATAAAAGCCTTTAAATCTATCATTGAAACAAAATGAAAACTCAAGAAACTTTTAAATGTTATAAATGGGAAATTATTGATAAAAAGACCTACAAAGAAAACAAAAGATAAAATATTGTACTTCTTTATGCCTCCAGAATAAAGTTTTTAATAAAAATAAAACATATAAAAAACTTCAAGAAAAAAAAAACTCAATATGATAACACTACAATCAAAATAAAAAATCTAGACAATTCTTTTTATAAAAAATTAATTATAACATAAATGAGTAGTAATGGAGAATTTTATGGCAAAAATATAAAAAATGTACCTGATTTTTTTCCATTTTAAATTACAATTAGAAAACAAATATTTGTTGTGCTATTCTCATTTCTCATATTCATAATTATTATCTTTTTTTTTTGGCCAATATATTCATAATTATTGTCAAGTTATAAGTTTCTTAGCTAAAAACAATATGTCCTTTTTCCATTAAAAAAAAAACAATATCTCCTTTTGGACTCTGCTAATCCTACACATCTCTTTACAAGACAATAAAGTTTTTAACATAACCTTGTGTGGTTAATAAGCTTCCATGATTAAAGCCATCATCATCTTTGATTCATCAATTAATTAGTGGTAAGGTCATATACTCAGAATATCTTTATTTGCAACTTTTGCTATCATTTACTTCTTTATATAAAATTGATATAATGGGACAATTATTAATTTCTTTTTTTTTTTCTTGACAAGTGGAAACACCATGCTTGCCACACTTAATTTGTTGGACCCATCTCACATCTCCACTTCCATTATATGCAGATAGGGTTCCCTTTTGGCCTCACGCTAAAAATTACTCCTTTTTATCATCTTACCAAGGAACCTCACAAATGATTCAAAAGGTGGAAAAAAAAGGGAAAATGAATGGTTCAAAGTTCTTATTAAAAATAGGAGAATGGACAGCATAGAAAAGTAAGGAGAGAGAGTGACACATTATGGGTCTAACATGTGGATCCCACTTATGTGTCACTCTCTCTCCTTACTTTTTTATGTTGTACAGCATATGATCCATTCTCATAAAAATAATTATTGCTTGAACCAAGGAAAAACAACAACAAACTAATGTTTTCCAAATAATTTAATTTATATTATGGGTTTAAATTTTAAAAATAATATCTCTATTTGAAAGAATAAAGTTGCATATATATATATATATATATATATAATTCTCCTTAGACTTCGTTTGGTGAGATCTCATGCATTAAGATGTTTTTTTAAAATAATTTAGTCCACATGTTAGTTACATGTATGTCCAAATAGTATTACAATAAGTTATAAAAAAAGTATTACAATAAGGAAAAACAACAACAAAAATACCCAAAGAGTATTGCACTAACCCAAAATAACAACTTGCATGCCTAATAGAATATTTATATAATTAAGGTAAGGACTAAATTGTTTAAAATGGGTTCTTTGGAGGATGAAGTTGAGGATTTTGATTTTGTAAGAATTAAATTGAAGACCAAAACTATAATTTAATATAAATTGTATATGAGTTGTCAACAAGAGGTTTTTTAATAGTTAATAGAGAATTTAATAAGTTTAGGTTTCTAAAGATAACAAAAATGATTTTTTTTAGTTGAATATTTTACTAACTAATCATATTTGCTGTGGGTATTAAATTTGGCATTATTGATAATGTTAGTGGAGTTATGTCATTCGCCTCCCCACTCTGATTCGGATTCCCAATTGGAGCATACAGTTTTTGTTAGGGTTCTATGGTATGGTCTCGAGTTTTACATAGAAAATATATGGGTGAGTCTATGATGCAATTTGTTATATGCATGTAATGTAATTTTGGTCAATAGGATTGTGACATGTGGGTAGGATGACTTGAGATGCAATGCAATTTTTCACGTGTCACAATCTTATTGGCCAGAATTGTATTGCATGCATGCAACAAGTTGCATCAAAGACCAACCCAAAATGTATATGATATTATATATAAATATAAATATAAATTCTATGTGAATTTTAAACTACTGAACTTGATGAACTAAAGTTAAAGTTATGCCTCTTCTAATTTTTAAATACCACTAGACTTGTACGAAGCCTTTTTGTATTTTTGTTATCAAATTCATCGATCAAAATAATTAACAAATTTTTTTAAAAAAAGAAAGATAATTATGGAAGAGATGAGTTGTATAAATCATAGGCGCGTCAATTTTTTATGGCAAAAGTAATTTTGATGCCCCTAAACTTTAGGGTCTTTGTCAACTATATCTATAAACTTTGTTTATTGTCAATTGTACCTTTAGGCTACGTTTGGTTCACAATTGAGCATGGAATTGGAATTCTAATTCTATAAAAAAACAAAATTTTTTAGTGTTTGGTTCGCTTCCTAAAATTGAGAATTGGATTCCGTGGAATTAGACAATTCCGTGGAATCCAATTCTCAATTCCATAAAGTGGGTTTTGTTTGATTAGACGTGGAATTGGATTCCACATGGAATTGCACAATATTCTAGGAATTATTTAGTTTGGTTGAGTTATGTAGAATTGGAATTGAATTACGTGGAATTGGTTTTTTAGAATTGGGTGTGTAAATTTTGTGGAATTAGATAGTGGGGTATTTTTGAGGAATTGAGATAAATTTTGTGAAATTAGGTTTAAAAGACATTTTTTCCCTACTTTCTTTCTCTCTCTTTCTTATTGTTTTTTATTTTTTATAATGAATATAAAAAAGTAATTATATACTAAAAAATAAAATTAAAAAAATAATTATTTAATATTTATTAAGGAACAAATTATTCTGTTTACCTCACATTCTTTTATAAACTTTCAATTCTATCTTTTCATACCAAAGACACTTTTTCAACTTTTTCAATTCAAATTCTATTTTTTCATACCAAATGTAATACCCGAAAATTTTTCAATTTACGTTAAGGTCCTAATTTAATTTTTATCTTAATTTGGAAGGAAAAGGAGAAAATTTTAAATAAATGAAATTTTATTTAGACCAAAATTTAGACTTAACGGGAAATATTGGGTGTAAGTTTATTAACCCCAAAGTCAATTTTAAATAAATAAATAATATATAAAATAAATATATATATAAATATATAATATGTTAGGTAAATGTATATATATATATAATATATATATAGTGTTGGCAGAGGAAGGGGGGGTCACGCACGTGACCCCCCATTTAAAAAAAAAACATTTGGTCCTCATTCTTGCTTCCAGCCGCCATCGAGAAGCAGAGAAGAAGGAGTTGAGGACCACATACACACGGACGCCGAGGGGGTGCGGGAGAGCAAACGGAGCTGTGACGCCGCCGTTCGCCGGAACAAGGGCTGTCGACGGCGACGTTGGGCGCCGGAGAAGGTGGTCCGGCGCGGGTTTCTCGGAGGAGAGAGAGAGAGCTTGGTTAGAGAGAGAAACAAACGGGAATAGTGTTTTTCGCCGGAATCTCGCCGGATTTTGGCCGTTCCGAGCTCGGGGAAGGTGACCGGGGGTTTCCTATACCCTATTCCATCATCTTAACCGATTAAATCGAGGTAAGAAGTCCCGAATCACTCAAACCCCAAATTTATCAATTTTAGGGATTTTTAGAAAGACCCCAATTGATTCAATATGAGTATTTTGGATCCTAAATTGAAGTATTTGCATGCTAGGAAGTGAGTTGGAAGCTTAGGAACCGGAACCAAATTGATGGAATTTATCTGGGTTCGAAAAAGTGTAGGAAAATGTGATTGTTAAGGTTTAAGGGTGTTGCGGAATGACTCGGGGTGCACTGAAAGGTTGAATAATAATTATATAATTATTAAAAATTATTGGAATGTACGAGGGATTAAAACCCGAGTAATTTCCGTCTCACCCGGAACCCCGTTCGGGGAAAAAGAGACAATTTTCTAATTTTACGCGTATTCGGGTATACGTATTCATGTGTAGGTGAAGTGTTCAGGGTTATTTTGATAAATGGAAATTTTGGACAAGTAGAATTTATGACTCTTGAGCCATAAATTCAAGACTTGGGTAATGGGAACTTCACCTGAACACATGAAGGGGAATTTAGACAAGTGGAAACCTATAACCTAAGCAATTAGATGTTCTAAATGGCTCGAGAGTGTGAAAGTCAAATATGGGGCATTCTGGACTTTCAAAAAGAGAAATTTAGACGACGTAACGAATTAAATAATTAGTTCTTAGAAATATCTAAACGGTACATGAGTATTAGTACGACACACGCATTTTTAGATGTTTAATTACGCGTTCTAGATTTTCTAAATATATATGTGTATAGGGCACCATACTGCGAGTGGACCTTCGGGCACACCGAGAGCTGATCCGAAGTGCCAACCAGGTGAGGGGTTTTCCCATCCTTGCCCTCTTGTGGGTTGTATGAGGATGTGGAAAAATATGGTTTGTATTATTTGCCTCTTTGTTAGAATATGTATGTTAGAAACATGCTATTGTTATTCCTAAATGTTATTATATGAAATTACATGTTATATGTGTATTTGATACATGTGAAATATCATGATGGCTTGGGAAGCCTTATATGGAAAAAGGTTCTTGGAACCTAGAACGATATCGGGGTAGGATCGAGTCTACTTTCGGTGTCTAAATTCCATGGTCCTAGAAACTCACAAGTTAAATGAAGTTGGAAACCTATTGTTTGATCTTGAAATTTTTGAAATAATCGAACTTAGGATGTTCTTCCTTGAAATTATTTTCGAACTTGGGAAAGGGTATAAACTTATAAGTTTTTCCAAGAAAAGTAAAACCGAACTAGTAGGGGTTCATAGGAGTCATGTAGAGTCTATGATAAAAGAGGTGTCCATTTTAAATAAACCGGGTAGATCGAGTATGTCCTCGTGAAGTCGGACACCCAAGAGTCCAAAGTCTATGAGTTTGCCACTTTGTGGTTAAAGCTTTGGTTAGGCCAAAGTCACACGAGTCGCCGGCTATGTACCAAGTAAAGTCTTGGTGCCAGATATGTCTCAAGTAAAGTCTTGGGGCCAGGGGTTCCTAGAATGATCAACTAGGTTCCTAACCGCTCACGTGAGCTATGCCTTCGGGCCAGTTTACCTCATAACGGATGCCACTCACGTGAGTTATGCCTTCGGGCCAGATTCTCTCCTAACGGAGATATGCCTTCGGGCCAGTTCTCTCCCCAAAGGGAGATATGCCTTCGAGCCAGTTTATGTTATTTTAAAACGATATATGATATTGGAAAGTGTTTGACGATATTGAACAGGTGATATATATGCCTAATTTTGTCAATATATGTGTTATATATGCCAAATGCATGATCACTTAAACATGAAAGGTTAAAAGGAATATTATATGTGCATGTGGATGTGATTGGCTCCCTTTCCCCAGTTGTAGTGGTACCCGCTACTACACCAAGGATGGGAGAGCCTCTCACTGAGTCCGTTTGACTCACCCCCCCAATTTTACATGTTACAGATACAGGTGTAGCGGGCACCGGACACGCGTCTACTTCCTCTCAAGGAGGCGGACATTCCTAGAGACCTCACGCATTGTTCGCGTGAGAGGTTTATCTTTTGATGTATACATTCTTTTGTTATATTTCATTGATGTATACATTATTTTGAGTATAGCCTTTGATGTATAGGCAATTGCTATATGTATAAATATATGTACAAATCTAGACTTGTCGGCTTCATACTGTTTAAAGATTAGGTAATGGATGGGAATATAGGATATATGAATATTATGATGAGTATGAATTGCTTCCGCATGTGAATAGGATAGGTCACACCCTATGGGGTGTGATCAATATGTAAATTATATATGTATATGTGTGGTTGGTATGTGATTGTTTGCAAATATATAAACCTGCATGTGAATAGGATAGATTACACGCATTGAGGCGTGTGATCAATATGTAAATTTAAATGCGAGTGTGGATGCTCATATACCGGTGATTGAACAGGTTATATATATATATTGTGTGTGAATAGGATAGATCATTCCCTTGCGGTTTGATCACTACGTATATACAAATTTATGTGTGATTGCTTATGTGAATGGATATATATATATACTTGAGTTGGGCTGAAGCGGCAATGAGTGCCGTGGATTGCAGGTTATTTAGACCACCGTAAATGACGTGGCCAATATTTATTATGTGAATATTGTATGTTGTTTGTATAGCAGGGTAATTATTTTAAAGGGTAATAGGGAAGGCTTACGGGTTTAGGGGTGAAATCCTACTCCCGTGCCGGTCACGGACTCCTAGAAATGGGGTCGTGACAAAGTTGGTATCAGAGGCAGGTTATTTTTAAATAGTATGAAGCCATAGGTATGACCGGGTGTCGGTTTACCCTTCTTTGTGTACCCGGGCACAACGTGGGAGTAAAAGGACACTTGTGGGAATACCCAGGAAAAATGTGTCAATCCTTTCTTTCTACTCTCTTTGATATTTAAATATATCATTGTTATATGCGTATTTATTAGGTGTGATCTTTGTGCAGTACAGGGATGCTGCCGACCACTAGGCAGGCTAGGAGGGGCGGTAGAGTCCCTGCACGTATAGATGAGGAGTCCGTTCGGGAGGAGAGAGTGCCTCCCAAGGGCCGAGCTAGAGGCCATGCTAGAGGCCGTGCTAGAGGTCGTGCTCGCGGTCGTGGTAGGACACAAGAAAGAGAAGTGCATAGGCAACAAAACCCAGAGCCACAGGTTGAGACGGGTGCTCTGTCGGTGGCTGAGATGTTGACTGCGGAATTTCAGGAATTGAGAGCCGAAATAACCCGCCAAATTCAACAAGAAGTCCGCCGTTTAGTTGTCGGCGAAGAAGAAGAGCAAGTGATATCGGTTGAACAGGAAACTGAAACAAGGGAGGAAGAACCTAGAAGGGATTGGCAACTAAGGGACGTACCCAGGAGACCGAGGGGAGTTCCGAGGGAATTGCCAATTACAAAATTCTTGAAGTTAAATCCGCCCACATTTTGCGGAACCGAAACCAAGGAGGACCCTCAACATTTCCTCCGTGATATAATCAGAATTGGGCAATTACTGAGGTGTCCAGGAGGAGAGATGGTGGAACTTGCCTCGTTTCAGTTAAGAGGCGCTGCACGGGTTTGGTTTGAATCAGTACAGAAGAGATATGCAAGGAGAGTTGCTCCTATGACCTGGGAAGATTTTCAGAGGGAATTCCTGGGTCGGTTTCTGTCTGAAGGAATGAAGTATGCCAAGCGTCAACAGTTCGAAGACTTGTGGATGACGCCGAATATGTCTGTGACCGAGTTTGAACTGCAGTACACAGAGCTAGCTCAATACGCTCCTGAATTAGTTCCTGATGAGAGGGAATTGATCAAGAGGTTCATTCACAGACTGGTAGAGCCGTTGTTCGTAGTGCTACTACCCCAGTGTAATCAATTTGAAACTTTAGCACAGGCTGCGGATTGTGCAAGAGTGATCGAAAATAGAAAGAAGTTTGGGACGTCGGCGAATCCCAAGAATAAATTATTGATGGGCAATGAGGGCCAAGGGTGGAAGAAGAAGCAAAAGACAGCTGGTAATTCTGGTATAGTTTCAAATTATGCAGGACAAGTTGGTGGGCAGTCTGCTATTACCACCACAAGTTCTGGGAAGAGTAACACCCAAGGTGGACAGAGAGTAAAAGGCAGTAGAAACACCGGTGACACATGGCCTCAATGTGCAATCTGCAACAGACGTCATTTTGGTGTATGCCGGAAATTGACCGGTGCATGCTACACTTGTGGCGAGGTGGGCCACATGTCTAGGGAGTGTCCTAAAAGACGGGAAGGTACAAGTGTGAGGAGTAATCCGACTCCGAGAAGTACTCCTATTCCAGCCCCACCGGTGAGAGCCGTGCCACCACATACAACCAACACGGGTGCAATTAGAGGTCGTGGTGCGGGTAACAGTGGTAGAGGTACAGGGGCAGTGAGTGGCGGTCAAACCAGAGTATTCGCACTTTCCCAGCAGGACGCTCATGCATCCAATGCAGTGGTCACAGGTACTCTACTTGTTTGTTCTCTTGAAGCAAAAGTGTTGTTTGATTCTGGTTCTACTCATTCATACGTGTCGCATGAATTTGCCTCTAAATTCAAGAGAAGTCCATCTAGAATGGAAGAGATAGTATTAGTATCTACTCCGATGGGAGATTCGGTACAAGTTGAGTATGTGCATAAATCCTGTGTGGTGGAGGTCGATGGTCATGAGACTATAGTAGACCTTCGTCTTTTAGTTATGGTTGATTTAGATGTAATTCTGGGAATGGACTGGTTGGCATCTTGTCATGCGGTGGTGGATTGTAGAGCTAAGTGTCTAAAATTTAGCATGCCGAATGAAGAACCTTTTGTGATAAGGGGCGACGGAGCCGCTCCGTACCCAAGCTTGATTTCAGCTATCAAGGCATCCAAGCTACTTGAAAAGGGGTGCAAAGGGTACCTGGCCTTCGTGAGAGACACTACGAAAGAAGTGGTTTCACCGAATCAAGTACCGGTGGTGCGTGAGTTCTTAGATGTATTTCCGGAAGAATTGCCGGGGTTGCCTCCCGATCGGGAAATCGAATTTGAAATTGAATTGCAACCCGGTACTCAACCTATATCCACACCACCTTATCGTATGGCTCCGAAAGAATTGAAGGAGTTACATACACAGTTGCAGGAGTTGCTTGACAAGGGCTTTATTCGGCCTAGTTTTTCTCCTTGGGGTGCGCCGGTTCTTTTTGTGAAGAAGAAGGACGGATCTTTGCGGTTGTGTATCGATTACCGAAAGTTAAATAAGGTGACGATCCGCAATCAATACCCACTTCCGAGGATAGATGACTTGTTTGATCAATTACAAGGTGCAAAGCGGTTTTCTAAAATTGATTTGCGATCTGGGTATCACCAACTCAAGATTCGAGAATCAGACGTACCTAAGACCGCTTTCCGAACCCGATATGGACATTACGAGTTTTGGTGATGTCTTTTGGATTGACTAATGCTCCTGCAGCGTTTATGGATATGATGAACAGGGTCTTCAAACCTTTCTTGGATCAATTTGTCATTGTCTTTATTGATGACATCTTGGTCTATTCGAAAAATTCAGAAGAGCACGCTGAACACTTAAGGTTGGCCTTACAAAGGTTGAGGGAGAAGAAGTTGTATGCCAAGTTCTCCAAATGCGAATTTTGGCTTGATAGAGTTGCCTTTTTGGGTCACGTGGTATCATCAGAGGGAATCCACGTTGATCCAAGTAAGGTGGAGGCGGTAAAGAATTGGTCCCAACCTACCTCAGTTACAGAAATCCGTAGCTTTTTGGGTTTGGCGGGCTATTACAGAAGATTCGTGCAAGATTTTTCTAAGGTGGCTGCGCCATTGACCAAATTGACACAAAAAGGGGTGAAGTTTGTATGGGATGAGAAATGTGAGCACAGTTTCCAGAAGTTGAAGGAAAGCCTCACTACCGCTCCAGTGTTAGCACTGCCTGAAGGCACCGGAGGGTATGTGGTGTATTGTGATGCATCGAGGATCGGGTTCGGGTGTGTATTAATGCAACACGGCAAAGTGATTGCGTATGCCTTGAGACAGTTGAGGAAACATGAGAAGAATTACCCGACTCATGATCTTGAAATGGCCGCGGTGGTTTTTGCCTTAAAAATATGGAGGCATTACCTATACGGAGAGACTTGTGAAATTTATACAGATCACAAGAGTCTCAAATACATCTTCGAGCAGAAAGATTTAAACTTGAGACAACGTCGATGGCTAGAGTTGTTAAAAGATTATGACTGCACGATTTTGTATCATCCGGGAAAGGCTAATGTGGTAGCTGATGCTCTGAGTCGGAAATCCATGGGTAGTCTTGCCCATATAAGTGAAGAGAGAAGACCGTTGATTAAGGAACTTCATGAGTTAGAACAAACCGGGAATCGGTTTGAGATTGGAAGTTCAAATTCATTGTTGGCTCATCTAGAAGCTAAATCCTCTTTAGTAGAAGAGGTGAAGTCTAAACAGGATGAAGATGCCGACCTCAAACAGATTAAGAATACGGTGGTCAAAGAGAAAAGGGATGATATCCGATTCTCTATTGATGATTTCGGGGTACTTCGCTTGGAGGGACGGTTGTGTGTTCCGATGGTGGAAAATTTGAAAGAGAGAATTCTTGAAGAAGCACACCGGACCGCTTATACCATCCACCCAGGAGCTAACAAGATGTATCATGATTTGAAAAAATTGTATTGGTGGAATGGTATGAAAAGAGATGTTGCAGACTATGTGGCTAGATGTTTAGTGTGTCAGCAGGTTAAGGCTGAACACCAGAAACCCGCCGGGATGTTACAACAAATAGAAATACCAGAATGGAAATGGGAGAGGATCACAATGGATTTTGTTACAGGGTTGCCTAGATCACAGCGTGGGTTTGATTCAGTTTGGGTAATAGTGGATCGTATGACCAAGTCCGCCCACTTTCTGCCAGTTAAGACCACTTATAGTGTGAGTCAGTATGCGCAGCTCTATCTATCAGAGATCGTCAGGTTACACGGGATACCAGTATCCATAATATCGGATAGAGGGCCACAGTTCACTTCCAGGTTTTGGAAGTCTATGCAAGAAGTGTTGGGGACTAGAGTTGATTTGAGCACCGCTTTTCACCCACAGACAGATGGGCAATCAGAGAGAACTATTCAAATTCTGGAAGACATGCTTAGAGCATGTATTATGGATTTCGGCGGAAGTTGGGAAAAATATCTACCTCTAGCTGAATTTGCATATAATAACAGTTACCAAGCGAGTATCCAGATGGCACCTTTCGAGGCTCTTTATGGTCGAAGGTGTCGATCCCCGATTGGTTGGTTCGAGGTCGGAGAAGCTAGCTTAGTCGGTCCGGAACTTCTACAAGATGCCATTAAAAAGGTAAAAGAAATAAGGGAGAGATTGTTAACGGCTCAAAGTAGACAGAAGTCATATGCTGACAACCGAAGAAGAGAATTGGAATTCGCTGTGGGTGAGCTAGTATTTTTGAAAGTTTCACCAATGAGAGGCGTGATGAGGTTTGGCAAGAAAGGCAAGCTAAGTCCAAGGTATATTGGACCATTTGAGATACTAGAGCGTGTGGGGAATGTTGCCTACCGTCTTCAATTGCCGGCGGAACTAGAAGGAGTTCATCCAGTGTTTCATGTATCAATGCTTCGCAAGTACTTGCCAGATCCTTCTCATGTGATCCAACCCCAAGAAGTACAGCTAACCGAAGAGTTGACGTATGAGGAGATACCAGTGGAAATCTTAGATCGTCAATTGAAGAAGTTGAGATCGAAAGAAATACCATTGGTGAAAGTTCTGTGGAGAAATCACTCGACCGAGGAAGCTACGTGGGAAGTCGAGGCTGATATGCGCAGGACGTATCCTCATCTATTTGAAAACTAAGGTTAGTATGTGATTGAAATTCGGGGACCGAATTTCTTAAGGGGGGAAGATTGTAATACCCGAAAATTTTCCAATTTACGTTAAGGTCCTAATTTAATTTTTATCTTAATTTGGAAGGAAAAGGAGAAAATTTTAAATAAATGAAATTTTATTTAGACCAAAATTTAGACTTAACGGGAAATATTGGGTGTAAGTTTATTAACCCCAAAGTCAATTTTAAATAAATAAATAATATATAAAATAAATATATATATAAATATATAATATGTTAGGTAAATGTATATATATATATAATATATATATAGTGTTGGCAGAGGAAGGGGGGGTCACGCACGTGACCCCCCATTTAAAAAAAAAACATTTGGTCCTCATTCTTGCTTCCAGCCGCCATCGAGAAGCAGAGAAGAAGGAGTTGAGGACCACATACACACGGACGCCGAGGGGGTGCGGGAGAGCAAACGGAGCTGTGACGCCGCCGTTCGCCGGAACAAGGGCTGTCGACGGCGACGTTGGGCGCCGGAGAAGGTGGTCCGGCGCGGGTTTCTCGGAGGAGAGAGAGAGAGCTTGGTTAGAGAGAGAAACAAACGGGAATAGTGTTTTTCGCCGGAATCTCGCCGGATTTTGGCCGTTCCGAGCTCGGGGAAGGTGACCGGGGGTTTCCTATACCCTATTCCATCATCTTAACCGATTAAATCGAGGTAAGAAGTCCCGAATCACTCAAACCCCAAATTTATCAATTTTAGGGATTTTTAGAAAGACCCCAATTGATTCAATATGAGTATTTTGGATCCTAAATTGAAGTATTTGCATGCTAGGAAGTGAGTTGGAAGCTTAGGAACCGGAACCAAATTGATGGAATTTATCTGGGTTCGAAAAAGTGTAGGAAAATGTGATTGTTAAGGTTTAAGGGTGTTGCGGAATGACTCGGGGTGCACTGAAAGGTTGAATAATAATTATATAATTATTAAAAATTATTGGAATGTACGAGGGATTAAAACCCGAGTAATTTCCGTCTCACCCGGAACCCCGTTCGGGGAAAAAGAGACAATTTTCTAATTTTACGCGTATTCGGGTATACGTATTCATGTGTAGGTGAAGTGTTCAGGGTTATTTTGATAAATGGAAATTTTGGACAAGTAGAATTTATGACTCTTGAGCCATAAATTCAAGACTTGGGTAATGGGAACTTCACCTGAACACATGAAGGGGAATTTAGACAAGTGGAAACCTATAACCTAAGCAATTAGATGTTCTAAATGGCTCGAGAGTGTGAAAGTCAAATATGGGGCATTCTGGACTTTCAAAAAGAGAAATTTAGACGACGTAACGAATTAAATAATTAGTTCTTAGAAATATCTAAACGGTACATGAGTATTAGTACGACACACGCATTTTTAGATGTTTAATTACGCGTTCTAGATTTTCTAAATATATATGTGTATAGGGCACCATACTGCGAGTGGACCTTCGGGCACACCGAGAGCTGATCCGAAGTGCCAACCAGGTGAGGGGTTTTCCCATCCTTGCCCTCTTGTGGGTTGTATGAGGATGTGGAAAAATATGGTTTGTATTATTTGCCTCTTTGTTAGAATATGTATGTTAGAAACATGCTATTGTTATTCCTAAATGTTATTATATGAAATTACATGTTATATGTGTATTTGATACATGTGAAATATCATGATGGCTTGGGAAGCCTTATATGGAAAAAGGTTCTTGGAACCTAGAACGATATCGGGGTAGGATCGAGTCTACTTTCGGTGTCTAAATTCCATGGTCCTAGAAACTCACAAGTTAAATGAAGTTGGAAACCTATTGTTTGATCTTGAAATTTTTGAAATAATCGAACTTAGGATGTTCTTCCTTGAAATTATTTTCGAACTTGGGAAAGGGTATAAACTTATAAGTTTTTCCAAGAAAAGTAAAACCGAACTAGTAGGGGTTCATAGGAGTCATGTAGAGTCTATGATAAAAGAGGTGTCCATTTTAAATAAACCGGGTAGATCGAGTATGTCCTCGTGAAGTCAGACACCCAAGAGTCCAAAGTCTATGAGTTTGCCACTTTGTGGTTAAAGCTTTGGTTAGGCCAAAGTCACACGAGTCGCCGGCTATGTACCAAGTAAAGTCTTGGTGCCAGATATGTCTCAAGTAAAGTCTTGGGGCCAGGGGTTCCTAGAATGATCAACTAGGTTCCTAACCGCTCACGTGAGCTATGCCTTCGGGCCAGTTTACCTCATAACGGATGCCACTCACGTGAGTTATGCCTTCGGGCCAGATTCTCTCCTAACGGAGATATGCCTTCGGGCCAGTTCTCTCCCCAAAGGGAGATATGCCTTCGAGCCAGTTTATGTTATTTTAAAACGATATATGATATTGGAAAGTGTTTGACGATATTGAACAGGTGATATATATGCCTAATTTTGTCAATATATGTGTTATATATGCCAAATGCATGATCACTTAAACATGAAAGGTTAAAAGGAATATTATATGTGCATGTGGATGTGATTGGCTCCCTTTCCCCAGTTGTAGTGGTACCCGCTACTACACCAAGGATGGGAGAGCCTCTCACTGAGTCCGTTTGACTCACCCCCCCAATTTTACATGTTACAGATACAGGTGTAGCGGGCACCGGACACGCGTCTACTTCCTCTCAAGGAGGCGGACATTCCTAGAGACCTCACGCATTGTTCGCGTGAGAGGTTTATCTTTTGATGTATACATTCTTTTGTTATATTTCATTGATGTATACATTATTTTGAGTATAGCCTTTGATGTATAGGCAATTGCTATATGTATAAATATATGTACAAATCTAGACTTGTCGGCTTCATACTGTTTAAAGATTAGGTAATGGATGGGAATATAGGATATATGAATATTATGATGAGTATGAATTGCTTCCGCATGTGAATAGGATAGGTCACACCCTATGGGGTGTGATCAATATGTAAATTATATATGTATATATGTGTGGTTGGTATGTGATTGTTTGCAAATATATAAACCTGCATGTGAATAGGATAGATTACACGCATTGAGGCGTGTGATCAATATGTAAATTTAAATGCGAGTGTGGATGCTCATATACCGGTGATTGAACAGGTTATATATATATATTGTGTGTGAATAGGATAGATCATTCCCTTGCGGTTTGATCACTACGTATATACAAATTTATGTGTGATTGCTTATGTGAATGGATATATATATATACTTGAGTTGGGCTGAAGCGGCAATGAGTGCCGTGGATTGCAGGTTATTTAGACCACCGTAAATGACGTGGCCAATATTTATTATGTGAATATTGTATGTTGTTTGTATAGCAGGGTAATTATTTTAAAGGGTAATAGGGAAGGCTTACGGGTTTAGGGGTGAAATCCTACTCCCGTGCCGGTCACGGACTCCTAGAAATGGGGTCGTGACACCAAACACACTTTTTTAATTCAAATAATCCAATTTCAATTCCAATTATAATCCAATTCCAATTCCATAATTTTTTTCAACCAAACGTAACCTTAAACTTTCAATTTGCAAGCAGTTTTGCTCTTCATCCAAATTTCGTATAAATAATTAACGGCATATACAAATGTGACTCTTCTTCTGGCTTTTAATGCTATTTGTGATGTCAAATCATATGTTTAGCAACGTTATTTTGTCAATTTAGCCACGACTATCACTATCATTACAAAATAAAGGGTTTTATTGTGACTAAATTGACAAAAAACTGAAACTAAATATATGATTTGACATCGTAGTTAGCATTTGAGGGTACGGAAACAATTACATTTATATCTGTTGATAATTATTTACATACAATTTGAATAAAGAGTAAAATTAATTTTAATTTAAAAGTTTAAGAACATAATTGACAGTAAACAAATTTTAAGGGTATAAATGATAGAGAACCTAAAATTTAGGATATCAAATGTATCTTTACTATTTTTTATTAAATGAAAATATATAAAAATTGCACCAAAATCTTTTCTTGCAAAATATTAATATCCACGATACAAAACTTCTCACTACCCTCCACCATCTTTCTCTCCGTTTCAGTATGTCATTGGAGTCTTATGACTTAACTGTCCAAATTACAAGACATTAGATTTGCGTCTTGGATTGAAATAATTATGAAATTTTAATTTGAGGATTTATATGAATCTTAAAGTTTTCTAATCCCTTAAGATAGCTTTTGGGATATGATTTTCATTTAGAACAATTAGTAAAAGTTATAGTTCTTAGTTACTGAACGTTTTCTATTTAAGAGTACTTAGTTATAGGATAATTGTTGTCACACCATAGCCTACAATTTCTTGCTCAGTAATTGATGGTTGGGAATCAAACCTCACCAAAAGTTGTCACGTAACTCTTTTTAAGTAATTGCACTTAATACGAAAGTCAGTATGTCATGCAATTCGATTATAACTTGACCAGTTAATCCTCACTCAGACGTATATGCTATGAGACAATTGCTGCCACATATCGGTCTACGTTAATCAATAAAGAAAGGTATCTAAAGAGTGTTTGGAGAAAATTATAGATACCTAAAACTTCTATATTGGGATTACTTTACTTTCTGATAAAGTGGTGAGCCCATTTTGATTTTCTTTGAGGAAGTTGCTCTAAGTATCTGTCTTTTTGTGCATTATCTTATTTGTGGAAACGCATGCACAATGCACCAAGATCCAAACGTGAGGACTAATCATATATTCACTACTTTTCTATGCTTCCATCTCTATAAAAATTGCAGGCAAGGTGTTTGTGATAATGTCTCATACACTAAAGATGAAGAAAGAGAGTTTCCTTCATAGCATTTAACACCTGAATTCTGAACCAAAATCCACAAACTTTCTTATGGGCACGTTTGTAGGACACATAGTACCTGGATTGGCACTCACCCTTCTTGGGCTATGGCACACCATCAACACCATCAAAGCCTATTTTCTGAAAGGCCCTTCAAACTTCACAGTAAGATTCTGGTACCAATTCACTACACTTCACTCTAAACTCAAACACTTGGAGCTCATTTCCATTCTCTCCTTTTCCATTCTTGCAATTTTCATTCAAATTCTGGACTTCCCTTTCTTTCGCTTCGCCTTTAAGCTCGATAACTTCGAGCATGCCTCCATGTTCATGCACCTTGCTGTGTTTGCAAGCTTCACCCTTTGTGCTGAATTTTTCACTGATTCATCATCTGAGAAGAATCTCTTATCTGGGTTTATTGGGATCCTTGCATCCTCAGTGTTTGGTCAAGAACTTTTTCTGCTTCACTTCCACTCCACTGATCATGTTGGACTTGAAGGACACTACCACTGGTTGCTTCAGCTTATAGTGTTGATCTCACTTTTAGCATCCATTGCTGCAACTTCTTTCCCTACTAGTTTTCCTGCAGCTCTTGTTCTTTCCATTTCTGTCATGCTCCAAGGTTGCTGGTTCTTGAACATGGGATTTATGTTATGGGTTCCTGCTTTTGTCCCTCAAGGATGCACCATGAATGATCTCACCAAGGCCATTAGTGGTTACGGTCATGGTCATGGTCATGGCATGGTTGGAGCAATTACTTGTGCATCTGATGAAGCTGATTTCAGAGCTAGAGCTCTTGCAAATTTACAATTCAGCTGGACAATTTCTGCAATTCTGATACTTTCAGGACTTGTTTGTCTCAAATCGGCTCGAAAACCGACCAATTCGGAACGATTGACTGAATACCAGAGGCTTCATAGTAGAGTTGCAGATTCCATCATTATAAGCACTGAAGGTTTCAAGCAGGCTAATTCACAGTTTGTTAAACAGGAAGACACTTCTTGAATTTGTGCTATGGAATAACCTATATATATACGGAATGAATGTATTACACAAGTTGTAGTTCATTGTGACAATATATAGATAGCTTCATAGCTATAAATGTAAGACCTATGTATGTTGGATTGGTTACAACTTAAATCAAAGTCCAAAAATATTTTGGTGTTCCTAAGGAGAGTGAATAATTGCATCTAATCATTTGTCCATACTCAAGGTTTGACCAATTTCAATCCTTTTATTATTATGATTTTTGCATACTAAAATTTTTTTTGACTAAATTATTATTTTAGTATTTAAAAATGTAATTTATTTTAATTTAATCATTAAAAGATACAATTTGTCTCAATGTAATCTTTAAGAATGTTCATTAACATAATAGATAGAAAAATTTGAGGAAACAAACTTTTTGGTCCTTGAATTATTGGTCAACCTACTATTTAGTCCCTAAATAATGGAAATAGACTATTTTGATCTCTGAAATTTTATCTTTGTCAACTATTTAGTCTATAAATTTTCATAGGACGTTAACCGTTATCTAACCAGGTGATGTGACTGTTAAATACTTATGTATCACTGTTAACTTGTGACATATGTTACAATGTCACATTTTCACAATCATTTTAAGGAGAAAAATGTGTATTTAACCCTAATTTAAAAATACCATTTTTGTCCAATTTGTATTTTTTTCTCAAAAATTTGGAGACCAAAAAGTATGTTTTCTCCAAAATTTTTAAGAACTAAAATAATATTTTTTTTTTTACGTTTTTTAACTACTTGATGAAGTTTTTAGAAATAAATTTTTTATTAATATATATTTTATCAATCAAAATCAAAAAGAAATCTTAAAGACTTAAAGAGTATCTGATCAGCAAATCCTTATTATTAAAGTTTTTTTAACAATTTATTTGGCCTCAATCTTGGAGATAACGTAGTTTGAGTCATTTAAGGAAAACAGAGACAGAACGTGCTCAATACAAGGCCGTTACTTCGCATTCTTAAAACTTTTTTCTTTCTTTCTTTCTTCTTTTTTCACTCCAAAACTTCGCATTTTTAAAGCATTTTAGTTTATTTGGCTTACACTAGTTTTACAATTACTGGATCATCATAATATAACTTTTTTCTTTAAAAGTTTTGAAGAAGAACAAGAATATGAAGAGGGAAGAGAGGTTCAAGAGAATGGAGGACACCGGAGGAATTCACCGCCGGCGAACTACCTTGCCAGAGATTCCACCGGCGCACTTCTTTAAGATAATACTCCCCACTACGATTCTTGACAAGAAACTGGTAAGTCTTCAATTTTCCCTTTCTTCAAATTTTCTCAAAGTTCTGTTTGGCTTCTGAGAAAAAAAAACAGAGACTCTCTGTTTTTTCTTCTAATTTTCTGAATGTTCTGTTTGGTTTCTGAGAAAAAAACAGAGACTTCAGTGAAAAGATTTGATTTTGAACAGAATTTCAATGTGGGGATTGATTTATCTGCAGAGAATACCCATGACGTTTATTAAAGACCAGGGTGATGGTTTTTCTTCTTCCTCCATTGTGACCTTGTCGGATCCAAACCTTCGAGAATGGAAGATTGGTTTGGAGAAAAGTGAAGAAGAAGAAGATGTTTGGTTGAGTGAAGGATGGGAGAAATTCATGGAATACTACTCAATCACCAAGCAAAACATTCTGGTTTTCAGATACGAAGGAGGTTCAAAATTCCATGTTTTGATATTCGACATGAGTGGTTCAGAGATTCAATACCCTCATCATCATCATCATCTTCATCGTCATCCAAAACCCAACATTAAGTTGGAAAGAGAAGAGGTTATCTCATTGGACTCAACAAAGGACAATGACCATGATCATCATCAATGGAACAAAAACAACAACAACAATGATGATGATTATGATGATCATGATTATGAGTATGTTGAAGAAGAACACATTAATGATGATGATGATGATGATGCATATTATATACCATCCCCATCAAAATCCCCATCTCCTGTGTTCACTCCAAGAAGAAGAGGATTCACCAAATTCATGGATCAAGGACCAAGAAGAGAAAGAGAAAGAGAAAGTGGAAGAGGAAGAGGAAGAGAGAAGCAATATGCTCCATCAAGTTCAAATTTTGGATTCAGAAGAAAGAGGAAGAGGCATAATATAGTGAGTGAAAGTGAATATTCAGAAAGTGATGAAGAAGTTTATAATAATCATCATCATCATCATTATCATGGAAGAAGAGGAGGAAGATCCAATGGAGGGAGAAGTGGAATTAGAGTGAAGAAAGAGGAGAATGTGGAATGGGTTGGTAGAGAAACATGCAAGTCAAAATCATACAGAAAGAGGAAGATTACAGCAAGAGAAAGTGAAAGGGTCATGCAAGCTGCAAGAGAGTACATCTCTGAGTTTCCTTCTTTCATGGCAGTCTTGAGGCCTCACAACTTGTACAACAGTTTTGTGGTAAGTACCTACAATATTTATAATTACACTCAACTCAATAATGCTCAAATTAGACTAAAACTCTTAACAATAACAAAATTAAGTTTAAATAAAAAACTCCTTAAATGATTTGATGTTTGTGCCATTCTATAAAGCATAGACACTTAAACTTGTATGAGTGTCGGCCTGTGACACCGACACTCATATGTATGACACATTAGCGACACGTTCCGTACGTGTCCAAATAAAAATAATAAAAACTTTTTTTGGGCTTGGACACGCATTTGACACAGCTCGAACATGATTCTGACATGGCAAGTTGAAATGTTTTTAAGAAAGAAAGAAAACAAAGTAGGTAAAATGAGTGTTTTGTCATTTATGTTCATATATACTAAAGTGTGCATTTCATTTGGCTTTTTTCTCCCTATTTGCTAAAATGTGTGTTTCATATTCTCCAACTCATTTTTCTTTTATCTCCAGTCAATCTCTTCTCCCTTCTTCTCTCATCTTTGTGATGTTCTTGTATATTTTTTATTTTATTTTTTTAGCATCTTCTCTTTTATTTGAATATGAAAATTTTCTTACTTCTATCTATTTTTACTCACTATTGGTCTTGGTATTACAAAATATATATATATATATATATATATATATATATATATATATATCGTGTTGTATCTTATAATTTTAAAAATTTAGTGTCTCCTCGTATCGTGTCATGCGTCCGTGTCAGTGCATAGGCGCCATTCGTTGTTTTTTAATGAAAAAAATTAAGAGTATATTATTATTTTAGTCCTTGAAACATGCAATATATTTTCTGAAATATGCAATGTATAATATATCTCAATTTAGTTCTCGAAATCTAGAGACTAAATTGAGATAACTTATATGTTTTAAATACTAAATTGAACTAAACTATATTTTTTGGGAATTAAATTTAATATTTTAATATTTTCATAACTAAATTGACAAAGACTCCATCTTTTAAGAATTTAAATGATAATGTACTAAAAATTTAACAGAGAGATTTTTTTTTGCCCAAATTGCTATGTTCCAAGAGTTTTTTTGTCAATTTTTATAATCAAAGTAGAGTTGTTATATACATTTGAGCCTTAGAATTATAATGTATATAATATGTTGGTGTTTGGGATGGATGCAGTATGTGCCAGCCACATTTGCCACCAAGTACTTGGATGGACGATCAGAACTTGTAACATTGGAGACATGGGAAGGAAAGCAATGGTGTGCTCGATGCATTTACAGAAGAGGATCTGGTTGTGGAAGAAGCATAGGGAGAGGATGGGCTAAGTTTGCCATGGACAATGCCATTCAAGAAGGAGATGTCTGTGTCTTCGAGCTTGTAAGCAGGATTGACATTATCTTGAGAGTCGGAATCTTTCGTCTCAGTAATTTTGTGGATCGATAATGAATGTTACTTAAAATATATATCTGATACACGTAGAGAGAGATACACGAGTTAAGATTCTCTGTTACGTGCTGTTGTTCGTGCTTAACAGAAACAGAAAGACATAAGAGTAAGACCTACATCAATATGCATGCTATCTTTGTTACAATGTACTTAAATGTTGCTGCTATTTATTTGTTTATTTTTTTTCATGTTACAAGTAGAATGGGATTTGCTTATGTAATACTCAATGGGAAATTTAGTTAAGTGTGTATGATGGAGAATAGAATGTTGATTTTTTCTTTTGTGTAAGTTCAAACTCTAAAGTATCCGAATTTTACATTTAATAAAATTCTTTTAGCAAAATAACACTTGTGGTCCCTAAACTTTGATTCAAATTTTAGTTTTATCCTTTAAATTTGATTGCTTTTGCTTTAGTTTTTAAGTTAAAAAAAGTAATCAATCTTTTTCTTAATCCTGAATATTATAAATTTACTTAATAAAAAATGTTAAGAGTCAATTTTAATATTTTTATACCATAGTATTATCAATATTATCAGTTTGTTAATCTCATATACATGTAAAATAAATACAAATTTGGAAGTAGCGCTACAATTAAGTTAAGGTTTGACGAGTATCTAATTTGGAACTAGAAATTTAAATTTAAAGATTTGTTGTTTTATTTTATATTTATGATTGGTAGATTGATAATATAGGCAAGAATTTGGAAAAAAGTTCTTTACTCATAGGCGAGGTTTCGAATTTTTTGAAATCATTTAAAATCTTATTTGGTGGGCATTACTCTTCAAGAAAATCCCATGGTACTTAAGGAAATAGTTGAATAGTTGGGATTAAGTAAAACTATTTGCAGTTTAAGTCTATGCAGTAATTATTTGAGTTGGACGTTTTTTGATTTTCTCGACATATTATTAACATCCTACTCGATAATAGTCGGGAGTAACTTACTATCATTTTTTTATTGCCAAAAAAAATTGATGTATGCAATAATATGATAAAAAAAATATTAAAATTAGCTTCAACTCGACATTTTTTTTATTAAGTAAATTCACGGTGTTGAAGATTAGGAAAATCTTGATTGATTTTTTTAAGATTGAAGGACTAAAGTAAAATTAATTGAACTTAAGGCTGAAATTGAAACTGAGTGGAAGTTAAGGGACAAAAAAAATATATTTTTGTTTAATTTTTTATCAACTTTTGAATTTTTTTCTTGTGTGGGCCGAGGATTATTTTGTATTGGGCCTAGTGGAAGTATATTTTTTTTAAGAAAAACATATTTGGTACTCCAATTTGACAATAAGCCATTTTCAAATATTAAGCATTTGAAATCCAAATTCAAATGATAAATCATTTTAAAGCAATCTCAAGTAATAAAAAATGTTTTCCTTTTTTGCATAAGCTCATGCGGATGATATTTTCAAAATCTTATTTTATCAATATATATATATAGGGTTTAAAATTTTTTTTTTTGTTCTTTTAATTTTATCCATTATCTTTTACTAACTAAAGCAATCTTTAAACCAAATCTCAGTTTGTATATATGCAAATGCAACTGAGTCGATAGAAAAACCCGTGAAATCAAAACAATCCACAAAATTAGTTTAATTTTTGGATCTTTTTATTTTGAGTTTCAAATACTTAATCAAGAATGCCAAAATATTTTCAAATCATTTTAATTTCGTTTGAAATCTTATGTCAACTTAATTATATTTTCATTGGAGTAACTTTCTATGAACTCTACTATATGTGACAAATAATATTTCACTAGAGACAAAAATTATAACAATTAATGAAATACAAACCCAAAAGACAATGATAACAAGGCAAAAGTATCATTTTTGTTCCTTAAATTATAGAGTTTCTATTAATTTTTACCCAACATTTTATGTTTGTTGTCACTTATGTCCCGATTCTTAAGACAAAAATTATAATAACATTTCGTCAATTTAGTCATGATTACCACTATGATGCAACAAAATGAAGGGTGTCATCGTGCTAAATTGATGAAAAACTTCAAAAAAAAAGTTGTCTATTTTTGGTTTTCCAAGGTATCCCCAACTCGACAGGCCAAAGACTAATCCTCCGCGGATCTGAGCTCCATTTAAGGGTCATTTTTGGTCCATAAACTATAGAGTTTCTATTAATTTTGCCTAAAATTTTATGTTCGTTGTCACTTATGTCCCGATTCTAAAGGCAAAAATTATAATAACATTTCGTCAATTTAGTCATGATTACCACCGTGATGCAACAAAATGAAGGGTGTCATCGTGCTAAATTGATGAAAAACTTAAAAAAAAAAAAAGTTGTCCATTTTTTGTTTCCCAAGATATTCCCTAATCCGACAGGCCAATGACTAATTCTCCGCGAATTTGAGTTATATTTAAGGGTTTGCCGCTGGCCAATTGGTTGCTGCATACAAAAGGTGAGATTCAAACTCCCAACAATTGCTTAAGTGACCTAATGAGCTAATCACTAGACCAACTAAACTTGGTTAGTTGTCTATTTAATATACTAAACTAAAAGGAATAGATACGTTTGGTGAAAACACAGACTAAATTAATGAAATTTCATTATTGTTCCATAACGTTACGCATTACCGTTTTCATAAAAGTAGCAATAACGCGGACGTTTATAAATATCTTTCAATATTCTCATAACCAAAAATAAAAAAAGTTGAATCGTACATCAATTATCACAGCCCACAACAAAATTAGTAATTACCAACTTAAAACGTTTTTTCTTCTTCCAATTCCTTTTTCTTTTTTTCTTTTTTGATTTATATTCTTTTTCTGACTTCCATTCTTGTTTAAGAAAAACAAAGCACCATACGTTAAGGAAGAATCTTTTTGGATTCACATTTTTCTCTCTAAAGAATTTTTTTTTCTTTAATTTATACTTTGGTAACTCACAGTATCGTATTCTGAAATTATATTTTCTTTTGATGTCATTCTGATTTTGAGTCATAATCATATTATGATGAAAATTGCACTAAACCAGATGCTTCTATCTTTAATATCAAGTGCAATGAAATATTTACTGATTTTTATAATTCAAGAGTAATGGGAAAATTTGAGTGAGATATTTGTAAATAAATCATATGCTTTAGGATTAAGTACACTTTTGGTCCCCTAATTTTATAAAAAATTAATTTTGGTCCTCTTATTTTGTAAAATAATCAATTTGCTAATTGAGTAGTTATTTATTTACAGAAAACTATTAATTTACACTTAGATTTAACATCTAATTGAGTTTTTTTTGGCCAACATCTAATTGAGTTAATTATTAAATTTGATATTGAATGTGACATAAAAATGTGATAAGTAGGATAGTATTTATTTCACAAAATAAGAAGCCCAAATTGTCTTTCTAAACTAGGGATAAAAGTTTAATGGTACCGTAGCACTGAACTTCAGTGCATCTCTCCAATCATGTAGTGCCATTTGTTAATATTAATAAAAACTCACATTAATTAGGGCCCACTTTGAATGGTTTAGAGACCAACTGATTGAAGGGATGTACTGAAATTCAGTACTACCGTACCACTGAACATCTACTCCTAAACTAGAGGGACTAAATTGAACCCTTTATGGAACTAGAAAGACTAAAAGTGCATTCAAACTTCTACTTAATTACAAATTTGAGAACTTTTAAATATATTGAAATTATTAATTTTTTAAAAATCTTGAGAAATACAAATCCATAAAATTATGGAAAAGGCAAGGTTTCATCATGGAGAGGGAAGTTGCACTTTCCAACTCAGATGAACAAGTTTTTAAATTTTAAGCCACCCACTTAAGAATAGGATCCAAGGATGGGTCCCAAAAAAAGTGTAGTAGAATCCATTTAAGGCCATATTGCCATATAAAAGGGTCCCACTTTTCTCAGTTGTTATAAGCTACAATCACAACCATAAAATTCATGCTCATTTTAGTATGAAACTGTTAATTACATTGTTCTTTTCTAGTTGCATAATCCATGAAAATACTATCATATTTTGGACTGAAGAATCACTTTACAATTCCTCTGTTTCCATACAAAAATGTAACTTGTTGGATTCAGTAACTTTGGTGTTAGTAAGTAAAATAGATATATAACATTAAATTATGAGTTCACTAAAACGGGACGTAGTGAAAGTCATATGTAAACAAATGTTGTTTATAGGGTTTGGACCCGTGACCGTTAAGTCATAAAGCAACAACCTTATTGTTGCTCTGAGAGAGGCCAGGATTTGAAAAAACAAAAATTATATGATCAGAGTTTAGTCAGTATCTACAGTCATTACAATTTCCCTTCAAATACTGTTTTAAAAAAATAAACTATATGTGGAAGGCAATCAGAAGTACATATTTGAAAGTGTCGACAAAAAGCAATGTAAATGAAGCTATGAACACAATATTAATACTGAACAACCAGAAACCAAGAGAATGATGTGAAACAGCAGAAGGACCAAGGTTTTGACTCAGTTTCTCATCAGAAGCTAGATTGAACAATCTATTTACAACCCAAGTCAAAATCAAAAACAGAAAAAGAAAAAAAAAGAAAAATCTGTATCAGAACTACATTAATAACTAAGTTCCACTTGGAAGTCAACCTGAAATGTTTATGGACATGGAAAAAGCACCTAAGTTCCAAATGAAGAAATTAGATGAACAATAAACTGATTGATCACACAGAAGAAACCAAAGCTACATGATAATACATTTGGGGTGGTGTCAGGAATTAAACCTGCAGCAGCTAATTTCTAATCAGTTTCGTAGGGCTCAAGCGCTGCAAGGGAGTGTTCAACATTTTCGATGTTGGGCTTATGTTCTGGTTTTGCTGTTGCTGCATAGAAGGGTTCAATAATCCCACTTCATCTTCAAGGACTTGAAATATAGTAACTTTCAGCACTACATCCCTCATTCTAAGCAGCTCAAAAACACAGACGTCGCCTTCTCCTAGGTTGTTATCCTGCGCAAATTCGAACCACCCCTGGCTTAACTTCGCTCTGCCCCCTCTATAAAGGCAGCGAACCGGCCACTGTCTCCCATCTGAAGTCTGAAGTTTGATGAAACCTGAAACCTCATTCAAATGCTTTTCTGCAAAGCAGGATGGCAAATACTGGAAGACAAAAATAAAGAGTTTAATTTGTAAGATTTAGTTGGCGAAAAGAAATATCGAAGTTGCAGAGTAAATTAATAATTTCGTCCCAGAATTGATGGGCACATTTAGCTTCAGTCTCCGAAAATTAGTGGAATATGAGTTAAACCCTAAAGGGTGCCAGAAGGACATCCAAGTTCCAACCAGTTAAGTTTATTTTTTTCAGGACTAACTCATGCACTCACCAACATTCAAGGATTGAAAAATAGGCCTAAGAACTGAAGGATCAAATTGTCAGTTTACTCAACATTTTATCACATTATATACAAATGGCTCACCATTATGCATCCCCTGTACAAATAGGAGGGTCGTAGGACAACCCTACAGAAAGGATTAGGTGGTTCAAATGCTTTTGCTGCATTAACTGCCCTTTCTCTTTCTTCTGCTGTCACAGTTCTTTTTCTTGCAGAAGCACTTTCGTAAAATCTAAAGCGTATTTCTACCTCTTCTTCATGATGTGGAGAGGGATCATCACCATCTGCACATCCAAAAATTGTGACGATTAGGAAAATTATGTTTTTTGGCTACCAAATCAGAAAAGACCACAGAGTTATAAAAGCTTACCGGGATCGATTCTCCGCTTCTTTCTTACAGTTTTCTTAACTCTTTCCGTTTGTTCATTGGAGGAATGCAATTTCAATTCTTCAGTAGACCTCTTAAACTCAGCTGCATTAAACTGAACGCCTATATCTCTGGTCAACTGATTCTTTTGTGAATTGGCACCCTTCGAAGAAAGGGCATTTCCACTGTCTCCCCAGTTTACACTATTAAGTTTAGACCCATTAAACAAATTCTGTAATGATGGAGGAGTATAGTTCTTGCCAGGTGTCAACTGATCTACAGATCCAGTAAAAGGCTTGTTTTGCAATGCACCGGGGCTTAGATGTGAAGGTGCTGAACCCAAGTATTCAATGGAGTCTTCATCTTCCATTTCGTCAAAAATATGATGTTGATTGGTGAAGTACGGCCCTTCATTATTGTTTCGTGTGCCTAATTGATAGTTTATCTCGGATGTAGCCAAATGGAAAATATGAACATTGAACAATGAATTCCCTTCATATCTAAACACCAGGAAATACCCAACACCAATGGAGTAACGTTGAGCAAAATCCTGCCAACCATCATGGAACCAAATTTTGTTGTCTGCCTTTTTCAGTCCAACACGCCATACATTGCCATCAGGCACAGTGAGGGTAGCGAATGTAGAGAGCTCACCCCCAAATTTCCTCAAAAAGTTATCTGGAATCCTCTGCAGTTCACAAGTTAGGTTTCAATTATTGGTGAATGCTCATGATGAAATATTGTAGATGGAGCTTTCTACCACTATGATAATATTAACTACAGGAAAATCAATTGAAAAGAATCAAGTTGGAAGGGGCCAAACATCACCTTATAAAGCCCCACTACCCTCAGCCCCATAAAGAAGATATTAGAGAAAACAATGTAAAGATGCTATTGAAAATAAATGAGATTTTGAAGTGTGTACAGAACTTTAACAATGATTAACAATAGGAGAAACTATTACAATGGATCTAACTATCAATAATCTATCTAGTTGGAAAATATTTCATTTGTTGTTGTATCCTTGCATGTAGTGACATCACTTATGAAGACCCAAAACTGGGCAAATTCACATAAGAGAACCAAATCAATAATGACTCAGAGTCTCAGACTAAATCTTATTGTTAAGCTTCTCAGTGATTGATTAGGAACGTAAGGGAGGGAGGGGCACATATACTATGGCAGCAAAAAACAAAGTCTTTTCCCACTAGGTGAGGTAAAGGCCACATATACTATGGCAGCAAAAATGATATTTTCATGGTCATCAACATGAAATTTGGAAACCCAAAACTGCATGATTCTATCTATTCCTATAGTTTTCTCCTGATGAACTTTCACAAGGTCCACTTTTTAAGTAAAGGCCACATATATCCTTGTTTCTTATCCTCACGAACCCAAGTATCTCAATGGTTCTCTAGCTGAGTCTTTTAAACTTTTTTGATGCACCTCCACCAATTTCAAGAAAGCAAAGAACCAGACAGTTTTGAAGGAACTTTTCAATTAGGAATAAGATGCAAGAAAAAACTCGAAGGCTTATATATATACAAGCATTATTGACAAAGACATAAAAGTATAAAACTAATCAACTCACTTAAGTCCAGCACTAAATATCCAGCTCAACCAGGTACTACTTCTAAATTCATACAACCTCAACCCTAGAAAAAAAATCAACTTATCTCTATATCCACTTCACTAGTCTTAACTGTAGTAAGACAAACGCCTAAACGCATGAAATAATAATCATATAAAAAAACCCATGAGTTAAGGGACAGAACTTCACAGGAAAGGCATTCTTCTAGGCTACAAAAATCTTAGAAAGTACTGTTCTTTATCAAAATATATACTGGAGTATTGGACCCCCCCCCCCCCAGCCCCAATTCCACCACCATTCCCAAACAAAAAAAGAACAAGTGCACAAGAAATTGGCGTTCAGAGGGGAGGAAAAATATAAACTTGGGAAAGCAGAAGCAAAACCCAGAAACATTATCCCACGGTTTTACTCACTCTGGCTCAAATTTCTCACAACCCGTCCAAGAATCAATCAGAAAACCATTTTGAAAGGGAAAGAAAAACCAAAGTGCATAGAAGAAGCTAGAAAGATTACCAGTTGTCTGGCCTGAACGGTGGATGAAAGAATAAGCTTGTGGAAGCAAGAGCGTGGCATTTTTGGGAGTGTTTGGGAAGGAAGAAAAACAAGGCTCAAAGCATTTGATATTTTCCCTTCTTTTTCTTGGTTAGACAGAAAAATTTGAAGTCTCTTAGCTTTCAGATCTGCTCCTTCACATCCTCCTTCTCCACCCTTTCACACACACATACACACACACACACTTTCTCTTCTCTGCTTTTGAGTCAAACAGCGATTTTTAAACCTTAAAAAAACCTCAACTTGACCTAATTATATTAAAGCCTACGAGTCAAGCGAGTTCGTGACTCGGGTTAACTCGTCATTTAGAAAATCCCCATTTTTCCCTATTATTTATTTATTTATTTTCCAGTCCCTCCTTTTGCACGTAATTGACTTCAGGTCTTACTCTTTAGATAACCTAATATTACGCTACTTTCTACCAAAAATAAAATATTTCTTAATTTTTTAGTTTTTACGCCCTCATTCAAAATCTCTATCAAATAAATACAATATATTCAAAATATCATATATATTTACTCTTACCTAATTTTTTTTTTATAAAAAGAAATATATCATATACTTGATTACTTGTATATATAATAATTGCCTTTTCAATACCATTTATAATAATTTTTGGAAATTTGTCAAAAAAATATTAATTTCATAATATACTTGTAAAGATATTTATTTATATGAGATCAAGGAGAATTGGATTTGGTTGAAAGGATTAAGTTTTTACAATGTGACGAATTCAAATTCAAATTTTTGTTAGAAAAGATACTTATATTTAGTGTTCAGCAATATTTTAAATATGATTATTTTTAATAAAAAAGATATTAGTTAAAAAAAACCTAAAGATATCTATCTTACTTGAAGATAAAAAAAAAAATATGTAAAGAATTCCTAAAAAATATATATGTAAAAAAAATTTCATTATAAATTTGATAGTGACAAACCCCTTTGACCATTGCTATGTCTTTATTCTTTACCACCACTGGTGCTATTGTATTATTGCCAACTTTTTGCTAATATCATTATTATTTTTAAGTTACAGAATATTTTATTTAAGCTCTCCAAATTTTCTATCGTTTTCTTAAAATTTTATTTGATTTTATTCGAAGGTTTAACGTCGTCCAAGTTACTAATAACAAATAATACTAACATATAACATCTCTTAGGTATACCTTTTATTGACTTACAACTTATATATAATTTTCAATCGTACCCAAAATTTTGAACTGCCATCAATTTCATCCCAAAGCACACTAAAACAACTTAGTTTTTCTTCTTCTTGACCATGAAAAATATATACAAATCAAAATTTTCATGATACAATTGAAAATTGAGTGATAAAGTCAATAAAATTATACATGTCAAGATCCGTTATCATAAAAAAGTTCTAAAGATAAAATAAAAAATTAATGTAAAATTTGAGCACATAAATGATATATCAAATTTATAAGTTTCCTTGATACATTTTTAAAACATTAAAAATTATTATTGTTGTTGACTTTTTAAAACTTATCAAATTATTAAATATTTTATCAATTAATAAAAAATACTTTAATCAAGTTCTTAAAAACTTTGGTTAAGAAAACATTTTAATTTTCAAGTCAAAGGTTCTTTATGTTTCATCCAAGTTTTAAATTAGTCTTTTATGTCTCAAAAGTTTTAAATTGGTCCTTTTGTTCAAGTCTATTAATTTCTTGAGTTAACTACTGACATGGCGTGCAGAAGTGGACACATAATCTCTCCTATATGTATTAGATAGTTGACGTGACCTTAGACACACAAAAAACACCCAAATGACGTCATTTAAGTAAAAAAAAAATATGCTGAGAGGACTAATATGAAACTCTAATGAAACATGAAGGACTAATATAAAACTTTAATGAAACATAAAGGACCAATATATATAGAACTTCAATGAAACATAAAGGATCAATATAGAATTTTAATAAAACCTGAAGGACAAATATAAAACTTTTGAAAAACATAAAGGATTAATATGAAACTTTTGAAAGATAAAGGACTAATTTAAAATTTGAGTTAAACATAAATAATCAAAATCTGTAAACTAATTTTTATAATTGTTGTTATCATTGTATTGTGTATACCATGAAGTAATATTCCTACTTTTACAATTGACATTTTTGTCATGGTGACTATTATATTGTGAATTCTATTCTCATTCCCATTATTACCATAACCATTAATTATTGCAAACATCATTACTATATATTGCTATACTCTTTTTTATACTAAAAATAAGAAATTAAAAAAAAATTGTGAGGAAGAAACAAGATTATAGGGTAGGCGTAGGCAAGCAATTGTGAGAGTGAGATGCATTAAAAGATGCAAATTTATGAAAAGGAAGATCCCTCTGCTTCTTTTGTGACTTTATTCCAATCTTCTCTTCACATCTTTTTTATTTATTTTCCTAAACAATAAAAAAAACTTAACAACTCAGAACTCCTACGTTTTGCCACTTGTCAATACGAGGTAACACCTCTAGGACCACCATAAACATAAAATCCATAAATGTAATGTCACATCCATATTTGATATTCCATACCATAAATAGTTCATTGCTCATGTCAGTATTGGATTGATTTTGTGTAAGTTTGGGTGTTAGGATTTTTATTTTGGGTAGGTCTATGATACAATTTGTTGCATGCATGCAATGCAATTTCGGCCGATAGGATTTTGACATGTGGGTAGAATGACTTGAGATGCAATGCAATTTTCCACATGTCACAATCATATTGGCTGAAATTGCATTGCATGTATACAACAAGTTGTATCATAGACTCACCCTTTTATTTTTAGTCTTTTAATGCTTGTGAGTTTATGATACAATGTAATTCCAGCCAATAGAATTCTGACACTTGTTATTTTGTTGCATCATGCAATGCAATTGGATCACATAATAGCTACAATTGTGCCACATAACCTATTGCATGATACAACAAGTTGCATCATAGACTCTAGTTAAAGTTGAAACAAGTTATAGGAATAGATAATTAATATGAAATAAATAATAATAATAATAATAATAATAATAATAATAAGAGATCAAAATAAATTTTGGCCATATATTGTTCAAAGTTTGTGGCTTTTCCTTTTGGTAAGTGTTCTTCTACAAGTTTAAACTTCTGACATTTACAAAATTCCATAATTTCAAATGCGTGTTACCAACTTAGGTGGGTTAATGGTTTTATCCCTTTGATGGGTTTCAAAAAAAAAAAGATTTTACTTTTAGTAATGAATTTTAAATAAAAAAATAAATATAAAAGTTTCCTGAAATGTATTAAATAATGAGTTTAACTTTTCAAAAGTTGAAGTTCGTATACTTTTTTTTTCTTTAACTCAAGATGCTTCAATGAAGAGGCTTTCATGAGAGTTGCTTTTTGAGTGATTATTATTTATTAGTATTGAACTTTTCGTGTATATATATATATATTCTAAGAATATTGTAGCATAGAATAGAGGCAAAAGATGTCTTGAGCTTTTTTTTAAAAAAAATATAAAATATACAAACAAATTAAACATACTCATTAATAATATGTATATATATGTGTGTGTTTGTTAAAAATAATACTTAATTACATGAATTTTCAAAACTAATTTTGCAAAATAATTTAAAAGAATAAAAAAACAAAAAGTATATATAAAATCAAACAGACCACAACTTTATTGTTCGTCTAGTTGGACTTGCTATAACTTCATTTATGTTTTTGAAGTGTAAAATCAAATTAATTTAATAAATTATCATTTTTTAGCTAATTTGCAATTATATTGATTCATTCACTAAAGGCATTTTTGTTCTTATTCTCTCTTGAGAAAGTGGCATGCACATAGCAATTTTCAACTTTTATATATTTTCTATATCTTGATTAAGATTTAAAAGTATAATAACCTATTATAATTAATTTTTTCCCTTTCATGTATGAAATTGTTTCGAACTATGTTTTTAATCTCTCTTTTTATTTACATTCATCTTTATGGATCGGTTTGTTGAACAATTATTATGAACTTAATCTCCATATTTTGTAATTTTTTCTCTTTTTAATTGTATTTCTTATTAACACAATAATATATTTGACCTCTCACTTTGTTTTAATCGCCAAAATAATTGTACTCTTGTGTCCATCATCTCTAGCTAGAATGACAAAATAATTAAAAATTATATGACAACTCTCTTGTCTTATACACATTAAAAAACTAGTTTTCTTCTTCCTCCTCTTGAAGAAGATCATGAGGTTGGGACTAATGGATGAAGAAGCTTTTGCCATATCCAAGAATATGGTTAAGAAGGTAATTATGGTTGTGATGATATTGATGACCATGTTTGTTGTAGATGGAGCAGACACAAATGATGTTTATAGCCCATGTTCTGATGCTAAGGTTCAGAAAGGTGATGGTTTTAGTTTTGGCATTGTTTTCTCAGACAAGGATTCCTTCTTTCTCAATCAAGGTCCACAGCTTTCACCGTGTGACCGCCGCCTCGGCCTCGCCGGAAAAGGTGCAGAACTTGCCATCTTCCGGCCAAAGGTTGATGAGATCTCCCTTCTTACCATCAGCCCTAACTCTTCTGACTCGGTATGTGTCTATGTTATAACTAAAAGTAATTTGATTCCTTCTTAAGGAGTTTTTTTTGTGTGTCAAAATTATCGGTATCTAAAAAAATTATTGAGTTCTAACTAATCTTGTTCGAACTAGCTAATGTCCTGTAATAGGATAGAGCTCTCCATCCTTTTCCTATATACAAATTCGAGACTTTACTTATAGCGAATGAAGTACTTTTCACTCCAATCAATGTAACCACGTGTTGATTTCAAGGAGTAAATTTCAATAAAGAAATTAGTTTGTGATTTTTTTTTCTCACAAACTACTGTTTTTCCCACACAAATTAATGTATTATTGATTGCTCTAAGAATTAGTTTATCTTTATAAGTATAGTTGTAAGAACATGCATTATTTGCAACATAATCTCTATGTTTTGATCATGTGCATTATTTGTGAGTTGATCAGGCAAAATCTGGTGGATTTATGGTAGCATTTGCTGGACGACAATATGCAGCAAGATCACCTCCCATAATGTTTTCTGACAACACTTACACCATTACTAGTTTCACTTTGGTAAATACAATATTTGACATTCTTATTTATCTGGAAATGTAGTTAAAAAAAACTTGTTATTAAAGTTTTTTTAACATGTGAATGAGCCTTTTTGAATGAGTCAATAAAAATTTGCCAATGCACGAAGTTCCTATCGGATAGAGTTTGAGAAAAGTCATATGTACATAGTTTTATTCTTATAAGAAGAATGACTATTTTCAAGATATAAACCATCTAAGAATCACCCTCTCGAGTCAATGATGAGAACAATATATATACTCATAATTGCTTAAGGACTTTATGAGAAATATTCAAAAAACTACATTTACCATTAAATTGTGTTGTTCTTTTTTGCAGTTTTGAAATGTGAATAATTTGGATTTGATTCATCAGGTTCTTGAGTTTCAAGAGGGAAGACTTGAAAATCTGTATTGGAAGAACTTTGGATGTGATGGATGTTCTGGAGGGAGTGTGTGCCTCAACAACCAAGACTGTGCAGTGCCGAATTCAAAGTGTGAAAACAATGTCTGCAACATAGGGATTCAGTTAGTGTTCTCAGGGACTGACAAGAACCTCAATGTTCTTGATTCCTGGTACCAAGCTATTAAACTAGGACAGTACTCTCTCTATGGTCTCTTCTCTGATCTTGGTGATTCCATTATTACACTCTAGTACAAGCTTTTCTGAGTTATTACAGATAAGCTTAGAGTAGAAGATTGGGACACGGATCTGCTGAAGTGCACAATCTGAATCATCATATAAAAGTGTTACAGTGCAACACAAATCTCAATTCTAATCCGACAGTCTGATCATACCTTCAACAGTTCAACGTCCTAGCAGATTGTGCTTATGAGTTGTACTTTTGTGAGAGTTCATTAACTATATTACAATCAAATCCAAATGATGAACAAATAAAGAATATTCACTAAATTCAATTCTTGTGTTTGAGACAATACAAAAACCCCTTGGCATGGTTATGCCTAGAGAGTGCAAAATGAATCCACCGAAAAGAAGTGTTTCTGTACATGATCCTAAAACTAATCTTTGTACAGTGGAAATTGAAAAACAAAGCTCCAAGAGGAATAAATCACATCAAAACATTGTTCCTGATACCTTATAAAATAGAAACCTGAAAGGCAAAGCCATGAAAACCAATGTCCCCACTTACCAGACAACAAAAGACATCAAACATGGCCTTCCCAAATCTACATATCTCGTGGAGAACATATGCCGGCCACTCTGACGGGTCTATACAGGTTGGTGAACATGCATATTCTCATGAACATTCAAGACTAGATTTCGCATCTCTGGGAAGATCGATATAAGTAGAAGTTCGAGGATCGCATAGGTAAGTTGCTTCACACATACAGTAGACTAAAATGCACAGAAATGAGGTAATTGTTAGTTTAAAAGACGTCATAAGTTAGAAAATACTAAAACCAGATAAACATGAAACACTGCACAAGTAAATACAACAATGGGAAAGAGATTTTTAACCTGACTAAAATAGTATATATCTCTGGCACAACGTCTGTACTGCTTTTGTCCGATTAAGCTTACTAAGGTAGTTGGAGCTCCGTCTGATTAGAATGGAAGATACAATGGGTGTGATAAGTACAAATAAATATTGAGAAGACCCTGAAGGGTCTTTGTGCAGTTAGAAGTAAATACTAATCTTAGAAGAAAGATAGAATGTACAAGGAAGAAGTTAAATACAACTCCAAAAAGGGAAGAATTTCTAATTTTCAATCAACAGCTTATATCATATGAATCCATGAAAGACTCTAGAGAACGCAGAACTAACCGTAGAGCAGTTTCTTGACATCACTTGCCCTGCGAGCAGCCTCAAGTTGTTCCTCAAAAGAGCCTGACCCTGATTTTCTGATCTTGCTTCCACCAGTTTCACTCGTTTGAGAAGTTTTTTTATCAATGCCACTGCCATTACTTACTGTCTGAGTCCCTATTCTAGTAAAAAAAGTACCGCCGGGCCAGAGCACCTGAGAGCGTATAAATTCATCAATTGTTATTATTATTATTATTATTATTTCGATAAAAAAAGAAATTTATTATCATTATTATTTGACTGGTGATAATTCCATTTATCTGACTGCAAAAAAGACAACTCTGCAAGATCATGTAAAGAAAGTTAAGGACAGGCTTCAGACCATGAGAAAACATGTAACATAGATACCACTTTTCATCAATCAAGTGAAGATGTAATACTCACTTCATCTAGAATCTATAACTACCCTAGTTAATTTGATTTCTTTGGATCAGAGAAAAACAAGTAAAGAACATACAGGACAGTAAAAAAGTGAGATTCTTAAATCAATAGCTAATAATATTATAGAAAATTTCACGTCTTCCACCACGACAGACTTACAATTTTCAACATATTTATAACCTCCAGCTAATGATGAAAGAACACAAGTCAAGCAGAAAGGTTGTTTTATAAGTTACATCACTAAGAGGAAAGGGAAGTTAGGAGACAATATTGGTACATTTATAGGATCATTTTTAAAAAATATATTTGTCGAAGAAAATACTAGATATATGCAATTTAAGCAACAGGAACCAATTACAGAAAGTAAAACTGTATGTCACAATGACATAATGAGGCTAGAACAAGATTGAAATTTTGTTTCTGTTTTTTTTTTAAATAAAATAATTATTAGAAGGGAAGATGCATTCAGAGAAGGAAGATAAGAGGCCTCCTTGAAAGTAGCACCGTAAGGCATAGAGCACAAAACAAAACCACGAAAGCAAAACAGATTGACATCAAAACAATAGAGCTCTCAAATCCCACAGCATGTTTACAAGGAAACTCCCTGACCAGCAACCGGTTATTTTAGGAAAGAGGCTAGCCTGCCTTTGGTGAATATTGGATGTGTCCACAAAGCATCAGCCAAATATTTTTTTCTTTTTCTTTTTCCTAAAATTCTAAAAACAATTTGTTTTGAGCGGTATAATAAGAAAACCAGAGGGTAAAGCTTAATGGAAAGTACAATTATGCTATCCTTTGCTCCTAGTTAGAGTGGATGGAATTCCCTGATTTTTAAGGGATGGTGCATTAGTTGTTCTGCAGCTTTATTTTGGTGTTTAGTTTGAATAGAACATTTTTCCAATTGAACTACCTAGTAATATACAGTTAACCAAAAAATTTAGACCCAAACTGAAATTATGCTTGATCTGTATGCACAAAAATAGAAATGGTTGTTCAGATTGTTAGGCTATTGAATAGCCATGTAAGGCAGTGCTGCACTTATTGGCTTCAATCTCTTAGTTGGAAAAGTACTTCACAAAAAAGATTAAGTTTAAAATTTGGTTCAGTTCTTACATTGTGAACCCACCGAATTCCTTGGGCAATAGTTTCCTCTTGCCGGAGCAAATTAATCTGCCTTAGGAGCCAATCATCAATAGCATCTTCCATCACTAACTGCAATATTTGTTTTGATATCCAAAAGACCTGTCTTCTGCATGATCATAAATGAGTTAGCATAAGAAACTAATATGTTCTCAGTGTGAAAAAAAAATGAACCAGAACCATAAGACGTAATATTGTCTTCAATCAAATTCATTTATTCCAAAAGTAACAAAAAAATTTCAGCTGACTAGAATTGGTAGAAAACACAAAGGCTAATGGGAATTTTTTTACCAAACCAGATAAAAAAGTGATAAAGACAATACCATGCTAATGGTGGAATTTATCTCTAGTGCAGCCCCTTACACAAAAAAGCCCTCGGCTTGAAGCATGAAAAAATCATACATCCACCACTCACGTGTTAAAATTTAATTTAATCTTTAGATCGGGAAAATGCAAGTATCAAATTCTAGATGACTTAGCCATCAAAGTTTCTGTAACATGTCAGGCAACCAATCATAAAGGCTTAAGAAATTACGCAAGCATCTAGGAACCAGCTTTATCTCTAACAGCAATATAGAAAACCACAGAACATGTTAGAATAACTTTAATATAGAAAATACACACAAAATGACAACACCAGAAGCCCAGAAATTTTACCAGTATATACACATCATTTCAAGCAGTTAACATGAAAATTACTGCAAAGTTTTTTTTACTAGAAAAATATACTGAAAAGTTAGATAGAGTAACATACCGTAGCCAGCCTCTTTTCTTAAGTTGAAAGATGTTGTCAACCAAATTTAAAATAGGAACACTCACATTAGGCGGGGTCCACTGCAAGAAAGTGAAAATTATAAATGTTCATAAGAGTGTCTTCTGAATTCCCCACCCCCTCTCCCCCCCCCCCCCCAAAAAAAAACTCATTGTAGAATTCACAAATAATAGAAAAAGGTCTTGACAATTTCCTGCTACAGAAGTCCAAAATAGAACTTTAGTCCGGTTCTGCTCTGGTTGAATATCATTATTCTATCACTTAGAAGGGAAAGTAAATCAAAGGGGGACATTATTTATTTCTTGGTTCTTAGATTTCAATATACACCTTTGTGGAAAAAAATGTCAGAAAGAACTATCCAAAAGTTTTAATAATTATGAAGGGAAACAGGGATTAGAACACCTGATCAGGTGTAACAAAGAAGAAATCTAGGATGCCTGATTTGGGAGAAGATCAGGTGTAAATTCGATTCCCAATTTTACCAAGTTGGCAGCTTCATAATCAATATCCTAGTCTCAGTGACAAAATCTAGCTATTAAAAAAACTATAATACTCAGTAAGTACCAAAGGACCAAGTATCCCAATCAACAAATGTGACCAAAAAAGGAAAAAATCATACTCAGCTGACAACACAGACCTCAGGTGGCACAGTAACTGAATCCTCCAAAGCATTAGGAATCATTGTGAAATTTGAAGCTGGAACATCCTTGCCAACCCTAGCAACCACCAATTCATGTTTTCTATCTCGATCCAATTTATCAGACTCTTCAGCATGGTTAATTTCCTGTGGTGGATATCCCTTTGAGCTTAATTCATTATCAGAATGCCACTCGTGAGCTTCTTCTACTTCTCTATTGATACCCTCATGGTCAATATCTACATTTTTTTCACCTTCCTCATTATCAGAGCTGAACACGGTTTCTGCCATATTTTGCCGTGGAATACTTTTATCTAATTCATCGGAGTTCCAGGACAAGTTCCATGTGGTAGATGTTGAAGAACCTTCATTAGTGGGGGATGTTGAACCAACAACTTTTCTCATTAAACCATCTGAAACCCCTTTAAACTGGCGTACAATATCATCCACAGCATCATCCACATTGACTGTCCACATAAAAATTCAAACATTACATCTGGAATTAAGTTCAACAGAAAAAGACATACTGGCATTTGGGTTTTAAGTTCAAAAAAGAGAAAGACATCAATTTTTGTAAACATAAATGCTAATATGGTAAATACATGCAACTTTCTAGCCATTCAGCCCGTATTACATAGGAAATGAAAAACCATTTCTGTCAATTATGGATTGGGAGTTATTTCTATAAGCAAACAATTTCAGTTTCCAATGAGAAACCTTCCGCCACTAAGGACTTAGAATGGGGAAGAGGCCATGTCAAACATCAACTGAAAGGTTTTGTCAGCTTATTCAATAAATTTTATTTTAATAGAAAACAACTTCTTCAATAATACAATATGCTAACTCCGTATATCATCCAACCCTACCCCACAACCCGCAGCAATGACCACAAACTTTGTCTTGTGAACTGGAATCCTCAAATAAAGAGAAATGTATAAAACAACGGAAACAGTAAAAGCTTTCTCTCGCATTTCTATTCTTTCTACCTTTTCCCCATGTTTCAACGGTGCATTTTGGAAGAGTATAATAGCAGAATTTTAATTAGATAACAGAACTTCTATTCAAAACTTCATTAACTATATAGCAGATTAAAAGATGACAACAGAATCTTAAATTGCAGGCTGCTACCTATACAGAATAGTAGCAAACTGAGCACATAAACAGCAAGTAAAACCCAAAATGTTAAAATTACATACCTGCCAGGGTCTTCATCATTGAAGAAGATTTCCCAAACGAGTAGTTCTATTACCAAAAAACAGGAAAAGAATAGACAATATGTTTGTTAGATTACCATTGTCATTAACACATCCAAAAAGTACTGAGAGAAATGATATAAAGGTCATATGAAAGGGGGAGAAAAACAAATGCCCACCTTTGAAGAAACACTCAAAAAGTCCCATACTTCATGTTGTTCTGCAACATTAGCTATCGATAGGAGATCCTGAAGCAAGATAGCATATAAAGGTGAAGAGAAAGCTATTATATAGCACAAAGAAAATATATGCCTTAGACATGTAATCATTTAGACACAGAATACAAATACCTGGAGGTATTTATCAAGCTGAATGCAACGCTGATGGACAAAAGCATCCTCTGTGCTTGAGGAAAATATCCTTTTAGGAGGCAAATGTAACGTGTAATTTGGAATATCTTTTAGATGCCGATGCAATCGCTCAAAATTTCTGTATCTGTATATCACCAAAAGAAAGAACAGTGAAGACACAAATATTTAACATTGGACCAGAATAACTTTGAAACTAGAACACAAGTATTCTGTAAAGGAAAAATAGTTTAAACACAAAAGTTGAGGGGAGCGAATTGATCAACAAACATTGTAACTCAGGGATCTGGTAACTTTATTTTATGGTTAGAGCTTAGAACTATGCCTTTTTTTATAAAAAAAGAAATATTATTAGAAAAGAAAGAGAATACAAATAGAGAGGACAAGAAGTCCACTAAAAAAAGAAAGAAAAAAGAAAACAGTAAGGGAACTATGACTTATTTTATTAACCTAGTTCTAATTAACTTATCTGCATTTTCTGTGGCTTCCATTATAATTATAATAAAATGTGTGTAAAAAGCAAAGTAGCAAACCTTCTTTTCACAAACCAAGTTTTGTTTAGTGCATCTGTCACTGCAATTGAATAAACAGCAAAAGATTTGGACCCGAGTTTCTCAAAATATGCTCCCATAACCTGCAAAGTAAAGTAGACAAAGATAAAAAATTCCTTAGGTTTAAGCTGTTAGTAATGGCTTGTGCTTAAGCCCTTGTATCATGAGTACCACATCCACAAGAGCTATAATCTTCTTCATGTAGTATACTCCTAAGATCTTTATAAATTGGCATAAGGAGGCTGACCATAATTACAAGTACACACAGTGACAATTCATTCTGCTTTTAAATAGTGTCTATTACATAGAATCAGGTTCACTATACTCTCCAAAATAGTATATCTCATAACTATCACAGACAAGATGCATACCCGACAACGAAGCTTGGGAAATAGTTGCCCCTCTTTCCTAACAACCATGTCAGAAGCACTCTTTCCCCGAAATCCTTCACTATGCCTCTCAAAATCAGGGCTGTAGAACTCCGAAATTATAGGGCCTCCCTCTTTCTGTGGTTGAATTCCCAAGTCAGAAGTACTGTTGGACCTTTTCAGCCGACTTTTATGAGAAAGCACCTCCGTATCCTTAACTGCATCAACTTGATGCTCTCCCTCAAACAACTCCTTGTCAGGATTCTGAAAAGACTGCAACTTATTTGTGCTCTGAACATTTATTAGGGGATCAGGATTCAAGGACGGCATTGCCTGCAGGCACTTGTCGTCTTGATTCGCATACTTTCCTGGATTACTTGCTGACTTTTCGTTAGTCAAATTTCTAACAGGCACTACACTGTCTGTAGCAGGACTTTTTGCAGAAAGATCCTGAGTGCTTGCTTTCAGTTTTTTGTTCTCTTTCTTTTTGTAATTCCTTCCTTTTGTCCACATATTCTCGAGATTCTCTGGCATAAGAACTTCAGTTCTTTTCTGAGTTGCAGCGTCCAACATCCGTGCCCAATCAGCATGCTTAACCTGTAAACGATCTTGCTGATAATGCATTTTGGCCAATGTCATATCAGCCTGTTGGTTTAAAGATGGAGGCTTTTTCAAGGCTGTTTTATCAACATGACCACCCCCAGCAACAACAGAATGACCATGATGTTGACTTGCTGCATTAGAAGATTGATCACTGGCTGCCCCGACTGTGCCGCAATCATTAATGACAAGAAGTAGGGATTCGATCAGTTCATTGATATACCTGATCATAATACATACATAATTAAATAAAATCTTATAGTGGAAATTTGAATAAACTATCAAGAAATATAATCAAAAGTCTACTGCAATACTCAAACTTGTAAATATCCAACACGATAGGTCATAGGTCTATTTCAGGCATCAAAAGGTGAATGTAATCTATACAATGTTTGTGCATTAAATTTTTCAATTCCACCAATTTGACAATATGTTAAAAGCTTTTTATTGGGCTAAACAGACAATATGTTCAATGCTGTAGTCAGATATTATCTTACATATAGTCAACAATAAAAATTCTGATTATTGAGATAAGTAACATGTACAATTTTCTATACTCTACCCGAAAAAAAAATCCTTAAACTCAATGAACTCTCCCACAGTAGTTTATAAATCATTACTATTTAGTATCAAGAAATTAGCAGTTCAATAGCGAGTTACTTTTCCATTTTGATGACCAGGGAATTAATTATACTATAATAGGTGTTAACCTAACTTTTAATATGCTATTGGTACCATACTCTTTTTTTTACTCGTTAGTTTATTTAAAAATGTTCTAATCTTGAGATTAGATTCTGAAAAGGAAAAAAACCAAACCAAAAAAAAAATTAAGGGATGTGAGTAATTGATGATAGATGGGTAAAACCCAAATCCATTCATTAAAAAAATGACTATCATTGGGATTAGTAAGCCTTGATGTAGTCCATAAATATAACCTTCTAGGAAACTGATTCCCAGTTCTCAATATTCTTTTTGGTTTTTCTTGCACACTTAAAAGCTCATCCCAACCCACTCACTCCTTAAATCCCAAGAAAATTCCCCCTTACCCTATGCTTAGACATTCAAATTTCTTAAACTTCTTTCACCCAGAAGGTCCAGCAAAACAAATTCAAAATCAGCTATATTTTCACTACTCAACTCAAGCTTATGGCATCAGCCTTATCACCCATAACCTACCCTCACTTTTTCTAGTCTACATTTTTAAAATGCAATGTCAAAAGCCCAAATGCACAGCAGAAGGTTATGGTAATCAGATTCTCTAAATTTGAATTGCACAAGACCAACCCAAAAATACCCCCCAAATGCTCAACATCACAGGGAAAAAAAAGGAACATTGAAAATTATTATCTGGAACTCAAATATTGGTTTTACAAACCCTTCCATAGAGTAAAAGGCAATAACACCCTCCTGCCTAAGAGAAAAGCTAAAACATAACAAACAAAATAACGTAATAAAAGAACATACCCAGGGCTTGCCAAATCCATGATAGGTTGCATTACCAAGCAGGTCAATAGTTCCCTAGCTATAGATCGAATAACAGGACATTGAGCTTCTCGTTGCCTGAGTACTATAGCAAGTACACCACCCATTAGCCGCTGTAGAACCTACAAGAAGGAGAAGCCATTGGACAAGACACAAGACACAATGCTCAAAAGCAAAAACAGATGATATCAGAACACTCCACTCACACCTTGTACTCACTCTCAGGAGATATAAGTGCAGGATGAAGCTCCTTAGAATTCAGCAGATGATATTTCAATCTTTCATCCCTCTCCTCAGATGATAATGTTAACATAACATCAACACCTATAGCAGCTTGATTTCTTCTGAAAAGATCTAAGTGATCACCTACCAGATCAATTATATCCCTGTCACATAAGAGAAATTTAAAGACAGTTAAGTAATTATGCAAAGTACAATTTGAAATCACATTTGCAAGGCTAACGAAGAACTTGCCAAAACCCGTTCTTTGTGGAAGGTACAATAAGAGAGTGTAAACAAAGAAGATACCTGGACAGTAAGTCAACAAGGTTTATCTCCTTAAGCCTTCCGGATATTTCACCAAGAGCATCCATGATTATTGCATGTATATGCCGAGGAAACTCTCTATCTGGAGTTATATCTGCATACCATAAATCTGTCACAAAATCCTTCAATATTTTTTCAATGAAATCATTGACTGCAGCCTCCACAACAGGAGAATCAATTTTTCTCTTCCATTTTGCTGGGGGAGGTGGAGTAGAGAGGCGTGAATCATTTAGAGATAACTGTTTCTTCTCCAAATGAGATAAATATGTCTGTGATGCAGGTGGTTTAACTTTCCATCGAAACTCCACCTTATTCAAAAGAATGCGTAGTGCAGACACAAACAGAATTGAGATGGGTATATTCATCCACATTGACTTACTCGTATCTGTGACAGACAATAAAGAAGAAAATGGGTAACTTGAATGCCAATGGTAGTATATTTTTCCATTATTTTAACAGAGATATGAATACTACATTGAAAGTCAACCTATGACCAGAAAGAAGACATAAATTAAAGTAAAATCATAAATTTGGAGGAAAGCACCAGTCACCAAGTGATGAACACAAGGATGGGGACATGCCCTGTGGAGCCAAGGTATCTAACAATCATAGCATGGGGACGTTTGAAATTCAACTCTCACAATGATTATCACTTAGCTTCATGAAATATTAAGCAATCGACTGAGGTAAAGCAGTATGGTGATGATGCAAGCAAAATTTGATTATATTTCAATTCCTTCAGCAATTAAAGAGAGGTTCAGCTACTAACCCCCAAGCTAAAGCTCAAAATTTTCCCATAATTAAATCAATTAATAGTTTTCAAAGCAAAAGGCAGAGTATTCGAAGAAACAAACATAGCAAATTCATTCAGAAAACATCAGATATAACAAGAAATAACAAGAAGCTGGGTAATCCCAAGCAAAAGAAATTCGAATCACTTACGAGTTAAGAAATAAGTAATGGCGAATATAAAGAGGGCCCACCAAACAGTTCGGACCTTGGCCTCTTCAATCAGATCACATATAGTATCCATGGGCTTCATAGTTGGGAAAACACCCCCCACTTATTATTCCCTCTGTGATTCACCAACAGAAGCGAATCCCAGCTTCGAATTCAAAGACAAGTCAAGCAAAAGACATTATACCTCAAATCGGAATAGCGATTTCCGCAACCTGGGGTTTTCCAGAAATAATCGGTAATTTCCGAGAAAACAAAAAAGAAAAAAAATTGAAAGAAAAACACCTTGGAATATGACTCGTCCAGGCTTTCCCTAATAATGTTGTTTGTCACTTTTGATGTTAGATTAGAGGAAGAAGATGCTTTCCTGTGATGTGATAAAGGTCTCACTAGTCGCTTCCACGTACGTCCCATTGTGCTTCAATACTTCTATTTTCTACGCTCTTTCCATCATCTAGCAATATTAGGAAAAATATGTGATGTTAATTCTGTTTAATTTTTATAAATTCTAAATCTATAACTAATAATTTTTTTTATTTTTTTGAAAGCGTATTAAAATTTAAGATGATATTTTTATATAACTTTTATATTTTTATTATCAAATATTTAATAAAAAAAATATATAATTGGTCAAAACTCTATTTGAATCTTCTATGTTTCACTCGAGTTCCAAATCAATATTTTAAATGTTTAAAACTGGTCCTCTATGTTTGTAAGTTGTTTCAAATAAGATCTTTTGTCCGGATATAAACAAAATATCTCCCCTGCGTGTCTTTTTAAATTGATATGGATGATATTGAGTATATAACCCAAATTAAAGTATAACATATGTCAAATGTATCCGAACATTTATTAAAAAAAAATGTCAAATGGATAAGAACTCAAAATAAACTGAAACAGATACCATGTAGGAGCGAGATTTTGTCATTATCAACTGTCCACGTCATCATTTATCGGAAAATATTAATAGCGTCAGGCAAAAGGACTTATTTAGAATAACTTACAAATATAGAGGACTGACTCGAACTTTTAAAACATAAAGAACTAATTTAAAACTTGAGTAAAACACAAAAGACAAAATAAAATATTAACCTATATAATTATAAAGATATATTAAAATTGAATACTATCATAATATAAACATCGTTTCGAATAGAAATAGAACCAAATATGTAATAAATGTTTCTTAATTCTTATCCATAAATATTGAATCTATTATTGTATCATAGACATAATAGTTTCAAACGTTGGCAATTTTCTTTGGATGTGATCCAACTCTTTCTTTCATTCCAATAACTATGGACTGAAGTTTCTATAAATTTTTCTACGGTGTGCTTGTTCATTTATGTATATTAAATCTCTCCACTCATTTTTATATATTTTTCAATGGTTTTATCTCTGGCATTAAGGATACTGAAAATTTTAGATACTAAAATGTTTTATCAACTGATAGGAAGAAATCTTAATTAGTACTTTTAAGATAGTGGTTAGCAAGTTTTTTTTTAAATTTTATATCTATTAATATATAATTTTAAAAACAGTGTTCCAAAAAAAAAGTATAGATAATTAAGTAGAAAACAAAATCAATATAATAATGATAAATCTAATTAATGAATTTTACTTGCACACAAAAAAAAATATATTACTGCCTCAAGTTCAAATTTATTAAAACCTCCATGAGAATTGAACTATAGTTAAGAAAAAAAAACAGGACATGTGCCAAATCAGCAGAATTTTCTTGGCCTGGTCTTCAAATCCATGCCAAAAATTTGAGCGTATAAATGCATAGATATAAAGTAAAAGAATGTAAAGTATTGTAAAATAAAGAAAGTACTGCAGAGAAAAGTTACGAGAGAAATAGAGAGAAAAATTAGGAGAGAGAAAAAGTATGATAAAAAATGTGTTTGGTATGTATAAAATATGATATAATTTTTTTTAGAATCGTGATATTACATATATTATACTGTGTGCAAAGCTTACCAAACATACCCTAAGGAAGATGGTAAGGGAGAAAAAAAATGGTTTATTTGTTTTTCTAGTTCACCGGTTCCCTTATACTTCCATACTCTGGTTTAGCAATATTTAGGGATAAAGAAGAAGAAAAGGAGGAGATGAGTTGGTACGAAGAGAGAATAAAAATAATATGTAGATAGAATATAGGGATTGAAATGAAAATTTTGAGATTGAAGAAGGGGTCAAAATATAATTTATGGAAAGTTTTCATCATGACACGTCATTAGTTGATAGAACGGTATTACACGTAAAGATTAATTTAAAACAAGTTGCAAAGATAGATTATTGATTTACAATTTTTGAAAGATAGAGGACCAATATAAAGCAAATAAAAAAGATAGGGGATCAAAATAGTATTTTGACAAAAAAAACTTTAAAAAAAAAAGATGAAGGCAAAGAAAGAGCAAAGATAAGATTACTTAATTAAGTTTGGATTAATTAGTGTATATCCTGACTTGATTAGATTTAAGCCCAAAAGACAGTACATCCCTTCCAAACCAAAGTGCCCTCGTTGGAAGCAATAATCTTACTTAATTACAAAATTATAAATTCTAGACTACAAGTAAAATTTTTACAAGAAAATGAGTATTTAAATACATTATATTTTAATGGTCATTTAATTGTTAAAAATAATTTTTAATAATTTATATTTTAATAATTAAATTTTAGTTGTTAAAATAAATTAATGATAATAATAATAATATTTTTTATGATCAATAATTATCAATAATAATTTTTTTAAAAAAATATTTTTTCAACAAAAAAATAATAATATGAGAAACGATTAAGACAGATTTAGTCGTAAATAACCTAACTATATAAATCTGCAAAGACAATATATTGGCGTCGCTTGATTTATATAACCGACCCCACCTAGTGAGAAAATACTTTGATTGTTGTATTTTTCTCAACAATATTTTTTCGAGGGCCGTCGTTGGTATTGTTGAAAATAATATTATTAAAAAATATTGACCGTCAAAAATACTATCGTAAACTTTTTTTAACAACTTATTTTGACAGCTAAAATCAAGTTGTTAAAAAAGATATGCTTATTTTTTACGGATATAATATAATTGTTAAAAAAAAAAAAAATTATTTATTTTTTTAATAATTAATAGTAACCGTCAATTGAAAGTTGAAAGTATTCATTTTTCTTGAATCCTTAAAAAAATCAAACTAAATAAACCTTTTCTTATATATTACTCTGCATGGAGGCCAAATATATATATTACTCTGTGACTGTGTGATGGATTTTTTTTTCCTTGATTCATAATTATAAAATGAAATTTTATCTTTATTGAGATCAAACATGCTAAAACAACACCATTAGTGGAAAACTTTTCAAAATAGTTATGCTATAAAATTAAACATGTATTGCAAACACTAATCAATACCTTTCACATTAAAGATAAATACTTGTTCATAAAAAAAAAAGACTAAGTCAATTGCCTTTCTAAATTGGTTTTAATTTGTCTTGTTTGGTATAACCTTCTGAATTGTAATTGAAACTAATCTCCTTCCTAAATATATCTTAACAGGGGAGAAATAGAGGCATGCCAAAATTTGAGGCTTCATAAGAGAAAATCCACCTCTTTTTTTAGCTAAAATTAGAAATCAATTTCCACGACCCTTCAATTACCATCAAACTCTCTCAATATAAAAGTCACCTATCTTGTTCATGTTCTTCAGCATCATCCCTTTAGGGAGCTTAGGGCCTAAAAAAGGTCAATAGGTATGACTTTTATTATACCACATTCAAACCAGGCCTTGAGCTGCCTCATCTTTTGCTCCATCCTTATCTCTTCACTTTCAACCCCACTCCCACCAACTTTGGAAGGCAGTGATCTTCCACCAAATTTTCAATATGAGGTTGATCAAAACTTAATTTTTGCCAATCAAAGGCTCAAAAATGCTTATGTTGCTCTTCAGGCATGGAAATCTGCCATATACTCTGACCCTTTGAACACACTTGGCAATTGGGTGGGTGCTGATGTATGCTCCTACAACGGTGTATTTTGTGCTCCTGCACTTGATCATCCTAAATTGACCGTTGTTGCTGGCATTGATCTTAATCATGCAGACATTGCTGGGCACCTTGTACCAGAGTTAGGTCTCCTCACAGACCTAGCCCTTTTCCATATTAACTCTAATAGGTTTTGTGGAATTGTCCCAAAGAGCTTGAAAAGTTTCACTCTTATGCATGAGTTTGATATTAGTAACAATCGCTTTGTTGGTAAGTTTCCTTCAGTGGTACTCACATGGCCAAATATTAAGTATTTGGACATCAGATTTAATGACTTTGAGGGATGTTTGCCTCCAGAGCTATTTGAGAAGGACCTTGATGCGTTGTTCTTGAACAACAATCGCTTTGTTTCTACTATCCCAGAAACTCTAGGCAAATCTAATGTCTCAATAGTGTCTTTTGCTAACAACAAATTCACAGGTTGTATTCCAAAAACAATTGGAAATATGGTGAACTTGAATGAAATTGTCCTTTTGGGTAATGGCCTTGGAGGTTGCTTCCCGCAAGAGATTGGGTTGCTAAGAAATGTGACAGTTTTTGATGCTAGTCATAATGGGTTTATAGGAACTTTGCCAAACTTTTCAGGTTTGAAAAGTGTGGAGGTGATAAATATTGCACATAATAAGATTGCTGGGTATGTGAGTGAAACTACTTGCAAGTTACCTATGTTAACAAACTTTACATTCTCGGACAATTACTTTAATGGGGTGGCTCAAGCTTGTTTGCCTTCTCCAAAGGTGAGAGTTGTTTTTAATGATGAAAACAATTGTTTAACAAAAAGACCCAATCAAAAGACTACCAAGCAATGCCTCCCAGTGGTGACTCATCATGTGGATTGTAGCAAGAGTTGTGGAGGTGGTAGCAACAACTATAACCCTTCAACACCAAAGCCAACTCCACATGTCCAATCTCCACCCCGAATAATTCACTCACCACCACCCCCAGTCCATTCTCCCCCTCCTCCAGTTTATTCACCACCACCTCCACCCCCAGTGCATTCTCCCCCTCCTCCAGTTTACTCACCACCACCCCCAGTACATTCTCCACCTCCTCCGGTTCATTCGCCACCACCCCCAGTACATTCTCCACCTCCTCCAGTTCATTCACCACCACCACCAGTCCATTCTCCACCACCACCAGTTCACTCACCACCACCGCCAGTACATTCCCCACCACCCCCGGTCCATTCCCCGCCTCCACCAGTTCACTCACCTCCACCCCCGGTCCATTCCCCACCACCTCCAGTTCACTCACCACCACCCCCAGTCCATTCCCCACCTCCACCAGTTCACTCACCCCCACCCCCGGTCCATTCCCCACCACCACCGGTTCACTCACCCCCACCCCCGGTCCATTCCCCACCACCACCCCCGGTCCATTACCCACCTCCACCGGTTCACTCACCACCACCCCCAGTTTATTCCCCACCCCCACCGGTTCACTCACCACCACCCCCGGTCCATTCTCCACCCCCACCGGTTCACTCACCACCACCCCCGGTCCATTCTCCACCTCCACCGGTTCACTCACCACCACCCCCGGTTCACTCACCCCCACCCCCGGTCCATTCCCCACCACCCCCAGTCCATTCTCCACCTCCACCGGTTCACTCACCACCACCTCCACCGGTTCACTCACCCCCTCCCCCAGTTCAATCTCCTCCTCCCCCAACATGGGATGATATCATCTTACCCCCAATCTTTGGGGCTCATTACAGTTCACCACCTCCACCATCAGTCATGGGATATTAAAATAACAGAGCATGAAATTGTTAACCACTTTTCTTTTGTTTCTTTTGAAGTATCAAAGAAACTTATGCAAATTGTAATTGCACTATATTTAAATGTTATTTTGTCTTCTTGATATGTCTCTTTATAACTAATTATTTTTTTATAACTATCTTTACTTATTTTTATGAAAATCATTTGTGTTTGAGAAGATATTTTAATACTATTTATCTTCTTGTAAAACAATATTTGCTCTCGTTATCTAAGTAACTTTTCATGGCATATTTTTAAAAAGTATGTTATATTTTTTAACATTATTTTAAAAGAACCCTTTTGAAAAGATACAAGATGATTTGAGTCAAATCAAGCATTTGGGATGAAATTATAGATTGTGTTATACTTTAAAAAAATTACTTTATTACTTTTTAAAAATATTATAAAAATATGGTAAATATTTCTAAGATCAAGAGATAACCAAAGTATTTATGCCCAATGAACGAATAATATTTAACCAAAGTATTTATGCCCAATGAACGAATAATATTTAACCTAAATCCAAACCCGTTAAACATATTATATTTTATATTTTTTTAAAGGTACATTAATGATTAATATATTATATATGAACTTATTATTAATAAGAAATATATATTAATTATTTTTTTACTTTAGGGAGACACAAGCAACTCTTCCAAAACTCATAGAAAAATTTAATCTACCCCTCAAATTCATAGTTATTTATGTTTGATACTTTTGAGTATGAATTGTTAAAAAAAAAAAATCAAACATTTTAAAATAAGTATAAATATATAATTTTAAGATCAAAACTTAGGAAACCCTCCCCTCCCAAATATATAGGGCATATATAATTGGCACAATATGATTTTAAGATCAAAACTCAATGTGGAATTGTGTATAACATCCAAAGCAATATGATTTCAGGATACCACATGAGCAACAAGAGGCCTAGTTAGTTAGTGGTAAGGATAATTAATATATTTAGCTTAATATTAATCAATGAAAATAATGTAATTGAGAAAATTGAAACTCTTAGATTAATTGTAATAGGCAACAAAAAAGATACTGTGGTATTGTATTAAAACCTTTTCCAATCTTATTATCAAAACCATTAATTTCTCTGAGATTCAAGCATGCATTCCATCAAATTTATATACAGATTTTCACTCATATAGTTGCAACTTAAAAAAAAAAACAAGATTAAAAACAAAAAAGTGAAAAGTATCATTAGAAATTAGAAAACCATCTAAATTCCTCGAATGAGTAAACATAAGCATTGACGATGTAACTTAATCACAATTAAAAATGCATAAAAGCAGTGTCGTTTTAATTTTTTTATTTGAATAAATGGGTATGGTAAATTAAATAATACTATATGTGTAAGTCATTAATAATATAAAATGTTAACCTTCAGTTCTAGAAAAGTACACTAATATATGAACTATTACCTCAACGTGATGAGTGTAATTTTTTGCTGTCCAAGTAGTGTTATTTGATTTTAATCACGGTTTTTAATAACTATAACTAAAAATTTGATTATAATTTGAACGATTAAAATTATGACTAATCGAATATTATGGGTGGACAATAATAGAGAATTTAGACTCCACGTGACTGAGCACAATCACCTCCACATCTCACTTTAATGCATAAATGTGCAATAACTTTTATGAAATACACACTATAAGGATTGGTGTTGGTTTAAGTAGTAAGTGACTCAGTATCGTTTAAATAAGATTTTGAGTTTGAGACCTTGTGAATGCAATTATTTCTATTGAGAAACTCTCTCACCATAACTAGGTGTGTAATACAAATTGAGTCTGAATTAGTTGAGGTAGTGCCCAGACGAGTAAAAAAAAGGCATAAACACACTTTTTCTTTAATTAATATATTATCATTTTTAAGAGCAACTTGGAGTAAATATAGAAGACGTGGAAGGAATGTAAATAGGTAGAACTGTAGAAGTTATATATTTTTATACAAAATTTATTTATTAATTGATATTGTGGATTATTTAATTTAACTTAAATATTTTAATTCATAAAAATGACTATAGTAATTAGACGACCCAACAATAATATTTATATAGATATAAATATTCATTTCATTTGTAAAGACTCAAAGGAGTTTGATGGATCCAAAACGACGCCGTTTCTGATGATGCATCCGCCATTGTGGTGAAGCAGATAGGCAGAGCATGCAGGGAGGGAATGGGGTTTCTTCCAAGTGATCAATCATGGGGTTCCCCTGCATCAGAGGCAGAGCATGGAGGAAGCTTCTAGAATGTTCTTCTGGCAGAGTTTGGAAGAGAAGAGGAAGCTTCTAAAATGTACTTATTTGCATTTTTTATATCTAATTTGTAAATATTATGTATTTTATTTTACAATTACATATTATAAAACGTATTGTTTATATTTTCTAATTGAATATAATTCAATTCAACATTATTTAATAGTCAATTAGTATCTATTTATGTATACTACAATCAAATAACTTTCTATGATCAATCGCTTAATTAATCAAATGACCAAGTTAATTGAGAATTATTTTAAGGGACCAAATTGAAATGTTTTATTTTTTTTATGTACCAAATTGAGAGAACATGCATCTTTCAAGAATTAAATCATTAATTTTTTCTTATCCTTTCAAATGAGTTATTTAAAAACTAAACAAGTCAATATCAAACTTTGAAGCTTATTTGACTTAATTTTATGTTGAAATTAAATATTGTTCTAGTAAATGAAGCAATTAAGTTGAATTAAAGGAGGATGTTATTTGAGAAGGAAAGCAATGAGAGAATACTTTGATGAGATGGAGAAGGTGGGATTGAAGTTGATGGAGCTCATAGGTGTGAGCTTAGGGTTAGAAAGCAAAGAGGTTTGATGGATTCTTCGAGAAAGATCAAACTAGCTTTGTTCGTCTGAATCACTATCTTCCAGAAAGATTGTTTATATAATAGTTGTCACGGGTATAATGGTTATTTCCTGAGTCTAATTGATGTGAAAAAAAGTACTTTTGACACGTGTAGATAATAACTTTGTATGGAAGTAGTTAGTAGTAAATGTATAGATCCTCCCTTATTAAAAAAGAGATGCATTTAGTGTAAGATAGGGATAGAAGTGAACCCCACACGTGAGATTTACCTTTATCTATTTCTGTCTATTCTTAGATGCACCTTTCTTTCTTGGGTGTAATTGGTGGAGGAAATATACGTTTGACACATGTGGGTAACGATTTTGTACGAAAGTAATTAGTGGTCAACGTCAAAATAGATCATCTCCATTTTAAGAGAGGTGCATTTAGTGAGAGATTGAGATAGGGATAGAGGTAGATCCCACATCAAGTGGATCCCATCTCTCTCTCTCTCTTGGGTGTAATTGATGGGGGAAAAGTATGTTTGACACGTGTGGATAATGACTTTGTACGGAGGTAATTAGTAGTGAACGTCAAAATAGACCATCTTCATTTAAAGAGATGTGCATTCTCTGAGAAATGAAAGTAGATATATAGATAGACCCTACAACAAGTGTGACCCACGAGTGAGGACTATCTTATTTTTATCTCTTTCTAAATGAAATTAATCCATTCTCAATGAACACATAACAATAATTGGTTAAAAGCGACTTTTGCTCAGCCTTTCCATTAAGTTGGTCATGATCATACTACTTATCGTTATCACAATTCACAAAATGTGATACCTAATCCTGAATTGCTTAAATCTTTTGTTCAAAACCCTAATTTGAATATAGTCAACTTCAACCTTCCATAATGTGAAGTGAGAAGGAAAGGTTTTCCATTCCCTCATAAAAAAGTGCTCATTCTCTATGGACCATTTTAAAAATGTTGTATTGTATGGTTAAATAATATATTTTTATTAATATATCCAACCTCATAAGAAAGTACTCATTCTTTCTATCCATTATTTTTATTTAAATCAAGTGAACTGCAAATGCTCAAAGTGTACAATCCAAATCATCAGACAAAGATTAATAATTTACGCACTTTATCATATCTGCACTTTAACAAAACCAAATTCCATTTTTTTTATATTTGACATATACCAAAAAGATAGCAATATTTTTGTAATAATAATAATAGTTTTTTCTTACAAAAACTAAATTCACACCAAAGATAATTTATCATCCACAGACATAAATGCTACCCACCTAAAACTCACGGGATTCTTACATAATTAGCATGCTTGGTTTTTATATATACAATTTTAGCATATTTTTAAGGGTTTTACTAAATACCTTAACGCACCGATTAAGGAATCATTTATTACTGCTAGGTGTCATAAAAATGTCTTCAATTCTTAAATTATATTAAATGAATATTTCAACTTTTCTTAACATCCATTATCTTCAGCAAAACCCTATTTTTAAAACTAACTACTGATCTATACCGGCCAGCTTTATTAGGTAAATAATAAATTGTTATTAATGATGGCAAGTTATGAATTTTTTTTTAAAAAAAATAATTCTTTATACGGACGAATTTATTACAATTTAATGTCAAAAAGTCAACTAAAAGGAAATAAGGGCGATTTGTTGCTGCTCACCAGTCACCACACTGTTCTTCCTCTTTTGAGGATTTACAGTGGTATATATATTGTTATATATATATATATATATATATATATATATATATAACACATATATATTAAATAAAAATATATTAAATTATTTAATTTTTATATTAAAAACATGTTTAAAAATTTGTTTGAATGAAAATAGGGAATAAAAAAGAGATTGAGGTGGTATTCTTAATTTAGAAAAAAAATTGATTAAATAATATTAGTAAAATTTTGGAATAATCAATATACTCATACTCTTTGAAATTTTATTCTGTGGATCCAAGTATGTGTACAGATACAAAGTTAACGAGTTTAAGAATTAATAAAAATTTTTAGAAGCTCAAAAATAAAAATTTGGATAGAAAAGTTCTCGTAAGATATGAAATTTCAATTTTTTTTTGTAATTTTAAATGAATAAAATTGTTGTAAATAAATTATATTATTTAAAAAAAAGTATTTATTTAAATTTCTCCAAGTCTAAGTCCAGGTCCAAATATAGAGGTACCCGTAAAATCTGAAGATGGAAATTCATATTCATACCCGTATGAATATGAGTCCAGAGATGGAAATCATAATTTTTCACGGATCAACCAAGAAAGTATTGAAGTCTATAAAGAATTAAAGGCCGTGGATTTCTTCTTGTCAATTTCAATCTTGCACTAAGAACTTTTGGAAGTTTCCTGCTATTACATCAAATGCACATTTTTATGTGTTCATCTTCAAGCTGTGTTCTCAGGCTCAAACACTATCTTAACATCAGACAAATGACCTGTAAATTTTTTATTGTATCCTAATTGACCATCTCAATCTTTTTTTTACTCCTTATTTTCATTTAAACAAAATTTTAAATTCGTTTGTACTAGTAAATTAAATAATTTAATATATATTTTAAATATATATATATATATATATAAATTTTGAGGATGAACTCATGAACAGTTGTAAGCAGCAACAAATCGCCCTTTCTGGCTTTCTGCCTTTATTTATTTTTTGTTGACTTTCTGTCATGTAATAAAATCGTCTTTATTAATGACTCTTTTTTGAAAAAAATTCATAACTCGTCACTATTATTTATTGATGACAATTTATTATTGAGTAAAATACAGTTTTGGTAATCTACAGACGTTTCTTTTGTCAATTTGGTCCCCGATCGGTGTTATCAATTTGGTCCCCCACAGATCAAACTGTTAGCAATTTGGTCATTCTGTTAATTAACTTGATGACATGTCAAGTTAAGTTGTGACAATTTTTTTATTTGACTAGGCATAAATTAATTTTGAGTAATTTATTTTTTTATTTAAAAAACCTTTTAAATTAAAAAAAAAAGTAAAAAACAAAACCTTTGACATGTCTCATTTTAACGCAAAGAAGCATATTTGTGCCCTAGGTATGTCAAAGTTTTTTTTTTTTATTTTCTATTAATTTAAAAGGTTTTTTAAATAAAAATAAATTACTCTAAATTAATTTATGCCTAGTCAGATAAAAAATTAGTCACAACTTAACTTGATATGTCATCAAGTTAATTAACAGAAGGACCCAATTGCTAACAGTATGATTGACCAAATTGACAAAAAAACATCTTTGAAAGACTAAAATAGTGTTTTACTCATTTATTATCTGTACATCAAAAGTGGTATTAATCTATAGAAAACAAACGTGATATTTATGTAAAAATTCCTAAAATTCACAGCTATAAATTCGTCAAGCGTTAACATTTAATTTAATAAAATTAAAAATAATATAATTTAAAAAACAACTTAATATAATATATATTTTTGTAGCAATTAATTATGATTGTACGTATCTATATCTATATTTTTCTTTATTTTTAATCGCAGATGTCGATCCATTTGTGTTCAAATCATCACTAAACTTTTATTTTAAAGTTATGTTAAAGTATTATTTTGGTTCTCAATTTGCATGAAATTTAATATTGGTCCTCAATGTTTCAAAAGTTTAATGTTGGTCATCAACATTTTTTTTAGTCCTGCTGAGACCGTTTAAGTTTGCCGTTAAATGATGACGTGACAGACTGATGTGACACACACTCTCTCTTATATATTATATTTTAATGACGTGACATATCACATCATACCACATCAACGCCACGTCAACCACATCATCTTCTTCTTCTCCTCTTTCTCTTTCTCTTTCTCTAATCTTTCATCAGTTCATTAATGAAACGTGATTGAGTGAATGGAGGATTTGGTTTGGAAGCGAAGTGGCGACAGAGGGATTCAGTGAAGGAAAAGAAATGAAAATGAAGATGATTGATGAAGAAAGAAGATTGAACAAGATGAGGATGAAGAAGATGATGATGTGACTAAGATCAAATGACGTGTCGTACCAAACACCACCTAAGAGTAAAAACATAATTTCACTACATTACAAAAAATAAGACATGTTTAGTAGGATAAATTTATAAAGAAATGTTAATTACCTCCAACATTTCCTTACAAATTACACATATCAAACAAAGCTTTATAGTATTAATTAAGAAATCTTTTTAATAAAATATTCTTATTAACATTTTATCAAGTATAAAACAATAAATTATCTCTCAACCTTAAAATTTTAACAAATACACTAAAATACGGCTAAAGTATTATTTTAGTCCTCAATGTTTGTATGAAGTTTAATGTTGGTCCTCAATGTTTCAAAAGTTTAATGTTGGTCCACAATGTTTTTTTTGTCGATTTTGGTCCTCGAGCGTAATACAATCCACTTTTTGCCATTAAATGATGACGTGACATGTTTATGTGACATACCCTCTCTCCTACGTGTCATATTTTAATAATCTGGCATGACACATATCACTGCCACGTCATTAAAATATGATGATGATAATGATGATGATAAAGGAGAGAAGATGATGATGTGGCAATTTAAGGTGATATGGCAGTGATGTGTCATGCCAGATCATTAAAATATGACACGTAGGAGAGAGAGTGTGCCACATAAGCATGTCACGTCATCATTTAACGGCAAAAACTTAACGGTGTTACACTCAAGGACCAAAATCGACAAAAAAACAAACTTTGAGGACCAACATTAAACTTTTGAAACATTGAGGACCAAAATAATACTTTAGCCACTAAAATACTTATTAAATAAATATCATATATATATATATATATATATATCACAGGGGCCTTCGGCCTCTGTCAAAGCACTCAATGGCGAAGGCACATTGAATCAACAAAAAGAAAATTTAACACGTAAATATAATAATTTAATAATTAATTTTTAAAATTATATATAAATAAAATAGCTGTGAAGTTTAACATTAACAAAAACTTTTAATTTTGGTTAGAAAATGATCGACGATCAACTATATATATGAGTTCAAAATATTATTACTTCATTGAAAATTGGAGTCAGTAGTGTGGGCAAAATAATCTGCAACATCAATGGCAACAGAGGAAGTGCTTCACATGAATGGTGGTGTGGGAGAAACTAGTTATGCAAATAATTCCTTGTTTACGGTAATTAATTATTATAATTATAATTAATCTCCCTCTCATTATTCTCTTCATTTTTCTCAATTTTTTGGTTTTAAATTGGATGCAGAGAAAGGTGTTTATGAAAGTGATGCCAATCCTGAAAGAGAACATCACAAAAGTATACACAAATATTAATGTTCCCAAAAATTGCCTAAAAGTTGGAGATTTGGGGTGTTCTTCAGGATCTAATACATTTTTTGCAGCATCTGAGATTATGGGAATGGTTGATGAAGTATGCTTGAGGTTGAAGATGAAGACACCTGAATTTCATATATTTCTGAACGATCTTCCTTCAAATGATTTCAACTCAAACTTCAAGTCACTTCCTGATTTCCACAAGAAGCTACATCAACAGAAGGGACACAATTTTGGACCTTGTTTCATTGTTGGAGTTCCAGGGAGTTTCTACAGAAGGCTTTTTCCGGAAAATTCCATTGACTTCTTTCATTCCACTTATAGTGCGCATTGGCTCTCTCAGGTTATAATAATTAAGGCAAAAATGCAGAGAACTTTTCATCTCCCGAGTTTTAGGTCGTTAGTGCAGAACCCCTTGAGTTTAAACCTTGCATCTAACTCTTCTGAACTTTTAACTTTGGGTATTACCGTATTAGGTTGATGGGTAATGGGTGGAGGATTGCAATTTTTATGAAATGTCCGAAATACCCTTTCAATTAGTGAATTATGCTGTTATACTTGTATATGACCTTGGAATTGAGATAAAATTTGATATATGAACAGGTGCCAAAGGGTTTGATTGGCAGAGGTTTGAACAAAGGAAACATTTATATAGCAAAGACAAGCCCTCCTTCTGTGTGGAAAGCATATTGTGAACAATTTGAACAAGATTTCAAACTCTTTCTCACACATCGTTCACTAGAATTAGTAAAAGGTGGTGGTATGGTCCTCACTTTGCTAGGCAGATCACTTGATGAGGATGAAGAGCCAATTTCTACATTTGGTTTAATAGGAAAGGCACTTCATGATATGGTCTTAGAGGTATATATATATCAATTCTATATATGTTAGATGGGCCGAAACTTAGGTAGATTTAGAATATTGATTCAGCATAATCTTTGAAAAGTTGTGGATTGGACGATCCCATGAGTTGTTTTATTTAAGGTGGATCTTTATTAATGTAAGTTTCTATTAAGATTAATAAATGACAGTATATAATTAGAGAGATGTACCAAAGTTTAGTACTATTGTAGTACAGAACTTTATACCACTTAATGACTTAGCTATACCTTGTAGAATATATTTTTTAAACATTAATTATTCTGATGTATATTTTGACTCTTAATTTTATTTTGCAGAATAAAGTTGAGGAGGCAAAACTGGACTCTTTTGACATTCCATATTATGGTCCTAATGAGAAGGAAGTTAGAAAGATAATTGAGGGAGAAGGAAGTTTCACACTTGAAAGACTAGAAATTTGCAATATAGGTTGGGATGCAGGCATCAATGAAGGAGATGACTCAATTGTTTATGACAATTTCATGAGAGCCAAGTTCATAGCAAATAACATGAGAGCTGTCATTGAACCTCTTTTAAAGATCCACTTTGGTGATGCAATCATGGATGAATTATTCTTTAGGTTTTCAAATAAGCTTGTTCAATTAATGGAGGTGAAAGAACTAGTGTGCACTAGTTTGGTCATCTCCATTACAAAGAACTAATGCTTTGAAAACGAGAGTGGATCCTCTGTCATTTTGTCATTCCCTGTCATTAGAGAGAGATAGAGATTGTGGGTCCTACCCTCTATCTCTCTCAATGACAAATGATCTATTCCCCTTGAAAACACATATTCCCTACTATGAGATTGGATTTGGTACAATTTCTCCCCCAACAATTCTTATAATTCAGGTGCAAGTTAATAATTGAGAAAAGTTTGAGGGATGTTATATATGTGTAGTAGAAAATAAGAGAGTAGCTACCTACAAAGTGAAGTAGCTAGTCTCACATTGTTTTCAATATTATTGTAATGAAAATTGTTATGAAGTTATGTAATGATTATAACGTGTGAATCACCTAACAAACATTGTTATTGAACAATTTGTTGGTAAGCCAGATGTCCTTACCAGAAAGTATTCCATCAAATGAGTATCATTTCGCAACTAATAGAGTTCTTTTTTTTTTCTTCCTGTTTTTGGAATTAAAAAAAAATTAATATTTGAACAATTTGATCAAGTTGTAACAAAATAGAAGTTGATCCAAAATATAGATGAGTAGTCCAGGTTGAATGTAGATAGGCCAAAATCCAGTATATGAAGAAATGGTGTGTTTCTGATAAGTAATTAGAGAATAAGCGCGATGGGAGAAGAGGGTGGATTCAAGTTTCGTTCAAGCATACCTACAACGATGATGAAGATCACGAAGCGACGTCGTCTGATTCCCGAGTCAGATCTCTCAGGCGTGCAGGGATTGGATCGGAGGAAGCAGCGAGGAAATTCTTCTTGGGAATGAGTATGGAGGAGAAGATGAAGGTGAGGAGAGACGAATTTAACGTGTTAGGGTATTTCGAAGCAGAGTATACGAAGAATGTTAGGGATTGATTGGAAGGAGATTTACGATTTCAATGTGTTAGAATCCACGTTCGTAACTCTATTTTTGCTGATCATTATTCGCCACCCATTTGATTCTCAATTGGCCCCAAAACCTTCCATGCCCTTACCCACATTTGGCTCTGGGCCTAGGACACCATAAGGACACAGGGCTCCTAACTGTGCTTGCTCAATTTTTATTGGAGTTTTCTGTATTTAACCAAAAATTAATGCTTAGCTTTTTCCAATACATATATAACAATTAAAACTTGTGACGCCAGTCAACATATTTTGTCTTTCCTTAAATCTATAGTTAATTTATTTATTATTTAATTCATCCTGATAATTTTTTTTCAAGTGTAAAATCTTGGGTTGTAATTTTATATATTTATCATTAGATTCCCTAGTAAGTAAGAAAAGTACACCTGTTTAGTTTATGTATATAGTGATTAAGATGCCAAGTTAATTTGGTGGTGCATGCACAAATATGCAGGAGTGTAGAATCTATACATATAGTGTATGGTTAAATAATATATCCAACCTCATAAGAAGAAAGTGCTCATTCTTTCTATCCATTTTTCTGAAATTTGGATCAAGTGCAAATACATCAAGTGTACGATCCAAAGTTCAAACCGTCAGATAAAGATCGAGATATGTGTATGCATTGTAAAAGTCTCATCCAGCAATTTAAACGGTATAGTTTATGCACTTTAACATATCTGAATCTCATCTTTCTTATATTTGACAGATACCAAAAAAATAGCAATATTTATGTAATAATAATAGTTCGTCTTGCAAAAACTGAGGCTGTTTAGTAATTTTACAAATGAAGAGTAGGGTAAATTTGTTTACGTGCTGATGTGCATGCTATAAAGTTCACCAATCATAAAAATTATTTATATTATCTCTCCTATTTGATTGATTATGTCATTTATTGCTTTTCATTTTCTCTCTCTACCATGATTGGTTATACAAAAATTTTTTTGTCACGTGTTTTAATTATATTGGTAAACTTTATAGCAAGCACCTAAGTAACTTTACCTTAGTTTAGTCCAAATTTTAAATCCCAATAAACTTTACATAATATTTTTTATATACCAAACACATTTTTCATCATATTTTTACATTCTCAACACATTTCTGTACCGTACTTTTTTTTTTTTACTCCAGAGAGACATAAATGCTACCACCTAAAATTCACAGCCATAAATGAATGCTGCCTACCTAAATGTCCCACCCATTCATATCTCAGTTAATATGGGAGTCCTAGATGTAATCAAATTAAATCAAGCCTAATGGACATAGAGAAATAGATGATTCAATCCATGAACAAAAACAACTTAAAGATGTAAAGAAATTTGAAACAAAAATCATATTCTTCATAAACTAACAATAAGTAGAAATGTTTACTTAGAAGAAAAAAATCATGATAGCAACTTCATAAATCATAAATTAACCAAAATACAAAGAAAAACATAATAAAACAGAGGAATTACACTGTGATTCATAAAGTTCACATAATCTGCAAATATTTACATGGATTCAGCAAGAGGAAGTTACAGAACTCCATCTTCTACTACAAAGAGAAAGAAAATATATACACAAACTGAAGAGAAACTTTGGAAAAAGATCATGAAAATTGAAAAAGTAAAAAAAAAAAAAAAAGATCAATAAATATAAGTAGAGGAAGGAACATGTGTGGGTGGACGATTCAAATAAAAAAGATACTCTGAGATTATTGTTACAGCTATATGAATGACAAAATGTTTGGCCATTCTTAGCAAATTTACACACAACATTAACCTATTTACCATCATCGATCCTCTCTTCTTTCTTATACTCTGTTTTCCTCTGTTTCTAAGATTTCCTTATAACTTCTTTACTTCTTCTCTCTGTTTTCTCTTTTGCTCTTTATATAGCCTATGCCTATAGGCCATTTGCTTCATATTATTTCGGTCAAAACCCTAAATTGATTCTTTATGTTTGCACGAAGTTTCATATTAGTCCTTTATGTTTCAAAAAGTCTAAATTGATCCTTTATGTTTGCAAGAAGTTCCAAATTAGTCCTTCCGTCCAAGTCCATTTATTTTTTCCGGTAAGTGCTGACGTGGACATTCCATCTCTCCTACGTGTCCATCTAAGCTGACGTGTCATGCCACGTCATCATCTAATATCATATGTGATGACGTGGCGTGACACGTCAGTTTAGATGGACACGTCAGCACTTAACTTAAAAAATTGATGGAAGGACCAATTTGAAACTTCTTGCAAACATAAAGGACCAATTTGAAACTTCTTGCAAACATAAAGGACCAATTTAGACTTTTTAAAACATAAATGACCAATATGAAACTTCGTGCAAACATAAAGGATCAATTTGAAGTTTTGACCTATTATTTCTTTACACCAACCTCCTAGTGTCACAAACCAATAAGAAAAGTTGATCATAACTAAGCTTTTCAATATAGAAAATATCTTCATAGACTCCAATTTATCTAATTTTATTTGAACTTGTTGCACCTTAACAATTAATTGAATAAAATTGAAAATAATATAGTTTTAAAATGGTTTAATATAATATAATTTTTTGTAGCCAAAATCGTCACTAAATTTTATTTTAAAGTTATTATAAAAATAAAAAAATTATTTAACTTCTGATTTTTATATAACCTTTTACATTCAAATACATTAGAGAGGCATCCAACAAGTTAAAGTGCATATTATTAATTTTATATAAAATATAATAACCATTTTCTTATAATTGTATCATTTTTTTAATAAAATTGCATATTTTATTTTTATCGAAAAAATTAAAATTAAACAGTTTGTAGACATGGTCCAATCAATTTTTTTTTTTAAATTTTCATTTCCTTTTTGAGATTTTGTTTCAACTAAATCGAACTCGATCCGTTTTGGACACTTAACTGTGATAAGAGAGTCTCCCAACAAAAAATAACAATATTCACGAGATTTCAAATTTAAAGCCTTAGTTAAGTGATATTAACTGGCTTATCAATCCAATCTTTTTTTCGTAAACGAAAATGATAGTAAGGGAAGACACTCCCAAGTACTACCGAGCACGGCGCCGATGGCATGTTAGGGAGACTAACAAAGGTCTAACCCAAAGGATTACTGCACATACCTAAATCGCAAGCAATTTTATCCAATCGCAGTTACTCAACTAGTCTTTGGGTGCCAGGGGATCTCCCTGGGGAGGGATGTCCACCATAGCAGAATTTTGTATGAACCCTCGCCATGAGTGAAACGAAAATTTTCGTTCAAATTCTTGACTATTTGTGCCAACCCATTTTGATCAATCAATTTAAGTTAAGACTTGAAAAGACAAAAGACGAATTAAGCGATGATGAGTACAGCTAGAAATATTCGATTATCATCTTTTTTTTCACAAGACCAAAAAAAAAAGAAAAGAAGCAAACGATAAATGATTAGTTCATTTTTATAGAAAGTTGCAGCGAGGATTAAGACACAACAAGCGTACGCATAAATAAATAAATAAAGGGTAAATACTTTGCGGCCCTCAAGCTTTGCTGCAATGTTATTTTTGTTCTTTAAATTCTTTTTATTCATGCTTACCCCCAAATTTTTAATTTTGTTCATGCCTGCCCTTTTTGCTAACACCGTTAACTTGCTTGACGGAATTTGCTGACGTGAACTATGAATGTGTATCTCTTTTGACACCTCATTGTCCACCTCATTTTACATCTCATATTTAACTTTTTACTTTTATTTAAGAAAAATTAACCTAATTCAAATTAAAAAAAAATTAAACTTTTATCTTAAAATAATTTTTTAATTTAGATTAGGTTAATTTTTTAATAAAAGTAAAAAGTTAAAGGTGAGGTGGACAATGACGTGACAAAAAAAATACACATTCATCATCCACGTCAGCAAATTACATCAAGCAAGTTAATAGTGTTAGCAAAAAGGGCAAGCATAAACAAAACTGAAAGTTTGGGGGTAGACATGAACCAAAAAAAAATTTAGGGGTAAGAATGAACATTGCATTAAAGTTTGAGGACAGGTACTTTACCCATAAATAAATATATGTATAGTCAATTTCACTTTCAAATATTAACAGATACTTTTTATTAAAAATAATTTTATTCAGTTTTAAAAAAAATGTATTCAAGTTAAATATTAAATAAGAAGGCCAAAAAAAAGTTAAATATTAAATAATGAATGTGTCATCTCTCACTCCATAAATAATTAAATGCAAGTAAATTTTCGAATATTTATGTTTGATAGTTTATTTTGAGATTGATTACTTTCTCAATTATTAAATTATTGCATGGATTTTCTATAAAAGAAAAATTATTTCATGAATTGTAACTTGGATCAGAATCTATACAATGTTAGGATTTAAAATCCTTTTATATATACGTTTTTTAAAATTTCTGCACAATATTACCACTTCATTTAATTTAGCATATATTGATAAGTATAGTTTTTTCATAGTAAATTAATGATTTACTATAAATGATACATCATCAAAATGTATTATTTACATTTTTTAAGGGTTTAAATTAGTTGGAAATTGATCTTTTATTTATTTTTGGTAGAATTGATAATTGATCTTTCAATTATTAAATTAATACATTTCATCTTTTTAAATATTAAATTGAGAGAATAAGTGTATTTAAATTTAAGGATTAAACCATTCAGTTACTTATTTTTTTTACCAAAAAGAAACTAATAAATATAGTTTTGGTGGATCAGTGGAATTGAATCATGTCAAGTTTGTTAAAATTATTATTTTACATATATTAATTTGATTTTGAGTTAATGAATAAAAATAAATAAGTGATTTTACACGTTAATTCTCTAGCAGTTAAGACTTCCTATTTGTATCCTTGCTTATAGATTCGGGACTGATGAAATTTTTTACAAGGATTGAACTTTGAAGGGCCCTTTAATTTCACTATAAATTTTCACTTTCAAATATATATATATATTGACAGAAACAATGTATATATTTAACAAAATTATATAGTAGTTCTTATATTTAAAAAATTTAAAAATAATTTTAAATGGTGTTCTGTCTTAAAAAGAAAATCTACTTTTACTTCCATCTCAAAGAAAAAAGCTTTAATTCTTTGTTTCCAACTTCCTTCTAAGAGCAGAAAAAATACTTTTATTATCACTAGAAAATAGCTTATCCATTTATATTAAAAAAAAAAAAGAGTCTAACACTTCATTTAACCAAAATATACATTTTTTTAATAATCGATAATACCTCAAATAAAATTTATTTTTTATAAGAAAATATAGTGGAAAACAGAAAAAAACTTACAATTTGCAAATGTACCAAGGAACAAGAGGGGTGAAAATACAAGGATGAAAGAACATCTATTGAATATTCATGTAATAAAAGTACTTTTACAACACATATCAATACAAAGAAGCACAGGAAAGATCACAGAACAACATACAAGCAGGATGGATTCTCTCATAATACAAAGAAAATCCCATCACAGTTTATAACATTTAACAGTTACATTGCATAGATTATCTCTCCGCTGCTATCGATATCGAGATCAGGATCGGTCTCAAGGTCCTCGTCCATGTCATCGTCAATGTCCAAGCTACCAGTAAGATACTGGTTGAGAGACTGAGTCCCGGCTGCAGGAATCGTAGCCTCGTTAATTATCTGCATGATTTCTTCGATACTCTGCATCGGTTGATCCGGCTCTTCAAACTGGTTGTTTGTACCCTCCTCCATGAGATCAGCTGGAAGATTCTTAAGAAACCACTCATGGTTTCTAATCTCAGGAATGCTTATCCTCTGTTTACATGGATGTTAAATTCCAATTACAAGGTTAGTGCCCTCATTCATCCTTTGTTTAAAAAAAACAAAACATGCAACACAATTGGATAGGAATACAATAAAAAATCTTTTCAATTCCCAAAGGAACTCAAATATGTAAGTAAGACACATAAATATAAGCAAAAATAATAAGAAATAAAAATAAAAGACCTGTGTGGGGTCGGCGACAAAGATCCTCGATATCAGATGACAGCACTCAGGAGATATATGAACATAGTCAGGAATTGAGTACTGCACATTCAAAATCCTCTGCATGCAAATGTCAAACAGTTTAGGCAAAAACTATCTCCATAAAATTACTATATTGACTAATAAAGTGCAGAGAATTACATGTATTGTCTTGCGGAAATTCTTCGGTTCATCTGGATCCTCAAAAGGATAAGCACCCACTAACATGACATATAAGGTTACCCCACAAGACCACACATCTGCAATCTGAGTCATATTTATGTGACAATAAAATCAATATAAAGTATTAATTATAAATTGACAAAAAAAAAAGTTAGCCTGAATGCAGTGCTCATGCATTTCCAGATAATTTTTAAACTATCTATGTGTAAAAAGATCAATTGTGAGTTTGTGACATTGCTCACAAGACTTAAAGCCTGTTCATCAATCCATAAATTAAAGCTGATAGCCTAATACACAATTCAGACAACAATCAACTGAGAGAAATATTATCCTTTTTCAATGTTCTAGGTTTCTTCTTTTGCTTAAGAGGAGGAGTTGACTTTTCCAGTCAAGGTGATATAATTTTGGTGTGACACCAAAGTATTTTGTCTGTCAATCTTTCTTGTTGTTCTGCATTGGCGAGCCAAACAAATCGACTTCAATCATTAATTGGGAAAAAAAACACCAATTTAGAAGAAACAAGGGATTTGACAGTAGGAAAGTGATAAAAACCAATCAAATCCCAGAAAAATTGCAGAACCTGTCCTGGCACTAAAGCTGGTACATTTTAGAAGCCACAGAGCCAATTAATTGGTGGTTGCAACCAAACATATCTACTTACAAACAGAAGGCTAAAAGGAGAATAGAAGCACATGTTCAGCTAAGCTAATAACATAAACAAAAGCTGTAAGAATTTAGAAGTAAATAATTTTGGAGCATTTTAGTTGGAAATGATCAAATTCACTAGTAAGATGAATCAGCTAATAGAAGTTAAAATATACCTTGCCATCATATTCCTTCTTAAGCAAAACTTCAGGAGCAATGTATGCAGGAGTACCAACTGTAGATTTTGGTTGTGAATGTAGCACCGAAGACTGCGAAGTGCAAACATAAGTCAATCAAAATTCAAGATAGACAGAGATTACAAGATAATATATTAAAGACGAGGAGAGAGAGAGAGAGAATTTCTTGATCTTGGAGAAAAATGATACCTTTGAGTACCCAAAATCACAAATCTTCAAACGGGGAGCTGGACTACCATCTAACAATGTGTTCTCCAACTTCAAGTCACGATGGCACACTTGCTTTTTTAAAAGAAGAGAGATAGGGAATTTCAAGTCAGACAATACACTATGTCTTCTAAGAAGCAAAGAAAATTTTAGACAAGGCGAAGAATAAGGAGGCATTCAGTGCACTATATATCCAACAAGACATCTGTTTCTACACATGTGAAATCTCAATTAAATTCTTGTGTTTGGTACACCTATACAAGATTACAACACTAGTATCTAAGATACCTGGAGACATGATGCCTAGTTGCCTACCACTTTACAGGCATCCCATACCTTCCAAAAACAATATAGGAATCTCACGTTCATAAGTTCTTGACTTAATTGAATTTTATAACTTACCAATTTATACTTTTGTATCTTCCACTCAAGATACCAAATTACTCAGGACTATAACATACATACTAATGTACCAAATGCGTCCTAAATGTACTAAATTTGCATACCATTGCATGACAGTAGCTAACCCCTGATATAAGTTGTTGGAAGAAGAACCGTGCCTGCAGAACAACACAATCCACATTAAAGGTAACTGATGAAGTACTGCATAAATAAATCGGTTCTACGGAAAAGAACCTCATCCTCGCTGAACCGCCCTGCATTGCATATTCGCTCAAAAAGCTCTCCTCCAGAAGCATACTCCATTACAATAGCCAAATGCGTTGGGGTCAATATGACCTATAGTCAAAAGGTAAGAGAAATTATTAAAATACTTTTAAGACAGGGAGAGATATATTAAGATACTGAGACATACAGACCTCCTTAAACCTGACAATATTAGGATGCCTCAGTGACCTGTGATTTATAATTTCCCTTTTTACATTTTCATCTATCTGTTAAGAAAGAAGTATGGTCATTGATTAATCACAAAATCAAATAGAATTTCTGTATAAGTGCATAAGTACAATTCTACAATCATTTTAGCAAGTTCACAGCTTAGCATATCAAGTCCAATGAGATTGACTAACTTCAAGCAATTACCACCTCGCTCAATAAAAAACCATGGGGAAATGAGAGTACATAACAATCAAAAATAGAAAGGGAGGAGGGGTATCCAGAATTTCAGGGTAAGGGGGCCATACCATATTTCTGGAATATCTTCCATTTTCCCATTATGTCTTGGTAACCAAGGATGGAGCTAATATTTCTAAGCTATCCATTAATTAGCCATTACTTGCACACAACAGACACAAAATGAATCTTAGGGGAAAAAACCAATAATAGAAGTAGACTAGCACTTAATTTAGGAAATCATTAGTGCTCATAACTAAAAGATTTGAGATATTGAATTTCACTTATCAATAGAAGAAAGACACACAGTTGACTCAACCCAGAAAAAAAAAGGAAGAAACAAGGTTGACTTTCAAATAAGCTACCTCTATGGCCCTGAAGTTGAACAATTTTCTCAAGGACTGAAACTCCATCCATAGCCAAGAATAGCATACATAAAGCATAACAGAATGTATTTGAAACCAAAGTCCTCCATGTACATACAATCACTCTATTCAAGGTAATCATTACAAATAAACCAAAAAATAATCTTCAAGGACAACAAATCATCCATTCACTAATTCCCAATTACCACATAAGCATAAAAAAATTTGACATCCATCCACTTTGAAGCAGCCACAAATAGAAAAAGACCAAATTATAATTAGGACACTACAGTACTACCTTATCACCTCTCTCAATATACTTCACAGCAACAAGCTCCTCGGTTTGCTTGTCCCTCATAAGTCTAGCGACCCCAAAATTTCCAGACCCAATATCACGCACGAGTTCATACCGATCGCTGTCATGCATGATCGGCATATCCATTCCGGGCCCAACTGTGATGGCCGAACGATCCATTTTCTGCCTTCACTGAAACCCCCCTTTATGCAGAAACCCACATTATCATCCCCAAAACCTCGATCAGATCGAAGGGAGCAAGACGTACGTGGATGAAGCTGGACCACTGGATTGGATTGATGAGAAGGAAGAAGAAAGAAGAGAGAGACCCAAAAAAGATGGTTCGAACCCGTGAAGCTTCACCAACCGAAATGGGTACACTTTGAGATTTTTTCACAGTGATTGAATACGCAGTGGGATTGAAATTGCAGAAGCGGTGGTGGTGGTGAATAGTGAGTGATTGATACGCTACCTCGTGAACCCTTGTAATTTCTTCCGTTTTTCTCACTGTGGATCGATCTTCTTTCTTTCTTTCTTTCTTTCTTTATTGGGAGATATCTCCTTTTTCGATTTTATCCAAAACCTCTCTCTCTCACTCGCACAGAGAAGAAGTACTAGGCAGATATTTTCATCTGGGCACACAAATTATGAGTGCTTTAGTCTTCGAATCAGTGAAATTGGATCGCTATGACACAAATAGCCTTCACCTTTTTTATTAAAGACAGCAAATTTTGCGGTTGATTTCCACAAAGTGGTCAACTTTGTGGCTCAAGATTGAAACCAATGACAATAATGCAAAATGGAAAAAAGTTATCAAAAGAGGAAAGAAAAAGGAGAGGTTAGGCTCACCAAGATAAGGTGTATAAGTAACGTGAGTACATGACTTTCTTCAACCAAGAACAAAAAAGAAAAAATTGTTTTTTTTAATTATTTAATAAAAATGAATTTTGGAGTTTGCTTCAGTGGAAAGTGAAATGGAATGAGATTAATAAGACATTTTTTTTTTGTTGACATGTTATTAATGGTAAGTTGATGCATGTGATTTTTTATGTATTTATAGATAAAAAATAAATATAATTTTTAAAATATTAAAAGTAATGAAAAAAGTCATTTGAAGGAGAGAGTGAAAGTGAAAACGTAATTATTATTATATTGATGAAAAAAAGATAATTATTATAAAACGGTGCTAATATTAGGTCACACATTGTCATATATTTATTAATTTCAATACTTTTTTTTCAAATATAATCTGTAATTGAATAAAAAGTATAGTAATTAAATTGATTATTTTCATAAAACTAATAAATGATAAATTTGTTTCAACTATTCTCAAAAGAAAATCATGAACAAAAACAATAATGTTTAGCACAATATATTGACAATAGCTACATCATGGGCCTACCAAAATCAACAAAGTCTTGTGTTAATGATTAGTTAGGTGACAATCTAATCAAAAAGTCTTAAGTATATTATGCATTTCAATTATCAATTCAAATGCTCATTAGATGCTACTCATATAAAATAAAATTATTGTATTAACACTGAATTGATGCATTTGACTTCACTATAATTTATATTAAATAAATTTATAATTAGAACCTCTTTCCTTTTCAGCCATTAGAAGCTTTGACAATCGATATTTAATGGATAAAAATTTAATATTATAGTACTAAATTTTAATATATACCTCTAATCATTTAGTGTAATTTTTAATATTAATAAGGATTCACACTAATAAAGATCAATCCTGAATAAATTAAAAATCAAGTAATTGGAGAAATGTACTACTGAACATCTTTTCCGGTTAAATTGTTTTATGTTTAATTTAATGTTTGGTCAAGCTTTATTTAAAAAAACAAATATATTAATTATGATTTAATTAATTATACTTAAAGTATATGGTACTATTATTTTAGTCTATCATTGTCATCAAGAGTAAAACTCACACCCTTTTAGAATTTAAACTAAGATATAGCTGGGTATACCTAATACGATATCATAATCTCTTGAAATTTACACTAAAGAAATCTATATATAGACATAACACAATTATCATAATCTCTTATTAAGAAATAATAATGATATTAATTAAGCCAACATGCAATCAACCTCCCTCAACTTGAAATTGTGTAATTTACTCCCTTAGCCTTAAAATTAACCCAAAAAAAATATTATAAACTTGTCAACTTTATGTATGTCCATTTAATTTTGTTGATATAGAGAATTATATATATTAGAGTTTTAGACTAAAATATTTGGAGAAAAAGTATGTGTCACAAATTAAAATTTTAATAAAATGTGGATAATTTTAAAAATAAAAATTGATAAATTGGAGAATCTTTTAATTTTGTCTGATAGAGTGACATAAAAGAAAAAGGAAATGGAAGTAGTCCCATGGGGGACATACTATAAAAGAAATAATTAGAAGTCACAATCATAGCCCATGTGCCAATGTTAATGTTAAGTCACTTACACTTTCAAAATGATACTATGACAATTGGAAACCTTGAAGCATTTACATAACCTCCAATGATCTTCTGTCCTTTCCAAGTTTGTTTCTGCTTTCTCTCATCTCTTTTAGTAAGTTTCATTACACATAGACAAACAAATAATCTAGTCTGGATCCGTTGAAGTAACTTTCATGGAATTCTCAATCATCCATCTCGTATCGATCGAGATCAATAATTTTTTGAGATAACGATTGAGATTTAGATATGTTAAAATGCAAGTACATCATGATCTGAGCTGTCGAATAAGAGTGTTGCAGTATGAAAACGAATCTCTTTTCTCATATGAGAGTCCAAATCATACACTTCATGCAAAATGCACTTTAATATATCCAAATATTATTATGGCTAGTTGGATTTCTTAATTATAAGTTGATTTTAAAAAATAAAAAAATGTAAAATATTTTTTTACTGTATATATATAAAGATAATTTAATAACAAATAACCAAGAAGGTCATTATATATACAAGGTCATTTTGACATTTTTCATGTTTTTTTAAACATTGTAATAGTAATATGTTTGAATTGAGACTTTGCGTTATTGTTTACTTATATTAAAAAGATATATAATATTTTTATATATTTATAATGTTATCCAATTCAATAATCAAATAAACTAAAATTATGATTCTCAGTCAAAATATATGACTTTGTTTTTTCAATACAATCCGGAATACCATACATACTGATACTACACTAATGAATTCAAATAAAAGATCCAAGGCTTTAAAAATTGGGCCTAACTTGGGCCGATATTGGGCCACTAATCATTACAACTAAGCTGGACTCCGCGTTGCCGGGCTGTGTGGGCTACATTTTAGCCCAAAAATATAGTGAACTGAATTCGCACCCAAATTTGTCCCCATAAAGATACTGACCAATTAAAAAGAACAACAAAAATATTTAAAAAAACTATTTTCCTTCCAAGCTCTACATAATTTATAAAGAAAAATATTAAAAATAGTTTTTAAAAAATTAAAATAAAATAATGTTATTACTTATAATTCAAAATAAATAATAATAATAATAAATGATTTTTAAGATTAAAAAAAATAGTGTAATTTATTCTGAAAACTAAAAGCTAAAAAATTTGTCAAAAGAGAATATTTCAGCAGTGGAATCCACCACCGCTAAAAAGCACTGCCGTTTCATAATGCAACGAACTGATTCCCTTACGATTTCTAAACCGCCGCTAAAACCACTGTTCTTGGGTCAGCCGTCTTTAAAAAAGAGTATATGAAAATAATAATAATTTAACTTAAGTACTATTTTGAACTTTATCATATAATTATTAAGAATACCAATAATAAAAAAAAAGAGTTCATCACTAGTAATTAAAAATTTAATAGATCAAATATACTACTGAATTGTAAATTCATTTTCTTTAAAAAATACTTTTTATGATGAAAACAAAATTTATGCATGGATATTATTAATTAACGATTTTGTTGCCGGAAAAAAAATTAGAGGAATGATAATTCACAATATTCAATATCAATTTCTGCCTAGGGATTAAATTTTGAACATAAAAAGTAATTATACATGGATCATGCATATATACTCTCTAAAAGTTGGATAAAAGTTCAGTACTATTGTATTATTGAACTTCGGTGCATCTCTTTAATTATGTAGTATTATTGGTTAAGAACTTAAGATTACTAAAAACTTACATTAATAAAGACTTACCTTGAATGAATTAAGGACCAACTGATTGGAAGAATATACTGAAGTTCAATAGGTACTACCGTGCTACTAAACATCTCCCAAAAGTTATGCTAGCTCTCTATCTGTGTATAATCATTTTTAACAGTTACATTAATAAGGATTTGTATCTAAGAATATTTATTTCCTAAATGTTAATTAATATATTTTCATATATATTATTGATAAATTCTTATCTCACAAATATTCTCACAACATCTATGTATTTGAGGAATATATTGTCAATATCAAATATGGACTTATTATTTTCAACAAACATTCGAACCATAATTTGAAAAGACTCTTATTCCTATTTATATATTTACATGATGCTTGAAAATGAAATTGTCAAAAGCAATATCGCATACAATTGACAATAATTTAAAATAGATAGCTATAGATATATGAATATGGAGAGTCTGGAATACTCTTTTTCACAAATTAATTAAAATCATGATTAAAATATTTTATTCCCGAATTGGAAAGCCACCTTTTAATTTGTTATGTCATAATTCCACATTGTTTTAATTTGTTTATAGGGATGCTAAGAATATATAACAACACTTTATCATCACACTACTATTGCTCATGCATGCCTATATGCGCATGAAGCAACAACATCAAGGGTATTATTCAATTCTCATAATTATATATACACATCTCAAAAAAAATTTTAATTAATTATACATTTTCCTTTTTTTTTTTTGCAAATTAAATAGTTTTGCACACTTACTTAATACTACTCTCAAAATATTCATAATTCATAGTTAAGAATGCATTTAATGAAGTGAGATAGTGAAAATAATGCATAGAAATCACAACTTGTAATAAATGCATTTTTTATTTTTTTTAAAGACATAAATGCCCTTCACCTATTTTCTCCATCTCTTTTTAATTTATTACAGTAATTTTTTTATTTTGTATTCATATTTATTATTTTAATTATTCTCTATTTATATTTTTTATTTTCAATTTATCATTATTGCAATTATCCTCAATTTTTTGTACTGACCTAATGGTATTATTAATGTGATTTTTTTTAATAATATTAATGTGATTTCAAAATTTGGCTTAGATACAGGAAAAAAAAAGTGATACGAAAAATTTTATTATGTGATATAAAAATAATAAATTATAAATCTATTACTGAAAAATTAAAAATAAAATAATATAAATAAAGAATAAACTAGTGTAATAAATATGAATAAAAAATTAAAAAAATAATCACTAAAATAAATTAAAAAGAGAGATTCTCAAAAATAATTAAAAAGAGAGAAATAGAGATATAATTATAAATATTTATTAGATAATAGGTGAAGGGCATTTATGTCTTTAAAAGAAATAAAAAACGCATTTATTACAAGTTGTGATTTCTATGCATTATTTTCACTATCTCACTTCATTAGATGCATTCTTAACCAGTGCCCTAAGAGCACTGGTTAGCAAAACCCATTCATAATTAAGTTATATTTAACGCCATTTATTATAATGTTATAGTCAATTAATGTCAATTATTAATTAATTAAGCCGGTATTACAATTGACGTTACAATGTCCTTGACGCATTTTTTAACATCAGTTGTAGAGTCATAACTAACGTTGAAGATAATTTTTACGTAATGTTAAGATTTTTTTTTTGTAGTAATTTCTATAAAACCCCCACAATTTTAATGAGTTATTTATACCTACATTCATTATGATATATAAATGACAAGATATTTTAATAATTGATGATGAGCTAATAATTCATATAATACTAGCTTTAATTTTTTATAAAAAAATCTTAGGTATGCTCATGTATTATATATATGGTCTAGCAAGAAAGAGCCCTCTTTAATTTTTTTAAAAAAATTATTTTTTGTTATCATATTCTTTAATTAAAAAAATATAATATGTAAATACTTTAATAATTTATAAAAACAAAAGAAAATATTAAAAGTCAGAGAAAATAAAGGTGTGTTTAAGAAGAGTTGAAAAATGAAGGCATGCATATATGGTGTGATAATTAAAAAGATAGATATAGAAGAATGATGATGCTAAGCATTGAGCAATGAGCATTGGTGTGTGTGAGTAAAAGAGAAGAATAATATGAATAAGTGGGTTTGTTGGAAGGAGCAAACAAAGCAATAATGGTGCAATTCCTAAATACAACAAAAAGACACACAAACACAACAAAACCCTATAAGCCAAAAACAGCCTCACACAAGTGAAATTAAATGCATATACATTGTCCAATTATTTGAAAGATTCCATATATTTTTTTCTAGCTAAAATAGCATATTTTTTTAAAAAAATAATACTCTAAGAATAAAATTCAAATTATACTAGATTAATATTAAAAACATTCTGATCACAAGGTTCAAGAATATCTCAAATTAAATCATATATAGTAGAAATAATAACAATAATAATAATAAATAAATAAAAGGTAACTACAATTGTTTGAACAAAAAGAAAAATTATAATAATTTAACCATTGTTATAACACACTTGTATTATAATTTACCCTACATTTTTTTATTTTAAAAAATAAGAAAAAAAAACAGGGTTGTAAATGAATTATGAAAATTAAGGAATTGAATTTGGCGACAAAAATAGAAATGCATTGATGAGGTGGGGAAGAGTGACAGAAATGCTATAAATTCCATGAACATGAGCTTTCTCAATTGTCATCACGTGAAAGATCTGCCTAAGATGCTCATGCTCTCTCTAATTTTGGATCACAAAGAATTTTTGTGTCTCTTCTTCTTTACAATTTTTTTTTAATAAGTATTTTTCTATATCCAAATAAAGTAATATTATGTGAGCAAGGTATTATTTCACATTAAATGTATGTAGATATGTTTTACATCTCAAATATTGATTCGTTATGGTACGAGAACTTATCCATTTCAGTAAATCCAATACATGTTGCTAGCTAATATGTTTCTTCTTTAGCTAATGTTCCATTAATTAACATAACTTACGTAAAATTTTATATAGATTAAATCGAAACAAATTGCATCTTTCAATAATCAAAATCATCATGTACTCTAATTTCTTATATCTATCACTTAGCTCCTTCTTTTTTTATAGGTATTTTCATATTGGAGGCAATCATGTTCGAAACACTGTCAGACACTAAATGTGAACATCTGTCCCAGCGAGAATTCAAACTTAGGTTCATCATGTTGTGAGAGAATAAATATGAAACCAAATAAATGGCCATCTTCACTCTTACATTTTGCCAAAACCAATCATAGTAGTTTAGCTAGCAATGGATGTCATTAGTTATGACTATATATTTAAACCCAATTAAATAGAGAGCTAGAATTGAAAATGTTGAGATTTTGAAAATATTAACAGAAGTGTTCTTAATTTATATATCTGATTCTTGATATATGTATGCTTTTTTTTTATATATATAAAAAATGATAATTAATAGGAATACCATGCATTTCTTGGATTCCTGCTTTTGTGAGAAACTCCATGAAAATTATATATGGTCCCTTTTCTTTTCTTTTCTTTTTTTATTAATTAAACTTTGAAAAAAATTAAGGTGAAGTTACTTAGGTGCTTACTATGAATTATTCCACCAATCACGTGCTTTATTTATATTCTATTTCTTCAATGATTGGTTATCATAATTTAATATTCTATATTCTCTCTCTCCCTATGATTGATTATATAAATACTTTTTATCACGTATCTTATTTTTATTAAAGCACTTCAAAATAAACACCTCACTATCTTCACTTTATTCCTTAAACGTTAAAGGAATGATTTACAACTAGCTAAAAGGTCAAGATTCAAAACACTAGACCACCTCTAATTAATTTGTCTTCGTCAAAAAGAATCAAACTTTTTAATTAAGTAAACCAACTTCAAAATAATCAAAATTCCATACCCTCCCACCTAATAAAGATGTATGGACACAAGCACACAAGATAAGATACCGTAGAAATTAATTAAGGTGTATAAATTATCTTTATCTTCATTATTTATATAATAAATATGAAATATGTATTTAATGAATAAAAAAATAATATATTTCAATTTTTGTTAGAAAAAATTTAAACTTATGTTTTTTTAAATAAATCTATTAAAATTAAAAACTTAAAAAAAAATAGATTTCTAATAAAAATTAATATTATCATTAAGAATAGTTTGATCAACTGGTAAAGTGCATGCTTTAATTTCTTTATTTATTATAAGGAATAAAAGTATATATCATTTCACAAAACAAAGACATATAAAGGCTATAATTTTTTTTTATCTATTTAAAAAAGTGTAATTTATCTTCTTCTTTTTTAATTATTGTTCAAATTAAACCAGCTATGCCAAGTGTTGAATATTTTATTTTAGTTATTTTGAAATGGATAGCTATAATACTTCATAACCACCCACTTTTGATTCTACATATATATTGTTTTGTTGAATTGACCCAATCAAATGTTTTATTGAGTACAAACATGAAAGATCCTCCAAAAGTCATTAACCATCACCTACCTGGCTGCTTCAATTAATCCATAAATCCTATCATTACTTCCATTACAAGCAGGATTAAGAGAATCTTATGCCCTTAATTTGACTGCTTTTAGGCCATAATTAAATATTATCTATATATATACATAATATTTAGTGATTAATTAGTGAATCCAACAAAACAAGCAAGAGAAGAAGACCAATGTCGAAATGACAATCTTGCCCTCTAACAATTTCTTGAAACTTTCAAATGTCGGTTCATTCATATTTTTGTGTAAGTCGACATATTCCTTGAGGTAAACCTAAGTGGACGTTTCATTTATTTCTTTATTTAATTTGAGGTGTATGGTTAAATAGAATGGCTTATTATTTAACCAAATGTTAAAAGTTTGATTTTTGTTTTTGAGTATGAAAAATTTTAATTTTTTTTGGATCACATGTCCAATTTTTTAATTTGAGTAGTTTAATTTATAAATCAAAAAAAAAAAAAAAATTAATCATCATATTCGATGAATGATATTGATCAGGTTTTTTTAGTACAGTAAAATGGTAGTAAGGGAAGGCACTCTCAAGTACTACCGGGAAGGGCGCCAGTGGTAGGTTGTGGAAACCAACAGAGACTCGACCCAAAGGATTACTGCACAGGCCTAAACCGCAAGCAGTTTTACCCAGTCGCAGCTACTCAACTAACCCTTGGATGTCAGAGGATCTCCCTGAGGAGGGATGCCCACCAAAGAAGAATTTTGGATGGCTTCAGGGGAATTCAAACCCTCGCCCATAGGTGAGACGAAAACTTTCATCCGGATCATTGATAATTTGTGTCAACCCACTTTAACATATTGATCAGATTTTGATGAAAAGAAAAAAAAACTAAGTAGAAGTTTGAAATTTCGGCTGGAATTTTTTATTTTACCTTTTTTTTAATATTATGTTAAGTCAATTTGTTAAGCTGTCACATGAATACAAGATCTTGTTTTGCCCATATCTTGACCATATATATTCCTCTAATATTAATTTAATAACTTGACATTTATTTGTTCTAATTTACTAATTAACGCGTCCAACAACTCAGAAAATGATATTATATATCTTATTCTTAATGAAGAAACAATTGAGCAGTCACATGGGTATTATCAAAATATATAGGGAAACTATAACTTTAAATTAATGTTATGGACTTATAATTAAATTATTATCAATCGGTTTGTCATCTAGCAAAATAACGGATTGGTTGTGTAATTCATTTCATTTTCAATAATTGAAAATTCAACTAAAAATAGTTAACATCAATTTTCTATTTTTTACCAATAAATTTATATATTGGTATAATGTTTTTTATTTCTAAAACTATCATTTTATTGAGTACCTTGAAATTGAAATAATGTAATGGTCGATGTTTCGAATTCTCTTGAAACTATCCAAAATTCTATTTAGTGGGCATCTCTCTTTAGGGAGATCCTCTGACACTCAATGGCTAGTTGAATAGTTGCGATTGGGTAAAACTGCTTGCGATTTAAGCCTGTACAATAATCTTTTAAGTTGAACCTATGTTTGTCTCCCCAACATATCACTGACGCCCTGTCTGTAATACTTGGAAGTTGGGAGTACCTTTCCTTACAATATTTTTTTTAAAAAAAATAATAATTAGATTGTGTGAAAAGAAAGACATATGACTATATTAGTAAATAAAGGGAGAAGGTGAGGGCAGTATGGGAAATTGATGTGAGTTGTAATATAGGTGTGGATTCTTCAATTGGGAGCATCCGACAAAAGCAGTGAAGATGCGGGAAATGGGAGGGATCCAATTAAAAATAGAAGGTTTAAGATAAGAATATTAAAATAATAATAATAATAATTTAATAAATATTTTTTTTTAATTTTTATTTTTTTTTTGAAAAAAGCGAATGAATGAATCTTGAAAAAATAAAATAATATAAAAAAGAAAAGAAAATTTTGGTGGAAGGAAAGAGGCAGAGAGATTCTGAATTCTACGGAAGAAAAGAAACATGGAATCTAACGGTTGTAAAAGCTTGTCTTTTAGGGGTCAGAAAATAAATAATTAAAAAATTGTATGAGAAACGGCATCTTTTTATTCTTCAATGTTCCAGACGTAATCGAGGGGGCTAAGAGCAAATACAGAGAATGAGTGGGTCCCACTGTACTCTGAGATAAAGATTCCTTATCTCTTACTACAATGAACAAACCCAAATGCTTTCCCTGATTGAGGGCCACATCTCCACGCGATCTCTTCCGCGTGTATCTCACTCTCCAATAATGCTTTGCCATGTGTCCTTTTTCTTTTCTCGGATCGCTGTTGGCCAACTAGCATGTGCTCATACATTAATGAGTGGCTGAACTAAATAAATTTTATTTATCTACCATATAAATGATAGATATAACTTTTATTTTGAAATAATATATAATTTATTTAATAATTTCAGTTATTATTATAAATGATAATTATATATTTTAAAATGACAATATAATATAAAAGAATAACTTAATTAAATTTTTTTCTTTTCTTAAAACTCCTAATATCTAAAAATTTACTAATAAATTAGAAAGAAATTTCATTCATAATGAAAATACAACTCTTTCAATCAAAACATTTTCATACACAAAATTTAAATTTGAAATATTAGTTAAGAGGAACAAAATACTTCAAACTCTAACTACGGGATATAATTCAAATTAATTTAAATATTGATTGGTAATATAAAAAATAACCATAACAATTATCATTCACACTTACCTTTTGGAGGAATTTTGATGACCTCTATAGTCTATGTGAGCCAAAAGTTGGATGCACAAAAGTAGGAGCATCTAATCTATCAAACTATACAAATAAAGTAAACGTGGAGCGGCAAAACTTATTAGAATTTAGACATTTATTTTCAAATCCACTAATTGATATTTGATATATGATCTTATTAATAAATAATACATAAACTTTTAAAAAAATTATGTTATTGGGAGGTATTTTTTAACTTTGATAGACCGGTAATGCTTTCACCTAGACACGTTTACTTGAATATTTGGTCGACGTAATTGTAGACGTAATCTCTTTATATTCCTTTAATTAAATATATTTTACTTTTTATAATATGGTGAAATTATATTTTTGTCTTTACTTTTTTACCCACTTTATTCCATACTCACTTTTAATATAAAAGTAAATTAGTCATTTTACTCACTTTTATTCCATTCACATCTCTTTCATATTACTTTTTTCATTCTCTTCTACCGTTCTACAATCTCATTACATTCTCCATTCCTATTATATCCTCCACCCCACTAACTAAACACACTCTTAAACTTTTCTTCTTCTTCATAAAAATTTAAAAAAAATAAAAGCATATATCTAACATTATATTCTAACCCTAGAAAAATAAAAGCAGCGCCATTTTGTCAATTTACATAAAGGAATCTTATTACATGGTGAATATGGTATAAATATATTAAAAAGTTTGAAAAAAAAGGGCCAAAAAACAATTATAAAATACACGTGTAGGAATCTCAATGAACATATATTCCACATTGGTGGCCTTATAGTTATAGGTTCCAAAAGCAGGTGCATCCTGAGTCCTGACCTGCTTTAAAACATATACAAAAAAAAAACACTTAAATAATTATAATATTAATTGTACTTCAATAATTTATTATTATTTGACCCCACTCTTTCGTACCTGCTACGCTATAATACAAATGCATGGAATATAGTAATTAATATATATATATATATATATAGTAGATTATTTATTTATCATTTTGGCCCCAGAAAAAAAGACCATGATTGTTTTAACCAAGAATGGCAATTTGGTTCGTGATGCAAGTGTGAATCTGATTTCAAAAACCAAATATAATATTTTTAAGTTGCGCATTGACTTGGTTAAGAAATATTTCTTAAGTTAATATTATTTAATATACAATGTATTTAGTTGTAATATTATTTCCTAGTTAATTTAACACAGTTTTCATTAGTGGGTTTATAAACGGGTTTTTACATTGTTATTGTTATTATTATTTTCTTAAAAAAGTTGAGTGGATTTGGAAATCTTTCGTAGCACATGGCAAGCTAGCGATGTGATTTGTAAAAAAGCACTAAATATTAATAATGGATTGTGATTGAAAAACCATCATTATTGAACGTGTATATATATATATGCATTTTTAAGAATGTAATATGCTAGCATGAAGCTTCATCAAGCATGTTAATTCCTTTTAGAACAAGTTTAAATTTCTATATTTACTTGTTTGGTAAGAGGAAGCATGTGAGAGTTTATTTGATCTATATGCTCACATGAGAAGGAAATAGGAACACATTAAGGTTTTCTAAATAGAGGGAACAATGATTTTTTATCATAGAATAAGGAATTTCGTGGAGAGGTAAGGAAGTGGTGAACAAAAATATCATTTTGTCTTCTTTTTTTATATGCTCATACCATTTTGAATGGTAAAAAATATACTACAACAATAATCAAAATTTTTATTATTATTATGTGGGATCGGCTTAAATAGTAAGAAATATCTTTTATTAATTTTATCTTCAATTTCTCTATCTTCTTCTCATCATACCAAATAATTTTACTTTTTACTTTCACTTCCCTTTCCTTATATATCAAACATATTTCTTATCATTTACTTTCACTTTCACTTCCCATCAAAACATCACCTCCTAACAAATAGCACCAAAAAAGATTCCTTGCCTAATTAGAAAAAGGAGAAAAGTTATGTATCAAGGGCACGTTCATTAGGCAAAAATAGAAATGGAAATAGAAACGGAATGCATTTGATATGTTTAGTAGTAAAAGTTTGGTAATGGAAATGGAAAGGAAATGTATTAAAATGATCATTTTACCCCTTATATTAAAATAATAAAAAGAAAAAAATGTTATAATTGTGTCAAATCATAGGGGTATAATAGATATTTTGTATTTTTTTCTTTTTTTTTTAAAGTTGATGGAAATGAAAAAAGTAAAAAAGTAAGTAGGGTCCACACCATTTCCATTTCTAGTTTCTTGAATATTTCTTGCAAAAGAACATGCCCTAAAGGACAAGAAAGTATTTGTACAATGTGAATTTTTTTTAACAAAAAAAAAACTGTTTGTCCATATTACTCAAATTTCAAGTGTGTGAGCTAATTAACTTGTATGTCTTTTAGCAAGATAAATTTTGTTATTTTTAATTTTACCTTTTATTGGGCATTGGACAATATCAGTTTTATTTTTAACAAAAACAAAAATTAACCTTTTTGTCCATATATAAATAGTATTGGACATTGGACAATATCTTAAACACCATTGTTTCTAATAAGAGGAATACATGTGAAAAAATTATAATTGATTTGAAAAATATTGTATTCTTAAAGTTGCTAGAAAATAATTTAAATATACGTTGATCAAATACTGTTAAACAAAATTATAACTTTAACACCAATTGAGATAATGACTATATATTTTTGCACTTCGGAATTTGGATAACAATATCTTTCTTAGTAAGTAATTTTATGATTAAAGATTTTTTTTTTATCTTGAAGACAATTCTAACTAACTGAGGTTCTATAATAGGGTAGAGCTCTCCATCTCCTAATATATATTTTTTCATATGTAAGTTTCGAACCCAAAACCTTATTTAAAGGAAATAGAATACCAATGGACCACTCCAACCAATAACTTATTTATATATAATTAAGAAATTTAACAACAAGAATATAATATTAATAACTGCGCTTAAATTCTTTTATTTTCTACAGAAGCATTAATTTTAATATTTTGTGGGAAGAAATTAAGGAAAATAAGATAAATAATAATAAATATAAGGATAAGATTCTGATGAGATATTTGCAATTACTAGACAAAACGTAAACAAGACAAGATATCATGAATACTACTGGAGAGTGGGGAGTACACATGTAAAAAATTGAGGGGTAGAGTTGTCATTTGGACATGGGGACAATTTAGTCATTTCACAGAGTTAATCCCATCCGATCGAGAGAAACCGTTCCGCCGAGTTCACACGTTGGATTAAATACGCGACGACCCGAAAATGACCTTCTTGAAGAAACCCCGTCCAAATTGGGCTATGCTCGTACCACTCCCATTCTTCTTCTTCTTTTTCCGCAGAATCTTTTGGTGTTTGAAACTCAAAATTTCTTTCCACCCTCTTCTAATATTTAATCTTTCTTTCTAAACAAGTCTATTATCACCTATCACATTTATTCCTCCACTTACATATATATATATATATATATATATATATTGGCTATTTAATTGCATCTTAACTTTCCGTCTTTTGTAATTTCGTTTCATTTTCCCCGTGGAATCTCCAGCAACTAAGCGAAATTTAGAGAGATCTGAATTTGGGTGTGAAGGATCTAGAAATGGGTTCGGTTCCGCCAGAACTGAGCTTGAATTTGAGACCCACTTTCGTTCCCAAGACGATCAGTGATTTCCTCTACGAGGTTTCCATGATCGGAGACGCCCCAGATAAGTTGTCGAGGCTGGATGAGTTTCTCAGGAGATTGGAAGAGGAAATGAGGAAGATCGACGCGTTTAAGCGTGAGCTTCCTCTCTCCATGCTCCTCTTAAATGATGGTTCGTTCGTCTTGTCTTCATTGTTTGAAAAATTCAATATCTGGGGATTGCACTTTAGCTGTTTGATGATTGGTCTCTATGATATTGGCATTCTGTTTCTGTGGCTAATACATTTTTGTTTTTGTCTATGGCTCTATGCAGCTATCTTAACTCTGAAGGAGGAATCAGCAAAATTTAGAACACCTATTTCTCAGCCAGTGTTGGAAGAGTTTATTCCCTTGAAGAAAGAATGTGATCAGAAAGAGGAAGGTAAAAGAGAAAAGGAATGCAGAGATAATAAGAAGAATTGGATGAGTTCTGTTCAGCTCTGGAATACTAATAGTGCCCATGAGGAAAAACAACACTGTAATTTAGAAAACAAGGTAAAAACAATATATATAGATAGTAATATAGTATAGCTCTTATGTTTTAACTTTCAGCCATGATCTAAATTCTGAACTAGGCATTTTTTTGGTACACTTTGATCATAGCAGAAAAGCCAAGAGGAAGGACAATCGATGGCAGAGGATCCATTCCAATCTCGTAGACACAGAAATAATGGGTGCAGGGCGTTCTTGCCTTTTGCAACTTACTCTTCTATACATATGACAACAGTGTCAGCGAAGGAAGAGAAGGAAGACTCCATTAATGGGCTTTCTCTTCTGACCCCTGGTACTAAAACTTTGAGGGAAGGTTCTGGTTCAAGTGGATCGAGAAGCAGCTCTAGCAGAGCAGTTTCCTCCTCTACTCCCAGTGCACAACAGCCAACTATACCCTCAGGACATCAGCAGTCACAACAGCAGGCTGCCCGGAAACAGAGGAGGTGCTGGTCGCCGGAGTTACACCGGCGATTCGTCAATGCTCTACAGCAACTCGGAGGTTCTCAAGGTTAGAAATTGAAACTTCAAATAAATTTCAAACTTTGTGCTAGTAAACTATCTTGAATTAGAAACATCTAAATAGGGGTTTATAAAACTTTGGTTGTTGCTAATACTGGGAAATTAAGGATTACTGCATAAGTGGATGACCAAAAGTGCTGAAAGTTCATAGATTGCTGGTGGAATTGGGTGGATATAGGATTCTGAATATTATATATTGTGACTTGGGTAGTGTTAGGGATCAGACATATCATCTCCCAATCTGAAAGTTCCTTTTTGAAAACATAGATTTGGCAGATCAATCACATCACAGTATCCTTTGTTTGAGTTTCTTGTATCTGATTTATATTTCTGGGTTCTTTCAATTGCAGCGGCAACTCCGAAGCAAATTAGAGAACTGATGCAGGTTGATGGCCTGACCAATGATGAAGTGAAGAGTCATTTACAAGTGAGTTATTGGTGTTCTAGTTCCCCTTCTTGCACTGATAATATATTGGAAAATTCTTAGTTTGGCTTTGGCATATCTTGTGAAGTCTGAATTAGAGACTAATGTGGTTACATGTTATTGCAGAAGTACCGACTTCACACTCGAAGAGCCCCTGCTAACACGGGTGCACCTGCTACTAATCAATCTGTAGTAGTTCTTGGAGGTTTGTGGATGTCCCAAGATCAGTACAATGACTCATCAAAGGCTAGCAGTTCTGGCTCTGGTTCTCCTCAAGGCCCCCTCCAGTTAGCGGCATCCGGTGGAGGAACATCCCGAACTGAAGGTGACAGTATGGAAGATGATGAAGATGAAAAATCAGAGAGCTTTAGCTGGAAAAGTCACATCCACAAATCTGGAAAAGATGATGTGTAGATATTCTCCACCATGATTTTTGCAGATAAAAAATATACATAGGAGGAGTTTTACAATTACTTAATATTATAATACATCATACATATATATATATAAGAAGAAATGGATCTATGGAGAGAGGCTATTGAAATTTTGCAGGACTAGTTTTCCTTCTATCTATACGAGTTGAGTTTTGATATGAGAACTCCAAAGTAAAGATCCATTTATGAAACAGGCCATTTTTCACACACACAATTCGTTTATTTCTTTCTTTGTCCAATGTTTTATAGGGTGGTTCTGCAATTTTTTAGGTGGATATTGAAGTTTTTATGAAAGATACTCTTTAAATGGGAAGAACTGGTAATCTGTTATGTGTAAGGCCATGCATGATTGATGTCCTGTTGGTTTCTGGAGAGAAAGGGAAAACCATGAAATTTGACAGGGAAGAAGCAAATCCACCATACTATGTCTGATATATATATATATTTAAGGAAATGGTATTGCACTGTGGAATAAGAATTCAAACTCTGCTTGGCACATCTTGATTGGATTTGCAAATTTTGCTTTTCACTAAATCAAATTTGGTGACTACTGTGTTGTGGATGACGCGTACTATGATAGAGCAATGTGGTTTGTTCCTTGTGAAATTATCTTTGTCTTTGTCTCTTAAGATACTCTTCCAATAGTCATTAATGAGGGTTTTGTAGTCTATCTTTAATTTGATGACAAAGCATCATCATCCACATGAAAACCATTTTCTCTATCTTCTTCTGTAGATTTTTTTTCCACACACACCACCACACCATTAGGAAGGATTTTTATATAGTAAAGTGCATAATTCAGCTAGTAAGATAAAAATCAAGATTCATATTCACACTGTAGTACTCTCATCCAACAATTCAAATTGTGTAATTTATGCACCTTATTGGATCTTTACTTTAGCATATCTGGATCCATATTCCATTAGGTACCATGTCAGTGGAATTTGAAACTCAGAAAAGTGAAAAACTTAATTCCTGAGTGCACCAAAAGTAACAAAGAATCATTCATGATTAGAAAAAGTGGAGAGGCTATTAAAGTTTATACTTTATAGTTTTGAAGCTGCTAATTAAATTTTAATTAGTCAAAGGTTGAAGAAATCTGCTGGGTTTTACCCTTTTACCTAACCTTAGTCATATCCCACTTTAAAGAAAACATGATGAATCCTGAATGTATATCTATCTGGTTTGAGGACAAAAGAGTCACTTTCAGAAGCAAAATAATAGATGAGAATCTTGCAGACAAGATCATATAATATAATGAAGGAGCCCACTCTGATATCTCCCTCATTTTAATTATGGTTTATAAAGATGTTTTGGTAAAATGGGTGAGTGAAAATGATTGAAAACTCTCTCATTATTATTACTATTATAGAAAATTATCATTTTGATCCTGAAAGATACAATTTATCTCAATTTAGTCCTTATCTTAATAAAGATTCTTATGAACTAAATTGAAACATACTGGATCTTGCAAAAACCAAAATGATGATTTTCTTTCCAAAATCAGGGGTCTCCCTACCATAATTTAAGTGAGTGATGGAGATTTGAAAATCTTAAGGAAATATTCTGCAACTTCCATTGGTATATAATAAAACAGAGAATAGTATGGAAATCACATGGCAGATAAATTAAAATAAAAGGGAATGGTCCCAAAGAGAGAGTATTGCTAAGAAAGATTCTGTGAAAGAAGAAGAAGAGAGAAGTGATAGTTATCCATGAAACATGATGATGATGATGATGTGTATGAGAGATGAATTGGAAAGAAAGTCATATAAACATTATAAAAATAATAAAGAGAATAAGAAAAAGGCAATGACATATATATACACTAAAAAATGAGACGTAATTTGGCAAAAAGGCGACCACCACCCACCAATTGATATTTGAAATTAAAATTGATTGACCTAACTTGTAGTTTATCTTCACCTGCCCCTCCAATTTCTCTGTTTCTCTCTGTTTTGTTCAGATTCTTTCATGGAACCTTCATGAAACAGGGGAGAACAACTTTTTGTTCCCACCATTAGTCAAATCCATTTAATTCTCTTTTTTTTTTTCAAAAAAAAATCCACCAACAAATAATTATTTAGAATTGCTCAATTTTCTTTATTATCTTTAAATAGTATCGGTAAGGTGTATTTAACCGGATTGGATTGGTTAAATCAGATCAACTCAATAATAAGATTAATTTTTTAAAAAAAAATTAGACTTGATTGATTTATTTGAACTTATCAGAACCCGATGGTACACATCATTTTTGTTAAGTTTAAATGGATTTATCGGACTACGTTTACTCTTAAGTACTTAATTACTTTTAAATAATGTTTTAAGTTTAAGTTTTGTATATAAAAAAATCTTAATGAATGAATTTTATGATATTTTTTCAGCTCAAATTAAATTATGTAGAATTCAATAGATTGAATAGTGGCTTGAAACCAAAAAAAAAAACAATTATGATGGTCAAATTCCCCTTTTTATATTACATCTTAGTTAAATTATTTTTTAAATAAAAAGATTTATGTTGTATTAGTATATAAAAAAAATATAAGAGATTTTTAGAATGGCGAGAATGGAACATTATTTATTAGGAGAATCATTTTTAATAATGAGCTCTGCAATATCCGAAGAATTAATCATCAAGTTAGCTCTAGTAAATACTCTCATTATAAATCCAAAAAAAAAATATTAGAGATTTTTTAAATATACATTTGAATTTTTTAAAAAATATTCAATATTTATGTATCAAATGTCACTCAAAAGTGCTTGTACTGTCTATTGATACCGACCAAGTCAACTCCCCTTTAACACGTTTTTAAAAATTTAAAAATGAAAGTTGAAAGAAATAAACCATTTTATTAATTATATTATTGAAGATAAAAGTCAAATGTTTTTCTTGTGTTATTTTTCTATCTGATTATTTAATTAATATATGACATATGAAATAATATTTTTTTCTAATGAATAAATCATGCCTGGCTAACTTGAGAAAAAATGGTCATAAATTATATTTTTATAAAGCAATTTCAGATCAATTACCTGGTTTAATGAAATTATACTTGATTTTTTGTCACTGCATTCAGCATTCTTTAGGTTAGATATGCTTATATTATTTCATTTAAAAAAAATCTTATATTAAAATTAAGAATATTTAATCTTTATATAAAAAATAAAATTATAGTCTTATTGTACACAAAAATTGATTGTCACTAATAGAAAATAAACTTTTAAAAAAATGTAAGAGTATAATTTATTAAATAAATATAATTTAGTCCAAACTAATTAAAAGTTAATACAATTTAGTCCATATTTCATCATGATATTCTTGTGGAGAATGTCATGGAGTTTGGTTTGACTGACTTGATCATATTTTGTTTCACATTAACTAACTTAAAAAAAACATATAAAATTTCTCATATTTCAACATTAATTGTGACCTACACTATATCCCACAAATTTAAAAAGAAAAACAATTATATATTATTAGAGAAAATAATGACAGTGTAATCTTTAAAGTTTCCAAATCCTAACATATACCTAACTTATATTTACCGCAATTTTCATGAATAAAAGTAAAACTACGACTATTAATGAAATTAAATCTTAATCTTATAATATAATGCAAATCAACCTCTAATTCAAATTAGGCCATATTTCTGATTAGACCTTCAAATATATGTTGGGCCTAGACCAAATATCCCGAATAAGAGAGGCCTAGTGTGATATTGGCCCAAAAATAAAGCTTATTCTAATAAAGAAAATAGGGTTATATATATATCTACAGACAATTTCATTCCTGAAAAATTCGGAAGTTGACAATTTGATTTCTGAAAGATCGTAAGTATACAATTTGGTCCCTGAAAGATTGCACCGTTACACAAATTGGTCATTTCGTCATCTTCAGTTAGATTCTCTTAATGGACCTGCTGACATGGCACATTAATTGCACACGATGGCCGTTAGTTACTCAGTAGGACATGCTTACAGGCACAAGCTAAAATCCACCTCCAACTCAGTACAAAACACAACGTTTTGAAGCTTTAGTTTGCACACTTACACTAAGTTGAGGTGAATTTTAGCTTGTGCTGACTTAGTGTAAGTGTGCAAACTGAAGCTTCAAAACGCTCGTTTTGTGTTGAGTTTGAGGTAGATTTTAGCTTCTGCCATGTAAGCATGTCTTACTAAGCAACTAATGGCCTCCGTCTACAATTAACGTGCCACGTCATCAAGTATGTTAAGAGAATCTAACTAAAGATGATAGAATGATCAATTTGTGTAATGGTGCAATCTTTCAGGGTCCAAATTGTACACTTATGATCCTTCAAGGACCAAATTATCAACTTCCAAATCTTTCAAGGATGAAATTCGATATATATATATATATATATATAAAGGTTATTAAGAAAACAAACCCTTAAAATATAAATTGATTACAATAGAGATATTTGAATTTTGAATTGTAAATTGTAATACTTTAGTCTTATGAAATCATTTTTTTTTAATGAGGATTTTATAGTCTGATAAGTACTTTATTCATTTTCAGGTGTTATATTTTGGGACTTCAGCTAGTTTAAATCATATTAATCAATGCCCAATAAACTTTTAAATACAAGTAATGTATCTGCAATTAGATTAGTCTAAAGAGTATAATCCTATATATATAAAGATATAGAAGAATTTTAAGACTTAATTTGGTAATTTTTACCAAAAAAAAAATTAATTTGGTAATATAAAAAAATGATCAATATCACTCACATTTACCAACATTATCATTTTTTATAGTAAATATATAGTAATGTTGAACTTTATCAATATGATATGAAAGTGCATCTAAGCTGATATAATATTTAAGGAAAGTTCCTTTTGCAAGTTTATCTGAATTTTACTAAACATAAATATCTTAAAATCAGTGGGTATATAAACAGATCATATAATTTTGGGAAAAAAATACTCATAGTCATAGGATTTTTTATTTGTTTCAATTTTTACAATTTCATAATTATTTTACAAGATTCTCATCTCAAAATTAAAAATAATCCCATTCTATGGGATTACAATAATACCACCTCTTTAAGTGAGATTAAAAAAAAAATAAAGAAACATGATATTACAATAATACCAAACACAAAATTACAGATTCCAAAGCTTAGAATTTCAAAACTAATTTTTTAACTTTTGTACTAGACGACTGCTTAAAACTAAACTCAATCATTTTATTTGCGAAGGACTAAATTGAGAGACCATAAATTTAAATTTAAGTACGAAATCATTAATTTACTCATACATTTAAAGATGTGTTTGGGATGTGGGGAATATAATGATGGTACATAGGAGGGAGAAGAAGAAGAAGAAAAGGAAAAGGAAAAAGGAAAGAAGAGTGTGGCAGAATAAGAACCTCAGGATTTCAGTCAAACCCACAAGTAACGGTTATGTGTGAGTCTTTGGGCGCGAAACAAGCATATATTATCGAAATACAGTTACTAAACTTCAGGAAACCAAAAAAAAAAAGAGAGAGAGAGTGAGATAGAGACGATACAGCTTTGTAATTTCTTCTACGTCTTTTCAGATCGATACTTTACTCTTAATCACAGAGAGAGAGAGAGAGAGAGATTAGAATAGGATAGAATAGAATAGAGATCAAAATGTCTCAGGCACAACCATTGCCAGAGGAGAAGAAGAATAGTAATAATAATATCCAAGAAACAACAAGTAGTACAACCCCAAATCCCTCCTTCAAGTTAAATGCTCAAGCTCCCGAATTTGTGCCTAGATCGCATGCCCAGATGCCCATTTCGGGTTATTTCTATCCCTTTTTCCAGATTCTTGGTGGGGCTGGTGCTTCTGATTGGTTCTATGTCGGAGATCAAGATCCTTCCTCCTGTTTGATCTCCACTAACAATGTGGCGCTCCCCACCTGTTCGAAGAATGTCCTCACTCACGATCTTCAGCAGAAGATCGTTAAACAGGTTGTCTATCTATACCCCTCTTCATTTCTCATCATTTTTGGCTTTCTATCTTGATTCTTCATTCTTGGTCGTTTTGTAATGCTTTTCTTTTTGCATTGTTTGTCCGCTCTGTTTTGCTTCTGGATAATCTTCATCATTGTGACCCTCTTTTAGGTTTGGATAGAAGATCAAACAGCTTTCCTGAACCTCTTTTGTGTTACCATCTTGGTTGAGTCTTGATTTTGTAAAATGAAGAATTTGTGTCATTAGGACCACGTAATGCATTGTATTGGATTTTCTGTTTGTATAGAACAATATGTTATGTTGTTTGAGTTTCCATATTGATTGTGTAATGATTTGTTATTGCATTTGTTTTGTGTTATGTTTTTGTTTCTGAATACTCCTTATTATTTGATCTATACTAGCCAACTTTCTCTGGCTGCTTGATCACTTAATCCCAAATTCTTATTCTTGGATAATTTTTTAGCTTTCCAAGCCATATCATATTTATTTATTGAAATGGCATTGATAAGTATTTTTGGCACTAGTCCTATTTATCCACTTAGCCTAAATCTTCAATCCATATCAGTTATACAGAATATGCAATCAAATTTGAATTTACATATGAGCAACATATCAAACTAGAAATTGTTGTGGATGTAATAGGTGGAGTACCAATTCAGTGACATGAGTTTGCTAGCAAATGAATCTTTCCTGAAACAGATGAACAAAGATCCTGAAGGTTATGGTAAGGATTTTGGAATGTTTTTCAAATCAGTTCCTTTTCTAATTGTAATGGTCTCATAATATGTGGATTTTTTTTTTTCTGTTTAATAGTTCCTATTTCGATTATTGCTTCCACCAAAAAGGTCAAGTCCCTCACTAGAAACATTCATTTGCTTACACAAGCACTTCGTTCATCTTCGAAACTTGTGAGTCCTTTAGACGGATATGTTATGTATTATTATTCAATATTCATGTCATGGAGTACTGCTTTGTTTGGTTTGGTCCTTTTCACTTTTCTTTATTATGACTACATTTTTTAAGGTTTTAAGTGCTGATGGGAAGAAGGTTAAACGTAAAATCCCTTTCACTGATAAGGAGAAAGAGGAATTGCAGGTAAAGAAATGAGATTTTTTGTTGTTCACATGGGAAAGGAACTATATCTCAAAGTGACTCTACATTGTATGTAATTTGGTTTTTCTTTTTCTTTTGCAGTCTCGTACTGTTGTGGTAGAGAATTTACCTGAAGATCATTCCCATGAAAATCTTCTGAAAATATTTAGTGTAGTTGGAAGGTGGATTTCTTTTTTCCAATCCCTTATATTAATTTAATCAATGAACTCACATTCTTGCAGCTTCTTTCATTTTGAAAACACCATATATAATTGATGATGCTTGATCTGTGAACAGTGTGAAAACAATCAGAATTTGCCATCCCCAGGAATCTAATTCCCCCAGACCAAAAGGTGATCTCTTCATCAGTAACAAGGTATATATAATATGTCGTACTATGTTTGTTGTCTTGGAGAAAATCTTGAGCCAATCATGAATATACAAGTAAGCATGTCACACAAACTTCCTAGTGAAGCCCACCTTTGACATGCATGTCTATTCATGACTGGTTTAATGGGTTTCTTGAGTTTCTCTTACCTTTCGTTGCTTGTGCTTCTCTTTAAGATCCATGCACTCGTGGAGTATGAGACACCATATATAGCTGAGAAAGCGGTGAGTCAAATTCTCAAAAAGAAAAAAAAAAAATTAGAGTAAAGATAGATGTTATTCAATTGATCAATTCTTTTGCATTTAACGGGGGTGGCTCTGATTACTTGATTAGGTTGAAAAGTTGAAGGATGATAGGAATTGGAGGAAAGGGATGCGAGTTAGGCTGCTTCTTAGATGCTCGGTATATACACCTTATATCAATCTTGTTTTTATGTTTTGTGTCTGAAATTTTATACGCTTCTTCTTGTTGATGGCCGGTTTTCATGTGTACTTTGCAGCCAAGATCTGTTTTGAAGAGTAAGAGGTTGGAATTCGATGGGTTTCTAGAGGATAATGAGATTCTAAATTCTGAATCTGCTGAGGATTCTTCTCATCCAAACAATACTGATTATTTGGTTCTTCAGACTAATGTAAGTGCCATTGTTGCATCTATAGGCACTCACTCATATTTTATAGAGTTGGTGGTTTCCTTCAAGCCTATACTTTTGCTGTTATCTTTTATATCATATCTCAAAATACAAAAATTTTTGTAGCAGGACATTCTTTATAATGAACATAGATGGAACAAGTTGGCATCGTTTGACCCATGTATCTCTGACATGTTCGTGTGTCTCTTTTGGATTACCTATATAAACTTGTGTGCTGGGTGAAGAATACCAAAACTTTCATAGAAATTTTCTCTTTTTTTTCCCTAAGTGTTGATAATTTGTTTAGATCGAAGAGAATGGAGCGCTGGGATTAAAGAAAGGATGGGGAAGGGGACGCGGTGGCAAGGGAAGAGGACGAGGCTTGCTTGCTCTGCCATGTCAACCAAGCAGCCCTGTGGTTGTGAGTGAAGGCTCTGCAAAAGCCAGCACTAAGGGCCCTAGAATGCCTGATGGCACTAGAGGCTTCACTATGGGAAGAGGAAAGCCAATTACTTCTACTTCTTGTTCTTCTTCTGCTTCTGCTTCTGCTTTACTCAGGTCACCTCAAGAGTAATACTATGTAATACTTCCTCAAGTTTTGTCCTTGCTGCTGCTGCTACTATGTAATAACTTTGGTTGCTTTCTCTACTATAGTAGTGCCCTTCTGTAACATTGGATTTACTCATTGTAATCACTTTATTATAGCAGTTATACTGGTAACAAATTTTTGTGTTTTTGTCTCCAATATTTCTTTTCAAAGTTAGGTTTGGTGTTTGTTATGGGGTTTTTTTTTCAAACAAAATATTGTCATTCTGTTTTTGGAAATAGCCATTTATGTGGTGTTAATATGCCAAAAGAAAGCTTTTTTATTGAAGAATTTGATGAGAGACATATTAAAAATTACTAGCTAGCGGCTTGGTATGCACTTTGAATTTTTGAAATAAAGAATAAAAATAAAAATCTTATTTTAAATTATTAAAATTAAATAATGAGAAGTCATGCAACTTCCCGCACATTATTTCTACTTTTTCTCTTTACATCACTCATCACATATAAATGTGTAAACTTTGACTTTTTATTTGACTAAATATATGTTTTTAATGTTGTATAAAAAATAATTAATTAGCTATAAAAAATAACTAATTATTAATTAATTAAAAATATAAATATTAAAACACACACACACACACACACATATTACATATATATGTCCTCCATGCTATAATTTATATGTTACAAAATAATAAATAAAATAAAACTTAAAAATAAAAAAAGTAATTAATCATAAGAATTTTGTGTTTGTGATATGGTTTTAGGAAAAATTAAGTAAATTAAAGGACGTGATGGTAAAAAGAAATTTTGGTAGGACTAGTATGTTTTTCACGTTTTTGGTTAAAAGCAAATGTTATAATTTCTTACTTTCCCATTGAAAATAATTGGTTTTGCTCTCACTTAATCAAAAGTAAAAACACTTATTTTTTTGGTCAAACACTCTAATTTCTTTTTTTTTTAAAGGGAAAACTCTAATTTCTTAAAACAACATTTTTGGGAAAAATAAACAACTTATTTTCTTCCTTATGGTATGGGCGCATGTTTGGATCTACTAGTTTTTGCCTACGTATCTTATGTGACTTTATTTTTCATTGAAATTATTAACTTTGGTTAAGTTTTTCTACTTATGGAGTTTTTTTAAAATATATTTACACAAGAACAAAATTTGAAGAAATTTTGGATCAATTTTCATGTAGCATTATATGTGTAATTTAGTCTAAAAATTACAATGTTCATTGAGGTTAAGTTAGGTGTCATATAAAACTTTGAAAAAACATCAAATATCTGGCCTATTAGCTCAGTTGGTTAGAGCGTCGTGCTAATAACGCGAAGGTCGCAGGTTCGAGACCTGCATGGGCCATTTTTAAGTATATATTTTGAAAGGATTAACATCAAATTTAAGTATGTCTATATATTAAATAAAAAGAAATTAGTTTCAAATAGGGTATTTTAATTTTTTGGATATATATATAATACTCATTTTCAAAATTCTCTAAACAAATGAGTCTATATTAAATTTTCAAAATTCTACTCTCTTTTTTTAATAATTTAGTCTATTTATCTCTAATATATAGTAACATGGTGCATGTTGACAATTTTCTCTCATTTTAACCATTATATTAAACAATTTTAAGTTATTTAAATCAGGTACATATACCTAGTTCAATGAATGGAGCACATTGAGTTCCATTATCATTAATATATGAAATAATAAATATTATTGTGGACATATATATATGGTTGAGTTGCTTCTTTCCCTCAAACGTAACTAAATCACATGGTGAAGTTTATCAAATTAAGATTCTCATAATAAAAAATAATTAACATTAGCTTTTAGAGAAGCTAAGTTTACATGCGTGATCGAGGGTGTTCATTCTTCTTTTTATTATCTGCTTCAATTAATAATGAACAATATTGAAAAATAAGTGCTTATAGGCTATAGCTATACCCACTTGATTATTTAGTCCTAAAGGGACGATATCGATCTTATCTTAGTGTTCCAAATTAATAGTGGTGACACATTGTTTCCCACTGCCAATAATGTATAATTAGTCAAGTTTTTTTTTTATATATATGTGATGTAGGTTACCTAATTATAGTAACACAAAAATTATATAAATATTAGTAACTAATATATATAAAATAATATAATGAAACCTCTTATCGGTAATTTGATTAAACAATATATTATTATAAAAAAATATAAATTATATTATTCTCAATTTTATCCACTCAATTTATAATATATATGTAGCAAATTAAATTTATATAAATTAAATTTGACACACTCAAAACATTTTCCATATTATAATGCATAATGCACAATGCACAATATGCATTATGATAAGTTTGATATTTTTTTAATTCACATATCTTTCAAATGTGAGATCCTAGTCATTTTTGTTCTATAAATTTTCTCAGCCGCACACATATTTAATCTCTTTGATTTTAGTGAAGATGCAATTTAATTCCCTTAATCAATGTTCATTTGTGCAATTTTAGTTTTCTTACACAGAATCTAAGACATTGAGAATTTTAAATTTAATTTGTTTAAAGGAATGATATCAAGTATGGCTGCTAATCACATAAAAAATCACTAATGCTGCTAATTGAATAATGGTAGAAGTTTCCGCGGCGCATGCTCATTTGGTTTTAACAACAATAATGGTACTGCCACTTTAAGTTCGACCAATAAGTTCAATAAGACATGCATGTGATGAGTATGACTTCCCAAAGTCTTTCAATTTTTATATAAATTCCTTGCATGTGTTTGTTAATAGTTCAATATGTAAGACCGAGAATAATATAATTTACAATAATTGTATTTAACTTTTTTGTAATTGTTAATTTTAACTACAAGTATAATTTTGTCTACTAAACTTTTAATATATATAACAAATTCATATATGATCATTTATATAAACTTCAAAGATATAGTACTAAGGTCCCGTTCGTTTTGCGGAAAAGTCCATGGAATGGAAAAAGTAGTTGGGTTCATGTGAGTCCCACCAGTGAAGGAAACCAGATTTCTTTTAAAAAATCGTGCAATTTTAAAAAAAACAAAATGTCTATTATATCATTTGATTTGACACAATCCTAACCTTCTTTTCTTTTCATTATTTTAATATAAGGGGTGAAGGGTAATTTTAATACATTCTCATTCCCAAATTTTTACTGCCAAACACAGTAAATCCATTCACATTCCCTTTTTGCGTAAAGAATGTGCCATAAAATATGTCCATGAAATTCGTACTCATTATAAATTGTGTAATTTACGCACTTTACTTCAGGGGATCGTTCCAAGGAGTGTGTTTTAATAAAATGGATACTCATGTCGCATTTCAGGCTATAGTAGAAAAGTCTCTTAACGAGGATAGCTGCATTCACAATATCTTAAAACCCGAAGCCCTACTTAAATAATACCAAGCCGCTTACCAGCCACTTGGACCAACCCATCGTTGGTAAAATTGAAAGTGTTTAATTTATTATTAGTTATCAACTTCTTTAACAAATTTATAGGGAAATTTGGGATTATTTATCATTGTTTTTAAATAAATACATAAATGAAAGTCTTCATGGATCAAAAGTGGTTATAAATAAGCTTGAAGCATGATCACTCCTCTCAAGTAAATAATAGGCATGGCTCCTAATAACAAGATGTGGATGATGATGATGATAATATGTTTGGTTGTTGGGTTGTGTCCCCTTGTTCATATGTTTCCTTCTGCTCCAAATTATAATACAAACCTTGATTACAACTTCTACGACACGTCGTGCCCTAACCTACTCTCCATTGTTAGATATGGCGTTTGGTCTGCCCTCAGAAACGACACCAGAATGGCTGCCTCTCTCCTTCGTTTGCACTTCCATGATTGTATTGTAGATGTACGTATATATATATATATCTAACCCCCTTTCATTCCATCATACATATATAGACTATCATTAATTACTTAGTTTGCCTTGTGGTTTATTTATAGCTGTTTTGATCTATATATATTGTACAAAAGTTTAATTTCAAAACTTAATCTATGTATGATGAACGAATAAAAGTTTAGTACTATAAGAGTATTAAATTTTCAGCAATACTATTTGTCAATATTAATAGGAACAGAAATTCACACTGAATAGATCAGAAACCAAATTGTTATTAATAATATTGACAAATAATATATAACGAATGAATAAAATACTCACTTCAGTATTCTTGTTGTAGTGAAGGTAACATGCATCTTCTTTTACTTTCTATATATACCTTGTTAATTGTAGTTTAATTTGTTTTAAAGGTATTATTGTGTTAATGGTAAAAGTAGGTATACAATTTTAAAACTTGTATGTCTTAATTGAGATTGGATCTTATGCTCTCCAGCAAAGAAAAATAAGGAGAGAAAGTGATACATAAACACATGTACATGTGGGACATACGTATACTTATGTGTCACTCTCTCTCTTTACTTTTCTATGCTGGACAGTATAGGATCCACTCTTGTCTTAATTAGACAAGACATATGTTCATCTTAACATGTATATAATTAATTGATTAAAATTGAAAAGGTGAATGAAAAGTGATGTATAATGGATGTAAATGTAATTAAAAGGGATGCGATGGATCAGTGCTTCTTGATGACACGGAAGAGATGAAAGGAGAGAAGAATGCAGGACCCAATAGGAATTCACTCAGAGGATTTGAAGTGATAGATAGCATTAAAGCTGAGCTTGAAGCCTACTGTCCCTCCACTGTCTCTTGTGCTGACATATTAGCCCTCGCTGCAAGAGACGCCGTTCTTCTCGTAATTCTTTCATTCATTTTACTCTTTCAAACATATATACAACAATTTCTTTCAATTTAGTCCTTACTCTTTCCATTTAATTAATTAATGTAATTAGGCTGGAGGCCCATTCTGGGGCGTTGGATTAGGGAGACCAGATTCCTTAACAGCAAGTGAGGATGCAGCCAATCAACAGATTCCCTCTCCTTTCGAGCCTCTCCCAAACATTACTGCTAAGTTCACTTCCAAGGGTCTTGACTTGAAGGATGTTGTCGTCCTTTCAGGTTATTAATTTGGTTTGAGTATACAGATAATTTCATCCTAAAAAATTATAAGTGTACAATTTAGTCCTTAAAAGATTGCACCGTTACACAAATTGGTCCTTCCGTCATCTTCAGTTAAATTCTGTTAACGAACTTGCTGACGTGGCATATTAATTGTAGACGAGAGCCGTTATTTAGTAGGACATGCTTACATGGCACAAGCTAATATTCACTTCCAACTCAGCACAAAACGTAGCATTTTGAAGCTTTAGTTTGCACACTTGTACTAAGTTAGAGGTGGATTTTAGCTTGTGCTGCGTTTTGTCAGCACAAACCAAAATCCACCTCCAACTTAGTGTAAGCGTGCAAATTGAAGCTTCAAAACACTGCGTTTTATGCTGAGTTGGAGGTGAATTTTAGCTTGTGCCATGTAAGCATGTCCTACTGAGTAACTAACGACCCCCATGTGCAATTAACGTGCCACATCAGCAAGTCCGTTAAGAGAATCTAACTAAAGATGACGGAATGACCAATTTGTGTGACAGTGCAAATCTTTCAGGGACCAAATTGTCCACCTCCGAATCTTTCAGGAAAGGAAATTGTCTAATTAAGTAAATAAATACTAGCCTTAATATATATAATGTTAATGAATTAATTAATTACAGGAGGACACACAATTGGTTTCGCGCAATGCTTCACGTTCAAAGGGAGACTGTTCAACTTCCAGGGCACGGGAAGAGCCGATCCGGCGCTGTCGTCGAACACCAAGCTTCTGTCTAACCTGCGAAGCATGTGTCCCGACCAGGACGCTTCCGACACGAACCTCGCCCCTCTCGACGGCGCCACGACGTTCAAGTTCGACAACGCCTACTACGCCAACCTCCTCGGCAACTCCGGCCTGCTTCTCTCCGACCATGCTCTTGTCTCCGATTCTGCCACCCTCCCTCTCGTCAGATACTACACCAATAACCGCTTTGCCTTCAATAATGACTTTTCGGCTTCCATGCTTAAGCTTAGTAGTCTCGGAGTTCTTACTGGCCACAACAATGGCCAAATCAGACTCAAATGTGGATCTGTCAATTAATTATGTATTATAAACTATATATATATATGTAAGAATTGAAGAAAGAAAAACAAAGTAGATTATTATGTTGTATGTGTATCCCCTTAAATAATTATATGTATGTGGTGAGGAAGTACTAAATTAGGCTTTAATGTATTTATGAAATGTATATGAATAAGTATATATATATTGAGCATTTTACTTTGTTTGATTTAATCAAACAGGCTAATATAATTATTAAGTAAATACTAGCTTTTTAATATATTAGTTGTTTTATTATGTAATTAATACTTATTATTATTATTATTACACTACAAAAGAACATATATAACTTTAGTTTCAGATAAAATAAATCTTTAATTTAATGTCAGCTATATCAGTTTCATAGTTGATATTAGAGAAGAATGGATCTAGTGCTTAGCTCTTCGATCTATGCATTAGTATGCTAAGCTGACTTTTTTTTATAGTTTTCTTCGTTTTTTTATTTAAATTTGAGAAATTATAAACTTTTTTAAAGAATATCGATCTAAAGTATGAAAGATATAGATAAAAAAAATAAAAACTCCACATACATCGAGATTTACTATGAATGGATTGGGGACTAATTTTTTAGTCCCTAATAAAGATGGTCTCTAAACCATTCACGGTATATTCTTATTTGTGTGGAATTTTTTTTATTTTTTTGTGTCTATAACTTTTATTCTTTAGAAAAAATTAACAATTTTTCAAGTTTAAATAAAAAAAAGAGTGAAGAAAACTATAAAAAAAAAAATCGACCTAGCATACTAATACATAGAAAAACCCGGCACCGGAAAATGGATCCATTGTTCCATATTTCTCTCTTCCATTATCATATATTCTATTTTACTTTTTAAAAATTATAAATTAAAATAGATATGGCACAAAAAAGTGCATGACACCAAAAAAAAAGAAGATAATAACTATATAGTTAATTTTACTACAAAAGTATCTATATATATATATGACATAGACGTAAAGTGTTAATTAAAGATGAATGTGATGGGTGTGTATATATATAGGTTATTGTTTTACTTTGTGAATGAAATTGAATTAGAGTTTAGTAGCTTTGGTGGACCACTTTGTTCTACAATAGTGGCATTATATATATATGGCACTTTAGGAAGTTAGAATTCTCACGTCTCCACTTCTCATCAACGTAAGTTTCATATAAATATGCGATTCTTTTTTGCTCATCCCACTTTGTGTGTTTGGATTTAGTGGGGGAAATGTATATAATTGTGATTTGTGAAATGGTGGATTATTAATTAGAAAATAAAAGAAGCTTAGAGAGCATGCATGTAGGCATGTACATAGATTCAAAAGATCAGAAGCTTACAAATATTACAGTCAAAAAACAAACAAAATTGAAATAATTAATTGTGATTTTACATACTGATTCGAACCAACGATTTATATTGCAAATTAAAATACACTTTAGCTTATCTAAATTTTATATTGTACGTACTTCTCTCCATTCAGTTTTATTTTCAAGAATTTGTCATACGCCACGGGATTTCAATTTTTGGAAACATCCAAAATATATGTATGCATGTCTTGTGATAAATGTTATTACTCATACGCATTATATTGTCGAGTGCTTTATAACTGTGTGGATAAAAACATAAGTTTGATCTTTTTGGTACTAGCACCGTCAAATGGTCCGACTTAGTTCGATCCGCACCGACCCGTCACAGACTCATTGCTAAACGGGACAGGGCTGGCCCGTTTATAAACGGGGCACATTTTACAAGCCCGAGTCCATCCATGTTGGCCCACGAGCTAAACAGGCCGGTCCGCTAGCCAACACTTTATTTTTTGAAAAAATTGTTTTTTTATATTAAATAATATATATCTTAAAAAAAATAAAGATAAAAATAAATTATGACTAATATTACAATTTTAATATGTACAGCTATGATAATTATGTTATTATTTTATATCTTAACATAAAAAATGTATAAAATTATTTTTTTTCTTAAAATTAAATTATTTTATACTTTAAAATAAAAATATTATAAAAATAATATACTAATAACAACAAATATATACAAAATATATACTGATATTCTTTAAAATAATTAATAAAATTAATAAAAAATTATTTAAATTTAAACGAGCTTAATTTAACCTCCTCAAGTCCACTATATTAATGGGAGGACCGAATTAGTCTGCAGACTTTAGCCTATTTTAACACTGCTACTTCGTACCTACAAAATTATGAATAATGATAAAGCACAACAATAATGCATAATATTATTAGAGGCGCATTATATTCACAAAAAACTCTTTCTTCTTGGTCTTCCCCCACTACTTCTAGTCCTATATATATATATATATATATATATATATGACTAAATAATAACCTTCTTCTTTTGTCCAAAAAAAAAATAATAACCTTCTTCTAACTACTAAAACACTTTTTTGTTATTAAAAAAAATAAACTATTGGTTGGTCGTGAAAAGGATTAGTTGAAGTGTGGTGACTTATGTACAATTTTACAGTACACATCTTAGCCATTGATTTCATCAAGCCTCAACAATTGCATTGTAGAATTGATGAAACTAATGACTGAGATGTGCACTGTAAAATTACACATCAGCCTCTATACTTCAACTGATCCTTTTTCTTGATTAGAGTGGTAGATACTTTATTTTCCTTAAGTAAGATCCCAAATTCGAGACTTGTATGTATATAAAAAAATCTCTGCTGAGAGAGCTCTATCTCGTTATAGGACTTCAGCGAGCTCGAATAGGATTGCCTCCAATAGGAAGATAGATGCAAAAAAAACACTTGATAATATGAGATTTGATTGATATTTATTTATTCTAAACCAATAAAATTAAATTATTAGTTTATTTACAATTATTTTAAAATTCTCACATTAAAACTTATTATAGATTTAATTAATTGCATTTTTTTACGTTAAAAACCTTATAATTACAGTTAAATTTCTTCACTAAAAAATACATTTTTATTAACAAAAATAAAATATAATTTAATATACATTTATTTGACTATTATTATTAATACCACATAGTTTTTTTTTTTCAAAATAAAATAATAAGCACCACATAGGCATTAGGCACAAACCCTAAATTTAAAAAGAAAGAAATACAAAACAAAAATAAAAGGTTGTGTAAAAGGAAAGTAAACCCAAAATCAAACTCCGATCCACACACCCTTTCTGCTTTCTGCTTTACCTTCTCTGTCCATCTATCATATCTTCTCCTTCTTCTTCTTCTTAGTAAACCCACAAAATGTTCACAACTTTCTCTGCACTTTGAAACATCCCAAATTCCCTAAAATACCCTCATCCTCTTCTTCTTCTTTCATGCTTCCTGTGTGTTGTGTTTCAGAGCTTAACCCCTCAAAACAATTTAAAAAGCTTAAACCTTTTCCATTTTAATGGCGGATCAGCCTCCGCCCATGCAAGTCTCTCAGCAAGCACACCCGGTCCGGTCCACTCACGGCTCGGTCGGACCGGTCATCGCGGTTCTTGCGGTGATCACTGTTTTGGGAGTCATCGCGGGTGTGATAGGGAGGCTCTGTTCGGGCCGTCGGGTCATGGGCTTGGGCCACTACGACTTCGAAGGCTGGGTCCACACCAAATGCTCGTCCTGCGTCGACGGCAGAATCGCCCCTCCGCCTCCGCCGCCGCCGCCTCCTCCCACGGCGGAGGAGGTAGAGACTAGAGAGAGTTCAATTAGTGTTTAATGTTGGTAAATATTACAACATTTTTATATGATTCTGATTAATCTAGTTTGATTTAATTGATATTTTAGATAATTTTTTTTTAAATTTAAGATGTTTTTTTATACACGAGAGTCAATCACGGAATTTTGTTTCTTTACTCTCTGATCGTGTCGTGTGATAGTAATCTCATTTTTATTGAAAAAAAAATAAGACAAAAACTTAAATGTGGGAAACGAATACTTAATGAGATAAAATTGATTTAAATTTCATTAGTGAGTGATTGCATTATTTTATCCAATTTCTTTGGAATGTACGTGATATCATATAAACACCAAAACTCTTTATCGCATTTATTCAGTCTTAATTTAGTAATGGTCATTTAAATTTGTGATCCGTACCAATTTGGGTTTCAATATCCGTAAAGAACTAAAATGAAGCTGAACAAACAATAGGGATAAAATTGATATCAATTGGAAACGAGAAGGACCAAATTGATACTAAACAAATATTAGGGATCAAATTGAACAAAATTATTAAATATTAGGAATCAAAATAAGATTTTTGACGTATATAAACTGGGTTCTAATTTATGGCCATTTGGTGTCATTGACGGTGATATATATATATATATAGATATGTGTGTGTGTGCTATATGAGCAGTGGATTAATTTGAAACAATTATGTGAGTAGGAATCTTGAATTGTTGATGGGATTTAAAAGTTGAAACTTGTCTTAAAAAAAATGATATTTCCCAATTTAAATTTGGTTAAATGATAATTTAAAAGGGAAAGTATTGTGAATCCTATTCAAAGTGTGTGGATAAGAGTTTAGCATGATTACGTGCAGTGCAGCTTTTTCCCACAGTTTTGAAAGCTAAAGACTAAACACCAATCTAATCTAAACAAATCACAAACAAGTGATAATGAAGTGGAAAGAACTTAGGTCCATTTCTTTATGTTCATTACATCTAGTTCTCCAATATAAATATGACACGTGGCAAAAAGTGTTTAAAAGACCAATCACAGTAGAGAGAGAATATAGAAGATCACCTTTTATATAACCAATAATAGAAGAGAGAGAGTGTAAATACCATATATGATTGATGAAATTGGATATAATGAACATAAGGAAATGGACCTAAGTTTTTTCCTAATGAAGTGCGCACTAGCGCTTTTACGTGTTTTTTTTTCCTAAAATGTAAAATTAAGTGTTGAACGTTCAAAGTGTAAACCTTTGGCTTGCATATACAATACAAGTAGAACGATAGAAGCCAATGAAATATGAATACAGGTTCTGTAATAAAAATAGAATACCTAATGAAATTGTAAAAAAGAATAAAAAAATAATATGAAAGTGATATAATATAATATGATGTGAATAGAATAAAAGTGAAAAAATTATTATTTTATTTTCATATTAAAAATAAAAATAAAATAAAATAATTAAAAAGTAAAAATATAAATATAATTTAAAATATATAAGTATATATCTACGATTATGTTGAGAGAACTTGTCCTTAAAAAAAGAAATATGAATATTATAGGACGGCTACATCACGTGCCTATCTATCTGAGTTTGTTGCTACATAGTACATGACATTTACTTGTTGGTTTCTGATAATTTCATGTCAAGATGTGCCATAAACACAGCTTTTGTCTCACTGTCTCATACCAACATTAACTAAACTCATTTTTCTTCTTTACATATTTCTTATAAAGATCTTTAATTTTAAATTATATTTTTTACTCTCTTCTCTATATTTGTTAATATAAAATATAGTTTATTATATTCTTTCTCTCATTCATACAAAATAAAGAAACTTATAAATTATAATAAACACGTAAACAACTTCACCTACTAGTAAGATTACTCCATTAGTGAGAGCATATACACTTTTCATATAAATTAGTAAGAGTGATGTTGTGTTTAATGAATTTTTGCAACCATACAGATGCCGTACGGCCCAATCTATTGTTTGGGCTTCTAAGGTATGTTTGGTACAAATACCAAACAGTAAAATCGTGATATTTTACGATTCTCAAAAAAACTTTACATCATATTTTATACATACCAAACACACTTTTTTATCATACTTTTTCTCTTTCCTAATTTTTCTCCCTATCTCTCTCCTTACTTTTCTCTACAGTACTTTCTTTTATTCTACAGTACTTTACTCTACAGTACTTTCTTTACAGAACTTTACATCTGTGCATCTATACCAAGCGTACCCATTAATATCTCGGATCTTGCTTCCTCTATTTGTCTCGGATCTTACCAAGTTACCTTATTAATCATAATAATATCATTTTACAATATATTTTCTATGAGTAAAACATTCTTTTAGTCTTTCACAGATGTTCTTTTGTTAATTTGGTCCCCATATATTGGTATTATCAATTTGGTTCCTCATAGATCAAACTGTTAGCAATGTGGTCCTTCTGTTAATTAACTTGATGACATGTCAAGTTAAGTTGTGACTCGATAATTTTTTTATCTGAGGCATTAATTAATTTAGAGTAATTTATTTTTTATTTAAAAAACCTTTTAAATTTTTTTTTTCAAAAAAAAAAGCAAAACAAAAAAAACTTCTGATATACCTCATTTTAACGCAGAAAAAACATATTTATGCCCTAAGTGAACACAACATTCTCCAATTCTATCGAAGACCACAAAATCTAATCGAGAATGTTGTGCACGAGTCATCTTGAACTTCATTATCACGAGTCATCTTCGATGCTTAAAATTAATTCTTTATGTTTATAAGTTGGTCCAAAATGATCATTTTGCCTCACACCACTAGGTTCTTTCGTTAAAAGTTTACCTGAAATGCTAATGAAGACTGAATTTCTTATCAGCATTTAACGGAAGAGGCTAATGATGTGAGACAAAATGATCATTTTGAACCAACTTTGAAACATATAGGATACATTTTAAACTTTTAAAACATAGAGTTCCAAAATGAAACTTGTATGAAATATACAAGACCAAAATGATATTTTCACCGTATAAAATATAAATATAACTATCAAAATAAACTACTTTTTATTGGTCTAAATTAAACTATTTATGACTAGTCTTCTCGCAGCAAATCCTTCGTTTAAGAAACAACTCATCACATAAATATTTTTCATTTAAACTCCCACTACTTAATTAAAGAATCAAGTAAGGAATCATTGAACCACACTCTCACGCAATTGAGATGCAAAAATTTACGAGATTCTCCTTAAGAAATGGAAACCTATTATACTTTTTCTATATTTTAACCAAATATATTTTATTTATTATTTATATAATTTAGCACCACTAAATATATATTTAAACCATTAAAAATTTTAGCTAGTTTTAAAATTTACCCTGAATATCAACTTCATATAAAAATAGTCGGCCACATATGTTAGTCAAGAGAATATTTTGTTGAAGTTTATGATGAATTTAAATAAATATATTATAGTTTTATTTTTCCTAAAAATTATTTTTACTGATAAATATATTTCTTAAATTAAAAGAGTGATGAATATAATTTAATTAAAATTTAAGAAAAAAGAATGTGTAATCTATTTAAAGGTATAAATATTTATATGTAGAAGTAGGGGGAAAAAAAAGTGATCGATCTAATATGAAAAGCATGTCCCACCCAGCAGCAGTAGAAATGTCACAAAAAGGGCTTACACTGCATGACATTGATCTGACACCTTTTTTTTTTTCATTAAAGATCTGACAGCTTAATAACTCATACAATTTCTTATTAAAAAAATACAATTTAAATTAATTTATTTTTCTCAAAAAAATAATTTAATTTAAAAGATGGGTTTGAGTGAAAATGACTCATTCATTATTAATTAAGTATTAAAAGTTTAATTTTTAATGACCTTGAATATTGAGTAAATTTAAATTTTTGAGTTAGTTTTTTTTTTTCATTGAAGTACCTATAAATCAATAAGATGATTAGTTATTACATTCGTTAATAAATTTTTTGATTTAAACTAAACAAAAATTCATACATTTCTTTTTTTAGTACTGGTTGTGAGAAGTGAGTAAAATTACTTCAAAGACCTGAATTTAAGAATTATTCTGAAACAATACACTCTTATCTTTAGGAATAATATTTGTGTAAATTTTACATTTACACTTCTGTTAAAATTCTCATAACTTTGAATAATACTGTTCTTTTATCCCAACCCAAAAAAAAAAAATGAAAGAATCTAATTAAAGAACAACCTCAGATATGCATCATTTCACAGCCTTTTTATGAGATCTGTAAAAGGATGTGAAAAGACTAAAGACATGCAAGGATTTTTTTTAAAAAAGTAAAATTATCTTTAATAAAAAATATATTATTCAACAAACATTTAAATATTAGTTCATTATGTTGTTAAAAAAATATTCTTTTCACGAGTTGCAACTCCTATTGTTTATGCAATAATTTTTTGTCAACATTATTAATAATTAAAATTTTTTAAAATTCTAATTTCGTTTGAAGTTTGAACTTAATAAGATTTTATAAGGGAAATAATTTTTCACAATAAATTTTTTTTCATATACAAACTCAAATGTAAAATTTTACTTTAAAATATATTAATATTTACTACTTCAAGTCTTGAACCAACCGGTCATGCAAGGATTTGAATACCAATATTGAAAATTTTGTAAGTGGTAAATATATATATTATCTTATTTATACATTAATTTGCTCTAAATCATTTTGTTTACCATTTAATGCATGTTGTCTAGGGATGATCATTGGTAGGATATGGGTAGGGTACTATAATTCCCAGACCTGTACCCAAACTTGGACGGGTATCAAAATCAATCCCCATACCCAGATCCTACGGGAGTTAAATCCCCATACCCAGACCTAAAAATTTGAAATAAATTATTATTTTATTAATATAAAATTTATTTTTATCAATTTTTTCATCTATAATCACAAAAAATAAAAAAAATTAAATCATAAATATAAATGTACAATTAAATTACTTTAATATCTAAATGATATTTAACATTTTTTTCTTAGAATTATATATTTTCTCAACACAAAAAATTTAAAAATAATACTTTATATATATAAAAATAATTAATAACTATTGCGGGTAGGGTACGGGTTGGGTACCTCCTTACCCGGACCCCGGACCCGTTGGTTTTGTACCTGGACCCATACCCATACCCGTAAGGTAATTTTTTAGAGTACCCATGAAGTATGGATATTTTGATCATCCCTAATGTCGTCTCACTTATTTGTTGAATATATTCAAAGTATTGCCAGAATACTACTATACTATTAAGATTAAGTCAATTTTTGAAGTTTCAGGGTAATCCCATTTTTCTTTTTAAAAAAAAAGTAAAATATATAAAGCAGAATTTAATTTTAGTGGCTTCCTTCTAAATTGAATTAACAATAAATTATAATTTACTGTGCTGTTTAGTGGTAGGCCCGAACTCTCTTTTTTTCCCTCAATAGTCAATATATATAGCAAAAACTTTTTAATCCTTTTATTTTTGTTTAATATTTGTGATAGCCACTTAAAACCTACTTCAATAAATCATTTAATCTGAGGGAAATTTTTTTTTAAAAAAAAGGAACAGATTGAAGTTATTGTCCTGTCAAAAAGCTTCAGATAAGTTTTTCTAAAGAAAATACTATGATAATTATTATTTGTCTAATTAAATTATTATAATATACATTTTTTTTATCAAAATATTCTTCATTAATATGAATAAAAATACTGACATGATTGAAAATTATTAAAAGTAAACAACAATATAATGGAAGGGGCCGGGTTGGGTGCCAGAAATAAAAACTATCAAAGTGAGCTAATCTAGTTCACACTAATTGGTTCACAACGAGTCGCGGGTTAAACTGATTGACTCACCTAATCCATCTAAGTTTTTATACTTGTCCTAATTTTTAAATTATAATTTTTCTAAATCTTTATTTTTTGTTGGTACAAGACGAGACCCACGGGGCACAAGCCCGAAAGGAAAACTAGGAAAAACTAACCACTAGGATCAGATCTAACTCCTGAGTCTCAAGAGTCCAATCTAAGTTGTCTAAATAAATAGCTAGGAGGGTCATTATAAAACACAAGACCACCTTGCCATGAAAGACCTTTCTTATTAATTTCATCTGCATACATATTACTACTTCTAAGAGTGTATGTGACTTCAACTTCCCAACTATACAATAAAAGAAATTTGATACTTTGAGTGATAGGATGCACACTAATCTGAATCTTGATAATTAATGATCACATACAACACATTATGTTAATATATTACAATAGGAATACATAAATAATAAAAACAATCAAATAATACTAATACATGTTTCAAACTAAATAAAATAACAAGTGAAATTATATATTTTTTATAAATTAAAGGTTGCATTTGTGTTAAGTTTAGAGGTGTATGTCAATATTTAAAACTATATTTGAAAAATGTTATGAATTTTTTAAATAAGTAAGTGATTAAAAAATTAAATAAAAAAACTCTTAAACAAGCCAAGTCACCTAATCTGTAAGTTAAGTAAGTCGTATTGTTTTTGATTTGTTTATAAATGAATCTGAATTCTCTTAACTTGACTCGTTTAATAAGTGGATTAAACGAGTGAATAAGTATAGATTACATAACAAAGTACTATTCACACATTCACTTTGTTTTTTACTCTGTTTTTTGCTAAAATGACCAAAATACCCCTCCTAATTACTCTTTTTATCTCTTTATTTTTTTACATACCAAGAAATACTTTAATTATAAAGTAAGATTATTTTAGTCTTTTTCAATTATTTACTTTACAAACTCTACGGGTCCGTTTGATACACATAAATGACATGGGAGAAAATGATTGAATGGGTTGGCCTACCTCTGAAATGGTAAGCCTCGCCCATTGAGGGTTCACAGGATTCCTTTCTTAGCAAACGTAAAAAATTATAAAAAAAATAAAAATTTAGGTGTAAAATATTCATTATACCTTTTGATTTGATACAATCATAACCTTTTTTAATATTTTAATATAAGGGATAAAATGATAATTTTAATCCATTATCATTATCATTATCATTTTCATTTTCAATTCTTTTCTGCATACTAAACACACTTTACATCACATTTTTATATACCAAACATAATTTTTATTTTCCTTTAATCTAGAATAATTAACTTTATATCTTTTTCCTTTCTTACTAGCATTTCCACCCAACAGAAGCTTATTAATTTGCTGAAGCGTCTCAATCCAAAATGGTACAGAATTGATGTTACTACGGAAAATAGCCATTCTTTGTTTTTCCTAAGCTTCTTCTATATTCTATAACATTGATATGACATCAACGGCGTAGGATCGTCGCCCATTCACGCTATCCAAAGGTCAATATAATCTCGCATTCTAGGCTTTCACCAACCTCCTTATTTCATGGGTAAAAATGTAATTTAATTTTGATGTTGCAGTTGAGTTATGATGTTCAAATCAGATTCTTGGCCATGTCCAGCTTGTAATCGAGTTGAATTTTAATGAATTTGGATTCGATTTGTTTATTAAATAAGATGTTCAGATCTAACTCGTTTAATTAAACGAATCTAAAAATTCCTATAAGGTTTGGCTAGTTTGTTAAACAGGAGTTTAAACTCACCTTGTATATATGAAAGATATATAAATAACTTTTATCCTTTTAAATATTTTAGTAACAAAAAGATATTTATATACAAAAACATAACAAATACAAAAAATATATACGTAGAACGGTAGAAGGAATGTTCATTATATATATCATTTAAATATCATTATACATTTTATCTAAAAAATATATATCATTTTACATGTAAGATATATAATAAAAAATAATTTTATATTATTTTATTCTTAAACGAGCACACTCTTAATAAACTAAACAAATTGAATTGAAATGTTCAAGCTCGACTCATTTAATTTACGACCCTAATTAATTTGCTTTAAAACAAACACACATATATAATTTTTAATTTATTTTCTAAATATTTATCTAAGATTTTTTTTAATGTAGAGATATTTCTTGGCCATCGTTAAATTTAGCACAAATGTACCTTTTGGAGTTTTGGTGTAATTTTTTTCCTCTAAATTAAAACAGTGTTTCTAAAACTCAAGTAAACGTGAACAATTTCATCCACTATACATTAGGCTAAGATGTGATGGCCCACAACTTTTGAAAATAAAATGAAGTGCATCAATTTCTATTTTAGAATCACTTTTTAAAAAAATGGAGCACTTTCTAAATCACATCATTGTTTCTTTTAGCTGTCTTTTAGTTTTCTGCTACACCATATATACCATATTTACATATTTATATTTTAACTATATTACATAAATACACGCATATAAAATATTGTAAAAAAAATATTATAGAATAAAAAAAATATTGTAAAAAAAATAAAAAGAGAGATAAAAAAAATTAAGAGAGAGAAAATATATAATAAAAAATATATTTGATATATATAAAATATAATGTACATTTTTTAAAAAAAATATAAAACATCATAATTTTATCGTGTACAATCCTTAGCAAACAAAAGTTAACGAATGAAAATAGTGTTTATCTTTCAGCACTATTTTTTTTTTTTTTGGCCTGGAGTACTCCACTATTTAAAAGTATTACAGTTACAAATTTACATCATATTATGAAATGAATAATTAGATAGTGTATTAATTTTGTATTTGCAATTATGCTTTATTAAAACATTTTATAATTTTTAACTTAGTATAACTATACATTAAAACCTTAATTAAATTTGTAAATTAAAAAAGATGTTTGTATAATATTCTATCAAAAAATAATATGTACTATTTCACTAAACTTTATGAATAGATGCTAGAATTTACTCAACATTTCTTAAAAATATCGTGTAATATGTTTTTTTAATATAAAATTCTAATTATCAAATTCTTTTTACCAACACAAACAAGTACACTACAGTCAAAATTTTAGGGATATGTCCTGTAAACTTAAAACGTGAAAAGGTAAATTTCAGAACTGGAGGAGGGTATATATATATATATATATATATATATATATATATATATATATATATATATATATTTCAATGGGCAAAATAATACTTCTTGATCATTCTTTCAAAAAAAATATATTTTTGATCTTTTAACTCTTTTTATATTTCAATTTAGTCCTTAAATTTGAGGATATCACTTTTATATCTTAACTTAAAAAAATCAATAAAATCCTTTTCATTTTAACAAACACTTCATTAATTCTTAAGTATAATATAACATAAATCATAAATGAAAACACAATGTTGAGTCAACATTTTCTTTTAAATAAATTAATAGCGTCAGTAATTATAAAAGTTTTGCTTAATTTTTTTTTGAAATGAAGGAATTAAAATAGGAAAAAACTTAGGTCCATTTCCTTATGTCCATTACATCCAGTTCTCTAATATAAATATGACAAGTGGCAAAAAGTGTTTAAATGACCAATCACAGTAGAGAGAATATAAAAGATCACCTTTTATATAACCAATAATAGAAGAGAGAGAGTGTAAATACAATATATAATTGGTGAAATTGGATGTAATGGACATAAAGAAATGTACCTAAGTTTTTTCCATTAAAATAATACTAATCAATTAGTAAACTAAAATTTGGGACCAAAAACAAAAGTACCCTTTTGCCTTCTCAATTCTAATTCTTTACTTTTGACATAAAGTTAATAACTTGGAGGCGTTTGAATTGTTTTGGCTTTGTGATGTGAGCTGAAGAGCAATTTGGATCAAGACTGCATTTTATGTGTGCGGAATGTGCACAGTTATGTGAAAGTGTTGTAATATGAACATAAATTTTAATGTTCATTTAACGGTCTAAATCTTATATTTCATTTAACGGTTATATGAAATATAAGAATACATTTTATATAAAATACAGAATATAAACCGTCGTGTGAATATACTATAATACGAACACAAATTTTAATATTCATTTAACGGTCTAAATCTTATATTATCTTATATTTCATGTATTCTTTGCAAAATACAACTTAGGAATACATAATATCTGCTGAAGAGTGAGAGGGTAAGCAGCGCCATAGCAGGGTGGGTAGGAGGGGACACTCCTAAATCCCAAAGGCCGTTCCTTTATTTAATTATATAAAAATTTCTCGTACTCAATACTCATTTCATTTCATAATTGTGTTTTGTTTCCCACTATTTTGTATTTGACGGAGAAGACTCTAGAAGCTGCTTCTTGGTCATAATATCTATCTATTTTTTTTTTACCCACAAGCAATCCCTTTTCTGTCTTTCTCTTTCTTTCTTTCCTTCCTTCGCTGAAAAATGGGAAGGCCAAGGTGCTTCTTGGACATTAGCATAGGAGAAGAGCTTGAAGGGAGGATAGTGATTGAGCTTTACAACGACGTCGCACCCAAAACTTGTGAGAATTTCAGGGCTCTCTGCACCGGCGAGAAGGGCATTGGTCCTAACACTGGGGTACCCCTCCATTTCAAGGTCCTCTCTCTTTTTCTTTCACTGTTTATTTGTCGTTTTGGTTGACAGATTGAAGGAAATGTCGTTTTTAAGATGAGAGAGATAGATAGAATCAAGTGTTTGGTGTCGTTCAGGCTGTGATTTCAGACTTAGTTTAGGAATTCTGTTGTCTAATGCTTGCTTGATTGAGGTGGGTGTCATTTTCTTTAACTAATGGGGTTGGAGTGTACAGATTTAAGAAGATTATATTTGGGACTAACTGTGTCATATGGCTGTTTATTGAATGAATGATATATCTCCTCTGTTTCTGAGAACTTGGTGGCTATATTGTCTGAGACTATGCAGTAATCCAAGGATTGAAATGAAGATCCCCTTTTTGGCTTTTGGGCTATGAGCTGGGAAATGACGGTTATGCCCTTGATCATTTTGACTATGAATAAGCTTTATTTTTTTTGGTGACTAAAGGAGAACCAAAGAAAAACACAAAAACAAAACAGAAGCTACTCCCTAAGGAAAGCTATGGCAATGACAGGATAACACCAATTTTTTTTTATGTAGGCAATGAAGTGAAGTCTTTAGCCATAATAATCTCTTTGAAAAAGAGTTTTCCTTTCTTATATTTTTACATGTTAAGATTGCCTTGGAGCAACTGAATGGTTGCAACCATGTGACCTGGAGTCACTAGGTGTCCTAATATTGTTTCAATAGAGTAATTTTTAGGCAGTTCTGAACCTTTTTGTTTTTGTACTAAGGCTGATGATTGTAGCATTGAGCTCACTAAATTTTTATGCCCTTGATCATTTTGATCATTTGGGAATGACATGATAACACTAAATTTTTTACTTGGGCAATGAAGTAAATTCTATAGCCATAATCTCTTTGAAAAAGAGTTTGGGTTTACCATTTTTCCTTATATTTTCACGTGTTAATATTGTTTGATATAGTCTTTTTTTTTTTTTGAAAAAAATGTAGTTTGTGAGGCAGTTCTGAACCTTTTTGTTTTTGTACTAAGACTGATGATTGTAGCATTGAGCTCATTAGTTCTAACGTGCATTTCTGATAATTTGCTTCATGATAGTTATATACTAGGATAAGGTGATAGTTCATACTTCATATGCATTTCTCATCTTTTTGTTGTCTCTTAACATCAAAACCATGTTATTTTGCTCTTTTTTCCCCCTAAAATGCTTTTACTTCTCCTAAAGATGTTGCTCTGATATGTATTTTCAGGGATCTTGCTTTCATCGTGTTATTAAAGGCTTTATGATCCAAGGAGGGGATATATCTGCTGGAGATGGTACTGGAGGAGAGTCTATATATGGACTTAAGTTTGAAGATGAGAATTTTGAGTTGAAGCATGAAAGGAAAGGGATGCTATCAATGGCTAATTCTGGTCCTAACACAAATGGATCTCAGTTTTTCATCACCACAACCCGAACTTCTCATCTCGATGGTAAGCATGTTGTGTTTGGGAAGGTAGTCAAAGGTATGGGAGTGGTCCGTTCGATTGAACATGTGACGACCGGTGACAACGATTATCCCACCCTTGATGTTAAAATTGTGGATTGTGGAGAAATCCCACAAGGAGCCGATGATGGAATATCAAACTTTTTCAAAGATGGGGATACTTATCCTGATTGGCCGGCAGATCTGGACGAGAGCCCTAGCGAACTCCAATGGTGGATGAATTCTGTGGACTCCATTAAAACTTTTGGCAATGAGTACTACAAGGTATAAGAATGTAATATTTCATGAGTACGAACCTCCATACCTATTCTACGTCGTGAAATACAAATCTATTGAAATATTTATTTCACAGAAACAAGACTATAAAATGGCTCTAAGGAAGTATCGAAAGGCTCTACGCTACCTAGATATTTGCTGGGAGAAAGAAGGGATTGATGAAGGTATAATGACTATGCTATAAATGCAAAAACATTACCTACTTTGCATATGATTAATGCATTTTTTTTATGTATTTGCAGAGTTGAGTTCTAGTTTGAGAAAAACAAAGTCTCAGGTGTTCACAAACAGCTCTGTAAGTCAAAATGTATCCTTTAACGTTGTAATGCAGTTGCAAATAACTTTAAAACTCATCTATTTCACTCCTCAAAATTATTCACCAGATTCTGTTCATTCTTGATCCCTCTTTTGTGTTTCTGGTTTTCTTTAGTAATTGTTTCTGGTATTTTGCGTTGTAGGCTTGCAAACTAAAATTAGGGGATCTCAAAGGAGCATTGTTAGATACAGAATTCGCAATGCGCGATGGAGACAACAATGTCAAAGCCTTGTTCCGACAAGGACAGGTAAGGAACTTTTTCCTAATTACCCTGTAGTTTGTCTGGCTTACAGCTGCTGATATATATATATATACGTCCCATTTTGTATTCTTGTAAGGAAAAAACTTGGGTGTTGTTTTTATATCTTTGCTATGAGGTTCTCTAATCAGAACCTGGCATGTGTATAGTTTATATATAGCTCATCTCTCCTATAATTGGTTCTTTTTAAAATCTTTTTCACATGTTTTATTTTTATTGGAGAACTTTATAGTAAAGATAAGGAACTGCATATAAGTTTAGTCCTTTTTATAATTATGTTGCTTCCACTTGAGCAGGCATACATGGCACTTCATGACATCGATGCCGCCGTTGAAAGCTTTAAAAAGGCATTAGTCTTGGAGCCGAATGATGGTAAGCAAAGATTTTAGTTCAGGCCTTTTGCTGGAAACTAGCAGTTATAGTCAACTACTCGACTTCATACAAGTTGATAAAAATTAAGGTTCAGAAAGTAATCGGGTTTATGAGTTCAACCAGAAAAAAGGTTTTAGAAAAAAGAGAAAAATCTTGTTCTAATATGTACACTTTTCACTGATAATCCCCTTTGATATCTGGTGACTTTCAGCTGGAATCAAAAAAGAACTTGCAGCTGCCAGGAAGAAGGTGAGTATGTCTATTATCTAATTCTAAGTTCTAACCACAATCTCATTGCCATTAAGGCATTGAAAATATTGTCCATACTCCATAGTCTAATTGATTATGTTCTAGCAGATTGCCGATAGGCGCGATCTGGAGAAAAAGGCATATAGCAAGATGTTTCGATAACACTCCCGGTATGATTGTCTGCAGCACTTGTGTTCTTCATAGAATATCATATCAGAGAACAGTCATGGCTTTTTTTTCTTTTTTGATTATGGTAGCAGTTTCTGATGCATTATTACTGAGGTTAATTTTAATATGTAATGTGCAGCTGATGAAGACAAAGAGAATAGATTCTTTGAAGTGCGCATCCCGTACGTGTAGTGCTGAAGTGCGTTTATATGTAAAACGAACGCACTGTGTGCATTGCACGTAATGTGCAATTCAGAGAATTTGAATCCGAAGAGAATGCAGATCACCACAGCAAATATAGATGGTAAAGATTAAGACTTGAACCAGCTATTTTGATAAAGGATTTAGGAGTTATGCTCACAAGGAAGGAGAGAATGAATTTGTATTAATTGTAACTGTGATTAAATTTTCAGCCATCAATTTTGTCATGTTTTACAGAGAACTCTATGACAGTCTTTATTAATATTTGTTTTCTCTTGGAAACAGTTGTGGTGATTGAAATGCAATACTATTTTTATTATTATTTATCAATATAAAAACAGATAAGGAAATTATTTAAAGTGATGTTTGGCATGTAATAAATTTAATTTTTCTATAATTTAAAATCATAAGATGTTTAGACGAAATAAATATAGAAAGTTTATAATTTATGCATTTTGTATCTTCTAAATAATATACCTCAAATAATGTATACATAATTTCCGAAGTTTTTCATAAAATAAAATGTGATGTAATTAGGAAAAATCTGTTCTTATTCTAAATTTATTAATAAGAATATAGGAACAAGAGACATGTGGAAAAATAATGTAAAGTCAATCTATATAATAAATAAATAGTAATTTTAGTCTTGATACCTTATTCTTTGGACAAAACTATATTTGGACCTCAAAAGCCCAACAATACTCATCTATAGCCCAACACCTTCAATGTGGGTGGATCTCAGAACTGACATTTGGGCTTTAACTACTCCAATTGGGCTCTCAAAAATGCCCCTTCTACCAAAAAAAATGGTTTCTACCATTGTTTCCTTTTCTTAAATTAAATATAATAAACCATATAATAGTATGATGCATGTGAAGTATTGTAAAGGGTTGATAATTTTTATATAAAAATATATATAGATTAATACCGTAGATGTTGGCTTTTCGCCTGTAACTTTAAGAAATAATAACATTAAATGCGACTTTGACTAAAGAGCTTTTCACATTTGGAAGAGTTTTAACTACTTACCTATTAATAAAAATATTATATATCATAGAAGTTAAAACTGCTATATTATCCACCAAAAAAAAAAAAAACTGCTATATTATTATTAATGTAGTCTCTGTCTAGTCTCTAATGAAACACTTGTTTTTTGTTTTGGAGTTAATTAGTAATTAATCACTCTGTCAATTCTGATTCAGATAGCAAAACAAATTAAACCCTTTTTCTATCTCTGTGATTCTGATATTGTATTTTTTGTCTCAGCTTCAATGAAGGATTTTAGAGCTCTCAAGATTGATTTAATTGAAATATTTATAATTTAAAAATTAAAGATTATGGACTGTGTTAATTTATTTGACTAATTCTTGGATTCTAAGTGATATATTAACCAATGAATTGATAGCCTTTATTAATCACACTTACATATAGGAGTTAAGGAGGCTCGTCAATTATATTAAACTTATATATTTTTATTATTAATGGTGGTTTTAATACTTAATCATTCATTATATTAAAAATATGTATAACGTAACATGCATTTTAAGTAATCAAGACGAGCCAATAAGACTCATTATAGCTAGGTAGTCAAATTGACTCAATTTTAGATAAGTTGAGAATGAGACTTCACTTATTTAGATATAAGTTGGCATGTTAATTTAAGTTGGCATAAAAAAGAAAAAAGGAAAAATTATATATAATTACAATCACAGCTTGTATATAACGACTAAAATCAAGTTTTAAAATAAATAATATATATAATTTAAGTAAAAAATTTTATTTTATTCAAAAACTATTTTGCTTCCTATCTTTAAAAATATTGTAGCAAGTGTGGGTTGAAATATGATATGAGAAAGTGAAATTAAGAGAATTGAGGAAGGGATATTATAATTAATTTTTAGGCATTGTTTGGATGATAGAAACAAATATATGGATCCAAGAATATGAAATCTCATCTCATCTTCCTTCCAAACAACACAATCTTTTGCTTTCCATTTTCTTCAAAGTATCAAATCCTTTAAAGCATTGAGTTGGAGATGGTGGCCTATCTCATATATATATATATATATACTAATTAATTAATTTGTGATTGTTAATTATATGATTTTTTTTTAAAAAATAATTATAAGTACAATAGTACTAGTTAGTACTGTGCCTTACAATAATAATTTGGTGGGCTATCTACTTACTTACCTTTCTCATGCATGCATCTTCAAGTTCAATACAAATTACAAAAGGAACCATGCATATATATATATATACAATATCATATATATTATTATTAGCTGCCAAAATATTCTCTGCCTCACAAAATGCTTTTCATTTCTCCCACACAATTTTGCTTCACTACTTCTATAAACAAACTCTGTATCTTTGACTAATTTCAATGTTTAATAGCTATATACAATGAACATAAATATTGGTATCTAATAATGTTTCAAAAATCGATTTATATATATACTATTTGTTTTCTGAAAAATAAGTTATTTTTATAAATTATATGTTAAAAAAGTCAACTTCTTCGCATAATTATAATTAAAAAATATTATTCATTGGGAAGAGGGTTAGGTAGGTTGGGAGATGAATTTACAACAACCTATTATATCTTTAAATTTTATGTTAATTCTTAATTTTGTTCTTAAATTTTTTTTTATAGTCATTTTTATTCCAAAAGTTTTGAATTAATTATAGCCGATTTTGTCCTTAAAGTTTTGAATTTCGTCTTAACACTTAAAATCGTTCAAATTATTAACAAAAAAATTAAATAAGGACATAACATCACACATGTAATATTTAATGTTAATTCGTCACTCAAGATGACATCATTTTAGTATATTACTGGTAACTCGTCACTTAAAAATAAAACATCACTTTTTATAAGAAAAAAAAGAAGAAAATGAAAAAATGACATCATCGATTTTGAGTGATATATTAGTATTAATATTACATGTGCGATATTATTTCATTATTTATCATTAATTAGTAATTTGGACAATTTTATGTGCTATGACGCCATTTCAAATTTTGAGGACAAAATCAATCAAAATTCAAAACTTTAAGATCAAAATTGACTCCATACAAACTTTGGGAAAAACTTGAAAATTAGTATATAGTTTAGGATATATTACCTAGAAAAATATATATATAATTATATATACACACCTAGTGTGAAAGTGAGTTACAGGCTTATGCATCGATCACTGTCATTTTGATTATCCATATCATTACTAATATTAACACCATTGATTAATTAATATAATTAATGATGAATTAAATTACCGAAAGGAAGAAAAAAGGTGTAGAGTACAACAATTCCAACCACCAATTTTATATATATCCAAAACAAACAATAATGTTGTGAAGCTAACTAGCTAATTAAGCAAAAGATATGGATGCCTCAAAATATCTGTTGGTAATGTGAACAACCAATGTAGTTATTATGAACTAATTTAATTAGAGTAGGTTTTGTTAAATTACACCTAATTTTATCTAACAAGAAACTATAGTTAAGTTTTTTCTAATATTATATTTGAATTTGATACATATATTTTGTGTGAATATCTTATTTCGTTTTTTTTTTTGCGTCAATGACATTAATTTTGTATATAATTTGAAAACATAACTTTATTTTTATTATAAAATTAGTTAAATTAATATTAAGGTCTGTTGATCTATAATATATATATATATATATATATATATATATATATATATAACATGTGAAAAAGGTATATATTTTATTATCAGAAAATAAATTGGAAGGAAAAAGTATTGGAAGCATATATAAAAGTATAAAAAACGCAACTTTTGAAAAACAAAAAGGAAATATTAATTATAATTGAACTAAACTTAATTAATTTCAAGTAGAATTTTTATAGAATAATCAAGAATATATGAGAACTAGTTAGTGAGTAGATTTTCTCGTGTTCAATATATATGATTTAATTTGTATACATATACAAGTACAATAATTAAGAGTTGGATCATTATGTCTAATTATTAGCATATATATATATGTGATGAGAATAGAAAGAAGAGAGAGGTTATGATATTAGGCAGTGATGCTTGTGTTTTGAGGACATGTTCATCACAACTATACCCATCAATGTGGGGACTATATATAATTATATATATATAGTCCTACTCCATTTGGGGCTACCCTCTAATTATCACTTGCTTTAGCTATCTAAATAATAATAATAATAATTAATGATGATGCACTATATAGTCCAACTTGTTTTTTTCTTTCAACGGATAAATGAAAGAGAAAATTGAGGCTTATGTGGTTAATTTTGTTATTAAGAGTCACCATCAACACTTGCATACATATATATCATTTTCATGGATCTAGCTACCTATGTGAAGAGGGTGGGGATAAAAAAGACTCCATTCTTATGTTTACATATATTGAATTTTTTTACTTTAATTAGGTCCAAAGCTACTAATAATATCATTAATAAACTTTCTTTTAGTTCTAGAGAATATTTAATTTGGTACGATATGATATCTCAAATAACAAAGTATTTTTTATAATTTCTAGAGGGAATATTGGGGTGGAGGAGATGTTCAGTGGTACGGTAGTACTGAACTTTAGTACATCATTCCAATCAGTTGGTTCTTAAACCATTCAAGGTGTAATTTATGTTTATATTAACAAATGGCTTTATATGATTGAAGGAATGTACTGAACTTCAATGATTCAATGATACAATACCATTGAACTTTTATCCATTGAGATGGAGGTGGGATCCACTCCTTATGTTTAAATTTTCCCTTAAGCAGCTTTACCAACTTTCAAATAAATGAATTGATTATAAATTAATTAAAGGCAGCACAAATATTGGTGCATAATTTGTGGTGAAAATTGTGTTATGTGTCAAAGTCATATTGTGGAAAATAGAAAGGATTTTTATTCCTTCACCAATGCCATATAGTGGGGTATTATCCACTTCCATTTGCATATAATTATATATGATGATGAGGCTGCAGAAAGAAATTTGCAAAGTGATTTTAAACTTGTTGGGACTAATAATTTTGGATACACTTTATGAAGCACAAAAGTGAAGTCAGATATATAAAGGACCAAGGACTAATTTGTTCTCTCTTTAATTTGCCTATCAAATAAAGTATCAAATTCTTTATTTTCTTAGTCTGTTCATAAATAATTTAAAAATTCAAGACTACAAATTATATATTTTGTCTTAATTTAATTCTTAAAAAAATTAAAATCTTCAGTTTTACGCTCTTTAACAATTTAATTAGTCCATACACCCAAAAAGATATATTTCAAAAAGTCAAAATAGCAACTATTATACCTAACAAAAAAAAAATCATAATTTGGAGCAGGAAATTAAAGATTTTGATCTTTTAGAAAATAAATTAAAACAAAATATATCTTTTAAGGATTAAAATAATAATTTAAGGGACAAAAAGTTTAGGGAATTTTCAATTTTGAACTAATATTTTTTTTATAAGTTGATCATCACAAATTTTAAAATCACTATTTAAGATTCAAGTTGATTATTTCATTGTTCAAAGTTTCAAATGTGAAGTTTTTTTTTTTTGGCCAGAATGTGAAGTTTTTTATGAGTCCTACATAAACGGGTCACCGCAAGTTTACCATAACTAAGTACCATTTGGTTTATTGTTTTAATGACGTAATTTAATATTTTTATACCAAATATATATACTTTATTTTTTGTAAAGAAAAAATTTAGGTCAAGTTCTTTATATCTTTTTCATCAAGTTCTATCAATCATATATTGTATTTACATTCTCTTTCTTCTATGGTTGATCATATAAAAAATAGTCTTCTATATTATCTCTCTACTGTGATTGGTCATTTAAACACTTTGTCACGTGTCATATTTACATTGGGGAACTTGATGAAAAAGATATAAGGAACTTGATTTAAGTTTTTTCCTTTTTGTAATATGATGAAATTATATTTTTTACTCTTACTTTTTTTATCCACTTTTATTCTATTATCACTTTTAATATAAAGATAAAATAATCATTTCACCCACTTTTATTCCATTCACACCACAATCATAATTGAAACCTAAGAAAAGAGAGTACTCATGAATGCACCGAATAAGGTTTGATCGCATGTGATTAGGATTGCTTAATTAATCGAGAAATTAGTTAATGTATACTTAATTGGTTTCTTAGGAACATTGAGATAATTTTTGGTATATATATAATAAAAAGTCTGTATTCTCTTAAAATTAATAATCATCTCTTGGGTTAGGAATCGAATCGGATAAAAATTGACTGTTATCTTTTGGGAGAGCCACCCAATGATAAACCTGACAGTGTTTGAGATATTAATTATCATATGCATAAGGTTATCTATGATCATGGTATTACTAAGAAGAAGAGATATTGTATCTTTTCGGCTTTGAACAAATTAATCCATCGATTATTGTACCCCATGTTTCTTGTGTTCATTAATCAAATTAAAATTAAAGACCAAGGATCCATGCATCTACATTAATTAATTACCTACTATACTATCTCAATAGTGATGTTTTGATCGAGATATTGTGAAAATACTGTTTCAACAAATTAAATTAATTTAATTACTCAACTTTCATGGTGGGTATGTATAACTTTCATGCATGTATTTGACACTTTGACTATATAATGAACATAAATCGAGTCTCACTTAGCTTATCATTTAAAAAATAATTATAAAAAACTCTTTTTTAGGAGAGAATTTTTTTCAAAACAATTTCATTTTTTTTATGTTTCATTATTATACACAATAATATACAATTCAAATAAAAATTGTTTGAGGTGCCACCTAAAATGTTCATTATTATTTGGATTACTTTTGCTTCTCTATTTAATCTTGAAGGGTGAAATTACTCTAGAAAAAAGTAATATATATTATTAATTATGCCTTGAGAGCAAAAAGACATTTAACAAAAAAAGTTTGGTTAATTGTAGGCTAAAATGCACAAAACCCTCTCTAAACTATATATCATCATGTGTGGAGAAGACTAAACTATAAAAATTGACCTAAAATCCCATATAGCATAGTAATTTATGTTTTTTAAAAAAATCTCTTATTTACAGATGATAGATACCCCAAATTAGTTAATTAAGGTTTTTTTGGCATAATCAAGACCTAATTAAACTTTGGGGTTTTTTTCTTAACATATATATAAAGCTTAAATTAAGTTATTGGGAAAAAAAAGCCTAAATTAAGTTCAAAAAGTACACCACCTAAAGTTTAAGGGGATTTTATGTATTTTGATTATATATATATTTTATTTTGTTAACGTATCATTATTGTTCTGTTATGTTTTTTGTTTCGGATGAAATAGTTCACTAAGAGGGTTTGTTATATAAATTACAATGTTTAAATGGTTCAACTTTTATAATTAAAAAAACTAATTTGTACATAACATAAAGTTGAAGATAATTTTATGCATTTTAATCTAAATTATACCATGTACATCTTAAAATAATTCATCAACAATCGGGAACATAAATATAATGTGGAAACAAAGTATATATATAAATGCATATATATAATTATGATTTCCGTGAATTGAAAGCCTAATAATGAATTAATGATATTCTTGCCTTTTGGAATTTGAAATTAGAAGAGTAAGACAAAGTTAATTGACAACTAAGCATTCGCAGCGACATTATATATATTCATTTTTAAATGATAAATCTATTATATAATAAAAAATTATAAAATAACAAGATAAAAAATAATATCTCAAAGGAGAAGAAGGTTGCTTGGTAATTACTGCATGCATGCATCACATGGATGTAATCCTCGCTATGTTAGTTGTTAGAGAGGGAAGTTTAATTAATTAATATACATACATATATATATATATATATATATATATATATATATATATATATATATATTACGTGTGCATGTTTAGATTTAAATAATAGTTTGTATATTACTTGCATGCATATGATGATAAGACAAAATTCTATTGGCATTCACACATCAAATTATTTTATTTAAGAACCGTAAGATCTATACATAAACAGAACCAATCTACTCTGCCAATTCCAAACATAATTAATGTAAAATATTACGAAATTTAGTATTGTATTTTTAATGGGAAAATTAAAAAAACCCCAAATAACGTAATTTTACTAACAAAAAAAAAAGCAATTGTTATTTTTCAAAAGTTAATATATATAAATCTAAAAGAAATATATATGAGCCATATGATATTCTTATTATCTATCCCTCAAAATTGTATAGACATCAAACATCATAAGTAAAAACAAATTTTTTGTCTCTTAATTCTATGTACAAGATTTAATTTTGTCTCTTTTTTTGGGTGCGTGATATAATTAATTTCCCTAACTAAATGTCTGTATTATAGGCTTTGGACTCTATTGTTTTTGTTTTCTAAAACCAAACATTATACCGTACAAAATAAAATATAAAATGCAAGGAGATGAAATGAGAGAGAAGAGAAAATTAAACAATTTTTATTATTTAAAAGTATGATTATTTTTTTCTATTTAGAAAAGTAAAAAAAAAAAAGCACTTTAGTGCATGTAAAGCCACTTATTAATGACATTATATATATGAAATTTAAGTGAAATTACTCTTAATTACCATAGCATAGTTGATGGCAGAAAAGTTCAAAGTAGACTAAAATAATCATTAAGCTAATCTCCATATACAACTTCAATTTTTTTTTTAAATATTCTTAATTAATTTTTGAGTTTTGAATCATTAAGCTAATCTGAAGCTTTTTAGTCTTATTATCTAAACATAAATTATACTTTGATCAATTGAATTTTCATATACAAAATGTCGTATTAATTAATTAATACAGATAAGAGATAAAATTAAAGCAAAAAATCATGGATAGTTATAACTTATAAGACAAAAACTTAGATTTAACTAACATGTTAAATATTAAATTCTAAAACCTTAAGTAAAAGTTAAAAACATCTATTTATATGGTATATATAAATCAACACCAACAAATGTTTAGTACAGTGATAAGCGAGCTGTATCTTAGATTGAAGAATCTAGGTTCAAACTTTGGAGTTGATATTATTGTGTAGGCTTTAACTATACGCTTCCGATTCGAATGAGATTAATCTTCATCTAAACTGTTAAAACAGATAGGTGAGTCGGAGGTGGAGTTGTTGCCTTGTTGGTGATGAGTCAAGAAGGAAAGGGAACAAGATGTATCCAAAACAATGCAACAATGTATTGCTTTGCCATCTTCCTTCCATCCAATTTCATCCTCTCACTCTCATCACTCTTGTCACTATCCCTCCATTTAATTCCATATCCTCTTTTTCTTCCTTCCTTCATTTTTTTTTTGATAAAATTTATTATTGTTTTTCATTTTTCAGTATATCTCTTCCTTGAATTTAACATAATTTATCAATATAAATTAAAAATCAAATCTTTGAGAGCTCTCATCCTATAGCATTAATTACTAAACAACCCCTCCTAATTTTCTTCCTCTTAATAATAATCAATTCAATGAACAAGAACACCTCCATAATCATGAATCATGTGCATGCCACGTGGCCACTCGGATTGCCCCACCACACCACCTTCTTCTTCCTCCTCTTCCTTCATCATCATCTTCTTCTTCTTCTTCTCCAATTTTCTTCTCTCTCTCTCTCTCTCTCTCTCTACCTTTTTATTCTTTTCTTTCTCTTTCTATAAGTCGCTGAAATAGTCTGAAACTTTAGCAGATGATGCCCCAGAAAGATTCTCTTCCACGAATTCTAGAGTGTTCACAGTCACACAATGCCATGAATGATTCGTGATCAGTGAATCAGTGTTTCAGTGAACCACTCAGCTTCCTTGATCGACGACCCAACATGGGAGTCTGTGTCTCCAAGCCGCCGAAGCCGAACCCATATGCCGTGAGGCAAACTGAAGAAGAAGAAGAAGAAGGCCACGATCCGCGTGAGTGTGATGACCCTTCGCGAATCCCCAAAACCCCTCTCTCTCCCATCACCAACAACTACCACAACCGGAAAGATGACGTCATTGCCGGGAAGCAGTCTCCGTTTTTCCCCTTCTACAGTCCTAGTCCGGCTCACTTCCTCAAGAAGTCTCCGGCGTCGACGGGAGGGAGCAAGAGTGCGAGTTCGACTCCGAGGAGGTTTTTCCGGCGGCCTTTTCCTCCGCCGTCTCCGGCCAAACACATAAAGGCTGTTCTAGCGAGGAGGCAAGGGAAGAAGAAGGCAGCGACGGCGATTCCTGAAGAAGGGGAGGAAGATGAATCGAGAGACGGCGAGGTGAATTTGGACAAGAGGTTTGGGTTTTCGAAGGAGTTTACCAGTAGGCTTGAGGTTGGGGACGAAGTAGGCAGAGGGCATTTTGGGTATACCTGCTCTGCTAGGTTCAAGAAAGGCGAGCTTAAGGGTCATCAAGTGGCTGTAAAGGTCATCCCTAAAGCTAAGGTCAACCCTATCCCTATCCTTCTCCTCCTTCCTAAATCCTACCCTTATCTCTCTATTTTAGACACTCACATAATAATTTGCCTTTGCTAAAATTATTATATTCAGGATTCTGATTGCTTTTGTTCAATCATATTTTTAGGGTCCTATTTTAGACTTGGTCATTTATAGGAGTTACTAATGGAGATTCTCCTGGTTAGATAATTTGGAAATGGTTTTGTATGATAAAACTTCCTTTTATAGATTTGTTTGGTTTAATTATTCAGTTAGTTCCATCACTATTTCTTAATTAGTCATTTATACTTTTAAAAGTTTTTCAGTGGGTCTCTGCAATGATAATATATGACAAATCTGTTAATAGAGTAATGACTAGCAGCACATCCTGACTCCTAAGCCAAGATTCTTGAGACTTTTACATTTGATTGTAAAGAGGGGCTTTCTTGCTGGTAATTGATAATTTGTGTAAGATGTTTGTAATCTGAATTCTGAAGAGTTAGTTTGGTCAACAACTACTTGTAACTTTTTCCGAAGAGTCGAATGATATCAATCCATTTGTGGATTTGTGACGAATTGTCACAACTCAGATGAATGACTCACTTGGAAATTTTGAAAACTATGTAAGGAGGATCTAATTAAAAAGTTTAAAGCACTAGGACCTAATTTGTGATTGAGATGAAAAATACAAGGACCAATAGGTTAATTAATCCTATTTGGTCTTTTGATCAATAGTGTACAAGTGATCTACCTCTTGGGGCATTGACCCTCCATTGGTTGACTAAAGTAAACTTATTGGAATACTTCTCATCAAATATTTTCTATCACAATTTGCCTAGAAGTATTCTGTCATATAAACAAATAATTTGGTAGAGAAGATCAGTTAGTGGTTATAAATTAAATTTTAAACTAATCAGTTCCATTTATAGTTATTCTTTTTTAGGAAAATATAAATTCGAAATAAAAATAAAGAATATAAATTCTATTCCTATAATATGGAGTTTCATTTGAAATTTTGTGACAGTACATGAACTTTTGTTAAGTTGGACTTTGTTATAGCATTATTGTTATACTTGGTGCCCTTTTGTTTGCTTGAACCTATTTGCGCTTTCAAACAACGCAAGGTATTTGAATCATAAATGTGGTGAGCAGATTAAAAATTATGCTTTTGTCTGCACCCTTTTTGTTTCCAGATGACAACAGCAATTGCAATTGAAGATGTAAGAAGGGAGGTGAAAATATTAAGAGCTTTGAATGGACACAGCAATCTGGTACAATTCTATGATGCATTTGAAGACCAAGATAATGTCTACATTGTAATGGAGTAAGTTTGGTACATTTTCTGCTCTTTCAGATTATGGCATAGTAGTAGTGTCACTGGTATTTTAGAGAAGTTTCATTTTCACTGGACATTTCAATGGGGCTACCACTAATCTCTCTTGAAATGTTTTATCAAAATACAACCCAATAGACAATAGTCTTTATTTTTAGCTTCTAATATGATAAAGTTTTTAATATTCTATTGACTTGAAATTTTACTATGCCCATTGCTTACAACAAGTTTCTGAGCCATGCATATTAACTGGGTGCTATGAATATTTCAGGTTATGTGAAGGAGGTGAGCTTTTAGATAGGATACTTTCAAGGTAATTCTTAGTTCTTGGAAGATCAGCTCTACTTTTTGTTAGAAAATTTTGATTTTCAGGATTGTACATTTCCACTAACCAACTACTATATACATGATTTAACTTTTCTGTAGAGGAGGGAAGTACTCAGAAGAAGAAGCAAAAGCAGTCATGGTACAAATACTGAATGTTGTTGCGTTTTGTCATCTTCAAGGTGTGGTGCACCGAGATCTTAAGCCAGAGGTGATCATATTCATTTTCTTTTTCAATTTGGATACTTTTGCTTATTGTATAACCCTCTTGTTTTCCTTCTCTCAGAATTTTTTGTATACTTCGAAGGATGAGAACTCTGAGTTGAAAGCTATAGACTTTGGGTTATCTGACTTTGTCAGACCAGGTTTTCCTTCATAAAGCCCTATTTGATAGTTTCTTTTCACCCTTATGATTTTGGGGAGTGTTCTTGATACTTTTCATGACTTTCAGATGAAAGGCTCAATGATATTGTTGGAAGTGCATATTATGTGGCCCCCGAAGTTCTACATAGATCTTATAGTACAGAAGCCGATGTATGGAGTATAGGCGTGATAGCATATATTCTTTTATGTGGTAGTCGTCCATTTTGGGCACGAACAGAGTCTGGCATTTTTAGGGCAGTTCTGAAAGCTGAACCAAGCTTTGATGAAATTCCTTGGCCTTCTTTATCCCCAGAAGCGAGAGATTTTGTCAAGCGCCTTTTAAATAAGGACCCACGGAAGCGAATATCAGCTGCTCAGGCTCTAAGTGAGTTTTCTGTCACGTCTAATATCAGTATGGTTTTAGACTTCTAGTAATATCATTTTTAAATTTTCCAGCTACAATCTTGTATTTGCAGGTCATCCTTGGATACGAAATTACAATAATGTAAAAGTTCCTCTTGATATTTTAATATTTAAGCTCATGAAAGCTTATATGAGATCATCATCCTTGCGCAGGGCTGCCTTAAGGGTGCGTACATTTTAATACTGATAGAGAAATTGGGCTTATTTTCTGAGACTGCTTCCTGTGGGACTCAATTATTTTATCTCAACTGCAGTTTCATGTTTGACGAGGAGTCTATAGATTTTTACTTGATATTATTAACCTTCAAATTGACCTCAGTTTACATTCATTTTTTCTCTATTAAACTATAGGGATTTTCCTTTCTCTCTGACCTAACAACATATATTTGGAAAAAAAGTGTTTATCTCTCTTCTTAGTATTTTACTTCCTAGTAGCTGTAACACTAAATTCAACGTTGTAGAAATGAGAATGTTGCATTGGATGAGTAGTCACACTAAAAATGATAGAATTAAGAATGATTGTATTAGAGAGAAAATCAGAGTAGCACCTATCATAGAAAAGTTAGTTGATAAACGCTTTAGGTGGTTCGGTCATGTAAAAGAAGGTGAGGCTCTTGTATGTAGAGTTGACCAGATGGGAGATAGCTCAATAACTAAAGGTAAGGGAAGACCAAAGAAAACAATAGGAAAAAATTATTATGATGGATTTTACTATTAGTAACTTAATTATAAAAATGAACAAAGACAGAAAACGTTGGCATTGCTTGATTCATATAGCCAACCCCATCTAGTGGGAAAAGGCTTTGTTGTTGTTGTAGTTTCTGTCACACTAGATTATACATCGTATTCATAATTATAATTACTTACATTTAACTCTGGCAGGCCTTATCAAAGACATTGACAGCCGATGAGCTCTATTATCTGAAGGAGCAATTTGCTTTGCTGGAGCCAAGCAAAAATGGCACTATAACATTAGATAACATCAGGATGGTTCGTCCCTAACCCACCCTGACATATCAACATGTAAGACATATTGTATTGTTGGAATGCATAAGCTTCTCATTCATATTTTTCTGGTCAGGCGTTGATGAAATATGCAACAGATGCCATGAAAGAGTCCCGCATTTCTGATTTTATTGCCTCGGTAATACCTTGCTCTATATGTGTTAATCTACCGTAATTTTGACTGGTTACTGGCTCATGTCTTCAATCTATGAAATTTCCTTGTGGCAGCTAAATTCATTACAATATAGAAGAATGGATTTTGAAGAATTTTGTGCAGCTGCATTAAGTGTGCATCAGCTTGAAGCGCTTGATCGTTGGGAACAGCATGCTCGCTGTGCATATGAACTTTTTGATAAAGATGGAAACAGGGCCATAGTCATTGAAGAACTTGCTTCAGTAAGTTTAAAAATACTTCATTCCTAGTAATTTCTCATCATGGAGAAGTTAATGTCAACTGAAGTAGATTATTAGCCTATGCAAACATAGCTGAACACCATTATATTCTTTAAAATGTTGTTTTAGGAACTCGGACTTGGCCCTTCTATCCCCGTTCATGTCGTACTCATCGATTGGATAAGGCATACCGACGGGAAGCTAAGCTTTCTCGGGTTTGTGAAATTGTTACATGGTGTATCCAGCCGAACTCTTGCAAAGGTGCAATGAAGAAGTAAAGCTTTATTTTGCTTTGGATATGCTGAAATTTCTCTGCTATTTGTAGTGAAACGAGAGAAGCATTATCTGCTGCAGTGGAAGCTTGTAAATGTAATCACATATCATTTACAGTACAGATTCACATGAATTATTGTAGAGTGAAAAAGTTAGAATTTGCTGTAACTTTAAAAATGAATGCTCTGGAGTCTGTGTCTTTGTAAACACGTTCATTTGTAATGTAATGTAATGTAATATAGTGTGTAGTGTTAAATGTATATGCTAATTTTTAGCTCTGTGAATCAATTGCGTATCTGCAACGACCATAATTTAGTGATGACTGAAGTGGTGGCAATATCACTCGGTGGAAGCTTCTGGAAGATTCTGATAATGAAGGATGTAGGAATTGTTGCACCTTCATCACAAACACAAACGCTATTGTTGAAATGTGCCAAATTTATGTTTACAAAGGCTTATGTTATATGTATTTAGCGTTTTTGTAATCATTGTACTTTTGCTCTTTTATTTTATTTACAAAGGCTTGTGTTATATGTATTTACTATTTAGCGTTTTTGTAATAATAGTACTTTTGCTCTTTTATTTTATTTTCTCAAGATCACTCGTTGGTGAGGATGATTTTGGTACAAGCTGCACACATTTTTAGGGTGTGTTTGATGGGTAGAATGAGAATGAGTTTACTGTGTTTAGTAGAGAATGAGTAAAATTAGATTAAAATTATTATTTTATTTCTTATATTAAAATATTTTTTAAAAAAAATCATAGTTTTATCAAATCCAAAATCCAAAGATATAATAGATATTTAATATCTCACTTTTTTTTAACTAAGTTTGCACCAAACCCAAAATAAAAATCTGCACTCCTTCTATGTGCTGGGATTATACCATTCCATTCTCTTTTTCTTACTCTATTCGATTCATCTAACGATTGTAGCCTTGATACTGACTTTATGCATTTGAATTTTTATAAATTATATATGAATCTTGAACTATTTGTTAGTTTAAAATTGATATTTATAAAAAAAAAAAATTGGTGGGAAAAGAAAGAAGAGCGAAGGAGTAGAAACAAGAGTTCAATGGGGTTTTTTTTGGGTCCAAAATTGGAAACACGTTCAGTGTGATTGTTTTGGGTTTTTACTTTGTATTATTTTGTATAGACTTGCAAAATTACTTTATCTTCTTCGAGCATTTGGTATCCGGTGAGTATTTTAGTGAGAAGTGAAAGTGGAAATAAAAGTGGAAGTAAGTGATAAAAAGTATGTTTGGTATGCAAGAAATAGAAGTGGAATGTAAAAGTAATATTGTTTGGTATGGTGAGAAGAAGATAGGGAAATAAAAGATAAAAATATGAAATACCTTTTTTGCTCTTATTTTTTCAAAAGCCACAAATCTTTTTAGGGCATTTTGATTTTTAAACATCATCTCACCTCATGTCACCACAGCTTCCCATCCTCTTGAGATGGAATTAAACTCACCTAGTATGATGGAACTAAACTCACCATAGATCATCTCTCACTTAGTACCAAACAAAAATAAAGAGGTGAGCAAACTTTTCATTTTGGGCCAGCCCATGTTTCTTCTCTCTTCCCTACCCATGCTAAATACAAATATTAAGATTTTGACTTTTCATATTAATGAGCCTTATAATAGTTTAAATATTAAGATTTGTTTTCCACTGAACCTCTAAGTCTAACTCACCTGATGAATTGACAATTCTCAAGTGTGCAAACATAAAAGCAATTTGTTTTGTGTATACTTTTTAATTTGTTTGTTTTATTTTGGGTAGATAGATACAGAGCAGGTCAATCACTTTTGATTTGGCTTGTTTTTACTTTTTGAAGGATGATTCATTGGTTCCTAATGCCACCCACTTTGGGTGCAATTGTACACTTTTTCTTTCATCAGATGCATGTTTATGTTAATGTTAATTAGCAGAGAAAATTCATTATTAAGAGAAAGCAGTCAAAGGCGTGCAAGCCAAGCCTATGAAAGTAATAATCCAAATTTGATATGATAAGCTAATCTTTGTGAGAGGGACACTTTGTGTTTAATTTTCCCCTTTTTTTTTTCTATTCATTCTAATTTAACTTTCATCATAGTTAAGGAACAAGCTAAGTACAAAACTATAAATTGATATTTCATCCTAGAAGAATTATTTAAGATGATCAATTAAGTACAAGAGATCTTTTATATATGTAATTCAAAAAATTCGAAAAAAAATTGTTACATTAATTAGTATTTAATTAAGAGATTAGTGTGTTACAATTTATTATTTAAGAATTAATTAATATCACAAAAGAAAAATTACATTTGATATTTTTCAAAACTGTTTGAATAATTATATATCTTTTTCAAAGAGTTATAAAGACACCAAAAAAAAAAAAGTAGCATCATTATTGGTTAGCTTCAAATGGGTCTCCTCTACAATAGACAGAAGTATCCTTTACATAAAGACATATAATATAGCTTTGCATGCATGCATGGCTCCTCTCGTCCCTACTTCTCTTTATCTCAATAACATCATTTGCATATTTCAAAAAGGATAAATGTATTCATGGAAAAAAAAAATTAACTTAATTGTAATTCTTATATTTTTATCATAAAACTTTTTAATTTTGCATAATTTACTTTATTTAATTAAAGAATATGATATATAATCGATATAATCGAAAATGGGTAAGAGCAAATTAAAGTGTTTATGATTGATTGGTATATGTATATATAGTGATGGACAATATATATATATAATCACACAGATTTTGGTCTTTTGTACCTTTTCATTCTTAATTTGTCTGTGCTTTTTCACAATTCAATCACAAACTTTAATTACACTATATTATGCAACACTAATCATTATATTATGCAATATATATATAAAAAAGTTCCCATCTTTTCTGATTCATGCTTACATTCTTTTTTTCCCCCTTTTTTCCATAAATTGTTAAAGGTAGAACTTTATCTTCATTCTTTTAACTCGGATAAAACAATCAATCACCTATTCACCTATATCCATCCAGGAATATATGGTTCAATTTAAAAGTTCCTACTACTGAAAAAAAGTGCAAGTTATTTCAATGCATTAATTATATGAAAGAAAAATGTTCTATGGACTCCTTCAACTTTTATATATATAAACCCGCCATATTCTTAAGAATTGAGTAGATAGTTATTAAGTACGTATTGTATGATATTCCTTTTTTTATTTTTTCTCACTAAATTTTTAATATTTGATGAATTAATTTATAATTTATATGAACTCGACTCTATAAAACTTTTCACTCTATAATACTAATCACTAAATAAGCACATATTAACCTAACTAGCTAGCTATAAGTTGGTTTAAAGATGCTAAATTTCTTTTATGATATATAACAAATTTGACTATAATGAATTTGTAGTCCAATATATGTATCTCTTAATTGTGCGAATGGTATAAAATTATTTTCTTACAAAATTGTACTCTCTTTTGGGGTGAGAGAGACAACATTAAAAAAAAAAAAAACATACTAATTATATGTAGTATCAAAGCTAGCTCTTTCTATATATAATTAACCACAAAAAACACATCAAAATTTGAAGGAAAAAGAAAAGAAGTATCAAAGACCATTGATGAATTGTTGACTCATTTAACTTCAAGTTTTTAAAATTTAATAATTAAGTGCACTTATTAATCTTTCGAAAATAACAAATTTGTTATACACATTAGTTCTTCTATACAAAAGAATTAACGTTTGTACAACAAATAATTTATTATTTTTAAAAAATTATGCATTTACTAAATTATAAAAAATTAAAATTAAATAAGTCAATAATTTAAGGCCGATGGATCCAATGAGATATGCGTGGATCAATGATATATTGATATATAAAAAAAATATTAACGCGTGAGAGATCCAATTCCTCTCGTGATGTCATTAAGGGTAGGGTTGAACCCTAAGCATCCTAACGGCCCCAATTGTTTGTAGGGCAAAACCGTCTTTTTCTTCATCTCCTCCGAAGCCGCCCGGTTCACCGTATAATGCAACTCATGAGCCGAAACCGGACCTCTCCGTCGAGACACTGAACCGGAACCCTCCGTCGACCGGAAACTACCGTTCCTAGCTTCCTCCGCCGTGGCCACCGCCGCCGCCGCCTTTTTGGAGAGGACGGTGTACTTCCTCAAGGGGTCTTTAGCGGTGGCTCGTCCCTCCGATGCACTTCGGAAGAGTAGAAAATCCTTGAGCCTCAATTTTCTGTAGGCTTTTTTGGTGAAGGAAATGGAGGAGAGGAACGAAGAATAATACGACGACGTTTTGGAGTTGCTTGTGGGAGAAGAAACGCCGGGCTTATTAAGTGTTTGTGAAAAGTCCACGGAGACGGAAACGACGTCGTCCAAGTCCGAGGCCGATACTCTGAAAGGAGACATGGATCTGCTTTCTCTTCGACCAGAATTCGCCGACGGAAACGATGAGAGAGAAGAAGCCCTTCCCGATCTCCCTCGCTTCTGTTCCTTCCTCTCTTCTTCTTCTTCGAGTTTTTGTGATTCTTCTAGAAAATCAAAATCAGAATCAAAATCCTTGTTCCGATGATCATGAACAGCAATCTTCTTCGTCTTCTCCTGCGAGATCCTCGATCTCCTCGGAGAATCGATCTTATCGGCGGATTCTGAATGTTGCTGTTGCTGCTGCTGTGGCGCCGGCGGTTTTAACGGGCGAATCTTGCCGCCGTCGAAGAGTTCATCGGCGGAGAGGGAAGATCTCTCTAACTGTCCGCTGAAATTGAATTCGAAATCGAGATCTCGATTTTCGGTTTCGGCATTGTGGTGTTGAGTGGTGTGGTGGTGGAGTTGGTGAAGGAAAGCGGAAGCGCGCGTGGGACTCGTGGGAGCGCTGAAGAAGAGGTTGGGGAAGCGTTGGGGAGAAGAAGGAGCGGAAATGTAAGGAGAAGAGCAGTTGCTGTCGAAGTTGAAGTCGGCGGGAGGCGGAGGGAGTGGTGGTGGTACGGACAGCTCCGTCGCCATGGTTGTACGGAAGAAATGGGTTGGGGGAAAATGGGTGAAGAAGGGAGTGTGTGAGAGTATATATATAAAGGAGAAAGGAAGGAAGGCAAGAGGAAAGAAAGAAAGAGATGGGACTTGAGAAGATTGACTTGAGTGAGATGATTTTATATATGCCCTGTTTGGCTTTGCCTTCTTACTTTTTACGTGTACCATCATGCTTTAAGTTTTTTTTTTCCCCTTTCACAATGAATTATTAATTTAAATTTTAAAAATTTAATTTTTCTTAATTTAATTTTAAAAAATAAAAATATTAAATTTGGCCTTTTAAATATAGAATTTGTCTTACTTTAGTATTGAACATTTTTTATTAACATAATTGATAAAAATATTATTTATAAATTAAATTGAGATAAAATTGCACGCTTTAAAAAACTATATTTAATATTTTATTAAATTAGAATAAATTATATTTTTAAATATCAAAATGAATTACAACAGTCAAACAAATAAATATAGGAATACACTTATATATTATTCTTTATATCTTTATTATCAAATTTCATTAAAAATAATACATGGAAAAAAATTTAAAAAGAACTTAGAGAGAGAGAAGAACTATATAAATTGTACATATGTTAATTCTTTATTAGAAAGAAAAATTATAAAACTTGTATCTATTTTTTCAATAAGTATATTAGAGTAGAAGTTTTTTTTTGTAATATATATATATAAGTATTAGAAAAAATTTTATCAAAAAAAGTATTAGAAAAATGGAATATATTTTAAAAGTTAATAATGATTAAAATTTGTTATAAAAAAATAATGATTAAAATTTGTCCATTATTTAACTCCTTGAACCAAACACGGCACAAGTAAGTGGGCATTTGAAAAAGGTTTGAGAAAATTACCGTTTGAAGAGAGAGAAAATAAATGGTCATTGTGATGCGCTTGTTTCAAAGCAGTTAGGTTTCGTTGCCTTAAAATCCAAGTGCCGCCACCATAAATTCCATCATTTTAACTCCTTTCTCTTTATAATTATCCCAAGCCTTAACTTTTCTTGAGGCAATTTTATTTTGAACTAATTGAAATTTATAACGAGGATAGAGTTGTCCTAATAAAATTTTTTTATACACAAGACTCGAACTGAGACTTTATTTATGTTAAAGAACATAAAGTACTTACCACTACCTGTTGGTCTTAGCTTCTTTTTACTGTCTAATATTTATATATTTTATTTAATAATGTAATATTTTATGCAGCACAAACACACACTATATAATTATCCTCCAAGAAAATTAAGTATTAATTAAAATAGACATAAGAAATTAAGTCCATATACATATAAGTAATCATATATACCTAAACTAATATTTTCAGACTCAGAGACTAGCAATCTGAGTAATGTCAAATCTATTTGTTCTTTTTCAATTTTTGGTATCAATGGTCATTGAAAACTTATTTAAGTTAGTTAACCTACAAAATTTTCATTGATATATATATATATATATATATATATATATATATATATATATATTGTGGTAACTAATTTGAGGCCGGTCATTATCATATGAGAATAGTTAAGCTAATTAAAGAAATAATTCGGATTAAACATATATAATATAATTTTTTTAAAAAGAAAATGTGCACATATATATAAATTATAAATACACTGAAATATGATGATGATCATTTATGTTGTGGGTAAGTGTTTGAAGATGATGATGGTTTGAAAGACAGATTGATGGCATAAGGATGATGGTTCACCAACCCCATAATATGTATATTCTAACATTCTAGATTGTGGGAAAAACTCAAATATGATGTCTAACTCTATCTCTAAAAATCTCCTTCTACACATCAATTCTCATTTATCAAACTACTTTCATTATATTATTTTGACCAATTATATCACTCATTCTCATTACACCATTTGCTTTAATATAACATAATTATATGTGCACTTACCTTTACATTTTAACTATTTTTTTAGTTTAATTAGGTATTCACTATTGATAATAATGATTAATTTTTTTGTACCGTAAATTTTTTTAAAAAAATTTAGCACTAATCACGAAACTTTCTCTATATACGACCCCTAATTTAGGGCACGTTTAGTATGAATATCAAATAGTACATTATATGTAATCTCACAATTCTTAAAAAAATATATATATTTTATACATACCAAACACATTTTTCTCCTAATTTTTCTCTCTCATAATTTTTCTCTCTATATCTCTCCTCATTTTTTTCTACAGTACTTTTCTTTATTCTACAGTATTTTCTTTACAGTACTTTACATCTGTGCATTTATACTAAGAAGCGTGCCCTTGATGCTTAAGAAACTCAATTTTAAGTACCAACTGTGCTAGACTTGATAATTATTTCTAGTTGTTATTTTGAAGAAAAAAAAATTCTCATTAATTAACTATATGTGCTTTAATTGATTACACATATTTTCTGAACTTTTAAAATTAGATGGACAATGAGTATTTTAATTTGTATGCTCCAACATGTGTACCATTACTATCTATCCAATTTTTTAATTTTTTTTTGGGTATCTATTCGAACGAATCTAATGACTAGTGTCTCAAATACTGTTGAGCTCGTTGATGAGATAATTCTCTCAACAGCTGATATATATATTTTATTATCATCAATCTCTTTAAGAATCAAACTCAGTAATCAAACGTTGGTTAAACCAACACAAACTCTTTATCATTATGATACATTGATGACGTTGGTATCCATATTTTTCATGTTAATTATGATATTTATATGTATTTATTTGAGGTCCCATATTTCGGCCTAGCTCACAAATAAACTTTTGTCTTATTTGTGAAGCTTCCATTCAAAGTTGAGATTTCCACTGCATACAATATGGGAAACTTTGAACTATCTTTTCATACTACAATTCAGAAACATCAAATTTTATTTTAGTTTATATATGAAAAGAGAAATGTTAATTTAATATATTATAAATTAAATAAGTTATATCAATTTAATATTTGAGAGGAAATATTAACTATTGGGCTTTTAAAATACCTCACAAAAGCAAAAAGACTGATACAAATAACTAATTAAGGCAAAAAATTGTTTTTGGTCTCTTCACTTTAATTTAAATTTTAGTTTTATCCTTTAAGTTTGATTAATTTAATTTTACTTTACTCTTTTAACTTAAAAAAATTTCTTAGTTCTTGACACCATTATTTAATTTACTAAAAATGCTAAGTTGAAGCCAGTTTTTAATCTCTATGTCATATTAATTATATATTGTCAATATTATCAGTCTATATTAATCATAAATGTCATCTTAATCTTAAATATCATCATTCTATATATTAATCTTAAAAAAACATTAAATCCTCATCATATTAATCAAACTTAACTAAAAAGCACTATTTTTCCTCTAATTAATAACATAACCATTCGATGATTGAAATATATACTCTACTTTATAACATAAAAAATTTCAGTGACACACAAGAAAAATCTGAAAGAATATGCCCTCCAATAAAAAAATTAATATTATACTAATTATTAATCGCATTGACTTTTAAATTTATTTATTTTATACAAATTAAATAATTTGAGGCTTTAATTTTTTTTTTTAAAAAAGAAACATATATATTCTTTAAAGATTGACAAAAACCCGCACGCAGTTCAATTCACTGTGAGCTCCAATCTAGAAGCTAAGGTGTAGACCAAACAGCAAAACAAATTTGAAATTGACAAACACAAAGACAACCCAATTACGTCTCACACAACAAAATAATTAATAATAATAATAATGGTCTCAGAATAACAATAATAATTGACATAAAATATACTAGGACAGCATTCTATAAGAAAAATATAGGATTTATGTCAATATAGTTTTTTATTCAATTATTCTTTTATCATACACGGAATATAAAATGTGGACACCTCTTATATAAAAAAATTTTTAACTTTGGTTTGTTATGTTATAAAGGACTAATTCTTCAACTAAAGATATATAGAATCTCTTCGCTAGTTTGTAGACACTTTGAATGATGTGATAGTTGATCTGAGAATTTAAAATTACTATATACTTGATCAAAGCGAATAATCAAATCTCTGATATTTAGTTAAGTGATAATAAATAATTTCAACCCAACCACATCTTGAGTTGGAAAGTATCCGAACTCGACCCGTGTCGCGTACCTGACTATCGTCAGATAATCTTTCAACGGGAATAGCTGTATTTGTAAGATCTCGAATATAAAATTTTACTTAAACAATACAAAATCGCTTACTACTCAGACCAATCTTATGAAAATTATTTGATTTAAGATAAGATATATATTTTTAGTTTTTTAATCTAGTTGGTCAAGTTAGTGATACTTAGCTTGGAAGTGGCTGGCAGGCTTTGGATTTTATTAACAATTAATTACTAACTAATTAATCCACATGAATCACATTCCTCTTAGTTTGTGTTTAAAATTGATAACAAAAAAATTAATACCAATAATGATAAGACTAAATTATTTCAATATTGGTCGCTAAAGATTTATTTAAATGTTAATGTGATATATATATATATATAGTTAAAAATTTTATAGTTGACTTTTTTATTCATATAATATCTTAACTATAAGAATAAAATAAAAAATGAGAAGAAATTCTATAATCAAATTAAATGATAATACTTATCATAATAAAAGTAATGTATAACAGTATTAGTAAACTAGGTAATAATAATAATAATACAAAAATTATTTTTTTTATTCCTTGAAGTCTGGGCTAATTTTTTTAAAAATATTTATTTAATATAGTGTGGTAAAATGAGTTTAATATTATTTTTTTTCTAACATAATTAAATCTATTAATAAAAATTAATAAATATGGAGTTTAATGAGAGAGAATAATCCAATATTACAACTTTTATAAATTAAGGTCTGAATTTTTAGTAAAAAAAATGTCCACATTTAATATTTAACAACTCTTCAAAGAGAGCCGGTTTAAGTCTCTGAAGTAATTTTTTGGGTTACTTCAACATGTTATTGACGCCCTATCTAATAGTACTTGAAAGTGCATTTTCTTACTATCAATTTTAATTAAAAAAAACTCTTCAAATAAAATTACATTCAATTAGATTACTCGTATATCCAACTTAAACAAATTACATGTTTTTGCTCCATCTAATCATCTTGATTCCCTTTTAAATCAAGTAGTGCTATTGTGTGTAAATTAACGCAGTTTAGGCCAAAGTTAGATTTACAAAATTTTACATTATTTAAAAAAAATTAAAAATTTTGTTAAACCAAAATGAGTTTAATTAATGAATCAAATGAAATTTTGATGAAATTTCAAAGACTTTTGCCTAATCATGATAATGTCAATCATGTATAATTCTTCATTAATTTATACCAAATTTGACTTTAGAAATCTGAATCAATTTTGTTTAACAAAAAAAAAATCTTACTAAACTCATGATTAATAAAGTACATAATACACAAAAATTGTTGTGTGACGTTTTTTTTTTATTGAAAATTTTGGGTGCGTGGCTGCGTGCTGCCATGACCCATACCTAATACTTGACAAAATACAAAATGCAACAAATTAAATATTATGCCTATAACTATAATCACTATTGGACATTTATCCAAATTAAATTCATATCATACTATATTTTTAAAACACATGGGATTCCAAATTTATCATTTTATTTTCATCTATATTGCAAGCAACTGCATTGTTTTTTTTTTTAATAGATCGACTTAATGAATGAATTGAACTTCAAATTTTAATTAATAAAAGTTAGGTAGATTTTAGATTTGATTTCTTCAAAAAAATGACAAAAGAGAGAGAGAAAGGCAAGTCAATCCCTCCATAGTGCAAAGAGTCGGCGACACTTGGTTTTTTAAGGTTTGTTTGTTTTTAGGATTAAGGAGGAGGAGGGAATGTAAGATAATTTAATCTCCTCGTTTTGTTTGGTAAAATAAAAAATTAGAGAGATAATGGAGGATTAAAAGTTAATCCTCCATTATCCTTATACTTCACAATTTTAAAATGCTCCAATTTGGGTATTTTGAAGGATATTATAAACACATTTACAAAAATATCCCTCTTATAACCCTCAGATATACTCTTACAACGCATCTCTTATTGCCGCTTCTCACACTTGCTCTCTTTCAATCTAAATATAATTGTTTCGTCTTCTAATATCCCTCTTCTCATATTTGTAATTATCCGAACAAGGGAAGAATTAATGGGAGACTACCCTCCCCTCCCCCTCCCAAAATCCAAACAAACCCTTTGGCTCGTTTGGTATAACTTCTAGAGGTGAGGTTAGAGGAAATGTGAGATTGAAATCTGTTTGGTATGATTTTAGAAGTGGTGAGGTGAGTTGAAGGTTTCTAGCTAAGTGGGAAGGTTGCTTCCTTGAAGAAGTGGAGGGAAAGTGAGGTGAAGTTTGATTTAAAAACCAAAATGCCCTTAAAAAATTTGTGACTTTTAAAAAAGTAAGGGCAAAAAAAGTATTTTATACTTTTATCTTCTATTTCCCTATCTTCTTCCCACCCTATATTACTTTTACATTCCACTTCCATTTTCCTGCATACCAAACATACTTTTAAAACACTCACGGATACCAAACCAAACGCTGTGTATAGAAAAATAATGGTATTTTAAATCATGGCTTTACTATTTAAGCTGAATATTCAAATACGAAGTACACCTCCAAAACCACTAAATCATAACTCAAAATCAAATCTAAAATGTTTGGAAGTAAAACAATCAATCTTTGGTAATCTCATCTAGCTTAAAAACACTAGGGGACAATTTTGAGCAGTAGCATGGTTCCAATCTCAAAATTTATCTTCTAATTGTTAAAGAAATATCCGAATAAAATAATATGTTCAAGCACACCGCAAAATTTCAAACAAGATATTAATACAATCTTAATTCTTAAGAACCTGGCACACCAATATTACCCAGCTACAAAATTCAGCAGCCTACATAAAATCCATCCTAGCTAGATTGCTACTTCAATTTTGGCTTTTGCTTTAGATTAATTGCAATTGCTACATCATCGTTAGGAAGCCCCTTCAACTTCAGTAGCAGCATGCATTTTCATGTGTCCTGATGCTGTCTCACACCATAGCCGCCATGACCTCCATAGTGACCTCCTCCATTGGAATCCGTCCTCCACTGTCACATCCCAATAAGAAATGATGGATTTAATTAGAGGTTCCATGTACTTTACTGCCTAGGTTTTACTAGATCAAAGGAATAATGTGCTATTTGATCATGGAAGAAATCCAAAAGAAAATAAATTAACATGCAAATAACACATTCGGTCCGTTTGAGTTAAGCAATCTTACCTGCTTATTTCCAGGACTGCGTCCCCAAGAAAGTCTCACTGTCTGGTTTCCAATTACGGTCCCGTTCAATGCTTGAATTGCGTCCTCAGCGTTCTTTCTGTAACAGAGACAGCAGAAGGCATAACTGAATGGTTAATTTATCAAAACGGTAAAAGATAAGACCACTAATGATACAACAACAACAATCAAAGCCTTTTCTCACTAGGTAGAGTCGGCTATATAGATCAAGCGACACTAACATATTCTGTCTTTACACATTTCTATAGATAGGTTATTTATAGTATAGCCAAGTCCCTCCTAATAGTTTCTCCTATTGTTTTCTTTAAGACCACTAATGATAGAGCATTATATATAATATATACAGTGGTTCTCAAAAGCTTAAATACCATGTTCTCAAATGACGACTACAAGCTGAAAATCAGATATATGCAGATTATTTATTTTAAAAAGGGGAAGGGGCGATGAAGTTATAATACTATACCATGCAATGCAACGGGATTACCTGTTAGCAAATTGAACAAAACCACACCCTTTTCCCAGTGGTATTTTCACAGAGACAACCTCACCATATTGCAAAAATGGTTGTCTGAGATCTTCATCACTGACATCAGAATCAAGCCCTCCAACAAATATCTGTAATATAGATTGGTTAGCAAGGTGTGATAATGCAGATAGCAATGTAGCAACAGTTATGCAAAAAGGCAGACTCACAGTTGTGTTGTTAAAGTTCCCTTCAGACTGAGGACCTTGTGCCATAGCACCATTGGCTGAATGTCCATTAGCTAACACCACAGCTAATAAGAAAATACAAAATCAGACTTTAAAATTAAAAATTAGAAGCAAAATATATTATATACTTCATCACAAAGATGGTAGTTTGGCATTGTAAATAACACGTCCAGCAACAAAACCTTGAAAACAAAGAACAAGAATATAAAAGCCTTCTTTCTAATTTAAAAATTCTTCGGACATTCTCACTCGTGCCATGATTCCTAGACGTATAAATTAATTTAAGTGTATGAGAAACAGCAGAGTTATGATTTAGACATGGGAAAACATGTGGTGTCCAGAATAGAAATGAAGCCATCCAAAAGCATATAAAAAATCTCCAATGAGCACTAATGATTAATGAAAGTGACTAAGAACTTATCAACTAAAAGTTTAAGCCTGTTAAAAAATAGACATTTAATCCAAACATAAATCTGTAAGCAGCAACTGGTTGAGCAAAGTTCCCTTACTTCTGCGGGTATAGTGTCACCCAGCATGTTCTGTTGAATAAATTCATTAACTTAAATTCTTTGGGTCTTCATAACTGCTAGCATATAGCAGATTAATTAGATCTTCTTCAATAAAATTTAATTAGCTTAGTGAAGGATGTGCACTACACCAATGATTTCCAATTGTAGAAAGGACTTTTATAGCATGTATGAGTCATATGAAATGGCAAGACACAAAAAGAAAAAGCCATTACATCACCATCGTTGCTATCTAAAAGGTATTCCTACAATCCTGCTCTTAACACAAACACTCAGCTTCTAAGGCCAAAACAGAAATTAACAACAATCAAAGCCTTTTCCCACTAGGTGGGGTCGGCTATATGAATTAAGCGACACCAACTCTTTACACATTTCTATGGTTAAGTTATTAAATCATTCTAAAAATTAGGTTATTAAGGAATAAGGACGGGAAATTATTACAATGCAGCAGGAAAGCATGTAAATATAAGTGACACATTCAAAAATAAAATTACTGACAAAGAGTTATTAAATTTACTGTTCAAGCCTAGTGAGTATGTGGAATATGGGCATCATGACAAACCTTGTGAAGAATATTGTTGTTGATGTCCATATGATTTCTTGGGTGTTGCAACCCCTATTCGCATTGGCCTACTTGAACAGTAAACACCATTCATTTCAGTCATTGCCCTGGATCTCTCATTTTCATCTGCAAACCTAACAAAACCATAACCTTTTGAACGGCCGGAGTTAGAATCAAAAACGACTTTTGCTCCCTTAACAGATGAATATCTGCTAGCAAATGTTTCCTGTAGCATAGCATCAGTAACATCTACAGCTAAGTCCCCCACAAATATAGAGAGATCAGAACTAGAATCAGATCTCCTATCACCCGAACTGAATGTTGCCCAATTTAGACGGAATGGCTGATCTGTGTTTGGCATTGTAGTTCCATTATAGCTCTGCAAGACTTTCTCAGCGGTTGCACGCGAATAAAACTCAACAAATCCATATCCCTCTGACTGACCAGTTTGCTTATTTCGTATAACCTTGGCAGAACAGACCTGTATATAAGATGACACAAAAGCTTTGCATAACTAGGATATCTAAATACATAATTCTCAGACTCGTCTCAACATAAAACAGCACTACAATAATAACTATACAAAAGCATGCTAAAAGCAAGAGCAGAACTTTATAATCTGTGAATGAAAAAATTGAAAACATAAAAGGGGTTGTCCTGAGACATATAAGACACATTAAATGGGCATTAGACAATGCTAAGTTAGCACTTGATTAGTTGATTGTGTCACAGATTCTCAGTGAGTGAAAACCAAAATAAGAATATTAGAGGAAAATCACTGTTAGATAAGGTTCATGAATCCATTCAGTGATATGGTCATCCTAGTTGGTGATAGTGCCATGAAGTGTGAACAATGCTGCACCCAGAGGATATGGAGCCAAGTCTAATCAGGCATGAGTTTACTTATGAATCATTAGAGCTCAAGCTTTATTAAGCTGAGAACACATGCTCAAGACTGGATAGTCTGATGCTCTTGAATTTAGAAGCTGAATCACACTGCCATACCTACAGCAATCATAATGTGTTTGACATTCAGCAAAACTCCCAGAATTCACCTCATCATGTTATTGTGAAATCTCATGCTGTGCTATATATTTCACAATGAATTAAACTTGAGCTAAGCTTAGAAGATGATTGCTGATGATAGAGCCGAAAGCCAGGTCAATTCATGCATTGCTCTTATAGTCAAGATAAGAGGGATTGAGAAAGGAGATCGTTTTAAGTTCTGAACCACACTTTTTAAAGTCTCGCAAGTCGCAAGCATTCGTTGGGCAAAGTAAAGAAAAAAAAAACCAAGGAATTCATTGAAAGCTCAGTTGGCAGTTTATTCTACTGAGTTGACCTTTTACAAACAGAAAGCCACTCTCTAAGCTGTAATCCATTGTTCATGTAGAATAGAGGAATCAATGGGAATTGGGAAAACTATCCTGTACCTCAGCCCTGTCAAAACTCATGGCTACAGACTATATTATTCAAAATAACTGGAAAGGGAGGCGCTGCTTTAGTTATAAAATTCAAAATTTTATGAAACAGAATATTAGGAACACGCAAGCACAAAAAGATGAATACTTAAAACGTATAGTTCGGCCACGACAATATTTCAGCTGTTTTCCTTTCTTTCTAGCGGATTATAAAAAGTTCAGAGATGTGTTTTAACTTTTAAGCGTACTTAACAACCAGAAAAATCGAGAGTATTCAAAGTCAATTAGTTAAACGAAGTGCAAATAGAGGCAAAAAGAGGGAGCAAAGGTGAGAGAGTGAGACCTCGCCTGTGTGAGCAAAGCAGCTATGCAGATAGTTCTCGTCCATCCAAATATGAAGGTCACCGATCCAGATCGTCCTGATCTCATCCTGCTGATAGTGCTGCTGCTGGTGCTGCTGGTGCTGCGGCGGCGGCGGCTGGTGATGAGGCGGCTGATAATGGTGGACGTAAGGAAGGTAATGCTGCGGATACATCATCATCTGCTGCTGCATCATCGCCATAGCCGAAGCCGGATACTGCATGGTCATCCATTGCTGGTGATACTGCTGCTGCTGCGGCTGCGGCTGCGTCCACTGCTGCGACTGCTGCGGCTGCTGCTGATTCAGATCGGCGCCGTCGGAAGCTGGCTGAGCCATGTGGTCGAGTTCTCTCTCTCTCTTCTGTGTGTGTGTGTATATATATGGCTTATTGGTATTGAAGTTGAAGAATGGAATTTGAGGAATGAAGGAAGGAATTGGAAGTTGGAAGAGAGAAAAGAGAGAAAGGGAGGGATTGTGGGTTTCCTAAGGACACACGACTATTACTGTATTACAGCTTGGATCTCGCATTCTCCCTCCCTTTGACACACTTATTACTCCTCGGTTATAACGTCCTCTTGCCGTCTCTATCACGTGCCTTACTGGGCCCCACCTTCCTCTCATCCAACGCCTCTCGCTCCTTCCCCACCGCTTCCGTTACTTCACCCCCGTTATCTCTTTCTTTCTTTTTTTAATTTAAAAGCTAAATTACTCTTTTGGTCCTCAACGTTTGCACGAAATTTAATATTGATCATCAACGTTTTAAAAAGTTATTTTAGGTCCTCAATATTTTTTTTGTCAAAATTAGTCCTCCAGCATAACTCCGTCTGGTTTTTTTTGTTAAATGCTGACGTAGAAGACTTATGTGGCACGCCTTCTCTCCTACGTGTCATATTTGGATGATATGATACCCTCCCTCACTCCAATTCAGCAAAACGACGCCATTTTGCATCACTTCTCTCTCACTCCAACTCAGCAAAACGATGCTGGAGAGAGGATGTGCCACATAAGCCTTCCACGTCAACATTTAATAAAAAAAACCAGACGGAGTTACGCTGGAGGACCAATTTTGACAAAAAAAAACGTTGATGACCTAAAATAACTTTTTGAAACATTGAGGACCAATATTAAACTTCGTGCAAATGTTGAGGACCAAAAGAATAATTTAGCCTAATTTAAAAAACAAACATCAAATTCCTTTTTTTTTCAAAAAAAAAATTTGCTTTCAGATATTTCATTATATGAAATTAGTCAAATTACAAATTGTTAATAAGCAGAAATTCAAAGTTCAAACATTAGTTTATCGTATTGTAATGTGGATTAGTGTTTTTTTTTTAAATAAAGAATTTTTGATTGCTATACTGTATAACTAATTATTAATTCTTTAAGTAACTTAGAAGAATTTGTTAATTTAAAGTGATTAAGTGAGTGTTATTTATAATGAGATTTACTGATATTTTCAATCTTACCCAATTTTCACGTACTCTCAATTTATTTTTTTTAAAAGTTATTTTTTTGAAAAAAAAATAATGTAGATAATGTATATTTTAAAAAGTTTATCTCTGCATCAAAATGTAGAAGTTATCTCTTCCTTATCTTTTAAGGAATTTAGAATTTTATTTTAATATTTTTTGGACAGGTTTAAAAAAACTCATGGAAATTCCACAAGTGGAAAAATTAGATTTGTATAAGCCAAAGTGGATTGGCATAAATGGTCAAGGATAGGTGAGGGTTTGAATCCCTTTGAAGCCATCCAAAATCCTGTTTTGATGGGCATCCCTTCTCAAGGCCAGGAGATCCCCTTGCACCCAAGGGCTAGTTAAGTAGCTGCGATTTGGTAAAACTGCTTGCGGTTTAGGCCTGTGCAGTAGTTCTTTGGGTTGGGCCTCTGTTGGTCTCCCCAACATGCCGCTGGCGCCCTGTCCGATAATACTTGGGAATGTCTTCCCTTACTACCATTTTGTATATAAAAAAAACTAGATTTGAACAAAATCTTGTCATATGCTCCACTTGAGAAAAAAGAGAGAGTCAATTATTATAGTATTATCACAACAAATAAAATAAATTCACTTAAGCCTTTTAATACTCATGCTTAAAAGCCATATTATAAGTCTAATTTATTTACACATTTTTAAAGAGTCTCTATTTATTTATAAGTTTTATTTTTATCATAAATCGTCTAACACTTTTTTCTCCCTCTTTAAATTTGCTTGTATACATTGATCTCTTTATAAAAATAATTGTGGTTTAAGTATATAAAAAAATAAAATATTATGATACATCAAAAATTCGAATAATGTAATTTATATTTTATAAGATGACGATAAAATTACAACTTTAAAATATAAAATCTGATTACTTTTCTTAATGGTGTATATGAGATATCATTTAAATTTATATTATTCTGTGATTGGAGATATATGTGAGAGAGGAAAATAATAATCTTCAAATTGGTGGAAGATTTTGTATTATTGAAAGCTTTAATTAGATGCAAAAGAATGTGTGTGTGGCAAATTGTGTAAGATAGGAAGGAATAAAACTTCATTATGATTACAGTATGGAACTTTGATATATCTTTTTAATTATTTATTTATTAATATTAATAAAAATCTATTTTAAATGAATTAGAGATTAAATAATATTTTAGAGATATACTGAATTGAGTACTATCATAGTACTAAATAATAAATACTAACTAGTAATAAAGCATAGCCCTAAAAATATGATGGGAAATATATTTATTACCCTTTGATAACAAGAGATCATGATCACTAATTAATCTAAGGGAATTAGGGATTAATTAAATATATATTTTATATTTAATGCAATAAATATATTAACAACATAATGACATATGTCTTAGGTGGCTTTGGTTGCTACTTTTCTGAATTCAAGTTTAAACCATTATGTCATAGCTCAATTTTGTAGAATAAAATATAATAATGTTATATAATTATCAAGAGCCCAAACTTATTATTTATTAATTATTGTATTTGTCTGGAGATTTATGCTAAAATATTTTTTTAAAAAAAATATATATGACGGTACATATGTTAAGACAAATCCAACGACCAAAAAAATTCTTTTCTTAGATATATATACAGCCAAAGATCAAATCTTGACTATATATTTAAGAATCATAACTAAAACCCAAATATGATATACTTGGTAGTTAGATTAGTACGTTCTTTAGGTAGAAATGAAAATAGAAACGGAAACGGAAACGGAAACGAAATGGATTTGATGTGTTTAGTAATAAAAGTTTGGTAATAGAAATAGAACGGGAATGTATTAAAATGATCATTTTACCCTTTATATTAAAATAATAAAAAGAAAAGAAAGTCATAATTGTGTCAAATCATGTCAAATCAAAAGAGTATAATAGATCTTTTGTATTTTTTCATTTTTTTTAAATTGATGAAAATAAAAAAATAAAAAAATAAGTGAGACCCACTAATTTTTGCATTCCATATAATGTCATTTTCACGTAATGAACATGCCCTTGTCCTATGATATATCCAAGCGACTTTTTTTTTGTTTGGAAGATATTGAAGCGACTTTCTTTTACTGAATTTTTTGAAAAAGTCCAAGTCTAAGAAAACGCATTTTCAATAAAATTCGTTAGAAAGTACAAATGCCTCTTATTAAATAAATATACCAACTAATATGTGATCATTTAGAGTAGTAAATATTTTATTCTTTAGTAAGGTCTCAAGTTTAAGATTTGCGTAAAAATTAATTATTGTGAGAGTTCTATTTTCATTATAAGACTTCCGTTAGATCAAATAAAATTGTTTCCACTAAAAAAACCTATAAAAAACTAATAAATAAATAAACCGTCTTCTTAAAAAAAATGGTGAAATACCATCTCTCTAATTTTATAAATTATTTTTAAATTTTAATAGAATATTCCATAAATTAAACTTCCCCTTTAATTTATTTAATAAAATAAATATTTTATATAATATGTGTTTTATCGAAACAATAAAATTGTTTAACTATCTTTACTGTTATATTAAAAATGTCATGATAAAACCTAACATAAATTTAAGTATATTTATCGTTATATTAAAAAATTGTAATGTTATTATGCACAGAAAATTATCATCATTAAAGAAAATAAATTAAATACAATTTATTAAATAAAATGATAATAAATAAATTTAATCAAATATCATAAAATATTAATTTAATTAATTCCTATTATTTAAGTAGAAGACATATTTTAATTTGATCATGTGGAAACCAATAGGTAGGTAGGCATACAAGTTGCAGCCAACATTGTACTATGGACAATACCTCATATGATATGACAGCAAAAAGACAGGTGGCAGAAAATGGATCGTCATACGATTAATGTTTTGACATACTTGTATATATATTTTGTCTTAGATTAATATATATATATATATATATATATATAAAGATGAAGCTTTAAAATTTTTCAAACAGAATTTTTGAAGTTTCAATTTGGAGTACCTAACAATCTTCTATTCATACTGATATTATATGTTACATGAGTATTTTTTGCGAAAATATTTTAGTTATTTCATATATTTTAGAGATTTCAAATTGAATTATTAAAATAATTAAAAAATATTATAATGATTAAAAATCTTCACAAAATATAGTTAAATGATAGACAACGATATTAAAATACTCTAACAAAATTTGTTTATATGGCTGACAATAGTTAAAATAAATCTCACAGAATGTGCTTACATGGTTGATAACGGTTAAAAAACCTCACAAAATGTGCTTACAAGATAGATAATGACTGAATGTGTACAGAAGACTGTCAGAAGGATGCTGAGTGCACCAATTTGAAAGGTTTCTTCACTATTCATTCAATAAAATTTTTTTTGTTGACTATCAACAATAAAAAAGGTATATGTAAACGAATGGTGAAGATGTGCACTATGACTACATTTCAGCTACAATGCACTTCATGTGATCCAGTTTGAGAGAAAGGAACTGGATTCACTGAAGTGCACTGTGACTGCAGTGCAGCCAAGTGCACATTTCAACCATTTATTCAATAAAAATCTTATTGTTGACATCAACAATAAAAAAAGGTATATGGAAATGAATGGTGAAGATATACATTGTGCCTGCATTTCAGTCACAGTGCACTTCATATGATCCACTTTGGGAGAAAGGAACTGAATCCGCTATAGTAACATCTCCACTATTCATTCAATAAAAATCTTATTGTTGATGTCAACAATCAAATAGTTTTATATAAATGAATTGTGAAGATGTATACTGTGAGTCTGTGACTGCACTTCAGCCACAGTTCACTTCATGTTATCCATTTTGGGAGAAGGGAATTGGATCCGTTGTGGTGCACAGTGACTACAGTGCAACAAGTGCACATCTCCAACTTATGAGGTACATATGTAAGGTCTTAAAATTCAAGGGATGCATATGTCTCTAATCCAAAACTCAAGGAGCCTTAATGCATTTTAACAGATATAACTATAGTTATAATTGTTTCTTAATTACTTTTCATGGAAAGTGTATAAGTCATTTTTTTATTAAGCAAAAATATTTATTTATTGTGTGGACTTTTTAATTTGAAATGTAAAAAATGTTTAATACACAAATAATACCGTGAACGTAGACTTGAGTATTTCTCTTAAACTCTGGAATGAATCTTCAATTTGAAGACTTCTTAAATACCCACTTCCAAATATTTTTATACATTTATTTATGTCATTAGCTGAATATTCATATGCCCTATCTACCTTAGATTTTTGTTGATTTTGAACACTTGCGGCCATTTTACCAAAATGGACATTTCAGTTTCTTTTTCTTTTAGTCAAGATAGTGCCACAAATTATGCCCTTAATTTACATCTCACAGCTCATTCACAGCTTTGTTTCAGATATATATATATATATATATATATACCAAGAAAATAATTTTTTTTTCATATATGAAAATTTTAATTTTTGAAGCTCCATTCTATATGTCTCAACTGTCAATTTCTATAAAAATATTTTATTTTATAATTAAGATACTTTATAAATAGAATTTTGACAACTTGAGAATTTTATCATCTAATGAATCCAAATTGTTGTGTTGAATTTGATAATTTGTTGATTGAGCAGTTTTTATTTACAAATAACTAGTAATTTGCACTCATATATAGCATTTAGTTCAGCCAATTATTAAATTTAACGTCAAATTTTGGATAAAATGTGATAGAAAAGACAAAATTGGATCATTTTACAAAATAGAAAGACCCAAATGCCTATTTCTAAATTAGAGGGGCCAAACTGAAAATTTTATGAAATAAAGGGACCAAAAATGAATTTAAGCTTTGACTAGAAAAACTTTCTCAGAAAGATCAATAATGCAAGGTAGAGTTTAGAATGAGTGAGGAAATGGGAATGGTAATAAGAATGTTGGAAAAAATGAAAATGTTATGTCAATGTGATATGAATAGAATAAAAATAGGTAAAATAATTTTACCCTTACATTAAAAGTGGGTAAAAAAAAGGACAGAAAATAACTTCATCACATTACAAAAAATAAGATATATTTGATAGAAAGAATGTTGGATGTAATCCAACATTACATCCTCCTCCCCACTAACCAAACACATCCTTACAAAATTTGACATCAAAATTTTGGATAAAAATGTGAGAGATTAGAGAGGACAAGATTGGGTCATTTTACAAAATAGGAAGAGCAAACTATCTATTTCTAAAGTTGAGGGACCAAATTAAAACTTTTATGAAATTAAAAGGACCAAAAATGTATTTAAGCCAACCATGACTGGAGAAAACTTTCTCAAAAAGAGCAATAATGGATGCAAGGTTGAGTTTATAGTAAAAATAAATGTCTATGATAAATTCATCCACCTTCATGTTTCCTCTAAGTCCATTATTCTTCCGATTTCTTTCTTCAATGTCTATAAATTAATTTTAAACTAAAACTTTATTTTGATCCTCACATATGCCCATTGTCTTATTTTGCTCCTTCAGACATTAGTATTTTCAATATAATCCATCACAAAACAATTCATTATCAAGTTGGTCCCGCACAGAAACAAATTTTTTAAATTTGGTCCCTGTGTTTGATTTAAATAATTAACTAATTATTTTAGCTAACTTTCAAATGTTATCCAATCATTACCAAATAGTCTACCTCATCAAATCCTTTAATTATTTAAAGCACAGCCAAATGGAGGGACCAAATTGATAACAAATTGATTTGTAAGAAATCAAATTGAGAAAGCAAATATACGATGGACCAAATTGAGAACACGAATATTGAAAGACGAAATTGAGAAAATAGACATCTAGGGACCAACAAAGGGTTTTTTAGTCATTAATTTTAAGGGGGTAAAAACTAATCAGTAATTCTGTAACCTGAAACAGCAACTTCTATTGATAACTCAATTGCTAGTGTTCAACAACAAGAGGAGGAGAATACAAAGAATGAATTAAATTGAAACTAAAAACAAAAATGTTAAGAGCCATGGCCAAAATTTTCATACAGGGTGACAAATAATTATCCATCCTATTGGCTCCTGAAGCAACTTAGTGACTAAATTTTAGATTGAAGGCAATTAATTACGCAAATTAGAAAAAGAAAATAAATGAACAAGACGTAGGATGAGGTATGTATCATGTATGTATGCAGTATGTACACATATTCTCAGAACCTTACTTCCTATAATCTGCATGGAGGAAGCTCTCATATGGTGTCCCATTCAGTGTCTTGCTCACATCATCCCAATTTTCAACCTGCCTAGGCAAGGCCCCTTTATGTATCTTCACCTGACGACTCTTCAAATCTCTTCTAGGAACCTTGAGAAATTCTTGAACATCCATTAATTTCTGGAAATAATAGAGAAACAACACCCAAGGGTTAAGAGGCATATCAAGTTGGGGCTAAAATATAGTTATAAAGTCTATCATTTTAACTTTCTTGTAATTTATACTTTGTTTCATATTAAGTTAAAAAGATTGAATTTTTCATTTCAAAAGTATGTTTGACTTGAAATGAGCCTTAGAGCAATGGTAAGGATGGGGAGGGGGAGGGGATGGGATGTCCCTAGGGTAGTAACTAGTATGGGCTACCCAGATTACCCAAGTCCCACATCCGGTAGTATGGGAAGCTCGATTGAATATTTAAGTGGCTTGGTTTGTCGAGATGGTTTCCCAAGTCACTTGGGTCCCATCAGAGTCACAAATTCAAATCCTGCAAACAGTCTCTCTGCTTGCAGCATGGGTAAGGCTGCGTACACCTAACCTTCCCCAGACTCCACATAGTGGGATGCACTGGGCCGCCCTTTAAAGTATGTTTGACTATACCTAGGAAGATTTCATAGTCTTATAAGGTTACCACTAGGATTAAACTGACATTATAAAATTAAAACAATCTATTGAATACTAACAATAGTCTTTGAACACTATCAGGACAAACTAATTTAAGGCCAAATTGTATGAAATAAAGGAAATATAATGCAATATGTAGTAGGACTTACAGTCCTGTTTTTGACAACATCTTCATAGTATACTATAATGTGTCTGGTGCTCTTAAAATATTCCAAAGCCTTGGTGGTGGTTCCATTTACTTGGTTCAAATTGGATACAAGCAATGTTGTATTGATGGTCGGCTTGTATGTTGCAAGTATCTCTGCCTGAAAAACAACCACAAAAAATGAACACGATAAGAACAACTTTGATGATAAGGTCGCATTTGATTTTGCACGACATGATGAGAGAGACACCTCGTGGGGTGAATGAACGTGCGACTTGTGAGTCCCATTCAACAGCTTAGCATCCCTATCATATTGATTTGCAAGTACAGAAATCATTCGACGTAGAAGATTCCTTCGGAAAAGAAATATGACTGAAACACCACGAGTTCTGAAGTACTCGACTATCTGTTCATGATGCTGCATCAATCCCTGCAAAAATTACAAAGTATTTAATCCTTAGTTAATCAACTAGGAGTAAGAAACTTCTAAAACCAAAGCAGGTACTTCACTACAAGGAAGTACGTAAACATCAAACTTCGTATTCAAGCAAGTTCTATATTTTACTTTCCCCTCACGCTCTTATAGACTGACATACTTGCATGTATACCTAAGAATTTTTCATACTATACATATTCAACCAGAACATGGCCATCATTCTTGGAACAAAAAAAATAAAATGCTTTTATGATGATATTTGAGGATTTGAGTGGATTAGTTTTCACTGTGGAAAATCCAAAACTGCAACGCTACAAACCAAAGTAAAACGCAAGGGATACATGAACCGATGAACATATCCTAACCTCTAGCAGAAAAATGCATGCTTATTTACCATGTTCTAGCAGGTCCCACCTCTTTCAGAATGTTTTAACTTATAGGTTGGTACATCATTACAGTAATCTACTTGACTCCATGGTTACTATCTTTCCCACCTATGTCATCACTCGAAAAAGAAATCAGGAGACTATTGTTTATTGTCTCCGCCCTCCACCCAAGATATGATAAATCTACATGAACTAACTAGGAAAATAATAATGTCAAACTTCACCATGATATGATAAATCATTTAGGATAGGAAACAGCCATAAATCATAGAAAATAAAAAACTAAAAAAGGGATTTGAAAAACTCAAGCTAAGCTGATCCTTTATAATAGCAACAGCATGATAAGAAAGCTCCCGATAAAAGAAACATGAAAGATAACCGATGGGAAAGATAGTGCAGCTTATACAGCATAGATTATGTCAGAGTGTGTGTGAAATGAGAGTGAATCAATCCTTCTTCCTCTATATTATAGCTCAAGAATCCTTAATACACATAAAATAAATGGAAATAGTAAAGCTTTTTCTCTCATAAAGTAAAAAAATATATTGGTTCTTCATGTAGAAACAGGCAAATCTTGGGTTGCATTCTGCAGCATCATAAATTATTCTCTACTCCAATCATTTTTGTAACTCAGACAAGACTTTTTCTGGAAATTTAGTTAAAATTCGCTAACTACCACAATACTTAACAAGATTTACTTCCCCTAAAAAATTTAGGCTGAAGACACAACGCTTTCTAAACAAATGGAAAGCCTCCCTCATCTGTCCTGAGAATTGGGATATAATTACAGATGATGAGTTGAATGAAAGCAGAAATAGGTTTCCAGCACATATCAAGCTTTGTAACCATCATTCAGAGGTATATTAACTCATCAAAGTTTCTAATACTATACTTCAATCCATATTTTACATGAAGTTCTGCTTATTGCACACTAGTTTAGGCAAATCACTTCACCTCATGAAAAGAAAGTTCAGTAGTCAGTGCACATTTCTTTACTCCTTCCAATCGGGAAGATAGGTCAAATCGTATCAACTTTTACAGAAGTTGAAAGAATGGGGACTTATGAAACAAGAAGGGAAGCAAATATATATATATACCAAGAGAAGAAAAGTTGCAAAGATGATTATGAAGGAAAACAACTTGTCAACTATTAATCAATCTGTACCTGATTAAGCATCCACTTCAAGCCAACTGCAGCCGTGCACTCATTTTTTGAAGCACTGCTGAACCAATCTAGATTATAAACTTTATCCAGAGTCTCCACAATTGTTGAGATGTTACTCCTTCTCACTTTAACAGAGAAAATTTCCCCATTTGAACTTATGTTAATATGACTGTTAAGAAAAGTCTCAAACCACCCACTCCCAGATCTCTGCATCGACAAAATAGCGAAATTCCGTACAGGATTGCAAGCACATTCAGCCCTAACAATGGTCACACACACCAAAGAAGCATGGTCAGTAAGATCCAAACAGATTCATTCAAGAACTAAAGTATTAAAACCCCACTTGTTGGTGTAGAAATTTTACCTGCTGAAAGTTTTGGGCTTGGGGTAGTGCACATAAGGAATTTCCCAAGGCTCAATATTAGGTTCTGGGCATGGCTTTTTGATGACCTGGATATCTAAAAATCCAGTCTTGGTTTGAGTACTTATCTGCTTTAGACAAATAGAACATATATACACTCCACAGACCATTGCAAAGACCAAAACCACCATCCTCCACACAATTGTTGACTTCTTGCAAGCCTTTACAAGAAACACATCCTGTAATAATCAAATACAATATTCTAATTCGGTGGATTCAGCACATCAATAGAATAATAAACAGATTCAGCTAATCCAATCCAATCATAGGTCAAGAATGAGCTTCAAAACATACACACATATCCGGTCCAATTTATTAAAGAATCAGATCGAACAATTTCACATGGGGCAACCCCGTGAAAAAATCATGATAATCCAAGACAGAATCTTTCACCTCAAATTTTGGAAGATTCAAAGGCAAAAAGAACAAGACAAACAACACATGGTGAGTGAAACAAACCTTGGCAAAGGAAGAGAGATCATCGGCCATGGTTGGTCGGTGGTGTGTGCTCAGTAAGAAAGCGAGTGAAAAGGCATTGAAGGAGGAGGAGGAGGCAGCTAGGGAAGAGAAGACTTGCTTTGAAAAAAAAAAAAATCTTTGCTTTTTCTAAAGCTTTTCCTCAACTCTCATTGCGGCAAAACCCCACGAAAAATTGAAGGAAAAGCAAGCAAAAGAGAGGGTTTTTAATTAATGGGTATGAACTTTTCCTCGTGAAGAACAAAATGATTAGATGCTTCGACCGTTGCACACTGGCCCTGCGATTTCTTTCTTTATTTCCAGAAATACACACAATTCTATATATATAATCTAATTTCTACCATTTGTACTCTCTTCGCCTCGATTCGTAGACGCAAGTTCGAATCAAAACTCTAGTCTTACTCCTCCTACATGGGAAAGTCGAGTGCTTGACTGTGAGTCTGTGATGTGACCCTAGCAAAACGACATCCCAGGAAGCTACATCGCTATATAAAACGACACTATAGTAGCTACCTATTTCTAGAAACCCACCCGCGTTTAAAGCTGACAATCTTCACTTAATTAGTTTATTAGGTTAATCAATTTAGAAGCCAATTTATAAATAAATGTGTTGATTAGTTGTTGGGTCTTGACCTTTGTTTTAGACTCTATAGCCTTTATTAATACTTTAGGAATTAGGACCACATTCTTATATTTATTTCTTGCTTTAAGAACTTTTCAATGAGTGAAATTAAAGTCAAAATTATTTTCCCAATATTAAATTTAGCTAACCATTTGGCTACACTTTAGCCATGCTTTAATCATGGTGATGATTTACATTTGCTTTTGGATTTTTCCACTTTACATCAAAGCATTTAGATCATCCAGTAAAAAGAAATACCTTTTTTTAACGAATTTGAGTAAAATATCATATAAAAAACATTGTGTACATTACCAATTATTTTCTCGAGGTTGCACAAAAAAATCAATATTTTTCTCCAATTTTGGATTTGGTCAAAACCTCAAATTGGTCCCTTATATTTGTACGAAATTTCATATTGATCCTTTATGTTTCAAAAAGTTTAAATAAGTCCTTTTATGTTTGCAAGATGTTCTAAATTGGTCCTTCCGTCCAAGTCCGTTTATTTCTTCCGTTAAGTGCTGATGTGGTGTGCTGAGGTGGACATATCATCTCTCATCTCTCCTACGTGTCCATTTAAGCTGATGTGGCAATGACGTGACATATCATGTCAGCTTAGATGAACACATCAACACTTAACTTAAGAAATTGACGAAAGTGGACGGAATGACCAATTTAGAACTTCTTGCAAACATAAAGGACCAATATAAAACTTCGTGCAAACATAAGGAACCAATTTGAGATTTTAATTTTGAAAGATGGAGAATAATTGAGATGAGGTGTACACGGAATAAAAAAGAGCATATGGTATGGGCAGATTAAAAAGAAGAATGTTATCCATATCCAAATATTATTGCTGTAAGTTGTATTGTTGTCACTAGGAAAAATGATAAACTTTTACAGCTACCAAATTATTACTATTATTTGTAGTGTGGTTGGTGGACCAGCTGGATCACCGGCATTGAGAGGGTATAATTTTCGTTACAACAAGGCAAATACAATAATAATAGTAATAAATAAAATCTTTTTTTAATTAGATAAAATCAACTATATAAATTAAAGTGATAATGTATTTTATTTTGGAGAATGTGCATCATCAAATATTCCCTAAAAGACAGAGGTAAGGATCTTGGCATTTTCCAATAAGATTTTTTTTTTTTTTTTTTTTTGCATTTCCATCATTTACAAAAAAAAATCTTGCAACAAGAAAAAGATAAAGAAAAAAAAAGAGGGAAACTCAGCGGAAGAAGTTTATGAGAGTTTATGCATAATCAAATATACACGATCTTAATTCTATAAACAAAAAATTAATTTTTGTGGCCCACTCTATAGAATGGAATTCAAAAAGGTGGTGGGACTTATTTGGACCACCACTAATAATGGAAATAAAATTTTCATTTTGTAAATCGTAATATTTAAAAAATATATATTTAATATTTATTATATTCTTGACACAATTATAATTTTTTTATTATTATTTTAATATAAGGAATAAAATAATAATTTTAATATATTCACGTTTTATTTTTATTTTAAAATTTTTATTATTAAATATAATAAAAAATTTTCTTTTTTTTTTAATGTAAAAAACGTACCTTTGATATTTAAACCCTCGTATCACAATACAATCTTAACCTTGTAATAAGAGAAAGATAAAAAAAAAAAATTGCCTCATAATACATTGAGGGTGAATTCTCTCTCTTTTTTTTGGGGGGTGAATGGGCAGAATGGTTTCAAAAGCCAGGCCCATTAAATAGTCCAGTTCCAAGTTTTGCCATCCAATCCGCCAGTTTGTTAGCCCGGCTTTTACACTTGATATCCAAAGCCCATATATTGGGCCCATTGGGTCATTGTTTACTTGTTGGGTTTAACTTGCCATTTCCTTCATATTGCTATAACCAAAAAGATTAAAAGAAAAAGTTAGAAGAAATATAGCTTTTTCAAAGAGAATTGGAGATGATTTTACAATATATAAATTTAAATTCTCAAAAAGGCCAACTTGTTTGGTCTTGATTTTTAGTATCTTTTTCAGCCAACTTTTTTGGAATGGAATTTTTTTATAATTTATTGATTTTTTTTTTGGAAAATTTAATCTTTTTAAGTAACAGTAGAAGCTACAAATTAATTTTTTAGAACAAAATAACCTCACCAAAATTGTTTATTTTTCATATAACTCTTGGTTTATTTTACCTATGCTACTAAACTCTATAATCAAAATGATTACATGCATATATTATTTTGACTTTTGAGAGATATAAAATGAATTATAGAGTCGTTGACCAAAAAAATTAAAAGTATACAGTACATATATATATATATATAATAATAATAATAATAATAATAATAATAATAAATGTTTAAAATAATCATTTTCATATATTTTGATTAATTAATAATGATAACTTAATAGAATATCAATAAATGATAAATAAAAACTGAGAGTTAAATACTAATAAATGAATTGATCCATCAATTGTTTGTTATAGCAGTATTCTTAGAATTAAAATTTTAAAATAAACAAAAATATAGGACATGTTCATTAGTTAGAATCCGTAATGGAAAAATCAATGAAAATGGAAAAAGTAAGTGGAGTCTAGTGGGTTCAACTTACTTTTTCACTTTTTTATTTTTATCAACTTTTAAAAAAATACAAAATATCTATTATACCCCCTGATTTAACATGATTTGACATAATTATAACTTTTTTTTTATTATTTTAATATAAGGGGTAAATTGATCATTTAATACATTCTTTTTTTCTATTTTCATTATCAAATTTTTACTGCTAAATACATCAAATATATTTCATTTCTATTTCTATTCCAGCCCCGTCCATAGTATAGTTGTGTAATGTGAAAGTGAAGGCATGGGTTGGAGTTAGGAATAGGATCATCCTCTTCCTTACCTTTTCGTTACACAAATACGACATATTCACCTTGTGCTGTAGCCTGTGGGCCCACTATGGGATATCTTATTCTTATGCCATCTCCGTTCTCCATTATCCTTGTCGGCATTTGCACATGTATATACACATTAAAAATATATATATATATATATATATATATATATATATATATATAAATTTAGTTATCTTTAAAAATTATCTACAGATATATATATTATTTTTACTGTGTACGAGCAAAAACACCATTAATGATGACGCTTTTCTGAAACTTTAACAAGAAAAAACGCTCTCAGTGATAACGTTTATAGAATCAAATGGTCAACCCTATAAACGCACTCAGTAAGGACGTTTTTAACGCTAATATTTACATGAAAATAAACACGATAAAATTGTAAAAAAAAAACTCCCTGAGAGCGTTTATAGGGTTAACGCTCTCACTGAAGGTGTTTTTCTTGTTAAAGTTTCATAAAAACACCTTCACTAATGACGTTTTTTATCGTGCATAATAAAAATGATATATATATATATATAGATAATTTTTAAAAATGATTGAATTTGTGTATATATTTTATAATGTGTATATAACTGTGCAAAAGTCCATCCCCGTCCTCTAGAATAAAAATATAAAATGGCAGGTTGCTTTTATATTTTTAGTGCAAGTTCATTTTTAAAAAATTAAAATAAAATTATAACTTTTATTTATTTTTTACTTATATATATATTATAATTAAAATATTCCATTTTTAACTTTTACTTCTCTTTAAAATTAGAAGTTTTAAAAATGAAATAGAAAAATATTATTAAATTCTCTCCTTAAATTACATAAATAATTTTATTAGAGATACCGTGAATCCTGATCTAGTAAAATTGACTAGTCCTCCAAGCACGTAATTGAGCCTCAATTTCTTGAATGAAACCTCCATTTTCAACAACATAGAAAGACAGAATTAAAGAAACGTCAAATTCAGCAGCTTCATATTTACAAACAAGCTTCAAAATTTCAACCTTTATTATCTCATTCATTTATTTCTGTTGCTATTTTGCACTCAAAATCTGTTCCATCAAACGTTCCTCATTTACTTCACTCACCAACCATTTCCTTTCCTTCTTTATCTTCTTCTTCTTCTTTCTCACACCCATGGATCCCAATTCAATTTCAAACCCTAATCATCAAATCCTCCGCGAATTCCCTCCATGGCTCCGCGTCTACAAAGACGGCCGCGTCGAGCGCTTCATGGGCACTGAAACCACCGCCGCCGGAACCCATCCTCTCACCGGCGTTCAATCCAAAGACATTACCATCGACCCCCAAACCGGCTTATCCGCCCGCCTCTTCCTCCCCAAAATCGCCTCCCGCGACAACAAGCTCCCCTTGCTGATTTACACCCACGGCGGCGCCTTCTGCGTCTGCACCGCCTTCCACCCCTTCTACCACGACCACCTCAACACCCTCGCCGCCCAAGCAAACGTCGTCGTTGTCTCCGTCGACTACAGGTTAGCTCCCGAGCACCCTCTCCCCATTGCGTACGACGATACGTGGGCCGCGATCCAGTGGGCCTCGGCCCACTCCAACGGCAACGGCCCAGAGCCCTGGCTCAACAACCACGCGGATTTCCGGCGCGTGTACTTCGCGGGAGACAGCGCCGGGGCGAACATCGCGCACAACATGGCGATGCGGGTCGGGTCCGAGGGGCTCCCCGGGTCGAACCTGACCGGAATTGTTTTGGTGCACCCGTTTTTCGGAAACGAGAGGAAGGACGAGCTGATGGAGTTTCTGTTCCCGACGATGTCCGGATTGGATGACCCGAAAATAAACCCGGCGAAGGATCCGAATCTGCGGCGGCTGGGTTGCCGGAGAGTGATGGTGATGGTGGCGGAGAAGGATTTTCTGAGAGATAGAGGGAGGAATTACTACGAAGCGATGAAGAAGAGTGGGTGGGAGGGAGAATTGGAGATGGCGGAAGCAGAAGGTGAAGGCCACGTGTTTCATCTGTTCGATCCAAAGAAAGAGGAGGCTTTGATTCTCGTGAAGAAGTTTGTTTCGTTCATGAACCAGATCCAGACGTCGTCGTTTTAGTCCCGATGAACGGATTATTGCTTTTGGGATATTCTGAATAAGTTGAGGGGTATTTTCGTCTTTATAAAGTATTTTGTTAGTTGGTGTCCAATCCATGCAATGAAATAAGTCATTTTTATTTTATTTTATTTTATTTTCTCATAGTTTACGTAAAGACTAAAGTAAAGACAATGAAATTGTGGAAGTATATATGAATGATTAGACTTGACTTTGAGAATGCAACCGCAAAAGAAGGACAAGTAAGGAAAGTTCATAAAAGCGATGAAGTAAGCATCAAAATAATTCATATAAAATAACAAATTTGTTCGTTAAACACTAAAATTCAAGCGAAAGTAATGTTTGAACCGATTGTGATTTTTTATCACTTTTTACTCTCTAATGATTTTATGAAGATATAATATTTATCGTTTTTAGAATGAATTCTATACGGTTCATCATTAAAAAAAATAAATAGAGAAAAGAGATATGATTATATGCTGTACAGCATAAAAAAAAGTAAGGAGAGAGAGTGACGCCTAAGTGGGTTTCATATATAAGTGAGGGCCCACATGTGAAACTCATTATGTGTCACTCTCTGTCTTTCCTTTCCTATGTTATACAGCATATGATCCATTCTCGAGAGAAAATAACATATAATAAATTTCACTTATGTATAGAACTTATTTATATGCGACTCTTTCTTTTTAGCTGAAACGTAAGATCCATTCTCACTATTTTTTGTATCATTTCCGAGTTATGTGTGTTTCATAAACAACAGATAAATTGACTTTTTATAATATTTTTTTTATAAGAGCTTTTTAGTTTTAAAAATACTTATTTGAAAAAAAAAGGGTTCGGTTTAGAATAAACTTTTTAAAGTAATTTTTTAGTAATAATAAAATATATTTTTTTAAAAAGGAAGAAGCAATTTTGTCTTATAGCCTGTTTATCTATGTTTATTATATATGTTGATTCCAGTAAAATAGATAACACCAAACATTTGGAGAATATTAATAGATGACATGTAATGAAGTAGATATCTTCAAAGCCACCATAAATTAATTAAAGATACTAAAACGTTAAATACTATATATGTATAATATATATCTAAATTTTGATACATTACGTTAATCATATAATACTATTTGTTAATATTAATGAAAATTACAATAATAAAGACCCATTTTAATTGATTAAAAATGAACTGATTTGATGAATATACTGAATTTAGCTACTAAATATCTTTTATATATATATATATATATATATATATATATATATATATATATATATATATGCGCCTTAACAAAGGATTTCGGATCCTTTGTCAAATGGTATATTTGTCTATTAACAGATGGTTGGTTAAAGTAATGAGTACTCTATTCTTTTTAGTAAGGTCTCGAGTTTGAGTCTTGTGTATGAAAAAATCTTTGCTTGGAGAGTTCTACTCGCGTTATGGGACCTCAGCTAACTCGAATAGAATTGCCTCGAATAAAAAGATATATGTGAAAAACTAAAAAAATGATATGTTTGTCTAAGATTAAAAAAAGTTTAAGAAAAGACTCGCATTAATACTTTAATAAGAACTCATGATTAATGGATTTGAAAGTAAATTTAGTCATCTCTTTCTTATTTTAAATAAATATAAAAATTTTCAAATTTAAACTATCATGTTCCTAACCTAAGAGATTAGTACAAAACAACACAACAAAAATAACGCTAGCTTAAGGTGGCAAGAATTGGACCCCAAAACATATCAATAAGGAGATGGCACTTGAGAGAACACGAGGAGGATCATTGCAAATAATGGAGTCGAACATTAGTAAGTAAATCAGCATCAAAATTAGTTTTCCTCAACACATGATTAGAGGAACAAACTTTCTCAAGGTTTGCATGAGATGTCTAATGTCTTAATTAAATGATAACGCCATAATACAATTTAGAATTTGGTAACGTAGAAGAGTGACCAAAGGAATAAAAAACTGAACTTCCGTAATGAAACTCAAAAACTAAACTGCAAAACCAAAATTGAATTCACAAACTCCGTTACAAATTAAAGATTTTAATCCCGTAATCCTCTCTAGTATATATAAATACAACCCCTCTTCCCTTCTTCCTTCAAACCCATCCCTCCCTATCTAATTATGATGGCAAGGTCACATCTTTCTCTATTGGTACTTATTGTAATGAGCATGACGACGACGATGATGTGTGCAGCAGAAGAATTAGGTCATGATGAAGTTATTAACGTTAATGTCAATGACGAGTATGGGTGTGTGCCGGATTTAGGAAGTGATTGTAATAAGCATGCAGTGAATGTGATATTTAAGGATGTGGATCCTAAAGGAAATGTGCACTTTCATTGCTGTGAGAACATTGCTTTTAAGGAAAAACCTTGTTTTGATAAGTTCGTGAAGGCCCAATTTCCGTATTTTAAGGGGCATGAACCTAGGTATTATCGACGTAGGGGTGATCAACTTTATTCTTATTGCGTTCAAATCGTGGGCTGAATGGTGATCTATCATATATCGCCGTTTTTCTTCTTTTAATTTGGTTAATAATTGATGACTATGTATGTGTACGCCTTTAATTTTGTGATCATCAACTACTTTTTCTTTATAATTTCTCTTGAGTATGGATTATTGGTTATACTCTCCGAATTAATCACCAAGATAACATCACTTTTGTAAACTCAAACTCACCAAGTAAACAGCTTAATAAAACATTAAAAAGATAGATACAAAACAAAACATACACGGAAAATTACACGTAGAATTCTGAAAAAAACACTCGTAGTATTATCAATGTACAAATAAATAGTCAAGTAAATTTAACTACTATAAAATGGATTTATTTAACAAGGATAATTGAAAAGTACGTTTAGTATATAAAAATAAAATTGAAAGTTTGTAAAAGAAAGTGATATAAAAATATCAAATTATTCATTAAATATTAAAAAAATTCCTTTTTAATTTTCACTGGTAAAAGTCAAGGGCAGATGAGTATTTTTACACTAATTCCATTTCGAATACCTTTTTGTTCATTGAGTTGATATTGAAATTGGATTAAAAGCAAAACATTACAAGGTGAGTTGTGCTTACCAAACACATGAAATTTATGAAAGTGGCCCATAATTACGATGTTCACTAAGGATGACAATCTTATCCGGATTTAATGGGTACCCGAAAAATTTATTCGTTGGGTTTGGGGATTTTAATGGGTAAAAAGTTGGGTCCGGGGACGGGTAATGGTGTATTCACCCCGAACCCGGTGATATTATATATATAAAAATATATTATATATCATATCAAATTGTATGTTTGAAGTTTGTTTTTCTTAAATTTAAAAATAATTAAATTTACAAATGTGTGTTCAATACTTATAATTAAAGCACTTGTGATTAAAGTAGCAAAATTTGTAGAAAAAATAGTAAAATTTTCGGGTCCAATGCCGGGTCTGAAGATCTAAGTATTCGATGGATTCGGGGACGGGTATCAAATTTCATACCTGATTGGGAATGGGTTCAAGGATGAGAAAATATTGATTACCGAGACCGGAAAATATATTATCCTATCCAAACTCTACCCATCGCCATCCCTAATCTTGACCGGATCACGTTTTATTTACGTTTTGCTTTGAGCTTTATTGCCAACATCATTGACGCTTCTAATTATGGAAGGGAGATTAATTTAACAATGTTCTATTTAAATAATAGTTTGGCTAATAATTTAAATGTAAAAAAATAATTTATCTCTATAATTTAATTTTTTTAAAAAATTGTTCCAAGTTTCAAAATGAAATCGTCTATAAATTTCTACGATGTACTTATCTAATCCAACCTAACCACACACACTTGTTCAATTACTTCTTTGTCTCTACTCTACGCCGTCGTTTTACGCCATGGATTCCAGCGAAGTAGCCCAAGATTTGTCTCCCCTAGCCATAGTCTACAAAGATGGTCGCGTCCTCAGATTACTCGGCAACGACGTCGTTCCCCCTTCCTTCGACCCCGAAACCAATGTTCTATCCAAAGACGTCGTCGTTTCACATGAATCCGCCATTTCCGTTAGGATTTACCTTCCCAAAATCGCTCAGTCTGACCCGACCCGAAAGCTCCCTCTCCTCGTCTACTTCCACGGCGGCGGCTTCGTCATCGAAACCGCCTCCTCCCCGACCTACCACAACTACCTCAACGACGTCGTGTCGGCCTCCAACGTCGTCGCCGTCTCCGTCGATTACCGCCTTGCTCCGGAACACCCCGTCCCGATCGCACACGAGGACTCCTGGACTTCCCTCAGATGGATCGCCTCCCACGCCGGCGGGAACGGATCTGAGGAATTTCTGAACCGCCACGCCGATCTGGACAAGGTCTTCTTCGCCGGAGACAGCGCCGGCGCGAACCTCGCTCACCACATGGCGATTCGGGTAGGGTCCGATGGATTACCGGGCTTAAAACTGGAGGGGATCGTACTGATCCATCCGTACTTCTGGGGCTCCGAACTAATCGGGTCGGAGAAGACCAGACCTGCCGAGGAAAGGTCTTTGGTGGAACGCATATGGCGGGTTTCGTGCCCGACGACGGAAGGATCCGATGACCCGATTATAAACCCGGAGAAGGATCCGAAGGTTGGGAAGATGGGGTGCAAGAGGGTGCTGGTTTGTGTTGCGGAGAAGGATTTGTTTAAGGAGAGAGGATGGAATTACAAGGAAGTGATGGAGAAGGAGAAGAAGAAGAAGAAGAAGGGTGAGTGGGATGGGAGTGTGGAAGTGATGGAAGCTAAAGGGGAGAATCATGTGTTTCACCTGATGAATTTGAAGTGTGATAATGCTGTGGCTATGCTCAATAGGATTGTCTCCTTCATCCATCAGAATTAAGTCACTCTGGGTTACTCTTGAACAAGAAGAAGAAGATGAAGATGATGAAGTAGTTTAGTATTTACTAGTGGGGTTATGAGTTATGTGTGGTTCTTAATTAGATTTTAATTTCTAAGTAAAGTTTGGAGGAGAGAAAAAAAAAAGAAAAAGAAATCTTCCTTTTGAGAAATAGTACCCCACTATCAAAATAATATATCATGCCTAAGAAGATATATTAGTACAATACATACAAAAAATCATATATTGGTCTTTCACGTGTGTTTTCTTTTTCCCCTCAATTGGAATTAATTTTCTTAGTGAACATTTAATTATACACATAATCAATTTTATTAAGTATTTAAACAATTCACTAATTAATGGATCAAATTAATGATATTTTGATTTATGATAAACTAAATTGAGAACACAAATGAGTGAGAATTTCCAACCGTGAGAAATAGAAAGCAAGTGGGAAATCTTTTAGATAGATACCATAGAAGTAATTAAATTGAGAAATAAAACTTAACTATGTTAGTTACTGTACTCGACGGTAGATACCTTAATTTAGATTAAAGAAATCGAAAATTTAAAATACATATGATAAAACAGATTCAATCCCGAAGCGTTCCATTTAATTATTCAACAAATTTTGTTGGTTTTATGAAAATTAAAATTTTATTTTATATACACTTTTTTTTTAATAATGTAGTAGTTATACGTGAGCGATCGATTAAAAAAACATGTGTGAGTTAAAGATTAGACGCTAAAATTGGGAAGTGTTTTGATTGGATTATGGACTCAAATAGTCAAATGGTTATTGTTTTCCTTAAATCCTTCTATGTTATTTCTAAGAGATATTTAGTAATATTTTTTTTGGCCCGAAGATATTTAATAATATGATAATTTTAAATTTGAGTATATTTCTCTAATTTTTTAATTCTTAATTCACTTAAGATAATTTTTTATTAGTGTAGATCTTTATAAATATTAAAAAATAGACTAAATAATTACAAAATGTACTAAATTTTAATACAACTAAACTTCTATCATCCTTCCCTGAAAAGTAAGACGCCAAAAGCTAATAACAAAATCATCTTCAATTATTATATGCTTAATTGCTTATGCATCTCCACACCACAAGAGATAAAATGAGAAAGCCAAAAAGAAAATACAAGACTATCGACTTTTCTACAATTAATTAATGACTAAATTAGTGTCTTGCTCTCTAAAAAAAATTATTTTTTAATTACTTTTCTACAATTAATTAATCAACTAAGAGCTTTCCTTCAATATAGCTTGAAGATGGCTTCTCCTCCAAATTCCATAACACTTTCACTGTGTTTTCTCTTTTATGTCCTTTTGCTCTGCATGGTACCTACTTACTTGCCCTCTTAATTATATGCATTTATATAAACTAATAATTTTATAATAGCTATTTATTTTTTTCATACATAACATCTTATACCTAATTAGTAATTAGGAATATGCTTGTCAGTCTTTTAATGTATATTTATTTTGCCATGATATATTTTTGGGGATTAATTTTGTTATTCTCAAATTTAGTGACTAAGTTGAGACGAGTTAATTTTTTAAAGATTAAATTTGATATTTTTATGATTAGATGACTAAATTAAGATAAATGAGTTAAATCAGTAATTTATTCTCAATTAATCCATAGAGAAGATTGATAAGTAGTTAGATGACAAAAATTACATTTACTATCCTTGGGAGAGAGTAAAATCCTTTGAATGAAAATTTAAGTAATGTTTTAAAAACACTTGTTCATAGTTGCAAGTTATTTTGACGTGTGAAAATCACCTATACTTCACTTTCACTTACTTGCATTGTCTCATTGTCTATTTGTCTTGATACTTGAATGTTGGCAAAATTATTATTTTTCTCCAACACATCTTTTAATTTCGAGAGAAAAGTATATCTCAAAATGCTAAAAAAATAAATATAACTAAATAGCATCAATACACATAGAGAAATCTAATTTATCGTCAATCGTAATCTACAAATTTGCAAGTTTTGAATGTGTAAGATATATAATTTATCTAGGGATGATTAAAATACCCATACTCAATGGGTATCCTGAAAATTTACCCTACGGGTCTGGATATGGGTCCGGGTACAAAGTCAACAGGTCCGGGTCCGGGTAAGGAGGTACCCTACCCGTACCCTACCCGCAATAGTAATTATTTATTTTTATATATATAAAGTATTATTTTTAATTTTTTTTTGTTGAGAAAATATATAATTCTAAGAAAAAATGTTAAATATCATATAGATATTAAAGTGCAAAGACAGAACATGTTGGCGCCGCTTGATCCATATAGCCGACCCTACCTAGTGGGATAAGGCTTTGATTGTTGTTGTTGTTGTTGTTGTTGTGATTATAGATGAAAAATTGATAAAAATAAATTTTATATTAATAAAATAATAATTTATTTCAAATTTTTATCGTCTGGGTCCGGGTATGGGGATTTAATTACCCGTAGGGTCCGGGTATGGGGATTGATTTTGATACCCGTTCAAATCCGGGTACGGATCTGGGGATTATAGTACCCTACCCATACCCTACCCATGATCATCCCTAAATTTATCATTAATACTTGATCACATTATTACAATTGATCAATGATCTTGAGAAAATCTCTTGATCTACCAATAATTTATGAACCATAGTTCAAATCTTTTTGAAGTTGTTTAAAATTTTACTTAATAGACATCCCTCTTCACATAGATTATCTGACACCAAAGAGAGCTAGTGGAGTAGTTGCAGAGATAAAAAATTGCTTGCAATTAGTAATAATTTGAGCTCGACCTATATTAATCTCCTTAACCTATACTTGATGCTATGTCTGATAATATTAAAAGTGTATTTCTTTAATGCCACCTTTATTTAAAGGTCAAAGGTTTTAATTTGATCCTTTATGTTTCACTCAAGTTCTAAATTAGTCATCTATGTTTCAAAAGTTTTAAATAGGTCTTTTATGTTGCACAGAAATTCCAAAATTGTCCTTCCGTCTACTTCCGTTAATTTCTTAAGTTAATTGATGGCGTGACGTGCTATGTGTCCATCTAAGCTGACGTGTCATGCCACGTCATTGACACATTATTGCCACGTAATCTTATAGAATGAATAGAAGATGACGTGGCGATGACATGGCATGACTCGTCATCTTAAATGGACGTGGCGATGACATGGTATGTCCACCTCAGCACTTAACGGAAGAAATGGATGGATTTGGACGGAGGGACTGATTTGGAACTTATGGAAAACATAAAGGATCAATTTAAAACTTTTAAAACATAAAGGACTAATTTAGAACTTGGGTGAAACATAGAAAACCAAAATAGCATTTCACCTCGTTTAAAAAAGCATCATATTTTAAAACTTGTTTGTTACTTATATAGCCCATTTTTTATGGAACTTATAGCCCAATTTCAGACGAAAGAAAAAAGTATTTTGGCAGTGATGTGGGTTGAAGATGAGTCACAGCAATGGGTCGCAAACAAACTTTTGTGAGCTCACACGAGCGTCCATTACTGTTGCTGTCGTTGGGCCCATTAGTAAATTCTATGACCAAAATGCTTTTTTTTTTCTATAAAAAAAGTATAAAAGATGTATAAATATGTTTTATATATTTTTATGATTTATTTAGTTTAAATGACTTAAAATTCTTGCTTGTGCAAGCTTCTTTATGAAAACAATTATATTAATATTTTGATACTTAAGGGATTTAATTAATTTTTTATTTGTGTTTTTTAAGTTTTGAAATTTGTCCAAATTAATCGAAGGGTAACATTACGGAGAGGTAACTAGCTTTCACTCGTTAAATTTTGTTTTGAGATCTGTGTTATTTTAAATTTTAAAAAAAGTTGGCATATCTCATTACAATCAGAAAATACCCACTAATAAGACTCTCACATCGGTTATAGAACTCAAACTCTCATCCTTGTAGACTAAATAGTTAGAGTGATAATTATTTTATTTTTCTTAAATAAAGTATGTCAAATTCAAGTTTATATGAAAAAACTCTACTCACTAATCACTACGAGACACGTGTAGGTTAAATTTCTATGAGAGATGTTAAAATTACACTTATCTCTCTTATATTTTAAAAATTTACACACTTATTCTTGATTAAAAAGTTGATGATTTTTAAAACGATTAGTTTTATATTAATTAAATACAGATTTAATTATATAAATAATAAAAATGTTTTCACAAACTAAACACACATCCTAAATTAAGGAGTGTAATTTTTCAGAATAGATGAGAGTAAAGTGTAATTTAGTTCAAATCAAATTAATTGAAGATTTTTTTAAAAATTAATCAAATTTAAGTGATTTTAATTTTTAACAAATAAAAAGAACAGAATTTTCAGAAAAGAAAAGAAAAGAAAAAAAAAAAGAGATATTGATGTCTTCTTCTCCAGGAAATGAAAAACTTGGCAATAAGAGAACCACCAGTAGCTTCTGATTTTTGTGTTTGAAACTCTAATTAATCTCAAAACCTTGGGATCTTTTTTCCCTCCCAATCCCAATCATAAGGAAACCATTTCCATCTTCTAATTGCTAAACCCACATTCTATCTCTCTCTCTGTTATCCATGGAGAGAGCCGCCCTTCTTCGCTCTCTATCTTCTTCCTCTTCTAGATACTTCTCTCGCTCCTCTTCTCCTTCCTTCCTCCTCTCTTCTCGCTCTTCTTTCTCTTCACCTTCACTTCACTATCGTCGCTCGATTTCCTACCCTACCAGACGTTCTCTCCTCCGCCGCCATGGCAGATTGCTCCCCGCAGCTCTCCCCTCTTCCTCGCTTCATTTCAGGAAGCATTTCTCTTCTGTCTCTCCTCGAGCTGTTGCCTCCCCTCCAATTCCATCATCTCCAGGTATGTATGTATGTAGGTATGCAGCTGATGCTGTGATATTTGTATTTGATAAGACGTCGTCTGATTGGAGGTTTTATTGTTTTGTTGTGGATTTGTGTGGGTGTAGAATTTGCTCAAGTGAAGGATGAAGTTGCGGAGAAATTGGGGTTTGAGAAGGTTTCAGAAGAGTTTATTTCGGAATGCAAATCAAAAGCGGTGCTTTTTAGGCATAAGAAGACCGGCGCTGAGGTCATGTCTGTTTCAAATGACGATGAGAATAAGGTGTTTGGCATTGTTTTCCGCACACCTCCGTAAGTGATCCTTCAGTTCGTGATTTATTATAGTCTTTTGAAGTGAAATGAAACTGTGTTCCCTGGATTCATTTGTGTTGACAAAGGATGTTGAAGGGAGCTTTAGCTATTTTAATTCATAGGAAAAAGGCTGAGAGATATCTTGTTAAAATAGAGAATGCAGGGAGATCTTTTGATTTTCGAAACAAGTGTAATATGCATGTCTATAATTGTAGGCGATGCTTTGAGATGGGCTCATCTTAGTTATAACTTATAATAGACCCCTATTTTTCTGGCAATTTAGAAGTTTTTGTTGGTCATAGTGTTCATCTACCGTATCTCTGCTCTACTGCAATTGTGATTTGATATGTTTTTCTGACGGGTTTATTAGAATGCCTGTGTAAGGAACAATGATGTGTGCCAATAATATGAGTATATGATTGATGCGTATAGTTATACTAACAAGCACAGTAATGGAATTTTGTGAGATTTTAACTCATTGTCTGGACAAGGCATTCAACTGACTGCGATGAACCCAGCTTTTCTAAAGAGGCAGTGATTGTGCTAAATACACACCGAAATTAAAAGTTTCACTTACTGAGATCACATAAAGCTCAATATTGTCGAACAGTTTATGAATAATGAAAAGTTGATCCCTGTACGGGAGTGAGAGATCATATTCATCCAGAAAAAAAAAGGGAGATACGCTGTCGGTAAGGAGGTCTTATATCACTGTTTAGTTGTTGTTTGCATAAAAAGATCAGAGTGTCTGATTTGGCTCTTGATAAATTCTCACTCATCAGTTCTGGATTTATGGTACTTTGGCTCTTCTGTTTTTATTTTCACCTAGGTTAATTATTAATAACAATTTTCTTATATAAATATATTTTGTTTGTTGGGTTGGGGGGTATTGAATCTTCTTAGCAGTACTCTTCACTTCTGCAGCAAGTATTGGATGCAGAATATTTTGTAAAATTCTTGTGCTTATTTGGTAATGCAGGAAAGATTCTACTGGTATACCCCACATATTGGAGCATAGTGTACTATGTGGATCAAGAAAATATCCTTTAAAAGAACCGTTTGTTGAATTATTAAAAGGAAGCTTGCACACTTTCCTGAATGCATTCACTTATCCTGATAGGACATGTTACCCAGTTGCTTCCACAAATACCAAGGTGACAAGTGAATAATTGATTATTTAACTTCTAGGTTTCAATCTTCAATCTATTGCTTGGACTAATATAACAAGATTGTCATCTTTCTAAACAGGATTTTTATAATTTGGTTGATGTATACCTGGATGCTGTTTTCTTTCCTAGATGTGTGGAGGACTTTCAGACCTTTCAACAAGAGGGTTGGCACTTTGAGCTCAATGATCCTTCAGAGGACATCACTTACAAAGGTTGGATAAATATAGCTAATATCTGTTTCTACCTCTTTAGGCTTTTCAGCATTTGCTATGCATTGATTTTTTTAGCATATTTAATGTTTAAATGCTTTCTTCATGCTTTTCAATTTTTTTTTTGTCTAAATTATATTCTTTTCGTTATTCCAGGTGTTGTTTTTAATGAGATGAAGGGTGTCTATTCTCAACCTGACAATATACTGGGGCGGTCTTCTCAGCAGGCTAGTTCTTAATGGCTTTTCCTTTCTTCTCTCTCTTAATCTTCTGTTTCTTTCGTGTCATCATCTTTGGGAGAATGGAACATGACTACCATTTATATACAATAGCCCAGAAAGCTCAGTCACTCGTGATGGCAGACTTTTTCTTTCTTTGATAGAGATCTGTTGACTTGCTGGTTGCTCTAATAGTATCAGATGTTCAGATAATATGACCTTATGAAGTTCTACTTTGTACTGTTGGTGTTGTGTTCTAAGTTGTACTGATTGCAAATATGCATTAGTTCAACATCCCATTGCTGGACCCTGAAAACATCATAACCACTTCCGGATTAATAGATTGTCTGTTTGTCACTCAATATTAAGTTATATTTGAGCTAGTTATGAGGTTATTTATTATGTACTTTTGATGATTTATTCTGTGTATTCATTGTTATTGCATATAATTTGGGTACAGGCTCTTTTCCCTGACAATACCTATGGTGTTGATAGTGGAGGTGATCCCCAGGTCATACCCAAATTGACTTTTGAAGAATTCAAGGTATGTTTTGAGAATCAAATTGAAAAATTATTGTATTTTATAGAAGTTTCACTGACATTCACGTGGATATTTTGTTGGTTGTTGTGTATGTCAGGGACTAACTTTCTCAAAAGATTAAACTATTAGAAGAAGATCCAAGAATAGTTTTTAATTTTATTGATTTCTCTAACATGCCCTTTGGGCTTGAATCATAGACAAAACAAATCCACCCATACCTCATGGCTCTAGTCTCGTGTTAAGAAATAACTGTTTCAAAACCTTAAGCCATTAAGGGTACCTTTATTATTAAATGTTTGTGCCAGGGAGCATTTCAGTTTTATCCAAGTGCATTTAGCATGATGGACAAAATTGTACATTTTATGATTTTGTTCCTGAAACATTTTTATCTTTGCCTTTTTTATCTCTAGTGTCCTTTTTACTGCCAAGTAACCATAGTGATTAAGAATAACTAATTGTTCTTTAATTCTGAGAGTTTTTTGTTTTGAACTGTATTGACAGGAATTTCACCGGAAATATTACCATCCCAGCAATGCCCGAATATGGTTCTATGGAGATGATGATCCAACCGAGCGCCTCCGCATCTTGAGCGGTAAATATTTCAATAAAATCACTATTTTCATCTAGAATGCCAGTAATTGGGGATATTGGCCTTGTTGTAACACTTGCTCGAGTAGATCAAATTAATGAATGACTGAAGTATTTGGCCTAAGTCACTCCTGTTTATACTTTATCCCTGCCATGTTTTAGCTACTCTCTGGTTAATGATGGATGAGCTTGAGGGATCACTTTTAGGGGTTATGATTTATGAGGGACACGCCTGGAAAGGACTTAGCCAACCCTTTGGGCTAAACTTTTAATCATTAAGCAAAATAAATAGGCATCCTTTATTTATACTATGCTAGGGCACTCATTATTCTTGTATTTGGCTCTTAGTTTCTTTCTTGAAAACAAGTAAACCAAATAGATAGATGGCTGAATCTGAAAGTTGATGAATTACTGTGTATGGGATTTGTCTTCTTATGATATTATACGTATTTCTGAAATTTTTAGTTGATTATGTCCCACATAATAGTCATCAAATCTAGTATTTAATCATACTGCAGGATACACAACGGAGTGATAAGGTCCCTTTTAAAACCCCTTCACAAAACCTTTACATAATATCTGGATAGATTTCCCATGAGTTTATGGTTGACTTATTGAATTTCTGTATTTCCCTTATCCATGCTTGCCTTGATACTGTTAACTTGGCTACTAAGTGAAATGGTATCACTGGTATGATTGTCTTGTTTACTGTCTCTGGCCTATATTTAAAACCTATTTTTCAAGATTTGTGGATTTCAGAAACAAGTAACCTACTCCTGTGGCTTATTCTTTGTGCAGAGTATTTGGAGATGTTTAATGCTAGTTCTGCTCCAAATGAATCAAAGATTGAACCACAGAAGCTTTTTTCAAAGCCAGTTCGGATTGTTGAGAAATATCCTGTTGGTGATGGTGATTTGAAGAAGAAGCATATGGTCTGCCTTAACTGGTTGCTTTGTGATAAGCCCTTAGACTTGGAAACGGAGCTGACCCTTGGGTTTCTAGATCATCTTATGCTGGGTACTCCTGCTTCACCATTGAGGAAAATTTTACTAGAAAGTGGACTGGGAGATGCCATTGTTGGTGGGGGAGTTGAAGATGAGCTACTTCAGCCTCAATTTAGTATTGGGCTAAAAGGTGTTTCTGAAAGTGATATTCCTAAGGTAGAGGAATTGATCATGAATACACTTAGAAAGTTAGCAGAGGAAGGTTTTGATACAAATGCTTTGGAGGCTTCCATGAATACAATTGAATTTTCTCTCAGAGAAAACAACACTGGGTCATTCCCCCGTGGCCTGTCACTCATGCTTCGGTCCATTGTAAGATGCTCTAAATTTTCCGTTGGGTTGGTAGTTGTTACTTGTGCACTGAATGAGATTGTGACTGTTTTGGCTTTCCATTTTGTAGGGTAAATGGATTTATGACTTGAATCCCTTTGAGCCGCTAAAGTATGAGAAACCACTGCAAGATTTAAAATCTAGAATAGCAAAGGAGGGCACTAAAGCTGTTTTTTCTCCTCTAATTGAGAAATTTATTTTGAACAACCCTCATCAAGTTACTGTGGAGATGCAGGTACTCATATACTTATTCTAGCATTAATTCACTCTATTTTTGTGTTTTGGTATTGAATATGCTATTTATTGATGGAAATATTTTCTTGTCAGCCTGATCCTGAAAAGGCAGCTCGTGAGGAAGCAGCTGAGAAAGAGATCCTAGAGAAACTTAAAGCTAGTATGACAGATGAAGATCTTTCTGAGCTGGCACGTGCTACCCAAGAGCTTCGACTAAAGCAGGAAACTCCTGACCCACCAGAAGCTTTGAAAGCTGTCCCAAGTCTCTCTCTACAAGATATTCCTAAAGAACCTATTTGCATTCCCACTGAGGTTATCATTAGTGTTCCTCTTGAAGTATATATTTCTTCTGATCTGCTGAGCGCAGAGATTCACAGGGACTATAATGCAAAATGTAGGTTGGAGATATCAATGGAGTAAAAGTTTTGCAGCATGATCTCTTCACCAATGATGTTCTGTACACTGAAATAGTCTTCAATATGAGCTCATTAAAGCAAGAGCTTCTTCCTTTGGTCCCACTATTTTGGTAATTATATGACCTATAGAAGCTATTATACATTTTTTTTCCTGTATCTATAGTTCCCAATATTTTCTTCTACTGTGAACATTTTGATGGTGCCCTCTTAAATTAGTAGGTATCGTTATTATTTAGATTTAATTATCTTGGAATGTCAAATGTCATACTTTCTGACACTTCGATATTGTTGACAGTCAATCTTTGCTGGAGATGGGCACAAAGGATTTAACTTTTGTCCAACTAAACCAATTAATTGGGAGAAAAACAGGAGGAATATCAGTTTATCCATTCACATCCTCGGTGAGGGGAAAGGAAGATCCATGTAGTAAAATAATTGTTCGGGGCAAGGCAATGGCTGGGCGTGCAGAAGACCTTTATGACTTGGTACTTTTGTCACTTGGGCTTCATGCTCCACTTTGAAGACTACTGCAGTCATTAACTTAAAATCTTTTCATCAGAATATGTGAAGACTAATTTTTTTTTACATCCTGCTTATTTAGGTTAATTGCGTTATTCAAGATGTCCAATTTACAGACCAACAACGTTTCAAACAATTTGTTTGTCAGAGCAGAGCAAGGATGGAGGTAATTGTCAAATAAGAGGGAGAAATGGATCAAAAGACAGTAAGCTGAACCTAATCAGATTATTTATTGTGCTCTTTTGTTTATTTTCAGAACCGGTTAAGAGGCAGTGGTCATGGAATAGCAGCTGCAAGGATGGATGCAAAATTAAATGCTGCTGGCTGGGTGTCTGAAACTATGGGTGGTCTAAGGTTGGAATATGAGATACTATTTTGATGATGCATTTACATGTTGTTCATTGTCATTGAATTCCTGTCATCTAATTGCTTTTAATAATCTATCTTGTTTAGATATGCTTTAGTAGTATTATTACGTGTAAGGCTTCAAGTTTCACAACTAGCATTTATTAATCTACTTTTTAGTTTAATCAGAATTTTGGAAACAAAATCAGAAGTCCATGGGTAAGTCATATTGACAGTTTCTGTTTTGTACTTCTAGTTACCTTGAATTCCTCCGAACTCTGGAAGAAAAAGTTGATCAAGATTGGGCTGATATCTCATCATCTCTTGAGGAGATTCGCAAGTCCTTATTTTCTAAGCAAGATTGCTTGATAAATATGACTGCTGATGGAAAAAATCTAGCGAACACAGAAAAATATGTGAGCAAATTTGTTGATAAGCTTCCTGTTAGCTCTCCTATGGAACCAACTACTTGGCACGCTCGACTTCCATTGGCAAATGAAGCTATTGTGATACCTACTCAGGTAAGATGAGTACCCTTTTGCCATCCCTTTCTTATGTTTCTTTCTTTCTTCTTTTGATAAATATACATATATATATATATATATATATATATATATATTATAATTTCCTATTGATATCTGAGTTTCGCTTGTTCAGGTTAATTATGTTGGAAAAGCAGCCAACATTTATGATGCTGGTTATGAGCTTAGTGGGAGTGCCTATGTTATTTCAAAACACATTAGCAATACATGGTTGTGGGATCGTGTACGAGTTAGTGGGGGAGCTTATGGAGGGTTCTGTGATTTTGATACTCATTCAGGTATACAGATTTTTATTGTGTTTAGGCATAATTTTTTAGTTGCTCTCCTACAGCCTTACCTTTGTGTTTTTTTCTTTCTAGGAGTGTTCTCTTTCTTATCTTATCGCGACCCAAATTTGCTCAAGACACTTGATGTATATGATGGAACTGGAGACTTCTTACGGGAACTAGAAATGGATGATGATGCTTTAACAAAAGCCATAATAGGGACCATTGGAGATGTTGATTCATACCAACTTCCTGATGCCAAAGGCTATAGTAGGTATGAATATGACATATTTTACTCTTTTGAAGCCTGTCCCCTATTTATAATTGGTTCTTTTGCATCACAATTGCATTTTTTCTCCAATTATTCTTAGTCATATATTATTTATGCTTTAAAGTGCATTTGGCAGAGTGAAGATATCATAACAAAATGAAAAGCCATAATTGAGACTGCAGGATGTATAGTGTAAACCGTGGTTATTTTGGTTTATTAACCCTTCCCAGGTCTTTTGTGTTCTCTAATGATAACTTATTTAGGTTTTTTTTTTGAGAGTCATACACGCCTTTCTGTGAGTCCTTTTGACTGTGTCAGTAAAACCATATGGGACGCATCTCATCATTCCTGTTGCTTTTGAGGTAGCTATCATGTCATGCTCCCTGAAGTTCTGATAGGAGCACTCGTAATCTTCCCTGAAAAGGCATCTTCTTAAGATATTTTTTCAACAGTGAAATGCAAAGGAATATGGCCCTTGAGATTTGACCATTAAAGAAAGATGATTATCTTCAAACTGTAATTTTACATTGACTCAAATCACACGATTTTAGTATATGCTTCTCAATGAGCTTTCATTGCATTTCTTAATTCAATTACAAATTATGTGTACTTTTCATTTCTTTTGCAGTATGCTACGGTACTTACTTGGTATCACAGAAGAAGAAAGGAAAAGGAGACGTGAAGAGATATTATCTACAAGGTAAAGTGTTTATAAATGCCAGCTCTAATCTTCTAGTTTCTGTTATGAGCAGAGGACCATTTGAGTTTTGTCTGTCAATGCTAATAATGAAGCAAACTTTGCTTATTACTTATTGGCATATTATTATTTGCATAGTAATGAGCTATCAGTAGGCTGGAAACGAGTTTCTGAATCTATTTAGTTTCAGTTCAATCATCGCTTATTGGTTTATACAGTGTTTCCTTGTACTCCAATCCTGTCGCTTATAGCTTCTACGTCTTATATTGTTGGGCCTTGTGATATCATGTTAGAGGTTTGCACTTAAGCTCCCTTAGATACCCTTGGATGTTACTCATCTACTTACGAAAAAACGGCCAAGCAATCAAAAGAGTATAATCAAAAGAGTATGTGAGAAGAGCTCTCGGGTTCGATCCCCACATAACACCTGTAGGGAGAGTTGGCAAGTCTTAACTATGACTAAGCTCCGAACCGAATTAGTCGATCCCTGGTAATAGGGTCCGGATACCAGTGGTGTCCCCCCAAAAATTCAGAAGAGTATAATGAGTTTTACTTTTCCACATAAATTCTCAAGAACTGTATGGGAAACCCACTATTTGATGTTTGACCTAAGGATCTTACTTTCTTGTGTCTTGTACAGTTTGAAGGACTTCAAAGAATTTGCGGGTGCAATGGAAGCAGCTAAGGATAAAGGGGTTGTGGTTGCAGTGGCATCTCCAGAGGATGTGGATGCTGCTAACACGGAACGTTCCAACTTCTTCCAAGTAAAGAAAGCCCTTTAGACTTTAGGTTATACACACAATGATGTTTGATTTATAGCAACTAACAAGCCTTTGCTTTCATGTTAAGGTCTATAACCGTGATTGGCACTTGAATCATTTAATAAAATGTCTCATCATATTCCTCTTCAAGGCCATCTTGTTCCTTTTTGGATGATTTAATACTAGTAACAAAATCTAGAAATTTTAATATGCTGGATATATTGTGGCTTATAAGTGGGGTTGAGGTTCACTATATAGATCAAACAATTCCAACGTGTTTTTTTTTACTCATTTATGTGGTTAAATCAATCTTAATAATTTTTCTTATTGTTTTCTTTAATCTCCTCTTATTGAACTATTTTTTTTATCTGGCTAACTCTTCATAGAGAAACCTCTAAATAGATCTTGTACATGAACAAATAATTTACGACGTGTTTCTACCAAATTTTCTATCATAGATACTACTTTGATTCTCTTTAGTGCAATCATTTTTAATTTTATGCTTTATAGTGTAATTATTTATCTGGTGCAATATTCTCTGTTGAATTTTTGCTCATAGACTTTTAGTCTTAGAGCTATATGATACAATTTTTATATATATATTACAATCAAACCGACTAGGGGTTGGTTCAAGTGGTAAACGGTTCGGTATTGTTTAAGTAAGGTCTCGGGTTCGAGATCTTGTGAATGCTACCCTCGTTGGGAGACTTTTACACCATAGCCAGGTGCGTGACGCGAGTTGAGTCCGTATTAGTTGAAGCAGTGCCACGAGCATCAGGCGGGCATTCAAAAAAAAAATTTACATTGAGGGTAGCCATTTTACCTTGTCATAAAAGCTTATTCTTCCATATCTGTATGATGCATTTAGAAATTTATTGAGAAGAATCAATGTAGGTTGATATATTAGAACTTTATTTATGCCTATTTGAATTATAATACCAAATCTAGGTTGACATATTTATGCCTACTAAGATCAGACAAAATACGGATTCTTCAATGCATATGAATGTATCTAGCCAACCTTGAGAGTGTCAGAATTCATTTAAATTTTAAACAATATCGTCATTCCAAACAAATTCTGTTTTGACAAATTAATTAGGATCTAAAGAGATACTGAACTGAATTTCATTATACTGGTTGGTGCCCAAATTAATGTCATCACTAATCACTATAAGTGAACTCAGTCAGTAGTACTTCCACCAAATGCCAATATTACATAGTAATTGTAGCCAACAACCTATGAGATGAAGGTTGTGGGATAAAAATGTCTTGGATTTGATTTTCATAGTTTGTAATTATTTACTAAAATATAGTGGACTTTATTATTGAGTTCAAACTTACCTTCTTTTTTTTTTTTTTAGAAATAGTATATTACACTTTACTCCTCTTCTATTTTAAAAACTTATAATTCTTTTTTTGAAAGATCAAGAAATTTACAATTTTATTATTTTGACTAAAATGTTTTTAATGATATTATTACATTTTAAAAAAATTATTAAAAAATATATTTTAAAGATTGTTATTTATTTTGAGTTTTAAAATGATAAAGATATTATTTTAAGTTTTTTTAATAATAATTGTTTATATGGGTTAAATACATATTTAATTATATAACATTAAATAAAATAATATTTTGATCAAAAGGTGTGAATTATAGTTTTTAAAACATATGGGAGGAGAGTGTAACATTACTCCTTTTTTTTCTTTCAAATATTTTCTATCACTATGAAAAAAATTGTAGAAAATTAAAAATAGGGTACAATTCATAAATTTGCTGCACCAAGAAAATTTGCCATTTACATCATAAATTTTCTACCAACTGATTTTCTTGTTGTACCACTTTCAGTTGTACTGAACATGAACTCCAATAAGGCAGAGTATGGTCGTTGGAGAAGAAAAGTTTTGTAAATTTTGTTAGAACTACTTCTGGTTCACAATATCTGCATAATTGTGGGAATTTTAAAATTTCAAAATATCTGCTATTTTACAAAATTAAGATAGCATTAATTATTTTCTTACAATTTTATCCCTACCTATTCTCTCTTGGACTCTCCAAATTTAATGAACAAGTAATAAGTATCCTTTGAAAACAGGAAAACATAAATAAGGGTAATTCAGTCTTTTTATTTTATATTTTGTTAAGTTTAAAGTAAACTAATCATTTTCTTGGTCTGTACGCACCTAATCAATGGATCAGATATTGTGAACCGGAGGGAGTATATTAATAAATTTTGTAATATCACTTAGCTTGCATAATTTTATATCATCGGCTTATCTAAGTGATTTTAAGGGAATATTTCCTCATATTAGTATGATGCATTTAGAATTTTATTTTCAAAATCTTTCCTACAAATATCGAATTATATTGATGATGGGACTTTTATATTTGCAATAATATAGAAGCTTGCTGAATTAAAATTAGAATATTTAAAAGTTTCACGGTTGGGAAAAAGATTGTGGATGTAAAATGTTTAAAGTATTTGATATTAATGACTTTGCATATTAATTATTCTTTCAATATATAACAAAATAGAAATACTGAACAAATAAAAGCGTTGGTTGAGTTAGGAGAAAATTATCTACCACATAGGAAAAGGACATGAAGAATTGAAGTAATAACTTACTGGTAATGATTCCATGGTTAAAAACATGTAAGAAAAATATAAGTTTAGATTCGAGTCAAATTAATAAGAAAAATTATCTTTGATTTCTTATAAATAAATTTATGAACTTTTACAAAATTGAAAAACATATATAGACCTTTATTTAACCTTTGCTTTCTATATATATATATATATATATTATCTCTTTTTTTTTTAGGTATTTTTCTTTTAGAGACAATAATGTTTGAGATACTGTTGAGCATTAAATGTAGATGCATCTTACAGTGAAAATTCGCATAAGAGTTCATCATATTGTTAGAGACTAATTCCTTTTACCTAACCCTCTTGTTATATCTATTTTATTTTTAAAGTTAGCTATCTTATGTTACTTTCAAATTCCTCTAAATATACAACAGTAAATTATAGTCTTTAGAGATGTCAAAAATTGCAGTCTCATCTCTTCAATTATGAAAATCTACACTTCTCTTTTTTTTTTTTAAATTTTAAGAACCTTCAATTTGACTTTTTATTACTAAAATATCCTTAATGACATTATTAATTTTTTAAAATAATTACAATTTATTATATGAAGTATATTTTAAAATTATTAGTTCACTATTATTTATTTTGAGTTAAAAATAATTATGTTATTTTATAAAATAATTTGTATATTAATTATCTAAATATTTAATTTTATAAATGATAAACATAAGTATTTTGATCAAAATAAATAAAATTGTATGCTTTTTCTATTTCTCAATGGAAGGGAGTAAAAATTTTCAAAACAACAATAGTGTAATTTTAAAATTTCTCAAGGGAATTGTAACTCCAATTTACTCAATATAAAATCTCAAGAGTGGATTCTATGCTGTGGAGGATCCAAGCTCTTGTACACTAAAATGACATTTTGTTCTTCTTTTTTTCTTTTTTTTTTTACAAGTTTCAATTTTCATCTAATTGTAGTCATCACTTAGCTCCTTCATCATTTTTTTAAAGTTGGTTTTTAGTGTGTTTTTGCTCATGCCTGGGAAGTTCATTTTCTTTATGGTTAATTAATTAGATCACCTTAAAATTTATACATTTGGATAATAAAAACATATTTTAATTACACAAATGTTTAGAAAATTAAAGGATGGAGAACTCAACTTTTCATAAACAAACTAAAAGAAGGAATGTATAGTACGAGGTTTTTTATTTGTTGGTGTAAGAATACGGGTGTACCTGTGATGTATCCGACTCCGACTCCGTTTTCAGGTACCCACGTGAACTCCGGTCACCAAGTAGGGACTCCGAGCAAGCAACACAGCAAATGCACCCACAATAAATTTTGCAGAGAGCAGAGAGTCAGAATAGAGAGGTTTTTTTTTCTCAGAATGAATGATCAAATGTACCACACCTCTCTTTTGTCACGTTCACATACACGCAACTGACTCAGGTTTTTTAAATTAAATAAATTTATGGAGTAAACTACACTCCATAACCCACATTTATAACTTATTTATATATTTGCCCCAACATCAATTGGGCTTGGGTCCGATCCACCAAGGGTGGACTGGCCCATAATCTTACAGTTGGATTTTAGACTTTTTGTTTCTTCTTGTCTAGAATAAAGGCAACCATGGCAGTGATTTTTTTTCTGTTCAAAGTTTTATAGACTTGGCATTTTACTATATATATACACAAGAATGAATGATGCATTCATGAAAGTACAAAAGCTAAAGAAGGGCCCCAAGCTCCTCCTATCTCCAACATATACCATTGGCATTGCCATGTCTTTTCTGTGTTGTCCATGTGCACTATCCATCCATATTACTATGTATATATACACATTATCATTTCAACTTCTAATTTGGACCTTCTTTCTCACTCTTTTTTCTCCAAAGCAACCATTATTAATTTATAGGATTATGTACTTATACTTCACCATTCCTATAATGTCATGACTTTTCAGTCTAGTTAATAAGAGTGCATGCCTATCAAATATTTAAAAACCTTGATTCATTATAATTAAGATTAAAATTAACCCCATTTAAGCATATATATGATTTTACCATACGACTAGAGATTTTTTTAGAGGGGAATAGAAATATGGGACCCACCTCACTCATGAGTCCCACGGTCTATTCCTATCTCTCTTATCAAAAATTTCTTGCGATATGCCTGGAGATCCAAAGTAATTGTCACACACTAAACAAGTAAACATAAGTATCTTCTAGCAGCGAGAATTTGAACATTTATTTGCTACATTGTGAAGGATTAATTTCTTTTATTAGATTCAATCCCAATAATATATTTATATATATATGAAAGTTGGTTGGATATATATACTTCCATTCTCTTAATCAAGGTTTTGAACTTAAATATTAATGTTTATACAAAAATTCTTTACAAGAGAACTTTACTTTTAATTTGTTATAGAATTTTAGCACATTCAAATCAAATTTATAAATTCCAGCGGATTTTTGAATATTTGGGTAAAATATAAGACGACGAGCGCTTATTATTAATATCATGTAAAATTTATAAGATCATGTGTTATTCATCACCATATTTAAAAAGCATTTCAGGATCAATATAGGTAGCTAGTTGAAGTACTAGATATTCTATTTCTTTTAAATAAAATTCTAAATTCAAGACTTATGAATAAAAAAATTTTACTTCCATAAAAGAATACCTTTAAAAAAAAAAGCATTTCAGTTTTGGACACATGGATGGAGTGGTGCAAACGGCAAAAATAGAATGTGCGTTTTACCAAACACAAAATATTCTGTATTAGTTATTTGAGTCAGTATAAAGATGATGTTGTGTTGTGCCCCCAACCCCAAACGTATCACCCTACTACCACCTACTATCACAAAAAAGAGAATACACATTAAGGACCACCACCAAACTAATCTCACCCCTCCATTTAATCACCCAATCATAATTCATTATCAATTCTTCAACAAACACCATTTATATTTTATACAAACCATACATTAATTTATTATATGCCAAGAGTTGATTTAGTGAATAAAAATATGTATACATTAAATCAAGAAAATTACTCTTTAGTGGTATGAAATTATGTGTCTAAAAATTGAACAATATAAATTGGTAATAATATTAATATGATCATAAATATTCCAAAATTTATCACTGGCTTTATAAGCTCTCTCTTTCACCTTCACTTTTCCCCCTAAGGCTTCGCTGCCCCAAAATAGCAAAACTGCGAGAGAGAGAGAGAGAGAGAGAGAGAGAGAGAGAGAATGAGCGAGCATAAACGCACTGCTTCGACATTTGCAGCAATGGAAGCTTCGAGTGGAGCTACCTTCTCCAAGAAGAGGAAAACAACTTCCCTTGCTTCTTGCCAATTCCAGTTGCGCTCTAATTCCCGTCGACGTCACCTCCCAACCTCGCATCTCCACGACGCCGCGCTTTCTCCGGCGGCGGCCACCTCTGCCGTCAATTCCGACGCCACGGTGGTTTCCGGAAGCTTTCCGCTCACGACGACGTCCTGCTCCTCAACTGAAACCAGCGATGTCGTTAAGGATAGCACCGCGGCGGCGTTGGATCTGGAGGTGCAATTTCTAAATCCTGAATGTTTATGATATGATATATTATTCTGTTAGGTGTCTCTGTTCAAATTTCTGTTCCGTTGCTCAGAATTTGGATTTTAACGAGAACAAAAAAAATATTTGTTGTTAGATATATTGATGGAATAGTTATGCGGTTTGGAGCTTTTTATACTTTCTCTCTTCTCTTTCCTGCATTTTCTTGGCAACCAAGCAGTCTCCTCAATCGAGTCATTAATTACAATTTACAAGTTTCAGTTTCTTTCCTGCTCGAAACGTTGCCATTAAGTAATTAATCAACAAATTTCTCATTTAATTCATACATTGTATGCGATGTTCCTGCAGGCCAACGCTGTAGATTCCACGTTCAGCAACATCAAATTATTCAGGTTAGCTAGAATTCTAGAAATCGCTCTTTCTCTGCTCTCTCGGTCTCTTTCCCTGCGTTTAAGCTGATCAATTTCGAAACGTTTCATGATCCGTATATGTGTAGCAAAGACAAATGTTGGTTGAGCGAGTGTTCCGGAGACTCTGAAGAAGCATCGACGACGGTATTTCCGGCGGCGGAGATGGCACCAAAGGAGGAGGAGATTGAAGAATTCTTCGCAATGGCAGAGAAGTACGAGCAAAAGCGGTTCGCAGAGAAGTGAGTGTTGAATTAATGTGTGGTGCGCAGGATAAGTAGTGTGACTCCACAAGTGCGCACAATAGTACTATGGCAGTATACGCCGCAGAATATGAATGAAACAAACCTCTAACTAACTAACAAACTTCTCTTTTTCTTTTTCTGCAGGTACAACTATGATATTGTTACAGATATGCCCTTGCAAGGTAGGTTCCAGTGGGTTCGTTTAATTTGAAGAAGCCATGAAGAAACAGACTAGGTAGCTTACCCATATCATATCATATCATATCATATATATATATATGACCTAGCTAGAGTAAGCTAGGATAATCTTACACCAGATAGAACGGAATTTCTTGTGCCGCTTTATGGGGTTCTTTTTGTTAAAGAAGACCAAGAAGGGCCTTGATTTTGTACAGCTAACATGTCTGCTACGTCGTTTTGGCTGATCCCATGGAAGCTTCTTTGGGAGAGAATATAAATTAAAAAAGAAAAAGAGAAATCCCCATATTATATTAATTGTAGTTGAAACTTGAAAGTAGTACTCTTATTTAGAGATTAATTCACCTAATTATATATTCTTGGGATTTCTCTTATTAATTCGAATGAATGGAAGAAAAGTAGTTGTTTAATTTATTTTAATAGAATTAGAGATAAGATATTTTGAGAGTGATTGAAACGATGAAAAGAAAGTGTCTTCTGTGATGGAGGTTGCTTCTGGATGTTTTAGAGAGTGATTCTTTTCAGCCTTTGGCGGAGCTTGAAGGCATTATTCTGTTTCATTGAGCCATTCTGGAATATCCTTTTATCCATCCCAAGCTATGATATGATTCCATATTTCTATATAATCCCCTATTTGGGAGGGGACCATGTGTCCTTCCACTTAAAGAAATGCCTGCATAATTAGGTCCATTGATCCCCCAACCCCAAAAAAAGGAAAAGAAAAAACTAATTAGCTCTTCTTTTCACTGTTAATGATTGAAGGAATCATGTACCAACACGCACAAAAGTAATAATCACATGCGTTAAGGCCACCCCACGCTCCCTATACCCTACTATTTAGAACTCTAGCTATGGACTTTGGAGAATCAAAGTTTGCTATTTTTTGCTGAATTGTTTTCTTTATTTGTACTGTTGTTAATTATTTTTTAAGTTTTTAATTTAAAATTCTCTCTTAAACCATATATATATATATCCTCTTCATATATCTTGTACTAGGCTACTAGCTAGTATGGTAATTTAAAATTTTTGGAGAAATTATTTCATTTTTTTCAAAGTTTATTTTTTTGCCAAATTTGTCCTTAGATCGAGTTCATAAAACTATCAATTACGTTTACAGAAATGGGCTTATATGATATATTACATGTGAACTTACATTATCTACCTAGCTAGTCCTAGAGTACTTTTCATCAATCTATCCTCTAAAAAAATTAAAGGGCCAAATTAAAGCTCTTTACAAAGCCTCTTCTTAATCTTATGAAGTATTGCAGTGTGGAGATACTATTCACGGTAATCTAAACATTAAGAATGAAAAGGATATTAATTCATGACAAAATTGTATTATCAAATTACTTAGTTATATATTAATAAAAGGAGACATTAATTTTTTTCAACAAAATGGAATATTAATTATTTGTCTATACCCAACAACACCACAATTGAAACTTAAAACTTGTAAAAAAGTACACAATTTAATGATACCAATTCAAAATGAACAGCTTTTTATAATTAAGGGGAGGGTGGTTCAGTTTTTGGTATGCATGTCATGGGTCCATCATCAATATCCTAATGTTAGAAAGCACTGTGGATTAATTGATGAGAAGGTAGGCATTTGCCTGGAAAGTTAAGTTCATAATAATAAATGACATGTAAGAGTAAGAGAATATGACCTCTCAAAAGCAAGAAGCTAAGTGGTCTGCATTCTATCCAATTGAACAAACAAGCAAAGAAAGCAGCTTTTGTTTGTTCCTTTTGCTTACAAATAAATTAAACTAATTAAGGGGTTGAGCAGAAAAAAGTTTTCTTTTTTCCTTTTATATACAAGAGAGAGGATCATAATCGGCAAAAGTAAATTGTTTGTCTCCAAATTATAAGATGTTTGTGAATTTTGTCTCAAAATTTTGTTTGATATAATTGTGTTGAATTTATAAATAATTTTTTCATTCATTTCGTTAATTTCGTCTAAATAATTATTAAAAAATACAAATGGTTTGTCCACGTAGTTCTTAATATTGATTGTGATGTCAATTAATATATATATTTAGTTATGTTGTTTTGTCAATTTATTCACAATCATTACTATGATATTATAAAATAAAGGGTGTTACTGTGGTTAAATTCACGAAACACATGTATGTACTTGGAGACTACGGAAAATTCATATTTACATATGTCGTTAGTTATTTTTTTTTTGGTTGCCCATCTAGTCTTTGAGGCTTTGTTCTGATTAATCTGAACTCAACTTGTGTTGCACACTTGGTTATGGTGGGAGAGTCCTCCAACGAGCAATGGCGAAGGGAGGGGGCTAGGGGGTACTATGGCCCCCTTAGATGATACCAATATACATGTAGTATATGGTAAACAAAATTTTATTGGCCTCCCTTGGATAAAATATTATGGCCCCTTTATAGAAAAAAATAAAGAAACACAAAAATAAAAGAACACGCTCTACTACTTTTAAAGATGTGATAGACTTTGAAGCTATTCTACATTAGAAACATAGAAAGTTAAGAGATACATTTTTAAATTTTAGTCTTTACAATAAATGAATAGAGAGTAAGTGTAGTTTTAACTTATTCAAATGTTACTTTAACTTATATATAATTTTTTAAGCATGACATATTACTTTTATTTATCATTCTTATCAAATTGTCAATCAATTTTTTTTTCAATTTATCATTTCTAATTAATTTATAAATCCCATGCATTGTATTTTAAAATAATAATATGATAAATATTAAATAATTTATGTAACGTTATATAAATAAAAACAATGGTGCGCGCCCTACAACTTTAGCTTAAAGTATACTAAGTCGTTTACCACTTAGACTAACTCCTCATTAATATCACTCTATTAATTATTTAAACAAAGTAAGGATTTATAAAATTGCTTGCAAAGTACAAATTTAGAAACAAAATTGAATGAGAAATGTAATTTGGGAAAAAATATATAATTTTGCATAATGTATTATTCTTCGTTAAGAAAGAAGACGAAAGTGTGAGAAAGGGCTTAATCGGAATTATAAGAAAACAGAGTACATACATTATAGACAATGCCCCATAATCATAATCATAATCACTTTGTCTTTGAATATGAAATATGAACAATAGTGCCCTTAGCTTATCCTTCTCATCATCATTCATTTCTGGGTGGTGGGGATTGGGGAATATATGCCATACCTTCCATCATATGTATAATCTTTTCTAATTTAGACACAATTATACAATTTGCTTCTTCTTCTAAGTTTTGAAATTGAGAGGAGAAATTGTACAGCAATTCAAAATTATTTGCATATTGATGCAACCTCCAATAGCTAAAAAGATACATGTGAGAAAAAAAATAGGTCAAATTAAAATTTTATTTTGGTCTCCTATCTTTTAAAAATCTTAAACCGGATACATGTGAAAAAAAATAGGCTAAATTAAAATTTTATTTTGGTCTCCTATCTTTTAAAAATCTTAAACCTGATACATGTGAAAAAAATAGGCTAAATTAAAATTTTATTTCAGTCTCTTATCTTTTAAAAATTCTAAACCAGTTCTCTATCCATGAATTTGTTTTTTTTTGAAATGAAACCTGTTTTAAATTGGTCCTTTTGTATAACATTACTAATTTGTTCGGTTAACTAATGATGTGATGGTATGATGAAAACTTTTTAAAAATTATATTTTCATTCTGTCTTCAATATCAAAACTTTCATTTCAATTATTACAATCTATCATGTTATATCATCAGTTAACGGACCAAATTATCATGTCATATAATCCGTATTTACTATTTATTAACTGAACGAAAATTCTGAGGTTGAAGAAGGGATGAAAGTATAATTTTTGAAAAATTTTTATCATATCATATCATTTGTTAATGGACTAAATTATAACGATGTTACAAAAAAGAGTCAATTTAGAACGGGTTATAAAGATATAGAATTAATTTAAATTTTTGAAAAATAGAGAAGATCAATATAGAACAAGTAAAAAAGATAGGGGACCAAATTAAAATATAATTTTGAAAAAAAATATATTAACATTTAACAATTGTCCGTTATAATCAATCCGAAGCTGTTTTATTATCCCAAAATATCATTACAAATGCACACACCAATTTTAAGAAGGAAAAAACTTAGGTCCATTTCCTTATGTCCATTACATCCAATTCCACCAATCATATATTGTATTTACACTCTCTCTTCTATTATTGGTTATATAAAAGGTGATCTTCTATATTCTCTCTCTACTATGATTGATCATTTAAACACTTTTTGTCACGTGTCATATTTATATTGGAAAAATGAATATAATAGATAAAGAGATGGACCTAAGTTTTTTCCTTTTAAGAATCTCTTTTATTCTCTTAATGCATTTATTTTAAAAGTGCGACAAGTGTCTAATTACTTTATTAGTGTATAGTTTAATACATTTAAAAGACTGGCGGGTTGGCAACCAAAACTCCAAAAGAAGAAAAAAAAAACATTTAAAAGAACTTATTCATTTTTATATTTCTCCAATTTTTTTTATCTCCAATATTCATATATGGCATATATTACACGTTGCTTTCAAAACATTCTTTTTTTTTGGAAAAAAAAAGCTCACATAATTGATCTACTCTCTAGTGCTTCTTGGTAGGTCCATATCTTAGCGTTTTATTGGACTTATTAATACCAAAGAATTAAAAAAGGTTAAAAATTAAAATTGATCTTTTTTTTTTTGTTAAAAAAATGATTATTGAACCAAATCAAATTATACTGTGCAAAACCAATATTTAATGAAGCTACATGTTTTTCTTCCTCTTAGCATTGTCATAAAGATTAATAATGATTAAGATGAGTGAAGAGTAGATGTTCAGTGGTACGGTAGTACTGAACTTCAGTACATCTCTCCAATCAGTTGGTCCCTAAACCATTCAAAGTGGGCCCTAATTAATGTGAGTTTTTATTAATATTAACAAATGGCACTACATGATTGGAGGGATGCACTGAAGTTCAGTGGTACGGTACCATTGAACTTTTATCCATAAGTCAATCATACAATATCCCTTTTGATTTATATAATATAATTAAAATACTTAATAAGGATTTGTTTGGTAAGGATAGCAAACAATAAAATTTTACAAATATGAAATTCTTACTAGCAAGGTTGTCAAAATCTAGATTTTAGGTAAAATCGTAGAAGGGAGGGTAAAATCGTATCGTGAAAACGTATCGTAAAATCGTAAGAGTTTACCTATGACAAAATCGTATGAATTTACCAACATATATATATACACATAACTATTATATCTTAGTTACATAAAAAAATTAAACATATATAATTCAATATCCACAATTACTACATTTTCAACTAAGCTCGTCAAATTCATTTGATTAATTTTCACCACTACAATTACTACCACCATCATCACCACTTGGTACTTCATTCCTAATGTTATGCAAACTCAAATACATACATGATTTGAAGTACTACTAACTCAGACATCATCAACATTAAAACCTATAAAGAATGGGAAGGGAATGAGTTATGCGGAGTAGAGGAGTCCGGGTCTGGACATTAGGTTTTAAGAAAATAGTTGGATTTTTTTTAGTTGGGACAAATTATGGATATCTACACAAACATACTGATTTTTTCTAAAAAAATAAATCCATGTGAACATTTTTTTGGGCTGCAGTGAAATCGTAGAACCGCTAGTAAAATCGAGATTTCATGAGATTTTACCTGATTTCACCGATTCTACTGCGATTTTGCACCAACACGATTTTGTACAAGATTTAACAAGATTTGAAAATGTAAAATCATAAAATCATAAAATTTTAAGATTTAAATCTAGATTTTAACAACCATGCTTACTAGTAACACTTTACACAATCTGAATCACACAATATTTGATTTGATAGATGCAACTAAACAATGTGATTGTATAATAAATTTTAATTTCTATATAATAAAGGAATTTAGTAAACAGAATGCTTGCATGATTATGCAATAAATTTGATAGATAATGGTAATAAATGTAGGTACGGATGTTAGATTATATATGATAAATGATAGCAACTAATCAAAAGATATCATAATTAACGTCAGTTTAATCTAACTCTCATAACATATTCAGTAGTAGTATGGTAGTATTAAATTTTAATATATTCTTCAATCAATTAGTTCATAATCCATTTAAAGCGTGTCTTTATTAATGTGAGTTTCTGTTAATATTGATAAATGATGCTATATGATTAGAGAATTAGCTTTTCATGAAATTTTCAAACGAACAATTTCAACCAAATCTTTTAATTTCTTATTTTTCTATGCTCAACTCTATGTATTCCTCTATCCATAGAGTACATTGAATGTATAGGAATTGCTATAACAGAGTTTATGTTATTCGTATTAACATCTATTCTAGGAAGTATATTTTTATGCCATGCTAATGATTTAATATAATTATCTTTGTAGCTTTAAAATATTTCAAGTATATTTATAATATTGAACTTTTATTCCTTTTTAGAACTACATTAGAAGAATTTTTCCTACAATTAGTAAGTTTATATAATTTATTAATTTTTATACTTTCTACTCATACGTATCCAGTTATGTAAAAAAGGATAAAGATAATTACAAAAGAGAATTAAGATGCATATATCGTAAGGTATGAAATTTCTTTTTTCATACTCTGTGCAGTGTCTTTGGAATAAGATTATAGTTTTTCAGCCAAAAAAAAAAAAACGCCATCTCAACTAGAAATATAATTTTTAAATATATATATAATATGTTAAGGTAATAAAAGAAAGAAAATATGAATAAAAATATATAATGTGAAAAGATAATAAAAGAGAAAAAAATAAGAATAATAATTTTATATTTTTTTAACAGTTAAAGATAAAAATAACATACACTAACTGTATTTAAAACTTATAATATATATAACTCTCACCCCTAATTTGGGTTCCTTCTAAATTAATTTATTTTAGTTAATTAACTCATTTTCTCGATCAGTTCTATTAATAATTATTAATAATAAGATAAATCCTATTTGAGTTAACTTACTAAGTTTTGTACCCTCATTTAAGTTTTTATTTTTAAATAAATCTTTATTTTTAATTTTTATATTTCTCTTTGAGTGACTCGTTTGGTTTTAGAAAATAGAGGAATGGAATGGAAGAATAGATGTTCAGTAGTATGGTAGTACTGAACTTCAGTACATTCCATGTTAGAAAAATCAATGTAAGCTTTGATAGTGTATTCACTGTCCTTAAGGAAATTAAGCCCCCACTATTTGTATGCTGTTGGGTTTGTATGGCAGATTTCCTCCAGGATTTACAAAGCCTGATATTATAGCCAGCAAAACTATAATACCTTCTGAACACAATTTTAGAAGGATGAGTTGAAGATTTGAGAGATTTTTTGTTTTTTTTATATATATTTTTTGTGAGAAGAAGTGCTACTTATATAGAACACATTGAACAAGGAAAGCTTGGTTCATATTCTTTCATGCTCAAAATATTGAACATTCATGCACCTTTAAGAGGACTCATGTGCTTTAAGTACATTCATACATCTTTAAGAGCACTCATGTGCTTTAAGAACATTCATGTCCTTTTAAGGACATTCATTTTCCTTTAATTTTATCAATAAACTATTGTAACCTTTTGTACATGAATAGTCATGCTTTAACAAGGTATAAGCACTCTTCACAACCCTTCAACTCACCCAAATGTGGGACCTTTAATTACTAACTATACTAACATTCCACAAATCAGTTAACTCCTAATTTATTCAAGATGGGTCCTAATTAATGAGAATTTTTATTAATATTAATAAATGACACTATATAATTAAAGGGATGCACTAAAGTTCAATAATATGATACTTCTAAACTTTTATTCGGAATGATAATGATAGTACATGGACACCTAATAGAATGGTATTGGGATTACCTAATTAATGCTATTCACGGAGTGCATATGCTCAATTGGAAGGAAGCCAAATTTCCCTCTTAAATTTTGATAAAATGACTCTTTTAGCCTCACTTTTGTCCTTTTTCTCTTGCTTCACACATATGTCCTTCTTCTTAATTTTTTTTTTATTTTCAATTTTTTATCATGCTAAATATAATCATATTTAATTATATTTTATTCATATTCTTTTAAAATAAGGATTTATCTAATCATAATGTTAAGGTTTATTTTGATTGGTCAATAAAGTATTTTATATCTAAAAATCAATGAAAATTTATTTAAAAAATAATTTATAATGCTTAAAAATTCAATTGACTAATAAAAAAAATTCTTAACACGTATCCTAAAGACACATATTAATAAGACCTTAAAATAAATCCCAAAATTAAACAAGGCCTTAATATCTTATCTAAGATATCAATATCCATAAGACTTGAACCCAGACATTTGTTTAAAGAAAACAAAATATATACCTCCAATCCAATTAACTACCTTATGTTGATATTAAAATTAAATTTAAAACACAAGTAAAAGAGTATTTTATTCTTTTACAATATATTTTTAAAAAATATAATGAAATTAATAATTTTGGAATATCTAACAACTAACGTAATTATGGATAAACAAAAAAGTCAAAACCTATTTTTGGGATGCTTAGGTATTAAAAAGTTTGGAAAATATTACTTACAAGGAAAGAAGATTAGGTTCAATGCTTCAAAGAAAATTAGGTGAATGTATTAAATATATATAACAATAGTATAGTATATACTTGAGGGAAAAGAAAAAAATATAGTAAAAAATAGAGAAAATTATTAATTTGATTCTTAAAATTTATAGATTGTTTTAATTTAATTACTAGAAAATAAAAATACTTAATATAATCTATTAAAAAAGTACTCTTTATACACATATATTAATAAAAAAATTAAAAAGAGCACATTGAAATAAACAATTTTTTAATATTAAATTAAATATTTCTATTTTTTTAATAATTAAATTAAGAAAAAATTTAGGTTCATTTTCTTATGTCCATTTCATCAAGTTCTCCAATATAAATATGATAAATGACAAAAAGTGTTTAAATAATCAATCACAGTAGAGAGAGAATATAGAAAGTTACCTTTTATATGACCAATCATAAAAGAAAAAAAAATATAAATACAATATATAATTAGTAAAACTTAATAAAATGAACATAAGAAAATCGACCTAAATTTTTTGAGTATGCATCCAGTGCAATTCCCTTCTGTGCAATTTCGGTGCAATTCTTATAAAATACACATTTTTACATCATTTTTGAAGTACTAATATGGATTTACTCTAACAATAACCCACTATGAATGGATTAGGAATGAAATTATTATCAATTTTGACAAATATCATCACTAAATAGCTCGTGAGACTATTATTTAATATTAATAACAATTTGGTCCCTAATCCATTTAAGGTGATGATATTTGTCAATATTGATATTAATTTGGTCTCTAATCTATTCATAGTGGATTATTATTAGTGTGAGTCCGTATTAGTACTTCAAAAATGAAGTAAAAATGTGTATTTTATAAGAATTGCACCGAAATTACACGGAAGGAAATTACACTGGATCTAATTTCAAATTTTTTCCTTAAATTAAAACGATCTCTATGGACTAAATTGATAATTGTCTTTAAAAATAAAAGTAATGAGATAAGATTAGAGGTGTGGGATACAGCATACAGGGTGGAGAAAGTGGTCCCCACCATCATCCTCACACATTTTGGCGATTATTTGCAGAGAGAGAAGAAGAAGACGAAGAAGAAGAGAGAGAGAGAGAGAGAGAGAGATCCAGCCGAAGCAACTACGACCACGAGAGCCACCAACATCATCGATTCCTGTGCTCCATTTCAATTCACACACACGCTGCGATGTAATCAACCAACACTACTTCTTCTTCTTCTCTTCCATCCATCACTGTTAGCTCGAATCCGCCTCACCAAATCGTTATTGAACTAATTTTTCGTGGACTCTTTGAGTTGTCGGAATCTGAATTTCTCTGCTGCTGTGGAGACTTGGGTCTTCGGCGAGCTGAGCTATGCCAGGAGCTGAAGTTGGCTGCGGCGTCAGAGGTGGTAATATCTTTTGGGGAAGAAAGGAGGCCGCTGATTTTAAAGGAATTGTGGTGATCTTTGCTTGGGTTTCGGTTCAGGAGAGCCAAATACGGGATTATGTGGATTTGTACTCCTCTTTAGGGTGGAATTCCCTTGTTTGTCATGCTCATTTTCTATCCGCGTAAGTTTATTTCCCTTGCTAATCGTTTCTTTGTTATGTTTCTCACGCGCAACTTACTTTCAACATTACTATTTCTCGTAACTCTCACCAGATTTTTTTCTCGTTCCATTTTTTTTTCTTTCAATTTTGCTTTTGAGTGATTGGTTTTAGTTTCCTGCTCCGACTTCTTTTTGGGTTTCTTTCTTTATTTGTTGGATGTGGATGTCTTGTTGTCGTTCAAGGTTCGAGCCTCCTACATGATCTATTTGGCGCTCTAGTTGCATAAGAAATGCTCTGATTTGTCACCAAAGACATTCATTGGGAAAATAAGCTATTCAGCAATAAGTTGACATGCCTGGTCTTAGATGATGTGGAGGAAATCTTATCAAAAGCCCAGCTATTTTTTTTCTGTTATAAAAAAGTTGAATTAAGAAACATGGCTGTTGCATACCATTTCTAGGTTTTGGAAATTATAATCATGTTTATTGTAGTTAAGCATGTTTTGAGTTCGTTGGATAAATAATGAGAATTATTACGAGGTAAGGTAAGTTCTTGCAATTCAATTGCTTTTAGCTTTATAAGGTTGGCAGTTATTTGATATAGTTGATTTTTCAGATTTGTGTTTTAACTGTAAAGGTTCTGAGTTAAGTGTTACGAAGCTGTAGATTTGAGGTTACGCTTTTAAATTAAGTAACATGAAGGTGCAGATTGAAGTCAGGAGGCCATTTTGTATGAGTAATTTTTTTTTTCACTTTTAACTGGCCTCAAGCTTTAAGAGAGGGCAGTTCAGGTGAGGTGCATATAATGTCGTCAAATCATGTGAAATGTGTCTACTAGATAAATTTGGGTTTAAGTGATGCTATACATGTGAAATTAGCAGAATGCTGCTTAATGTTAGTATGAGATATTGGAAGCTCAACATTCCCCAAAACCTGGTATTTTCTTAAAACTTATACTAGGTTCTTGGAATGATTAGAGTAGAGAAATAGTTAAGGAAACTAGATTATGGCCTAATTGCTAAACTTGATTCTAAGTGCAACTTGCCAACTCAGAATGAAACAAAAGGTTACTCCAATGGACTATCGATACCATTATAGGATGGACATCCTAAACTATTTCATATTTTCATAGCTTTGTTTGAGATAAGTAGCTTACTAGATTTCTTCTCATCTGAAGTGATTTTGTGGCTGCAATTTACTGATAGCATTCTATATATTTACTATTTCCTTTCTATCAAAAAAATATATTTACTATTTCTTCCTCTCATTTGCAGATTCCAACATGAGAGTGCTATGTCATTGGCAGTTTATGTTCTTGATGAGCTTATTAAGGTTAGTTTTAGAGTTTTAGAATTTGGCAGACTTGCTAAGTTGCATCTGATATTTTTACACATAAAACTCTTAATGATGCTGGGGCTGCTGGCTCTGGGTATCATTTCTTAGCTTTGTATATTGGTTTTGAAGAAAAAAAAATTTCTTTGGGTTTTTCAGGAGCTAAGGGCTAAATCATGCCCTGTGGTCTTTGCGGCCTTTTCTGCTGGGTCCAAAGCTTGTCTATACAAGGTTGTTCAGGTAATTTCTGTTACCCATTCTTATCTTTGGTATAGAGAATTTTTGGTTTGAACTTTGAAGTTTTGTATATTCTTCTGGAGTAGAAATGCCCATTCTAATAACATTTCATTTAAATGCAGCTTATTGAGGGAAAATGTGAAGGTCAGTTCTACCTGGTAAGTGGTAATGCATTTTTTGGTTCATAGTTTAAAAAATATGTGTTCTATCTGTCACTCAATCCTTGTTATCTTCCTTGGTTAACAGTGTCTTCTACTTTTTGATCATTACGGATTTTATTAATTTATTGTGTTTCCATGTGAAGCGTCACTATCAACTTCTGAGGAACTATGTTTCTGGACACATTTATGATTCTGGTCCACTAGATGTTACAAGTGATTTTGGCATTCGGTTTGCTCTACACCCAACTATTGTTAAAGTGCCGGGACCATCAAAACTTGTTTCCTGGATAGCAAAATGTGTTGCTTCTGGTTTTGATGCTTTATACCTAACCAGGTTTGAATCCTTGGCAGCTGAACATTGGGAAGCTTTATATTCCTCTGCTGTAAGTATCTTTTTGTACCACTTGAACTTTCTATCTTTGGGGTGTGATTCTATTATTCTAATTGACGCTAATTTCCATTTTTTTCTCTAGAATTTTGGAGCTCCATTTCTCATTTTCTGTTCCGAGAAGGATGACCTTGTGGCATTCCAAAGTATCCATATTTTTGCCCAACGATTACAAGATCTTGGTGGGGATGTTAACCTTGTGAAAATGAGTAGCTCCTCTCACTTAGGTTTGTTGGATACCAATTTTCACTTGCATTCGCATTCATGCATTACCACCAAAGAGTTATATTGATTGAATGCTGAATTCAGTGTTCTTTTTTGGCTCAAATGATTTGCAGTCCACAAAATTAGTGAAGCTTGTCACTTGTATTCTGAAAGCTTAAAATTTATTATTTTGTTTCATATATTTTGGCAAAATGTATTCCTCTTAGTTTGTAAACAAATCAGTGTACACCCTTAACATCATTAATCTTTTTGTTTTTCTAGGTCATTACAAACATCATCCTATCCAATACAGAATTGCTGTAACCCATTTGCTGGAGAAGGCTACCTCAATTTTTTCTCAAAAAACGATATTTGAACGAGAAAGAACTGGAATGGAAAGTATGCCGGATGAGATATCCGAGTTAATCTGTGACCTTCAGAAGGCAGCAATTGATTCAAATCAGAGCCTTAGAAGAGTTGCATTAGGGCCAAGTGATCACTTCTTTTTGCCAAGCTCAGCAGGATATCATGATGGTAGAGACTCCGGCACTCCATCGGATGAACCGAAAGAACAATCAGTTTGTCTTCCCAGCCCCCCTAGCATAAATGCTCATAGTGTCCTTGGCCAATTCCTTTTCGATGTTTGTGTTCCCAAAAATATTGAGGGATGGGATGTTAAATCCTGTGGGACACTAAATTCGAGGCCCTTCGGTTCTGCTCGCCGTCATTCAACTTTCGGCGGTCTCAAGTCCATACGTCGCTCCAAATTATGAAATCATATTCATGTCTGACTCAAGGAAATTCTTCATTGCAAGAAAGTATGATAGGTTTGATTTCCTGCGAGAACTGGACCAGAAAGTATGACCCTTTTGCAGAGGAAGGAATCAAAATGGTTCAAGTGTTAAATATGGATGGAGGTTGCATGAGAAGAACCCCACACAAGGAAATAAGATGAGTGATAAACTGATAATCTAACTGCTTGATAGGTGAGTGGGGTAAGGAGATGCTTGCATGAAATGTTTTGAACTGTACAGAGGTATTTATAGATGAGAGGCCTGTTTGGTTGTTGTAGTTTTAATCAAAATAGGTGTATATATGTATATTGTGGGTTTAATTTAATGACTTGTGAGGTTGGAAACTTGTAAATAGGACAACGGGTCTAAACTCTAAAAGTCTAAAGAGCAAATAAAGGGGGAAAAGGAGCCATGGACCCAATGGTTTTTACTTGCTAGTTAAATTGGGTTATGCCTTACCAGTTACCACTACTGAGAACTGGAGTGCTAATACCTATTTCAGCTAGTTTTAGAGCTTTGTTTAGAGGATTGCCATGGGTTTTTGTTTACTTTGAAAACTCTTCAAATAGAATTTTATGAAGAGTATTATTATAAGAGAAAAAGCTATTCATGTTTAGTAAAATTGCATATAATTGCAAAGGTAGGTAAAAAAATTTAGAGATAATTGTTGAAATTACTAATTTAAAAGGGAATATAATTTTTTTTTTCAGAAGTATAATGTTCTTTCTTCTTACAGAAAGCTGCTTCTAATGTCATTGAGAATGAGTTTATATTTTTTAAAAAGGACTAAATACTTTATTTAACCAAAATTAATATATATTAGTAGTTGAGTAGTTATTACTGTCAAAATAACAAAATTAAAGAATGAGAAATTATTTAAATTTTCGTTCTTATGTTATATATTTTAACTTTCCATTTTTTGCTTTCTTATATCACTTGTTTCTTAAAATTATATTTGGCTAAAGTAATTTGGTCCTTAATGTTTGCATGAAGTTTAATGTTGGTCTTAAAAGTTTTTTTTTTGGTCGATTTTGGTCCTCGAGGCTAACACCATTTAAGTTTTTCGTTAAGTGATGATGTGGCAGGCTGATGTGGCACACCCTCTCTCCTATGTGTCATATTTTAATGACGTGGCATGCCACATCATCCATCTTCTTCATCCCCACCACCATCACCCCACCGCCAGCGGCACAGCCACCGTCGCCGCCACCATCTCTAAAATGGCTTCATCCCGAATCGCCTCCTCTGTTTCATCACTCTTCCTCCTTCTTCTTCTTCCTCCTCCTCTCCTTCACCTTCTTCTTCACTTGAGGCTTGCAGAGAGGGTGCGTGCAAGGGAGGACAGAGAAAGTGTAGGAGAGAGAAGGGTCGAAGGAAGCCATGGGAGGAGCTTTGCTGAACCTGCTTTCATCACTGCCTGAAACATTGAGGACCAAAATAGTACTTTAGTAATTATATTTTGTCAGATACGAGATAATATATAATTTTTTTGGTTGACAGATAATATATAATTTTAGAGACAAACAACTTCAGAATTATTATAATATATATTTAGGAATCGCAATGGGTAGGATATGGGGAGAATACTGTATTCTCCATCCCCGGCCCCTGTAGTTAATATTTTTTCCGTTCCTTGACCCATCTCTGAACTCATTGAATACTTAGATTCTCAGACCCGAAAAATTTACTATAATTTCATCAAAAGTACTTTCATCACAAGTATTGAATACACTTTCATAAATTTAATTATTTTCAAATTTAAGAAAATAAACTTCAAACACATAATAAAATAAACATAAAAAGTCTAAATTCATCAATAAATAAACAAATACAGACATAAAATGTGGTGTGAATCGTGATTCGTGAATGGGGTGGGTGAATGATGAGAGTCTGATTGAGTTTGTGTGATAGGTGTCACGTGATGTTGATGTGAGCGTAATTTTTTTTTAATTTGATATGATATATAATATATTTTTATATATAAAATATTTTATATATATTACATCACTGGGTTCGGGGTGAATACACCCTTACCCGTCCCCAGACTTAAACTTTTACCCATTAAAATTCTCAGACTCGAACCCAAACCCATTTTTAATATCCAAATTCAAACCCAACGGATAAAGTTTTCGAGTACCCGTTGGGTCAAGATTACCATCCCTATATATATTAGTGGACTAATGGACTTGGTATACATTAATACAAAATGGATCTTTCCATTTAGAGAAAGATGTCAAAAATTCATTTTTAAATATGATCAAAAGAAGAAGATGAATAGTTATATATTGGTCAATTACTGGTCTCAAAAGTATGTGGTAAATTTTAAATTGATCCTAAATATTTTATTTGTTTCACATTGACCCCAAAAATATGAGGTGAATTTCATATTGGTCCTAATATAAAACACAATGAAAAGTTGAAAACGTACAAAACTAATGTAAAACAAATAAAACATTTAAGACTAATTTAAAATCTACCTATTTTTGGGACTAATGTGAAACAAATAAAATATGTAAGACCAATTTAAAATTTACTCCACATTTTTGGGACAAATGTGAGTATTTCACTAATATAATTTTAGAAATAAAAAAGATGAAGCACTTTCTATGGTGCATACTGTATATATATGTTAAAAAAATATTAATAAAAAAATGTTAAAAAAATTAATAAAATAGGGAGTCCGTACAGTACAGGTTTTCAAATTTGAAATGAAGGTTTAGGGGCAAACACACTCTCTCTCACACACACACAGCTCCTCCACTCTCTTTTCCTTCCTTCCTTCATTCATCTCTAAGCTCTGAGCTTCAAACGCATTTGCAAAAGCAAAGATCTTTCCTTTTTTTCTGTAATCGAAACCGAAAATGGTGGTTCCCAAGACAAAGATTACATACGAGGAATCGAGGCGTCAGAGGATGGAAGAGAACAAGAAGAGAATGGAACAGCTTAACCTCAACAAGCTTGCTTTTGCTTTAAAACCTTCCCCCAAGTCTTCTCCTGTGGGTATTCTTTTCTTCCACCAAGCTCTCGTCTTTTCCTTCTCCTTCTCTTTTTCTTCTGTCTTATCATTAATGTCAACTCTGTTTGTCTTCTTCACAGGCTAAGCCCAGGTTGCCACGTCAGCCAGTGTCCCCTTCTTCTGTTCCAATAAGAAGGTCTAGTCGTGTTGCCAGCTTGCCTTCTCGAAGCTACAAGGAAGTTAGTCCTCCATCTTCTTCTGATTTTTATGTGTTTTTTAGTTGTTCTATATACAGTTTTTGATTGAATGGTTTTATTTCTTGCAAGGTCCCACTCGAACCCTTGAATTTGCAGAGACCAAGAAGGTGAACTCAAGTTTCTAACTTTTTCTTATGTATATGTTTATTTTAAAATTTTCCTTTCAGTTTGTTTGATGAAATTTCTGGTGAAATTGACTTGTAGGTCCTATCAAAGGAGGGACTTGCTAAATCGAGTTTATGCTTCAGATGAAGTTAGGCAATATGCAATTGAAAGAGCAGAAGAACTTCTTTCTGGTTTAGGTTCTGAATACCCTTGTTTTATCAAACCTATGCTCCAATCACATGTTACTGGAGGATTTTGGCTAGTAAGTCACAAAATATGTATTTCATTCAGAAGAACTTCTCTCTGGTTTAGGTTCTGAATATCATTGCAAGTAATGGTAAATTCTGATGGTTAGGGTTGAAGAAGAACAAAAAATGGATCTTTTTTGAGTTTTTCTGGCTTGTTTTGGACAGGGTCTCCCACTTCATTTCTGCAAAAACCATCTCCCTCAATATGATGAAACAATAGATTTAATAGATGAGGATGGACAAGAGTCTCCAACCAAATACCTTGCTGATAGAACCGGTTTGAGTGGCGGTTGGCGAGGTTTCGCAATCGATCATGAACTAGTTGATGGGGATGCCTTGGTGTTTCAGTTGATCAAACCCACTAAATTTAAGGTGATCATTAGGTGGACACCATTTTATGCCTGCCTGCCTGCCCTAGATTTTTGAGACTGTCAAAAACTCAAAAGTACTATTATAAGCCTTTTCACTTGTTGTAGGTGTTCATAATCAGAGCATATGAATCAGAAAAGGAGGAGAAAGGAGATGAAGATGAAGATTTGGATGCCACACAATTAAATAGGAGCTCTAAGAGAATCAGAGCAGGTAACTTCTTTTTTCTGCAATTCCTTGCTTTAGAAAATGATGTTTCTAGGATTCATTAACCCTCAAAAGCCATTTTACTTATAGTCATAGATGATTTAGAAGTAATTTCTTATAAAAGTGACAAAGCATAAGTTCAAATCAATCAAATTATGTTATTATATGTGAATATGATGGCACCTAAGTGACTTAGAAATCATCCTTCAAAAGCTAACCATTAATGAGACAGAACCAAGCTACTTAAGTACTCCATCTTCTATCTTATACTACTTGTTGTGAGACTTGAGTAGCCTATAGTATTCTTAATCCGATCAAAACTGAAAAAGGAATTGGTAAGGCCATTATGTATATAATATAGTGAACTGAATTTATACATATTCATCTTGTTACTAGATATTGCACATCTAAGTATGTATTTCTGAAAGTGGCAAACTCAAATGATCAAGGAGCGAGGTCTATATTGTATCTTAGCTCTTCAAATAATATCATAAATGAAAGGTCTAAGATATGGTCTAATAGTCATATATTATAGTCTTTGGTGATATATTATTCCTAAGAGACTTTAAAGTTATTACAATAACTAAACACTTACAGTAATGGTTCATAGAATAAATGCCAGTGCTTAATTTTCAGGATTTGGTCTTATTTTAAAGATTAAGTGTTTATATTTCTAATTAATGGTTCATAGACCATGTGTCTAGAATATTCTAAATTAGCTTCTAACAACTTGTTCCTTGGGAAATGATTGGTCTAGGAAGTGTCAACATTCTCACTGCAATTTTTTCCCCTTTCATTATGGCAGGCACAAAGTAGCTGTTGTTGATGGATTATAGCTGCAAGGGCTTCTTATTTTGATGATACCATAGAAGCTGTGAAGATAATATATGAGATTTTTATTTATTCTCTAGAATGTTCAAATGCTTGATGATGAAGCAGGAGACTTATTGACTTTCACTTAGTTTTATATTGTGATTCCTGCTTCTTTAGGGTGCTAATTAGTAATTATAATATGTAAAAGGTAGATTGTATTGGTTTGAGACGCTGCTGTATTGTAACTCATTGGAATTTAATTTTACTAGTAATGGCTTAAGAAACTTGTATCTGTTGATGAAAAGACTTGTGAAATTATGGGCCCTATAAGTGCACCCTGTTAAATAAATGATCAATTTTGACAATGCTAAACTCTAAAAAAGAAAAAATTTAAGTGTAATTGTTATGTATTTATTATCATGTTCTTTTAAGATATATTTAACTTAAACACCAACTCCCTTTCCTCTAACATATATTTATCTTAAAGTGTATTTTCATTTAAGAACCTGATAGCGACCACATAGAATCATAGATAACTACACATAATCTAATCAAGCACATATTTTAGCAATCACATATATAAAAAGGGATGAATTTACTGAACGACAGAACAGAGTCTGAGGCTGAGGCTGTGAAGTAATTTCTTTCTCTGGTAAATGATGGAAGTGAAGGTTTACTAAGCATACAGCCATAATCACTTATCACACCTAATTGCTAATTGGATGAGTGGATATAATTATTTCAATAATAATTGCTTTGTCCGACGGAAAAGAACATACCATTTAACCCAAAAAACAATTGACCTAAATCTTCAAAATGGATAAAAGTTCAGTACTGCCGTACAACTGAATTTCAGTACATCCCTCCAATTATGTAATGTCATTTGTTAATATTAATAAAAACTCACATTAATAAGGACCCACCTTGAATAGATTAGGAACCAATTAATTGAAGGGATGCATAAAACTGTACTACTGAATATCTACTCCTTCAAAACCAGCTCGTATGTATACCATAAATCCATACTTTGGAGCATTTTTTGGCATATAATCATTCACTTCATAATTACAAGTTTACTGTTCCATATTCCATAACATAACAATAACACCCAAAATAAGAAGAAAATATTACATCTAATCTTAATATTTTGCAAACAAGCAAGTAAACTATATCAACCTAGTCCATAAATCCAAAATCAAATAATTGGACTTTCTCAATCATTCATTCACATTCTTTAGTAATCAATTTTCAACATCATCTTCTATGACAGTTGTTGATTCTGTCATACTAGTCGCTTCATTTGGAGTTGTCAGAGATCTTGCATTAACATCAGCCTAATATTTATCTTTAGCACAAAACAAAAGAATCCAAAAAAGATTAGTTGAATACCAAAAAAAAAAAGGCCAAATTACTCTTTTGGTCCTCAACGTTTGCACCAAGTTTAATATTGGTCCTCAACGTTTCAAAAAGTTATTTTAGGTCCTCAACGTTTTTTTTAGGTCAAAATTGGTCCTCCAGTGTAACTCCGTCTGATTTTTTTTGTTAAATGCTGACGTGGAAGGCTTATGTGACACACCCTCTCTCATACATGTCATATTTGGATAATATGACACCCTCTCTCACTCCAATTCAACAAAATGACGCCGTTTTGCATCAGTTCTCTCTCACTCCAACTCAGCAAAAAGGCGTCGTTTTGCTGAGTTGGAGTGAGAGAGGGTGTCATATCATTCAAATATGACACGTAGGAGAGAGGGTGTGTCACATAAGTCTTCCACGTCAACATTTAACAAAAAAAACCAGACGGAGTTACGCTGGAGGACCAATTTTGACAAAAAACGTTGATGACCTAAAATAACTTTTTAAAACGTTGAGGACCAATATTAAACTTGGTGCAAACGTTGAGGACCAAAAGAGTAATTTAGCCAAAAAAAAAAACATGATAAATACAAAAAAACTAAAACTGTGTGTACACACACATAATACCTTCAGCATTAAAGCCATGTAGCCAGTTGCGAGTGCAAATTAAAGCTTGCACCTTTTCAGGAAGAAGACAACTACGATACTTGTTTAGATCATGGGAACCAATACTAAAGGCAGATTCTGAAGTCGCTGTAGTGATTGGAATGCTCAATATATCAATTGCCATAAGAGATAAAGCCGGAAATCTAATTCTATTCTTCTTCCAATATTGCAACACATCCAAATCTTTAAACAATCCAAATTCAAGCTTTGCTTCTTCCAAGTATAGTTCCAATTGAGATTTTCCCATCTCATTGAAAATTTGACTATCCATATCCTCAAGGGCCTTTCCAATATTAAATAAAAAATGCACACAAAAAAAAATGGAATCAGTTATAAATTTATATTAAAAAAAGTAAAATAAATGAAATATTACAAACTTACCATAAAAGAAGATAGTCCTTTAACGCTACTCCCTAGAATATTTGGTGGATGAGTTTGCCTTGAACTTGAAGATGATGATGGTGCAGAATTGTTGGCATAAACATTAAAAAGTGCAAATAATGTTTTTCTCACAACCTTTAACTTTGATTGACAAGAAGCGGGATCAACCTTATTAAGACATCGCTCCAGCAAAAGAAACTTTAACCGCGGATCAAGAATTGCTCCAAGTGCAAGCACAATACTATATTCACTCCAATACTCATCAAATTTTGTCTTCATCCTAATAGCCATATCCTTTATAATTTCATCTTCATTATTTGCATTGTCGATTAAGAGACATTCCATACTCCAAATTTGTATGAAATATGTGTTAGAGGTTGGATAAGTAGAACCAGAGATCAAATTGGTGATATCATAAAATGGCCTAAAAAACTCACACATCTTTTCTCCTCTCTCCCATTCATGACTAGATGGACAATATGTATAACTTTCATCCTCAATTTGAAAGCTAACAAATGCACGTCTATACTTCAATGCATTTTCAAGCATCACAAAAGTAGAATCCCATCTAGTCGGTACATCCAAACACAAGACAACACCATGGTCAATACCAACATTTTTCACACATTCTTCAAATTTTTCATTCTTCCCTCTGAGCTCTTCACATATTTAACACTTTCTCTAATTTTATACAATGTGTCATGAACCACTTTCAGTCCTTCTTGAACAATTAAATTGAGAATATGAGCAGAACATCGCACATGAAAAAATTCACCATTGCATAACAAATTGTTTTGGATGCAAAGTTTCTCTTTCAATATTTCTTGCATACTATTACTGGATGCATTGTGGAGTGTGATTGAAAAGATTTTTTTCTCTATCCCCCATTCTTTTAAAATGTCCATTACTTTTTTAGATAATTCATACCCAGAGTGTGGAGGAGGCATATCACAAAAAGTAAGGATTTTGTTACATAAAGTCCAATTTGAATCAACATAGTGTGCTGTCAAACAAATATAACCTTTTGTATTGCAAGCTGTCCATACATCAAATGTGAGACAAATCCTACTAGGAATCTTAGCCAACTCTTGCTTCAAATTTTCTTTTTCAGACATATAAAGTTTCCGAACATTGGCAACAACACTATTCCTATTGATAAATTTAACATCTGGATTGCAATACTTCAATATCTCTTTAATCCCTTCATATTCAACAAAAGAAAAGGAAAGGTCATGCCTAATAATAGCCATAGCTATTAAGTCATGAAGGACCTTTTGAGAGATTTTTCTAGATCTAACTTTTCCAACATGATCAAGAAGCATATTTCCAACATTGTGATAACTTTTTTGCTTGGGGCACTTTGACATACGACTTGTTGAACTTGAAGTACTATGATTACTTCCACCAACTACATATTCTTCATCACACCCTTTACACTCATTAGAAGTAGTTAATCTCTTCATACTTCTTAGGCAAGACATTGAATGGGCATTGGACCCAATAGTTTCACTTTCGGTACCTTGTCTTTTAGGAGGAAAAGAATGATCCATCTCGATATATACTACAAAATAATAATATATATTTTTTGGTGTGAGTGAATAGAATTCTACAAAAGCACTTCGAGAAACAAATCCTATTGGTTAGGATTTAGGAACATAACTATCCCAAACTCAACTATGCAGCAAATGAATTGGACTTGGATTAATATATATTTCATAACCAAACAATTCTGATTTTGTGAAGAATTAAAATCATCATAACCATTTTTTACCTCTTCAAGAAGCCTATCAGCTTGAAATCTAACTTCAAGAGAGTATAACTATAGACAAGCTAAATGTAACAACAAATTCTTTCTATCAGTCACATACAGTGCACTAAATGTTGTTAATCCACTTAAAGTTTTAAGCACATAGAACCAAGCTTGATCTCAAACTGGTGCTTGAAAGAATTACCAAGTATAAAACTAGACCAAAATGTAAGGTTGCATAATTCAAAACATAAAGAAAAAGAGCAACTCCTTAACACAGCAACTTCCAGAGTTCAGTTCAGACGAATACTCCACATTGCTCTACGACTACAATATTTCTTCAACTAGCGGTTCATTATAAATTATAATACAATCAAATAGAAGCTAAACTTCACTTTAGTCTTGCGTGATTTTAAAATTAGACCTCGATATCCACTTATGCAAGTTCACAAGTTCAGCATCTACGTCAAACTTCAGAGCAAAGTTTTGAACAAAATGGTACAAGAATGCAAGATCCATATATATTATGTTGAAAATACCATATCCAGGAACAAAAAGCAAGAAAATATATTATGAATGTAATAAATAAATAAATGAATGAAGGTTCAAGATTGTCGCCGGAGATACCTGACGCCGGTGACCAGTGGGCTGTTGTCTTCGCGAGTCGCGGCTGTTGTGCGTCGGCGCGTGGAAGGCCGTTTCACTTTGAAGATGGTTTTCACCTTTGGGGTAGCAGCGTTGTAGCACGCACGATGGACGGATGGAGCCATGGAGGGAAGATGATTGTGTGACCCGAGACCCGTTTCGGTGGAAATTGATCCGACCCACCCAACACATGTGACCCGTTTATCCTCAGACAAGGCCCAAGTGAAGTGATCACGTTCAATACAAGTCCAAGTCCAACCCACATTTTTTTAGAATTTATTGTTTAATATTATTAAAATAATTGAACAAAAAAAATATTATTCAAATATATATTTAATCATCTAAATGATAAAAACACAAGGGTATTTAGGGCACGCTTGGTATAAATGCACAGATATAAAGTACTGTAAAGAAAATACTGTAGAGTAAAGTATTGTAGAATAAAGGAAAGTACTGTAAAGAAAAGTGAGGAGAGAGATAGAGAGAAAAAGTATAAGAGAGAAAAAGTATGATAAAAAGTGTGTTTGGTATGTATAAAATATGATGTAAATTTTTTTTTGGGAATCGTGAGATTACATATAATGTACTGTTGGTATTTATTACCAAACATGCCCTTAGTTTTTTTTTATGAGAAAATAATACAACAACAACAAGAGGCCCAGCCTGTCTATGGGCTAACAAGACTTTATCTAAGTCATCTCTGTACCAAGAATCACAACTCATAGGAGGACTATCATAAATCTTAAGGCCAAAGCTACTTTACTGCGCACTTTTAGCAAGTTTATCAGCAACACTCTTGTAGCATCTATTAATAACACGCACCAAAATCTGCCATCCCCTTGATAAAAACTCATTGAAGTCTTGCGAAAGCTTAAAGAGGGGACTAAACTTGTTACATCCTTTAGTAATGAAATTCTTGACCAAAATAAAATTAATTTCAGAATAACTTTTCAAATAAGAGAAGTTATAGATTTTTATATAATGTAATTTATTTATTTAATCATCTAAATTATATTTTTTCCGTCTAAAAAAAATAATGTCACACTGAAATTTTTATAGGTAATGGGCTAATGGCTGTGTCAAACTGTTTACTAATATGTCAAACCCTAAACAAAGAATAAAATTCAAACAAAATTACTAATATGCCCCCATGCAGGATCGAACTACAGACCTTCAGTTTACAAGACTGACGCTCTACCACTGAGCTATAGGGGCACTTATGTCAGTAGATTATTATAATTTTTTCCGTACTATGGGATGAATATTGCATAAAAAACTAAAGAGGACAAAAAGGTAAGGCAACAAATTGTTCTGCCAAGTGCCAAGGAATCTACTAGTGGCAAGAGAAAAGTGGTATGGAGGAAAAGAAAAAAAAAATTTTATGGGCATGTTCAGATTGTAATTTTTAAAAATTGTTTTTGAATTTTTTTTAAAAATCTGTTTAGATTTATGATTTCCACTGAAGATAAAATGATGACTTTTGTTTTATTTTTTTATGGTTTAACTCAATAATTTCCAATTAAAAAAACTCAATAACAATTAATGTATGAATTACAATTTTAGCGAACTTCACTTTACATCATCCAATTTCCAATCTTTTAATATCTTAGTGGAACTGAATACTTTTTATTAATACTTTTCTTAAAAATATTTATTAGGTCTTGTGCATTCAGGAATCCCTATCCTAAAAATGGAGACAAATGGAGGGTGATATCATAAAAGTAAACTTTGCTTTAACTATGACTTTTGAGTTCTTGAACATAGGGACTTCACAATTGTACTGAGTCTATGGACTTCCCAGCATATCATAAAAGTAAACTTTGCTTTAACTATGACTTTTGAGTTCTTGAACATTTTTCTTATTACACACACAACCTCACCGTAGAACTCAAATGAAAATGCTGTGTGAGAATGTATCATACTTGGAGATGAATTGAAACTGACAAGTAATTTGGCTCATGCACTACAAAATCTTATTTTAGCAGCATCTTAGGATAAGACCAGCAAGGCTATTGGGATTTCATTTTGATTGATTCCCCTTCATAAATTCTTCAATTCTGTGCTTGAAATTGATGAACTATATCCTTGCGGACTCATAATTTGGCTATTTGATTGTGGAAGGCAGGGTCAAGGCAGACAACAACCTGGAAAATTTAATCCAATAGATGAAAAAATTTTAGAGCTAGATCGTACAGAAACAGCAATATATATATATATTGGGAATGAGAATAGTTACAAAATAGCATTGAAAGTAAATACCTTCCCAACACTTTTGCCTGAATGGAGATACTCAACTGCATCTGCAACAGAATGTAGACCTAAAAATGGCTTTGGATCTAAAGCAACCTGCATTCACGAACCGGAAAAGGTATAAAGGGAAGCAAACTTCAAAAACAGACAAAGCCTCTTCCCATTAGGTGGGGTCGGCAATATGAATCAAGCGATACCAACGTGTTTTATCTTTGCTCATTTCTGCAATCAGATTATTAATAGTTAAATCCATCATAATAATTTCTTCTATTGTTTTCTTTCTTTTCCTAAGTCTAGTTATTGGGTTGGAAGCAAACTTCAAAATCATGGAAAATTAAGATGGCAAGACTAGCAAACAAGTGAATATGCTCATACTTAGGAATGATCGTAATGATTTATTGAAATAAAACACACACTGACTGAGACACATATTACCTTTAGTTTTCCCTTGTAGTAAAGGTTAACTAGTCTGTCAAGATGTTGTCGCCACAAATGACTATATTGTATCAGAAAAAAGCCAGCCTGAAAGTGTTGAAATTATTACAAACAACCATAGGTAAGCAAAAATGATTTGCAGTAATCATCAAATGATTTTCTTTCGTAATTCAAATTACTCAATCAGGTGATATAGAATATAGTCATGGAGGAGAACAATCATGAGTCTAATTGCTCCCTAACATTTTCTTAAGTTCTGGACGGCCATGGATTGGATTTTTCTTAAAAAGAAAAGTTATTTCACACATTTTGACTAAAATACTCTTGTATTTAATATTTATATAATATTACAAGTATTAAATATTATATTTGACCAACATAAAAGAGTTATTTTTAAAAATTTAACATAAATTAAATTTATGATTTTTAGTTCAAAATAAAAATATTGAAATGAAAATTTTAAAAATATATTTTATAGTAAGTAAAAAAGCCTTGAACCAATACTTACTATCAAGTTGCAAATGTTCAATTTTTTTTAAAGGGAATTTTTATCTAACAGTATAAAATAAGAAATTGTAAAGAATAAAATAACATCAGCCTGCAAGTGCATAACTCAAAACTCAATCATTGACACATACCACAGTCTGGCTCTTTGATAAGAGCTTCTCCAATAGTCCAGGGTACTTCGATGGCTCCCAACCATGCTCTCCTTGATACTGATGTAAATGAGACAGTAAACATAAAAACAAGATGGTCCATTCAAATGTGCAAAATGTAAAGCGGATACACTCCTTTTAAAGTAAAGCACAGAAGCAGCTTATTGCAATTACATCATAGTGCACTCTATTTGAAAGACTATGACTGGGTAATGCCTTCATACAATCTCTTTATTGACTGTACAGATGAATGGGATACAGATTCTTATTTTATTTAATAACTACTTTGATGCAGAATGGAAGTGGAGTTAAAGGAAAGGAACGGATTTTCTAAACTCAAAGCTGAATTATATTTTTCAACTTTCAATAATTACAGAATCTAACACCTAATTTGACTTTAAAAGTAGTAGGTGATTTTCAGCTTGTTAAGAACAGATCCACCAATGTACCCAGAAGATTGAGCAAATCAATGAGTCAGTACTACTTCAGCTCCCTTCAGAAAGAGAGTATTCTTGTTATCATGTGAAGGACAACAAAAGCTAAACAAAATGTCAAGTACAATCATACCAAGTACTGCATGTCAAATTCATGTATTAGGATATGAATATACATAGTGACACAAGAAACTGGGTGGGGGAAGGAGAGAATATCAATGAACCTGAGAAATCATTCCTATCACTATCAGTCGTCCATGGATTGCTAAAGCATTCAAGCACAACTTGAGCATGTCACCACCAACAGACTCATAGATGATGTCAATGCCTTCTGGGAACTCTTTACTCAGAACCTGAAAAAGAATAAAGTCACAAGCATTCAACGTATTAGTTAAAAGTATATCCATTTTGAAGAAAGCTTTTCCCACAGTAATTCATAATATGCCCTCTTTCATTAATATTAAAGCCTTGATCTGAACTTATATAATCAATCAAATAAAGTTTTAGTGTCTAATTAGCCTTCATTATCTAGGATCATTCGACTGTACTATCTTTTTAGGTATCAGAGTTCTTTGGCTTAGTGGGAACAGTTTACAGCTTTTGAATAGCAGTTGTAGTCAGATGACTTGGAAGATTTTATCTCTGTATCATTACATCTTTTTTTCAGCAACAAGTATTCTTTTTCTCTGTAGTTCATGTTTGAGCTTTTTTATTGACTTATTGTGGGAGTTACTCCTGTATACTGATAACATACATAAGTTTCATCCCCTTAGTGCCTATTATAAAGTACCACTTGTTCTTTTTCTATGAATGCGCATGTGATTATTTCAATGTCTGCCTATGAGTTCAGTGTGTGGATATACTTGTGAATAGCTTAATATGTCAAAACTCAAAAATGTTGTAGATCATCAAACAAACAATAAAAGAAGATATATTTAAAGGAACCAAAATATAAAAGAAATAAATCAGAGGATTCAAGAGATATACAGTTTTAATATCTTCACTTTTATAGTCTATGACTCTGTCAACTCCCAATTCTTTGAGAAGCTTGGCCTTTGCCCCACCTCCACAAGTTGCAACCACTTTATTTCCTGCTAATTTTGCAAGCTGCATATAAAGTCCAAATTACTGGGAAGACAATGGAGATTTTCTATACAAACAATACGTAGAAATTTTAGACTAGAATATTTCAATAAAAAAACCTCCCACCAACTTGATTATAAACTGATTTGAACAAATTTACTTATTTCATTTAATTGTTCTTGTTACTATTGCAAAAAGTAGTTCCTTCATCTCAACAAACCTTTAAAGCTATGAAGCATGAACACACCTATTTTTAAGCATGTTGGCAACTGAAATTTCCATGACACACTAACGAAATGCGCCCAAATGAGCCAATATAATAGAAGAAATTGGCTTGGACAGCCACCAGACATGGCTTTTTCTTGTACATGAATAATATGAACAATATATTTTAACATATTTATTTATTTTGGAAAATGATAGTGCAAGAGTGCTGGATGATCATTGAAATTCCCATTGTAAATGTTTCATAGCTGCAGTGTATTGAATTGTTTCAAAGAGATCAAGTCGGTCTCTCTTTTAAGTTTAACTACTTCGTGTCTCACCTTTGCTTGTTTCTTAGACATACAAAAGGACTCCATTTAGATTCCAAGAAACTTCCTGGAAGAGGGAAGAACACATACACCATGGCTCATAAAACAATTGCAAGGACAACTGGCAAAGCCTTAAAATAGATTCAATGAATCAAGGAAATAAATGTAAGGGTTCTAGTAACATAAATCTCAAGAACAAGGAGTGCATGAAAAGAAGAAAATCTCGAGTCATAGTGATAAATATCTATTGTCTACAGAGGTGAAAATATAACAGAACAATAAATGGGATGGAATAATGTGGCTTGCTCAGATTCGCTTAAAATATTACATTATTAACCCAGCCCCAGCTCTCCACTACATAATATGAAAAAGCATGCAATGTTTGCAAACGGATAATATCTATAATCCAAATATAGATACACATTTGAGAGAAACAAATGGTAATAGATTTATGGGCACCTGAACAGCAAATTGCCCAGTCCCTCCAGCAGCAGCAGTAACAAGGACTACTTTTCCAGATTCGGTTTGTCCCGCCTACTCAATGCACAAGGGGAAAGCTTTAATAGGATAAGCCAATTCAGTGGCAGAATAACTGAAAGTATTAAATCACTACTCTGCTTGAATGTAAATCCCACCAGTTTATCAGATGACAAAGTAAGGGTTTCAAATAACAGAAATTTTAACATACTTTAGAAGCATGAAGATGAGCTTATATTAGTAAACCTTTTCAAGAGCGATTGAGGCTGTTAGTCCTGAGGTAAGCATGGCAACAACTTCTGGATCTGGTCTAGCCACTGGAAGGGCCCGTTTTGAAGGAACCTAACCCATATAAACAAAGGTAACCTTTAAAATCAACTCACTCCTATCAACTTAATGGACAAAACTCAAGTGTTTTTGAATATGTTGTGGACAGAATCTCCAATAATTAATGTTATTGTTACAAAAGTACAACCTGGACAACATGTTATGCTATGCTCACCATTAGGAATTCAGAATACCCTCCATATGTCATGACCGCACAAGGCATGCCAACTTTTAAGTCAGTGACAGAATCCCCAACTGCTGCAATTATTCCTACAGCCTAAAACATTATAACATGAAAACTAAGAGCACATGATAAGCATAGGTGCATATAACACGTCAAGAAATGCATCAAATGGTAGACATCATATCAAGAAATCTATGCTCGAAATGTCTAACCTCAAAACCGGCATCAAATGGAAGAAGAGAAGCCACATCTCTGTCCTTGCCACTGAAATAGCGGCCTGAGCTGAAATTTACCTATCATAACTTTTTCTTGTTAGAATTCCTGATGGAAATGTGGGTTCTTATAGATAAAGAGAGGATTTAGCAAGAGAGACACTAAGGCAAAGAGAGAAGGGAGAGAAATGTGTACAGTTTATGGTACAAAAAAGAATAAAATTTCTCAATATCAGGACATTTGATAGCAACTATAGATTTAAAATGGCAGACCTCGCATAATGAATTTCCACACATTTTCATAACCCCATCTAAAATTATAACCCAACAGTATTCATTCTGGAAAAAAAATACCAATTTTGATCTTCTCATGCTTCAGTTACAAATCCAGCCTATCAAAAAGCCATTCATGAGACCCCAACCATAGGGTTCCTCAAGAAAATAATATGAAGTATCAAAGTACCTGTGAGATCGATGTCACAGAGATGGATCCATTAAGAACTTTACCCTTTTGTGTTTCATTATTACATAATGTGAAGACATACAAGCTCATCTATATTTTATACAATTGAAGTGACTGATAGAAGTACACAAAATCACGCTTTAAATGAGTTTATTCCAGGTACTACGTCTCATCTATATATTATAAACTATTAGATAAACATGCACAGAGAAGTATAACAAAGTGAATTACAATCTAATGGATATATAGCTTGGATGTATACATTGTATCCGATCAGAATATTTACTGACACCACATTATTCTGCTGGTTATTTAGTTTTATGTTTTAACTACCAAATTGACGCTATTTCTTTTCTTTTTTTTGAGGGGGGGGGGGGGTCAGGGGAAAATAGAGGTTGTTCCTAGTATACTAGCACTAGATAAGATATTAAATAATGGGCATTTCCACATGAGAGAGAATGCAGAAGGCAAAAACAATATGCATTCACGCTAATAGCCTTCTGAGCAAGATACAGTGGCTTACATCACTAGCATTTACACCAGCATAAATCAACTTCACAAGAACATAATGTGGTTTGACAGGTAATCTCAGTGGTGTTCTCACTATGCTGGTAGCATTTCGAAATTTGTGAGTCAAGGTGTGAACAACTCTGCAAACAATAAACAACTATCCAGAATCATTAAATAATTGATCTTACAATCAAGAAAATTAAGTGAAAATTATCCAATAAACCAGTCGAACTCAAGATAGTATTGCACCCTTTCTTTAGCAAAACTGAGTACTTAGAAAAGATATATTCAACTACAAAATAGCATATAAAGAAGCATGGGGTGGGGAAACTATTAGCTAATGAAAGAAAAGATGGATTTGAAATACGCACACTTTATCAAAATTCTCAGGGAGTGTAATTGGTGGTGCTTTGAACTCAGATCCTTTTCTAAAACTTGAGGAGTTTACCAAGTACTTTTCTTCTTCTAATGGGGTGGGCCAGTACTGCATTCCAAGGCGATTTGTAATCCATAAGCATGAACCAGCTTTGCTCTCATCCATAATAAGCTCAAAAGCACCTAGAGGTTACTTAGATATCAGAAGTTAATAAATAATTATACAGAAAAAACTCTTGAACAATCACTAATTTTTGAGTTTGGGGACTACCCTATATTATTTATTAATGAAACTAGTATTAGAAACAAAGTTTTCAATCAAAGAAGACAAGTTAAACCTAAGCATTAAGCAAGTTATAGTACTTTTGGAGATGTACAACCAAGTGGTGATCATTAAGACACTAACTCTCTGAAGCTCTAGCAATATTCAACATATAAGGCAGTGATCTACTAAGCATTGAGATTTGGCAAGCTACAGAATGCAGAAATTTGACACAACCATCTTTTGGCCAAGCTATCTAAGGGAACAAGAAATATATACTAACATACCTTTCACAACCATTTCCATAGGTACAAAGCCCCCCATCAGACTGACCAGTCGAGAACTCACCATGGCGCCCATATCAGTTTGAACAAACTGCACCAAATTTTCAATAAACATTTCCAGTACTTTGAAATAAAGCATTACAGGAAACCTTTTAATGAAAATAAAAATACAATTCATAACAGACAATAAAAATCATTTGCCTCAAACTAAAGGAATATGAAAAAGAAAAATAAGTCGTAACTCGTAAGAAGTCTTTGTTTAAATTAAATATCAACCTTGATTCTACCGCCTAACACTCTTGACTGTAAAACCTGTCATACAGGCATTGTTCTAACAATCATATAGAACACTCGAAAACTGTACCTTTTAACAGAACTGATCAGTGATTAATAAAATTCAAGGGGAAAAATGCCAGGAAAACCTACTTAGTCAGTTTCACTACACTAGTATTTGATGTGGCTCAATGAAACTTGTGACCTTTTAAATATTTAAGTTGTTAAGGGGAAATAACAAAATTGTTATCTTCTTTAGATGTCTGAAATAGACAAAGAACATATTTGATTTCAACCATCACAAAACCAATAAATCAAAGACATCTTCTTTCCTAAATAAAGATAACAAATTTATTAGAAAGAGAAGAATTTACAAGTTACAACTAGTTGGAGGATAAAATATCCTCAAACCAGAAAATAGAAGAAAACCTTACAAAGCCTATTAATGTGACAGAATTGTCCAATCTGTTTGCCTATTAGAGAAAGTGGTTCCCCTAAAAGATCCATGTGTCGAGCACCAAAGGGAAGCCATATACACAATTCTATCCCATAACAAAATTTATGGAGAAGATAGACCCATGGAAATGTTCCTAAGGCTTTATATACAGAATTCAATTTTAACCGTTCTCAGAAAAATATTTTTAATATTCTGATGGAAACCAATATTCTAGAAGGTTTAGGAAGGATATGGTAGGTTGTTATGTAAAGGTTTTGGACTTTTGGGCAAGTAGGGCAGAAGAAACATGTTATATTTTTAGTGGGGCTCTTACAAAGAGTGAGGGAGAAGGGTGGAGAAGGCAGTAAAGGTTTTGGAAAAGGTTTTGGGAGAGTGGCTAGCCTCTCCAATGAAAGCTGTGGGAGTCTCATTTCGGGTTTTTCTGGAGTGAGGGTTCTGTTTATCTTCTGCTGTTATTTTTCTCTTTGTTCTGCTAGTGTTTCTTGCTGTGGAGTGGGTGTCCACTATATTAGTGCTGCCTATAGTATTGTGCATTGTTTTGTGACTTGTGTAGCTGCTGTTAGTGGCTATTTTATTTATTATACAGTCTATTTCAGTGTTAAGTTCTGGGGTTCTATCACATTCTACAGATTAAAAATTAAATATGTAACTTTGAATATTTATTTTCAAACATAACTCTTACCTCAGGGCAAAGCACATTGACTCGGATTCCTTGGCGTTTGTATGGCCTAAGTGCTCTAGAAAACATAATAACACCACCTGTAGAAGCATAGATTTGTTTGAGGAAGCAACGATAAATTAATTTAAGCAATTCTCAGGGACAAAGTGGTAAAAGCGATTCCTTGACCCTTAGCTAACAACTAAAACTTTCAGATTAAGAGGTGTTTAAACATCTTGGCTGCCCCCATTTCTTATGATTAAATTTGAAAAGTGCTAGACATACAGAAATCTATTACATAATAATTTTAGTCAATGATGCTTCATGTACGGCCCATTTTATACTAATTTCCACTTTGAGGACTTCTTGTCCTCCTCTTTTGTATTTTTTCTTCCTCAATAATATTCTTTTTTCTATCCAAAAAAAAAAATCAACTTAATGGAACTCACATTTTAAAACTTGTTGTCCTGCCATTGTTATAAAATGACATTTTTGTGATTCAATTCTGTATGAATAGTAGAATTGTTATAATTAACACAAGCAAACAGTGGTGAAGTCTTCGCATCATTCATGCATCAAGATCACCATACAGCCAAATAAAGTTTAAATAAATGAAATCCACTTCAGGGTCCTAACTGATAGTATGACTTTTAAATGTTGAATTGTTGATTAGTTCTTTAGTCTCTTTTATCTGAAAACATTTAACTTTCTATCTTTTAAGGATTAAACCTTTATCAAAGTAAGAGAAGTGACAAACCTTTGGAGGCAGAATAGATAGGGTCAGTGTACATTGGATAAAGACCGGAAGCAGAACCCATATTGATAATCACCCCAGGCCTTTTGGAAGCTTCCATGATTCTAATCTATTGAAAGGTCGATAATTGATGTCATTTATAATCAACTACTTTGACCTTTTTTGGTTCATTTGAGAAACAAATAATAAAGTTAGGCGTGTAATTCATAAAGACAAAGCATATAATGATATTTTCCTCAACAGTGTGAAATGAGTTTTTATTTTGGCAGCATTAAGTAAACTGCTTTCCTCCTTAAGCTTACCGCTAGGCTAGTGCAATGAATAACAGCATTCAAATTCACATTGATAGCATGATTCCATGAGTGAGTGCCATCTGTTTTATCCTTATTGAAAGGTATAGGATTACCAATCCCTGCACTGTTGATACAAATGTCCAGTCCTCCATATGTCACAGCATGCTTCTCAAATGCAACAGCTATATCCCCTGTTGTTAGTCATAAATTAAAACTTGTGCTCGCACTTAGAAATGAGAAGACAATCAAAATAACATGTGTCTCACTTTCTGTGACATTTATATAGATTATGAAAGTTCATGATAGTTGGAACATGGTGAAAACAAAAATAAAAAATACACGTTCCAGATTAGCAAATTCATTACTGTTTTCTTTCGTCTATGTGAAATTCTATGACTAAACAGTAGTAGCAGGATAAATGGGTATCCTTAAAAAAAATTTAAGTATCCAAGTTCAAATTTTATCCCATTGTACAATTTGTCTTGCTCAAAGATAGCTATCCACTTACTTGTGTTAGACACATCACATCTCACAAATATAGAAGACGGATGTTCTAACTTGGAATGAAACTTGGCATTAATTTTCTCAACAAGGGATGCGACTTCTCTCCCCTTTTCTTCAGAGAAATCAACGACTGTGACAAATATACCCTTCTCTGCAAGAGCTAGGCAAAGACTTTTTCCTGTGTATAAACCAACATAAGAAAAACAGTTTATACATTGATTGCATTATGTAAATCATTATATGATATAATATAAATTGCATCAAGCATACCCAAAAGGGAAAAGCTCAGTTAGTCAAAACTCTAAAGATAAAAACGTCGAATCATTATTTATATCATTCACAATTCTATTAAACAAACTTAAACTGTGCTGTAAGTCCCTAACCACTTCATCATTAAATCTACCCTAGCTGAATTATGCTTCCACCTCTTCCTCTTAGTCATCATCGGTTCAAATAGGTTTCTATACTGATCATTAACAGCTTGAACGTTTTAAAGATATCATGAATTTGAGATTGAATGGCTCAATTACTAGTAAAAGCAACCAAACTTCTGCACAAACAGTAAAATCAGTTACACAACAATCAAACTTCAAATCTCAGAGATCCAAAAAACAAAAACTATGGGGACAAAACATGTTTGTAACAAATTCAAATTTATCATCTGGCATCATGTGAATGTTACCTATTCCAGAGGCACCCCCAGTGACCAGGGCAGACAAACCAGGTTTGAGCTCCATTATCGCTCGGCCGAGGAAGAAAGGAAAATAGGCTTCTCACGAGGAAGAAAGTGAATTTCCAAAAGAAAAAGAGAAAAAAAAAGTCAATTTTAGAGATAATTCAGTCGTGAATCCCTGAAATGTCAATATATATATATATTCGCATTTCTTCTGTGTGAACACTTCTGTTTGGGAGTGAGGAATATGACGATAGTGCCGAAGTGGCCTAGTCCTGTCCTGTGGTACTCCTGCCGTCTTGGGATGTTCGCACGTGTAAGAGCAAAGCGCGCCAACTCATATGTTATTTCTTTCTTACAAAACGTGTTATTTCCTTCGCATTAATATGGGCGTAGACAATTGGTATTGGTAGGTTTGGTTCTTTGCAAAAAAACTTATTTTTAAAAAAATTAATAAATTTTTCTTTTCAATTTTAATCTTAAGAAGTAAAAATGGATATTTTTTATGAATAAATAAATATTTTTAACCATAAATTAAAATTATAATCCAACATTATAAAATCATAAATATCAGTACAAATTTTAATAGTTTTACAGTTTTACTTAACATTATAATACCATTTACAAAACGTGTTCTTTCCTTCGCATTAATATGGGCGTAGACAATTGGTAGGTTTGGACCGTTTGGTTCTTTGAAAAAAAAACTTATTTTAAAAAAAATTAATAATTTTTTCTTTTCAATTTTAATCTTAAAAAGTAAAAATAGATATTTTTTATGAATAAATAAATATTTTTAACCATAAATTAAAATTGCAATCCAACGTTATAAAATCATAAATATCAGTACAAAATTTAATAGTTTTAATTAATATATGAATATATACTTTTAATATTTTTTTTAAAAATTAATCAAGTTCTTATTGAATGTTGGCATTATGAAAACACGAGTTCTTATTGAAAAATTGGCCAGCGTAAAAGAAGAGGATGCATGTTTTAATTTAGTTTTCGATACTAAATCACACAAAAAATATTAAAAGGATTAAATTCAGATGAAATATATTTTTTAAAAATCAAATTAAGTATTTTTATTTTTCATAACAAAATTACATGTAGTTTTCATTTTACTTTTTGAGTCAACTATAGAAGTTCTCATTCAAGTTTATATTATGTGATTAATTTGAGTTTAATTGATCTACTTAACATTATAATACCATTTACAGAAAACTTTTTCGCATTCCTTCATATTTTTGGATCAATTTTTCCTATGCTACTTTTTAGGGTTCTTTTAAGTTTTAACATATGTTTTTTAGGACACATGTTAAGGTTTCATTTAATTAGTCAATTGAATTTTCAAACATTAAATATTATTTTTTTAAATAAATTTTAAGACATGAAATGCTCTTTTGACCAATCAAAAAAAACTTTAACATTAAATAAACCATTTTTATAATATCACTAATTCACTATTGTTTCTCTTGTTAAAAACGTGAAGGTATCAAAAGAATTAGCATATCCCTTATACTCTATTGACTATATATTATTTTTAAGGTCAAGTATTATTATAAATATCAAAAGAGTTAGCATATTCCTTTTGCCACCAAAGCTCCAAAGTCCAAAACAGAAGAGCCTGATGGAAGTTTGAAAGCACAAACATTACTCAATTTTAGGTACTTAATAAAAATTTGAAGGACCATTCGTAGAATCTTAACAAATTACTTATTCATTCTTTTACTAATAATATTCAGTTAATTAAGGTTCAGGGTTTTATATTTGCTTATTATTTTGGCATTATTAAAATAAAAACAGATAAGAATAGTTATAAATATTATTTAAAAAGTTTCCCTAGTGTAAGTTTAATATTCTTTATCCATATAAATTCTCGAAGAATGCAACATTTTTAATAATATTCTTAAAAAAAATAATAAACTTAAATTAAATGCCAGTACAATTCCTACATAACACTTTAAAAAATTCAATAAGGAAAAATACAATCCATGCCCCGGCCAGAAAGGCAGAAACACAGTAATGAGTAATGACCGAAAGAAAAACGAATTGTAATGATAGCTTAAGCTAAACCTAAATGTTAAGTATTATTCATTTATTCCAAATCATCATCCTCATCCTCATCAAAGACATATACAGGACATGATCTTTTTTGTGGTAATTGATTTACAAGAGAGTTTTCAGCCTTTAAAGCTGCATTTGTTGATGATATATTTTTGTTAATTCCAATAGAATTCAATATTGCTGACTTCATTGAAGGCTTAGTAGAGACAGATGATGTTGAGATCGATGATGTTACAGCAACACTAGAAGCAGACTTCAGAGGTAGCTTCTGATGTAAAGAAAGACAGGGATTTGATTTGACGTTCTGCTTTGGCTTCAGTGGTTCATTACTAGATTCCTCTTGATGTAGCTTTGGACTTACAGTTGAATCAATCGGTACCAGTTTTCCATTAACTTGGTTTGTGAAAACAAAGGTCACCTGGAAATTGGAGAAGTTAATGTTTACTTCTTGCTTGTAACTTGTCACATACTATGCAAGAACTTTGAGAATTAAATCTGCAAGGCTCATATAATCATGGGTACCACAAAGCAAAAACATTGAACTTTGTGACCAAAACTTTTACTAAAATATAGAGATATGTCATTATTGCTTTCTAGCATGATTCCACGTCCTCTTTTTAAGCAAAAACCAGTGAACATGATGATGTATGACAGGTAAAAGTTTTGAATCTCTGAACTGTAAGGCGGCCACAGCGTTTAATATATTATAAACTTTAAAACTTTGGGAGCTTCTTATTGTATTTTCTAACTTATGAATGAGGTATCCAGGATTTGCTGGAAGATGTAGAAAAGAAACCCATGGACCACGATAAAGGTCTGAACTCCATGTTAAAAGTTATTTAGGGTCAACTCTCCTCAACCTTTCCCTTTTCTTAATTTTAATTACCTGAGTATTTTGGAGAATCCAAACAAGGGGAGAGGAAAAACCATCACATTCCCTTTCCTTCCTTCCCCTACTCATTCCTGAACGGTCACTTAATTATTGATTTATGCTACAATAGGGAAAAAGTGATTGGAAATATGTAAAATTGTTTTAGCACACCTCATCTCCGGCTGAAGCCTGAAGTATAGCATCTGGTACAGACGTTGGAAAAAAATGATGGCCCCAGCTACGTAAATCTTCTTCCAAGGGGGTTCCTACCTGAAAAAGGAAATGTTTTCAAGATTAGGTAGCCACTTCGTTTTTCCATAGCCCCATGAGTCAGGAGTTAAGGGAGTTGGTTAGGTTTAACCGCTAAAGACACATTTTCGGAAGTTTTCATAAAAAGAAAAAAGGAAAAAAAATATGTAGAATCAAAAGCCTTTGATGCGTGTGAAAACTTTGCCGTTTGGTAACCATGGTTATATTATATCCAACAGTATACATATCCAACCTGCTTTTCTGATCTCTTTAACTTTTGTAAGCAGCCTGATATTTCTGCAAATCCACCTATATCAGAAGTTTCTTCATCAGATTCACCGTTATTTTCTTCTGATTGAGCTGTATATTCTCCATCAGTATTTTGAGGCCTATCATAATATGTTTGGCACCGAGCGCATTGCATCTTTTCATGAATCTCTGAACTACAGACATTATAAAAAAATTGTCATTAAGGATCATATTGCAAAAATTACCAAGGTAAATGGTTAATGATTAATCTCTATCGTCTTTCCTCATGTTGTCTCAACTACTATAAAGTACAAATCACTCCAACTTTATTAATATATACACTCAGCACCTTTCACGGTGCAGGGTGTCATATCAGCATTTAGAATGATAAAAATTGGATCAGAATGAAATGGAATGCATTACTTGACACTTTCATGATATGTGAACAGATCGCGGAGTTCTTCTGTTGAAAGAAAGTTACCCTGAAAATTATAAACACAATGAATAGCACAGTAGAAGTGCAATGGGCAGTACCAACCAGAAAACACGTTAGAAGAAGAAATTGTGAACCTGTGCCACAATGTTATCTGTTTGCTCCTGCTGAATGACTTTTTGTAACCCTTCTTTTGACATCTGACGTTGGTAGACCTGCATTTAAATTAAATGAACAAAAGAAAAATATAAACAGAAGTCCAATGTCAGCGGCACAGGCATCAAATGAATAAAAATAACAATAACAAATTAATAATAATGGCGTTTATCTTCACTCATTTATCACAATAAATCAATAATATAAACCTTTTCTTCTATTGTCCCGGCACTCAAAAATCTATAAATGTACACTCTTTTCTTCTGCCCATCCCTCCACACCCTTGCTGCAGCCTGTTTATGGATGGGCAAGGGAAAATTGCAAACTCGAATGTAAGTATAGGAAGAATAATAACGCATGGACATTAAGATCCCAGTTGTTAAAACAAATCAACCTTAGGGCATTACTTGTTTATCATTTGCTGGATTCCAATCAGGATCAAACAAGACTAAGCGATTTCCTCCTATTAAATTGAGGCCACAACCACCAGCCTTGCTGCTTAAGAGAAAAACAAATTGGTCCTGCAATATGCCAAATTTGTTTCATGTTTATTAATCAATATGCCAAATGGTGATTATAAAAAATTTGTGGAAATATACTTAACAAACTAGAAAACATATTTGCAGTCGGTAAAACAATTTACCTCTTTAATCAAAAAAACAAAAAGAATACCTTGGATTGGTCATTAAAGTGGTTGACTAACTTCTGCCTTTTATTGATTGAAGTATTACCATCAAGCCTCAAGTGCGGATACCTTCGTTCCCGACACAATTGAGCAAAAAGATCCAGCGTCTGTTCGATGGAGATGGATTATTATAAAGAATATCAACAAGGGTTCATGAACTTCTACACAACACTGAAAAATCAATATAAATCTCTAAGCAAAATTGTCCACAGCGATAATATGTCTTGTGAGCATCACTCTACAGAAAATATTACATGCAGCCTGGATCAACCTCAAGAACTGGCTCCAGGTTGGCTTATTCTAGAAAAGTAAATAAGTTGTTTCATACTATAATAGATCATGATACGACCTTCATCATACCAATTTACATTTCTTAGCTAGAATCACTTTCTTATGCATCTCAGCCTAAATTTTTTGTTTGGACCATATACCTGTGTGTAGTTTGAAACAAGGACAATGCGGTCATTGGTCTTCTGTCGTAATTGGGCAAGTAATCTTGCTAAGACATGCATTTTCCCTGACAATTCCACCCAAGCTCCACCCCCTCCATTCCATGAGCCAGATCTAAGGAGAAAACCCCCAAAGAATAATTCAGACACCAATGTACATATAAGACATAAGTTAAACATATCTGCATACCTTCCCGATAACATCTCTGATGGGAAGAACCGAATGCAATCCTCAAAACCTGAAGTTCCTGGACTCCCGCTTCGTATGGTATCATATATAAGCTACAAGACAAATCGTTTGTAAGAATCAAGAATGGAAGTATAAACATTAAAACATGAAAGAGGAGAATGGAGCTTTGAACAAACCATGACTTTTAGCCACTTCCATCTATAGCATATAATAATAATATACAGATAAGAACACAATTCACCCTCCCGCATCCCCCCCCCCCCCCCCCCGGGGGGGTTAAAAAAAGAAGAGCCAAAATACATCATGTCATACCTTTGGATGATTGCACAACTTTTTGAGAGCTGTTATATAGGCTAAAATCTTCGATTGCTTCACTTCTTCAACAATTGCCCGTTTAACCTGTGTTTGAGACACAATTTATCACTTCTAGTTGGATAGTCTTGTTTTCCTCAACATCCATTAGTATAAGCATCGTATAAAAGCACATGTTTGCTCAATTAAAGCCAGGGCTTACATTTTTGGATTGTATAAAATGTTTATATAGGTCTGACTGAAGTGGAGTCAACTTGCAGCAAACAACTTCAACTATCTGTAGCATGAAAGTAACAGGCCTTGAATATAAGAAAAAGAATATGCGGGACAATAACTAAACAGCTAATCTTCAATGACCTAGACACAGATTTTTCATGTATTTCAGCGTCAGTATTCACTAAATTACAGTATTTAATCAAGAATATGATTAAATCTTTAATATCTCACTGATCAACAAGGTTGAAATCAAAATTTATGATATTTGGCAAATCCTAAAGATTTGTTAGCATGTTTCTTAATATGGATACTGCAAGTCAACCGACATCATTCACTTATAATATTATGGAAAGACGACATTCAAAGGATACAAGTCATTTGTAAATTTAGGGAAGGAAATAAATCAACTTATCAAAAAGACAAAAACACTACAACGGTTACGTTTGGTAAGATTACCAAATAGTAGAATCCATATATTCTCACGTTTTCTCAAAAAACTTTACATCATATTTTTTACATATCAAACACACTTTTCATCATACTTTTTCTCTCTCCTAATTTTTCTCTCTATCTCTCTCTTCACTTTTTTCTACAGTACTTTACTTTACTCTACAGTACTTTACTCTGTAGTATTTTACATCCCTTCCCTTCCCATCTGTGCATTTATACCAAACGTAACCTACAATTGAGAATTTGAGGGGGCTTGGGGGTGGACTGTGCACATACAAGTAAATTTCAAGCAAAAGAATATGTGGTGCAATAGTTCAGCAATATACCTTTGGAGGCAAGTGATTCGATAATAATGCGTTAGTCCTTCTTAATATAAACTGCAAAAACAAATTGTGCAGTTAATTTTCAATAAAGTAGAAGTTTGTTTTCTTAAGTGGAGACAAAGAATACCAATTGCACTTCACTATCATTTAATTAGCAGTTCTCAGTAATACCATATTTTAGTTATCAAAAATGTGTTCACAGCTTCAAATACAATAATAATAAAACTCTGTAAAAAGTAAATAATACAAATATAATTCACATTCATATTCCAAGTAATTACCTGGTTAACTTTTGCACTTAACTCTGCAGAGCGTTCAGCACCTAGCTTCTTCTCTTGTGCAGTGGCAGTAGGTTCCCTTCCACCAATAATCGGTGCCTTCATGGTGCAAGTTGACCATAGTGAAAAGCAGAAATACAAGTAAAGAGGTAAAAGGAAAAACTCTCCAGCATCACAATTTCCTCAAAGGTGCTTGAAAAATTGGGTTGTCTTATCATCATGCTAGAATATATTCTAATTAAAAATATGATTTTGGCCTTCTAGTAGGTTTTGTGTGCATAAGCTAAAATGAAAAGCGGTCAACTTACTTCAAAGTATCGACGAAAATGTGCAATGTCACCCAATATTCCAGGATTTGTGAAGTTAACCATAGCAAAGAATTCTTCTAGGTCATTCTGCAGGTAGCATACAAAATTTAAAAAGTTGGGTTTATGACTTCTAATGCATACAGATAATTAAGCACAAATCCTCACCTGCAAAGGAGTTCCTGACAACAATACTCTACGTTTGCATGAGAGTGCAGCCAATGCCTAATCCAAAAGTATTATTAATAAGACTCAACACCATGGCAATCAAGAAAAACAACCCTATCAAAAGAGCTGGGAATTTCTTTTAGGAGAAGGGAAGGGTTAAGAAGGAGGAGGGGAGCTTCTATAGTACCCGGTTTGTTATTGTCTGATCATTTTTCAGCCTGTGAGCCTCATCACATATTAGTAGATCACAAGAGTCACTATGGCTAAATTTTGATGAATGCATTCGGAATGTCTCATAAGAAACAATTAGCACCTGCAGATTGGGAAATAATTAATGACATATATACTTCAAGGCTTTAAGACTTCAAAGCAGTAGAAAGACTTGTTGCAAATTTTACCCGTACAGAGCTGTGGGGACTTGTAAAATTGTCAATCCCACAGATGACATCATCTCTTGTGCTTTCACAAAGAGCGACAAGCTGAATTCTTTCTCCAACCCACTTCTTAATTTCAGCTTCCCAGTTGCTTACAAGGCTGGTAGGGGTCACAATTATGGCCTTTTTAACCATTGGCTTTCCATCAAACCCTTGACAAAGAAGTGTATACAGTAATGTGATTGACTGCAACGTCTTTCCCAAACTGCACAAAATGTAGTATCAAAGGCAGAAAGCTTTATAACGAAAGAAGCAGGGAAGATCAAAAAACTATTCATAATGTCGTAAGTTATCAAAAGAAAGAGAAATTATGAGAAGCACTTACCCCATATCATCTGCCAGGATGCATCCATGAATATCTGCTGTGGTACATAGCCCTGAAACACATTCAAACATAAACTGAACCCCTTCTCTGCATCAAAAGTATTAAAAGGAAAATGTTCATTTCACTGGTTAACCACAAGATCCATAGAAATAAAATCATAATCAGAAGATATACTATAAATGCATCTACGAGCATATCCAAAAGTGTGTTGCACTTCCTAATTCAAACTTCAGTGGCACTCGACATTGGAAAAGGGTGATATAATCAAGACATGATTTGATACTTCATACTAGGTACACGCATCATTGCTGATAATTAGGTATCCAATAAAGCAATAAATAGAAACCAAAATGCAAGATCAACATAAGAAGAAATACCTCTGGTGTGGTCTAAGGAAATGAACAAGCAGTGGGTCCACTTCTATTGGCGTCAAATTATGACCCCCATCCTCATAGTCTTCAGGCTGCCACAACACTAGAGGATCAATTCCAGGCGGCAAAGACACTTTCTCCTCGGGAACAACTTTTTCAACGTTTATTGGAGTATTCAAGTGGTTGGTAATTTCAACCAATACCGGTCTGTTGGAGCCCCATGGGACAAACTTTTTCCGAGCCCAAAGGCGACGTGTAAGTTCTTCTTTACCACCATTGTAACCATTGGAGCAGGGAGGTTTAAAGGGTTTTCTACAAATAGCCGCTCCTGCTGTTACTGAAAGAACCCGTGGAAGCAAAGACTGTGTCTTCACAACGAGGTTGCCCCTGGTAAATAGGACCACAAATGTAAAAAGTGTACGAGTATAGTCAAATTATAAACACACACGAATCAAATTGGGTAATACTAATTACATCTCCCAATTGACGCCTCCTACTAAATGATGTTCCAATAGGTTAAATACGACCAAAAACAATCGTAAATTTCTTATATCCCTTAGGTTCAGATACCCCAGACATCCAAGGTTAAGAGCCAACTCCTAGTTACGATCAGCTAAACTCTCCTATACCGAAAGAATATGACTCGGAAATCGCAACCCAGAATATATTATGATTGTCACTGTTAGTCCAAGATTGCCGATACAACCTAGGATTCATCAACAGAACTAAAATCAAATCCCTACGAACTCGCTAAGATTGTCAGAATCAGGTTCGAAATGGAAAAGCTCATTTCTAACGATTAACAATGCCTATATCGAATGCTAATTGAAGTCTCTAGGTAAATACCTGACAAGAGCATCGACATTCTTGGATTTCCGCTCGTCATCGGGCGGAGAGAACAAATCGGCTTCCAATCTATCCTCCTCATCGAGGCCTTGTTCACATTCGCCGGCGTAATCATCATCGGAATCGGAAGAACAGGACACGGCTTCGAGGTCGTCTTCGTCCTCCATTTTTTGGGTTCTGAGGTCTCACTGATTTCTCAGACACGGAGTGAGTGAGTCGGCGCGTTATTTGAATTCCCTAAGATTCGCGCCACAATAATAATATGCGAGTGCGATATTTGCGAGAGATTATGGGAAGAGCGAAAGTGAAAAAATTAAATTGAATCTTTTAATTTTGGTGAGAAGATATATCAACAAGTTGAGATGGCCGAGTTGGTCTAAGGCGCCAGATTAAGGTTCTGGTCCGAAAGGGCGTGGGTTCAAATCCCACTCTCAACAATTGAAGACTCCGTGGCCCAATGGATAAGGCGCTGGTCTACGGAACCAGAGATTCTGGGTTCGATCCCCAGCGGAGTCGGTTTACTCTTTTTTACCAGTTTTATCACCCCTCCTATCTTTGGTCCTTCCACTTGTATCTATGAGGGTTTATCTCAATTGAGAGGGTTTTACGCACCTCACTTGCATATGGCATCAATCCTGATGATTCAGCGTGCGCGAAGCACAATGCTTTCTTCCTCATCCTTCCTCAAGGTACGCCATGGCTTACATTCCTCTTCCTTCTTCATCTATGACAACTATTGCTACGGCCAAAGCTTACTAAAAGCTCCCATGAGCACTTCCGCGATTCCAAATGAGTATCAGAGAACTCATCCTCATCAACCACCATCGGATGCTAGAGCTTTACGGGATCAGGGAGACCCAACCCAGTGGGACCAGCGACGGCAGGGCGGTCCTCATGGTACGAGTTCTGAACAGTTCAACCCGCATGCCCAAAACCAGAGCTTCGTTCAACAGGGAAACCCTAATAATCAATTCAATCGATTTCAGAACATCCCGGGTCAGTACCCTAATCAGAGTCAGAATCCACACAACAGGGAGTATCCTGATCAGGGGCGGCGATATGCTCAGGGAAACCATAATCAGTGGAATCCTCAATATCAAGGTCCTCCTCAAGTGAACCCTCAAAACCCTAATTTTCAGCCAAACTCTAGCCCCAATCGATGGAATAATCAAAACCAGGGATACCCGCAAGCTGGAGGCCCCAATCAGTTTAACAGTAGGACTCAAGGGTACCCCCAAAGTGGAAGCACCAATCAGTCTATCCCTCAATTTCCAAGTTCTAATCAGTTGGGCAATCAAGCTTCTAATCAAGGACAAACCACTGAAAGCCAAGCTCCTGTTTCTCCACCTCCTTCGATTATTGATTTGACACGAGTGTGCCAAGAGGGAAAGGTTAAAGAAGCCATTGAAGTGTTGGAAAAAGGGGTCAAAGCTGATGCTAGTTGTTTTTATACTCTGTTTGATTTATGTGGTAAATCAAAATCTCTTGAGGACGCCAAAAAGGTCCATGATTACTTTTTGCAGTCTACGTTTAGGAGTGATCTTAAATTGAATAACAAGGTACTTGAAATGTATGGCAAGTGCAAAAGCATGACTGATGCACGCAGAGTGTTTGATCACATGGCCAATAGAAATTTGGATTCTTGGCACTTGATGATACATGGGTATGCGAATAACACCATGGGAGATGAGGGCTTGCAATTGTTTGAGCAGATGAAGGAGCAGGGATTGGAACCCACCTCTGAGACTTTCCTAGCAGTTTTATCAGCTTGTGCTAGTGAAGCTGTGGAGGATGGCTTCATGCATTTTGAGTCCATGAAAACTAAGCATGGAATTGAACCAGGGATGGAGCATTATATGGGACTTCTTGATGTTTTGGGCCAATCTGGCTATCTTAAGGAAGCTGAGGAATATATTGAGAATTTGCCTTTTGAGCCTACAGTCTCCTTTTGGGAGAGACTAAGGGATTATGCTCGGACTCATGGAGAAATCGATCTCGAAGATCATGCTGAGGAGTTGATGATCAGCCTTGATCCATCAAAGGCTATTGCCAGTAAGATCCCTACCCCACCTCCAAAGAAGCGAACTGCAATTAACATGCTTGATAGGAAAAACAGGATTGTTGAGTATAAGAATCCTACACTTTACAAGGATGATGAAAAGTTGAAAGCATTGAGTGGGATGAAAGAAGCAGGTTATGTTCCTGATACAAGATATGTTCTTCACGACATTGATCAAGAAGCAAAGGAGCAAGCCTTGCTCTACCACAGTGAGCGTCTAGCAATTGCCTATGGTCTGATTAGTACTCCACCTAGAACACCTCTCAGAATCATTAAGAATCTTCGTGTATGTGGTGACTGCCACAATGCCATCAAGATCATGTCCAGGATTGTGGGGAGGGAATTAATTGTTAGAGATAACAAAAGGTTTCATCATTTCAAGGATGGAAAATGCTCTTGTGGGGATTACTGGTGAAGGAATGTATATACATAATTCTTGCTCTGATATTCAATCATTATTAAGGAAAAAAAGAAGACATTTTCTGTTGGTATTAACTCTTCACCATTGTAACCCATGACTTCATTGTCACATGCTGCAGGAACAGTGTCATAGTTGGTGCCAATTACATTTATGACCTTATACATATTCTTGTGTTCTGTTCCCATTGAAGCTATAGTCAGCTTAAGAAACAACCTGGTTCATGTTGTTTCATCCCTTAGTGTTAATTAATATTTTATGTAGTTTCAGAGTATCACTGGCATCACTACTATAAAACGATAGATAAGAAATTGTTTCAATAAAGTATTAGCTTCAACTGTTATTTGCATGTTCTGGGGAAAAAAATGCTGGAAATATATTATGCTTTCTTGATCTTGCAAAATAATGCATGGAATCAATCGTGTTATTGGTGAATGGTGTTAACCTTTGTGAACTAAGTTTTATGTAGCTTCAGAATATCAAGTTTACTGGCTTCACTGAAAAATGATGGATAAGAATTGTTGCTATATAGTGCTAGATTCAACTGGTATTTGCATATGTTCTGACACAAAAAAATGCTGGAAATGTAATATTCATTGGTGAATGATATTATTAGTCTTTGTAAACTATAAGTTCACATCCTTCCATGTTGTCCACTATGAAGCTTCCCTGTGGGAATCTAATGACTCACAATTCACGTGCACATTATTGCACAAGAGTACAGAAAGGTAATGCTTGGCATTCACATTAAATTAAGCATACAAAACAATCATAATCCTTATTTTTTTTTAAAAAGCACTTGCTTTTGAAACACCAAATCTCACCCGTGATCATAGATACATATTATATTGCCATTCAGCTGTGTCACGAGAGTTTAATACCTATTATTGTATTAAGTACCCAGCAAAGCAAACTATTGCCCTTTACTTATAAACATGTCAGTGAAAAAAAAAAGTGGTTATATGTCTATAGTTATCACTAATTTAATTTATCTATCTGCCATAAATCAGTATTACTTCTGAAAAAAAGTATAGTTAGAACTCAACCAGTCCTTATTCAGCCATATTTGGATATACAACAACAATCAAAATTTTTTCGACTATATAGATCAGGTGACACCAACGTATTCTATCTTTGCTCATTTTTATAGTTAAGTTATTAATATTTAAATGCATCATAATAGTTTCTCCCATTGATTTCTTTGGTCTTTCCTTACCTCTAGTTATTGAACTATCTTCTATCTGGTCACTCTACCTAGAGAAGGCTCTATCTTCCATGTTTGGATATACATGCTGAAAATACTTACTTGACAGAAAATGTACCCACAGGAAAAGGACATAGTACCCTACATTCACTCTCTCCCTCTCTATATAAACCAAGCAGTCCTCTCCTCTTCTCACAAGTGGAGAAGAAGTAATAAAGAAAGCTTGAGAAGAGAAATCATCTTGATTTCATTCATAGAGAGAGGCAAGAATGGCAGCATCCAGTAAGAAGGTTGTGATTGTGGGGTTGTTGTTGGCCATTGCCATTATAGGGTCCAATGCCACTGACATCTGTGGTATGGACATAAACGATCTGATGAAATGCAAGCCCTTTGCTAATGGCGTGAAGCCTCAGGTCCAACCTAACCAAGATTGCTGCTCTATTATCTCCAGTGCTGACCTTGGATGTTTCTGTGGTTACAGAACCTCTCCTTGGTTGAAAATAGCTAAGATTGACCCTGATCAAGCCATGGCTCTCCCTGTCCTTTGCAAGTTAAAGGACTCCACCTGGCATTGCTGATCATGAACTCATGATCATAATAAGTATAGTTTAATGTTATTATATATGAAGCTTGATTATGGAAGATGTATTATTGGTTCTGTTCTTGTTTTAATTTCTCAGTTCATGAATGATTTTGATTTTGCAGTGTGTGTGTGTGTGTGTTTTAGTACTTTGGATGTAACTGTAATGTAATAACTAATAAAGTCAAGCTTAGTGTCTATGGTTCTGTTTCTTTCAGTTTAATTCTTTCTTGGGAAAATCCATCATTTCATGATGCTTGGATTGGATTCTGATATGTGAAAACAACATCAAAATCAATACTTCCCTCTAAGTATTTTTAGTGTACAGGTCACTCAAGTCCCACACAAATACTACTGATATGAATTTTTGGTATTAATAATTAAATAACCAAAAGTTAAAATAAATCATCTCATACTTATAATATAATATCCAAATCTCATTGGTCATAATAGAGTTGGCGTTGGTCATGGCCATTTATTCTTGAATCAATAATTAATTTCAGTTTTAATTAGTTAGTGTAGGTAAAGGAGACTTCAGGAAATTTCACCACAATCATAATAAGGACATTAGTATTTCAAGTATATCAAAACCAAAACAAAAGTAATTGATCCTTTCTTCTTTTTTTTTGTAAATCATGAACATGTACAATTTTTTTAATCTAATCGTATGGTACTAGATTGTAAATATTATCATGTTGCTGCCAAATGACTTGTTTAATTAATAACTGTCATGTGTTTTAATTTTTTTTGTTGTTGAATATGATCTAATTTAACTTTTACAAGTTAACATTTGTTAATTTTTTTATTTGTTAATGTTATAGTCAACTAATTTTTCATCTATCTTATTAATAAAAAAAATAAATTAATTAATAATTAATTTTTTAGAAATCAAATTGGAACATTTTATTTTTTGAGGATTTAATTAAGAAAAATATACATTTTTTAAGTACCAAATTATTAATTTATTAAGAGATTGGCCATTTTATAGTAGAATATATGATTACAAAATAATCTAATAACACGTGGCGAGTTGTCAATTTACCATTATTAGTCTTTTAAAAAATAATGTGATAATTACTAATTAATTAGTGTTTTCATAGGTAAATCATAAATGTTGGAAATGACAGAAATTGTGGGGAAGAAAGTAAATATTACTAAATCCAAGGACCAAATACAAAAAGCGAGTACTAGGGTTTATGAACTCCACTATATATAGAGACGGAAACCCCTAAATCACAAGTCGCAGCAAAACCCTTGATTGAAAATGCTACTGCGTGCTAGAACTTTGAAGCACATCGAAAACTGGGTTTCATTATCATTAGGGTTTCATTTCTTTCTTTCATATTTGATTTGATTTGATTTGACTCTTCAAAAACGTTTCTATCGGCCTTCATAATCCCAGATAAGCTTGAAGCTTGAAGGTTTCTTGTGCTTATTCTGATTCATGGGAGGCCGAAACCAATATTGGTAGTTTCGCTGATAAATGCCTGTGTCTTATTTTCTCAAGGCGTTTACTAGTAACTCTTACCTTACATTTCATGTTGAAATTTTTGTTCCTTCGGAGATTTCGTAGCGTGAAGCTTTTGGCTTGAAACAGCGTCTTCTTCATCTATCTGAAATATTCTGCAATCATATGGCTAAACGGTGCGTTTTTAACTGTAAGGGTTTCCATTTTGTGGTACCTTAGATATCATCATTGAAAGTTGTGAACGTGTTAACATTGAGATTCATTGTGTCATCAAGCACAACTACAAGGAGTGGTAGGAAATTATACAAGATTGAATTTTTTTTCCCCTTCAAATCGTTTCGTTTATAAATAGAAGGGTTAATTAGGAAAGAAAATCTTCTTAATGCCTTTCATGTCTCTTAACTTCAGAAATATATTCAGGATTTTTCACGAAGGATGAGTCACCCCAATTAAGAGATGATGAGAAGATTAATTTTAACTATTTATTAGAGAATATAGAAATAACACCAACGAACGTTTAGTACTACACTTCCATGATCCATCCTTCATTCTTTAATTAGTAGTTAAAATTATTTTTTTAAAGAATTAAATTTGAGATTTCATGTAACAAAAATTAAATTGAGATCAATTGAATTTTTTTTAAAAGTTTAAATTTATTGTCAATGAGGTTTGTTCATTTGGTCGCATTTTGATATGACAATTGTATAACTTGATTCGATCACAAGTAATAATATAAAAAATACCAAATTTTTAGAATCCTCTAGGAAGTTTACAAAGTGTAGGTTATATTTAGAATTTGATTTCCATATTGACATTGTTGGAGTATCCTTTATTTTGGTGCTAATTTAATTTCTTGACAATTGTGGCCAAGTACTTTCCTTGATGGTGAGCGAGGGCAAGCTCTTGTTGACTAGCTTCTCTGGAGCCATCTCCTGCAAAAACTCCAGCACCATATGGAGATCCTCCTCTAATGGATTCCATCTCGAACATTCCTGCACCAAAGGAATATCCAACTGGAACATACAGCATCCCATGGTGTACTACCTGTGTTATGGCTGTCCATCTACATTCACAATTTATCATTCACCTTGTTATCACAAGACAAGACTCAGATTGAGTCACATTACAGTATAATAGAGACAAACACACACAAAACAAAACGAGTCTAATATTTCATGTCCAATTTTTTATTAAAAAAATAAACATAAACTTGTAAATTTGAAAATAACAATAATAGTGGCATCCATCGCTACCAATATAAAGACAATAGCAATACAATCGTTACCATTGATGACCGTTTTTGCACGACAATATAATTGATGTGTTACATGTTTTATGAATCACTCCTTTTGACTTGTTTGATTAGTAAATTGAGAGATGCTACAAGAAAACTAGCATATACTAGGGTGGTGTTCAGAATCGAACAAAACCGCCCCACTTGAACCAAACCAAATCGAATTAGCACAAACCGAACAAAACTAATTAGTGTTCGGTTTGGTTCGGTTTGATATGTCAAAAAACTGAACCAAATTGCATACACATATGTACATATTATGTTACAATTTCTAAATAATAAAGTTTAAAATTTGTTTTTAGAATGTTAGATTAAATTTAATCAATCTAAAAATTTAATTTTAGAACTAAGTTGATTGTATATTGTAAGTAAATGAAATATTACTATACTTTTTATTATTTATATTGAATAAAATTATATTTTTTTATTAATAAACTTAAATATATAAGTTTAATGATATAAAAGTTCTAAACCGCCAAACTAAACCGTTTAAAACCGCTTGTTTATGGTTTGGTTTAGTTTGACGCTATCAACTTAAACCGATAGGTGCACTAAATTTTCACAAAAAATCGCCCGAACCGCCCGCCGAACACCCCTAACATATACCCATGAATATGTTTTAAATTCATAGTTTTTCAATAAATTTTCTGCATTTTTAAAAAGATATAATTTTTTATTTATATATAAATCTTGGGAAGTTCATATTTTTAAATAGATATAATTTATATTGGTATGTGACATTACTTGTCAAAATTTACTCATTACTCACACATCAAATTTTTGTGAACTATTTTAGAGAACACACATATATGATTGAAACAAAATTGAGAGACGTGGAAAGCAGAAAAAGCAACGGTTAGAACTTACGCTGTCGTTTCTTGTCCACCGCCCTGCGTTCCGGTACTCACAAAGAACCCCGCAGGCTTTCCCGCCAGCTTCTGCTCCTTCCACAACTTCCCCGTCGAATCGAAGAACGCCTTCATCTGCGCCGCCATGCTCCCGAACCTCGTCGGAAACCCGAACGCCACCCCATCCGCCTCCACCAATTCCTCCGCCGTTATCTCCGCCACACTCTCGTCCTTCTCCGGCGCCTTCATCTTCTCCAGCACCTCCTTCGGCAGCGTCTCCGCTACCCGATACAGCTCACCTTCCACTCCCTCCACTGAATCCACGCCTTTCTTCATTTCCTTCGCCAACGACTCCACGTGGCCGTACATTGAGTAATACACTATGAAAACCCTCAGTTTCTTCTCTCTTGCCGCTTCGATTGTCGCCGCTGTTTGGGTCTCTAGGGTTTGCGTCTCGATGCTCGTTGACGCCGGATCGTTTTTCGGATCAGAAATTGGTGCCTTCTTCTTGCTAGGTACACAACCTCCTCCTTTTCCCATTATAATCTAGATTTAGATGAATATGATTGAATGGTATTACTATTTTGGTAAGAGAGACAAAAAAATGAATACTGAACGAAACAGAGAGATTGATGGTATCAACTAAATTTGATATCTGAAACTTTGAATTTTAAATAGAACAAGCCGTATATAAGCTTGGGTTTGACTTCATTTTCTGTAATTTGTGAGTTGTGAGCTGTTGGGATGAATTTTTAATTTTGTGTTTTGGATGAGAGTGAGACGTGGCATGAGCTTTTGGCTAAATGAGACAATGAATATAGGCAAAGAATCAAAGGAAATGGATGCGGGCTGAGAAGATGTTAGATGATGATGATGCCTTTTAGCAGAAAATAAAGAAAAATGGGAGTTTTCCTTCATTGACAGATTCCAATGAATATTTCCTCAAAAAATATTATTATAATTTTGTAAAATATTGACAAACCCTTCATATTGTCGTTTTTATTGACATGTTCAAATTAATTTTCATTTCCATGCAATTATTGGTTTGGTAGGCCTGTCCAAGTCATACAAATTACAAATAGGATTTGTTATTCTTTAATCTTTATGTACATAATGGAATAAGAAGTTTTAACCTTTTTTTTATTTTATTTGCAAACCTTTCACACCCCTCTCCATTAGATAGTAAACCAATTTTCAAAAAGCGGATAGGTCGCTTCAAATATCTACCAGCATAATCGAACGCATTTGGGCCGTTATGTGAATGTAACTCGATTATATCTTTAGTTATTTCATTAAGTAGAAATAATTATGATATAAACACATGCAAAATCGTCCCATGAAGTCTTCAGGTCAATGAGGACTTTCTCAATATGTTACATCACGCCTTGCTTTGAAGCTAATATAGGTAGAGAATTACTTTTAAAGCAATTAGCTAAGGAGAAACATCATCGTGAGCGTCATCAATTAGTACATTGGATGTTCAAATGAGTTTCATCCGTTTTGGGCCTCAACGAATGACAGTTTTTTTTTTTTTGGCCTTTCAATGACAATTTTTTTAATAATACTAAATTCCGATGTTATTGGCTATACTTCTCTGTTTTCTTTCATTTGTAAATTTCTCTTACTATTTCTGCATCTAGACAATTCATGAGCTAGAAAGCTATAGATGGCATGTTTTGCTTTGTGTTTGAGACGTTAGGATTGTTGAGTTTAGCTTTTAAAATTGCATTTTGATGAAGATAAATTACTGGTAATGACATGATTTTCTTTTTAAGGGTTGCTTGATGACATGCTAATATTCATGTTTGGTATAATGTCTTTCTTGATGCTACGTTCAACTTCAAGAGCATTCTAGACTTTTTTCATAACGATATTTTTTTGAACAATTTTATGGACCCAGTGTCTCACATGAGTCTAGTACATTTTTAGTGCTCCGAAGGAATTAGATTTAAGTTGGTTGGAATAAATGTTTTCCGTCCTTACTAACCAAGAGGACTCTCTTGGATTTGTGTATTCATGTTTACCAAATTACCACGCATATGTAAGAATCTCAAGAAACATGGCAAGGGAAACGTGCTACAAGGATTTTGCTTATATATTAGAGTTTCTTGGTTGTTCTTAGTCCTTTTCAAGTCTTCTGGCATCTTGGTACTATCATCATATTATTGTTTGGTTGAAGCTTGATTAAAGCATGCCTAGCTCTGCTTTGTCTTTGCAGTTTGCACAATATGGGTGTTATATTGTACATTAACTTCTTTTTGAAATCTAAGGATCCCTTCATCAACTTATGTTCTTCCATGTATTCCACCGAAAGTTGTTTTTCTCTTACAGCTTGCACAGCAATATATCTGACAATCTCTCAATTAGACGAGGATTACTAGGCAAAATTGAAAAATAGGAGACAAAATTTGAACAAGCCATATGAGGTTAAACATTAAGAACAAATATTGACAGACAATTCTGCACTCCTAGAGAAAGGGATGTTTTCTTTCGTGAACAGTTGCTCCTTCTTACTAGAAAGATGATGAATACTTCATACCAGTCTACCAGAGAAGAGTTTCTGAGAACTAAAAATATCATCTTTCCTTTAACGAACCCTTTCTAGACCTCCATGGTAAGCAACTTTTATCCTGAGAGGGTACAATCACTGGCGAGTTGGATTCTCTGCTTTGGAGACTCTGGGTCTTCGATTTTGATGAAAAACGTCTGAAGGCAATCCGAAGCCTCTTTTTTTCACTATCACACACTTGAAGGCTGGGATCATGTTGAACAGTTGATGCCTTGAGGGAATCAGGGAGTATGCAGTTACACACAGAACCTATAAGGATGACGAAGTACCAATAAATCAGAGCATCAGATGCAAGAAGCACAAATAGGAAGTAGGAACTTTAAGTGAGGTTGATTACTTGAGTGAAATAGTCAATAAAGGCGAACCCATGCAAGTAAAAGAGGGGAGCATACGAAAAATCTTGCTTTCCAGGAAAATAGATATCTATATTCTGTAATATTTTCCATGAAGGAATATTCATGCGTGACATGCAATAATTAAAACGAAGCTTCTACTGCCTTGGTGGTGGAAGAGGGATAATTTGATTGAATAAAACTTAAACAGCAATTGGGTTCCCATTGCTTATAATTTGCTCATGGATTCCATAATATCTTAGATGCCTTTGTGTTTACTGATGAAAAATAATGCAATTTAAATATTAGTCTGAACTTGTGTGTGAATTTATATATCATATACCTATTCTCGCGAGGCGATTGACCCATTTTGGTATTGTATTTCCTGTCAACTTGTTGCATATATCCCCACAGAAATGGTTGCAGTTCTTTGCAATTAAGTGATAAGTGTCACCATGGTAGTTAGCTGCCTGAAGTTCCATGAACTCTCTAATCTGGAAAGGATTTATGCTTGTTGTTCCCATGAATATTGACTTCCTGAACTTAAAGCCTGGGCACTGCCGTGGTTCGACCTCAAAGACACCGCTTGTTGGACAATCATGGGCTCCAAAGGCATACTCTACTCCATAAACTAAGTATACAGGCCTTTATTATTTCCTTTATTAAATCAAAACAGTAAGCAAAAAGTACAGCAATTCCTAACATATACTTGTTTGTATATACATACTTCCTTCTCTGAAATATTTGGTGTTTATCTGATGGTACAAATGTCTATGCATTTGAATTATAGGTTACTTCTATGTGCCGAAAGGGTCAGCATACTAAAACACACATAACGATAATACTGAAATTCTAGACACAGGGCTGTAAATTCCACAAGGAAGGGGAATAATACAATGGAAAGGAAGTCTCAAACAAAACTCCTGGTGCATACTTTTGTCAAACAATAGCTTTGAAAATATTTAAGGAGTTTTTGAGTGTAAACTCACCTTCTACACCAGTGTGAAAAATACCAAGGCCTGCCCAATACATGTAACCATTTACTGTTGTTAAATCATACACATTGAGATAGACAGGTGCATTCCCTGGAGTGTCATCAACTGATTTAACTTTAGGGAATATGCAGAAGCGAGGTTCTGATTTTGTAATGACATGAAGATGCACAACAGAAGGCCAGCCTTCATCATTTTGTGCTGGTTTCATGCTAAATCCAAACCCAGAAATCACTCAATACCTACTTCCAATCTGCATATCTCAAGACAAAATAATGGGAATAAACCATTTGTAGTAACTTCACAACAATCTAGGTATTGAACTGGTAATGATGTATAAAATTACATTACAAATCATTTTCAATACTTTGTTTCTTTGTTCCTCTTCTGTCATATACTTTTCTGTGGATACCACAAATACAAACTAGTTCCATATATCTTGACATGAAACCACAAGACATGAATACATAGTTATTGTAAACTTGTAATCGTACTTCCATAATTGGATCTTAACACTGGAACAATTACTAATGATTATTATATTTTTTATATATAGCATTTTAAATTTTCAAAGGTGAGAAATGCAGTTTTCCTCAATCAATTTTTACAGAAGTAGATCAAGCTTTGCAAAAAATGCAGCAACGCCCCACTTCCCTGGTTTACTCCTTAATAATGTATTGCTTTTATTTTGTATCAGGTAAGATTGCCGGTGTCATCTGATGGAAAAGGCTCTGTTTATTGTTGTTATTTTGTGTCAGACTAGACCAAGAAGACATCATTACTTATGCTGCAAGGTACAAATTGCAGTGCAAGGGCACCAAATATGGCTGTGCAATATTGTGGATAAAGATCTTTCACACAGGAACTTACTACATATTCTAGAATCAGTTCTTATATGTCATTCTTTTACAAACAATACAGAGATATAGGTTGCTGCTGCTAGTGAGATATTATAGAAGATAAAGATACAGAGATATATTAGCAGGGAATTCATAAGCCTACGAGGCTTTATAACAGATTTATTTGAGCTATTCTTGTCCATTTGGTGGTGAATCAACGTTGATTTGTACCATATAATATCTACTATGTTTTAGCCGAGAAATTCTTAGGTGGTGCATGTATTGTATTGTGTTATTTGTGCATTGATCAATAACATTTATCAAATTCTTCACTTTTCAAATTATAAAAGCTAGGTAGTCTTGGACCCAGAAATACTGAACATCCTACATTAACATGAATATGATCTTAACACCTTACGATATTCTTTTCTAGTAAAGCACCAATTCTGTAAACATCGAGTTAAAAGCAGAAAAACTACGTCGGAATTTGACGAATAAGGAAACAAAAAAGAAAAGTGAAAAATTTTGCAGGTCCCCCAGATGAGATTGACAATGGAAAAACAGATCTTTCACAAAGAAACAAAGGAAAGAAGAAAAAAGAAACATACCCAGATAGATTCGGTGAATGAAAAATTGGAAAAAGAAAAAGAAAAAGAACCTTATTGGTTATGCAGAGGAGGAGGAAGTGAAAAGGTAATGAGAAGAATCTGAGACATCCATTGTCACAAGGGAGAGACCATGGTCCTTCCTCCCAGAATGAAACAATGTGTGTGTCTAAATCTCACACATTGTCTTTTTTGCTTTCTCTCTTCCCACACAAAATCAAGGCAGCCCGTAGGAGTGTTCAGAACTGCTGTATCCTTCGTTGGACCCCGAAAACATAAATAAACTATTTTTTTCCTTTTTATGAAAAAAAAAGAACAAATTAATTAATTAATTAAGAAGGATTTTATCAAACGGTTATTACAAAAATCTAAAGGTTGAGAATTTAACATTACCCAAACAAAAAACCCCCAAAATTTTGCAACAATTTCTCGCCTTTGACCACTATCCAGGCTTGCCTTAACACCTTCTCTCTATTTCCTTTATTTATTTATTTATTTGTAATTCTTTTTTCCAAGTTTTAAATGGGGTCTAGAACAGAATAACTAAATTTTATAATAAATTAATAGTTTAATCTTTTACTTAGTTATTTTTTAATAAAATCTTTTAATTTATTTTTTAAAATTTTTTAATTTTTATTATAAAATAGTCTTTTAAACAATCTCCTATGTGCTTGTCCAAATTTTCAGCCCCAAAAAGGACAAAAAAAAATTTCTCAACTAAATTTCAATGGATAACAGAAGCCCACATTTTTTTAAGAGATTAATTTGATTGAGTAGAGTGATTTTCAGTCCCCAAAAAAAAAGAGTGATTTTATTTTTAAAAGTAAAACATTAAATTAAAAAACTTTATTTATTAGAAAGAGTAAGTAAAAATATATATATAAACTTACTCTTTATTATCAAATATATTCTTTTTTAAAATATTTTGATGTATTTGTATGTTTATCAATAAGTAAACTAATTCACTGGTATTAATATAAATCAACTTATATTATATTTATCTGAAACACTTAAGACTACTTTGAATGACTATTTTTAAAGTCAGCATATTTTTATGGCCAAAAAAAAAAGTCAGCATATTTTTAGTGGGTTGTCTCACTGTTTTACTTTATATATATATATATACATATTTTCTTCATTTGTTCTAAATACAATTAGAATTTCCCAGTTTTACTCAAAGCTACAAAATGATTAATTTTAACTATCAAATGTGAAATTACAGCGGATTTCTTGTATTTCAAATTAATTTGGTATTTATATGTGAGGTTGAAAATATATATCAAATTATGAATTCCGTAAAATCTCAATAATATTTTTCTTAATAACAAATCTCATTTCTAAAAGAAATAACAAATCTCAATAATCTTGATTCATTAGTGTACACACAAAATGGAAAGAAATATTTTCCTTTAGTGAGAAAATATATTTTCCTTCTTATTAGATAAGTTTTTAATGAAGGTGATAATACTTCGAGGTCCAAAATATATATATATATATATATATATATATATATATATATATATATATATATATATATGGCTTTGAAGTTTTTGGTGTTACAAATCAAAATGTGACACCAAAAAAATAATTACTCTAACCTCACTTTCTTATACTGAAATAAAAAATTTTAAAAAATATGATTAGAGGAGATATGAGAGAAAAGGAGATCATGGGTAAGGTAGTTAATAAAAGTGGTGAAAGAGAAATTATAAATATAAGTAGTAATTGAATTATTTATTATATTTAAAAAATAATAATAATACAAAATATTTTTTATAGTAAATTTAAAAAAATTAATTGCATGCACCTTAATACATGCGAAGCCTCTAGTATATATATATATATATGTGTGTGTGAATAGACATAAAAGAGAGTCTTCTTATACTAAATAATTTTATTTGAAGTATTATTAGACATCAAATGTGGACATATTTCTTAACGATAATTTAAAAATTAATTTGTTACATTATGATAGACTAATTTTTTTATTAGACTTAATACATATTGCTGGTTATAAGAAGATTTTTGTGTTGGAAAATATATAATCAGTTTAAATTTTTAAAATTTGAGCTCTCATATATATACTTCTTTCAGAAAAATTTGACTTTTAGAACAAAAATAGTTACTATTTTATATTAATTAAATATATATTGAATATCTGGCCATCTATATATATATATGGGATATTTGTTGTATTATAAAACTATTTTGATTAAAATAAATAAAATTGTAGCTTATATTTTGTTGCAAGGAAGATAATTTTAAATTTGAAATGTATTTTTAAATAAAATTGATATTTATATTTTTTAAAAAAAAGTTAGATGACTAAAAAGTTATCAGCATATATATAATTCAATATATATATATATATATATATATATATATATATAATACATTTATAGACTTTTTTATTAGCAATCTTGTTTATCAGTTCTAAAATAATATTATCAAAATACTAGATTTATTATAGACTTTTTAAAGATATTTATTATAAAATCTATTTTTTATATTTTATCCTTGTATTGTATTAATTGAATTCTACTAGGAAACTTGGTGCAAGAGAGTACGGTACGGACACCTACACTACAATATCCCTCCGTATAAATAAGAATGAATAGTTGATTTGATTATTTGTCTGACTCCTACTTACTTCTCTTTCGCGCCACACAGGTTTCGATTCTATTCCATCTCTCTCGCTCGCCCTAGATTTTCTACTTCCAAGCTTTTTACATTAGCCGATTCGTTTCTGCTTCACCAATTTGTATGTGCTTGCTTCTTCGTACTGGGCTCTACTTTTGCGATTCGTTTCGGTTGTAAACATATGGAACTGGATTTACTGTGTTATTTGTTCTTTTAATGCTTTAGATTTGGTTTCTGTTTCCTAATTTTGTTTTATATATAATTTTAAATTTTCTTCATAGCTGCAAGATTTGGTTGCGATTTATATTTGAATTAGTGTGTCTCTAAACTTGGGAAGATTTTCGACCAATGCGAGATTGCTTCTCTATAATTTTTTCTTAATGAGTTAACCGAAGTGTTTTAAGTTTTAACCCCCTGTTTCTATTCCTTTTTGGTTTGCCAACCGAAGATTTTGCTCCGTTTTTTTTTTCCTCTGAACATCAGACAGTCTGTAACCGACATATTAGCTGGATGTCGATTACGGTATTTCTGCGGTCACTGAAAAGAGGGTTTAAGGGTTTCCTGGAATGACTGGCATTATTAAGAGCTTAACCTGTGTTTTATCTTTCACATTGAATTTTATGGCCGTCAATAACAGATTGAATAAGTAAAACGAGGAGCAAGAAATAGGTGGTTCAAAATTGAGTATTAAGTGAAGGACCAGATTTAGGGATTGGGGTTTAGTATTTGCTATGAGTTTGTATTAATGGAACTGTATCTTGTGGGCATTTTTTACAATTTAGCGATACATTATCAAACAAATGCAAACTGCATGCATCTAAAATCTTCTCTTTGTTTTGGTATATTATGATGGGGGGGCCGAACCTAAGACTTCTCACTAACTGCTTACACACCTCACCACCACCACTAATGGTTTGCCTAAGTTTATTAGTTAACACAAATAAACCTTTTATTCTTATTTGGAGATACGAAATTAATTGGGAGAATGCTTTGTTATCCTCTTTGGCTGAGAAAGTTTTGGTACATGGTCATCAACCTATAAAGATGAGGGCCCAAAGCTTATTCAGAAAATACTAAAATACGTATGGCTTTGCCAACCACTTAAGTCATAATTGATTAATCCAATACAAGTTTCAAGCTTGCAATTTCCTTCATTCGTTGCCAGTTTGAGCTGTTAATATTCTGATCCTTTTATTTATTTATTTATTTTTAATCTCTATCTCCTATTCTCTAGGCATTAACTTCAAAAAGCAATTGGTCATTTAGGTGGATACTGAGTTCATAACTTCGTATGCTTTTTGAGCTTCGATGGGGACAGAAGAATCCAACAAAAGTACTAAACCTTGCAAAGTTATGGTGGCTCAGGATGTCAGTAAACTTACTGTGTACTGTCTCAAATAAATTTCTCTACCTGCAATGCGATGATTTCTAATGTTCTCTATTTTTTTTTCTCCAATTATTGTTCTCTGACAGGAAGCGCCAAACAAGCCATTGCAGCCTCATTGGTCTACTTCTATACAGGTCTTAAAATTTTATTTGTTTACATCAATTTATATTGCTGCTTGGGTCTGTATACCTGTGCTTCTCATACATATGGAAAGAACTGACGCATGTTCTGAATGACTTCTAAATAGGGATATCATTATTCTATGTCTACTGCAACTCCCATAATAAATTCATATCCAACTGGTTCTTACTTTTACCCCTACATTTGGCCAAATCAGGTATTGATTACATACTCTTGCATCATGTAGCAGATTGCTTGCTTTGACTATTTGGGGGTGACAACTCATGTGCTTCCTTCTTTTTTCCCTCTTTTGTTATTTGTTCCAGGCATTCAGAACACCTCTTCAATATGATTCTCTGCATGATCCCAGCAGCCTCAAGAATCATCCTACTGTTTCTGGGGTAATCCCAAATCACTTGCCAAATTTATCTGCATTTTATATTAAATTCATACAGCCAATTACTTTAGATTTTTTGACCTTTTCCCTTTTAATGGGGTTGGGGAGGGATTTGGGGGAGTTAGCAATGGGCAATTACATATAACACTTTTTTTTTATTTTTTGCACTTCGGCCAGGTTTCTGCATTGACATTTTCAGATAAAGTACAAAGCATTTCTGCTGTAAAGAACCTGGATCCGATGAAAGTATGTGAAGGGAACTTACAACCTAGAAGTTCTGCACTTAAAGAATTAGGAGAAAATGGAAATGAATTATCAATTTCCAAAAACGAACAAGATAGAGCATCATGGAGGTACCTTTTGTCTATTTAGCCAGCATCTTGACCGCTTTTTTTTTTTTCAAAATTAATTGCAAATTATCTGTTCACAGTGCTGCAAGTGGAAGCAAGGGATCTTCAGATGAAGGCCAGGACACTACTAATGTATGTGGATTTTTTTTTTTGGCCAATATGTGGATTTATTACATTTTTATTTTTAAGGTGAATATACTGCTAGACAATGTAATATATGTCCTATGACCAGATGTATTGGACTTCAGAATATGGATGAAAATTGGTATTTTGCTATGTAGTTATGTAGTTCAAGATGGTTAGAATTTTCTGACTTGGTTCAACGCTATCCCCCTCTTCAGGTTTTTCCTTCTAGTAGGAAGCAGCAACATAAGATGATGCTTGCAAATGGTATGTCTGAAGTTCATGGATTTCTATTTGTTTATCTAAAAGATTGAAATTATAGTCTCATGATCCATGGAACTTGAACAGGGAAAGTTGTAAAGAATGTGGCTAGAATGGAGAATTGTAATGCAAATAATGTGAATACAAATTCTGCGCTGCAGCAATTTGCAGTGAACTCAACTGAACCAAATCTCAATGCAGGAACAGGCTTCAATGTATCTGGGGCTTCTCCCCAACCTGCAAAACTGGTACTATAAACTTTTCTGGTTCTCATATGATGTTTGATTAGCTTTTATATGCTGGGATTGGATTAGTAATGATCTTGGTGAGTTTAGTTTAAAACTTTAAATACGGAGAAAATGCGTTAAATGCTTTGTCAACTGTCACTTTGATATCCTTATGAATTGGCATGCAGAAAATATATGTATATCTGAGGTTTAGTTGAAGTGGTCCTGCTTATGGCCATTCAAATTTTAATTCAAAATTGCAAGTGCTTAAAGATAAAGAATAATTCAATGTTGAATATATTTGAAATAAAAGAAAATGATAGCAGACAAACTTTGCTTTAATTCTAATAGACTTAGTTATGATTATCAAAGAATGAAATTGGGACTCATCGATCTAAGTGCATCATTGAGTCCAAAAGGGGAAGATGATCTTAATTGTCAGATTAAGATATAACTGGTCTAGAAGCCCTTGCTTGATCTTTTGCATTATATGTATTGGGATTAAACTCCTAATTGTTTAGCATGTTTACTTCTGCATTTGCTTCTTCCTTACTGCATTAGTAGGCCGTTTCTCTCGTGAATACTTTTCAGCAATCAGATTGGTTGTTCATATTTCACGTTTTAGTTTCTCTTATATATGTCTATTAGTTCCTGATTGAACCGCATATGTTTTTGCAGGAAGAAGATGAAATAAGAAAAGAAAGAAAAAGGCAGTTAAATAGGGAATCGGCTAGGAGATCAAGGATACGTAGGCAGGTATGCATATATGTAAAAACATTGCTGGAAGTGAATACCTTTTTCTTTTTGAAAATCGATGTTTTTAATATTAAAAAAAATAATGCCTTACTCTAAGACTGCAAATTGATTAAAAGGATAGGTGGAATTTTCTTCTTTTTTTTTAATGGTCATTCTTAAACTTCTAAGTTCTAACTACAGTTATGAGAAATCTTCAACATTAAACAAGGGCCAGAGCTTATTTTTCCGAGAAATGGGCTTACAATATCATGCATCTAAAACTTCTTACCCCTTTTTATTTTATTTGGAACATCATGGAATGGAAGGGACTTCACTTGTCATGTAGCCAAAGCACATCTTTGGTGGTCACCATGGAAGTGGTTTCTTTAGTTGTGCTTCTCTGTTTCCTTATTGAAACAGATAATATTTTCTGAAAATATTTGCCATTTTATTACTATTGATTTCTCATATGATGTTTTCATGATTTGAATTTCTTACCTTGGCAGCAAGAATGTATTGAGCTGCAAAAAACTATGGACGCTCTTGTGATGAAGAACTCCTTGCTCAAGGAAAAGCTCTTGAGCCTTTCTGACGACTGTCTGAAACTCAATGACGAAAACAACTCCATTGAGGTCTGCCATCTACACCCTATTTGTTTAGTCATTCACTCGTTAATTATGAATTTCAAGATGATTGAAGTTTTTATATTTGCATCAAACCATGGACAACCTCCCCCTCTACCACATATTCTTACTGTAAAGCAAAGCTAATCTGTGAAGCACCTTGTAGTTACTTGTTGCTAAAAAAACCATAATATTCATGCCGAGTCTAATCTAGTATTTGCACGAGTTCTTTGTTTGCACACGCATGAAACATTAATGTGCAACCCTAACATGATTCGATTCACTCTATCAATGAGATACATGCGCAAAATCCCCGTTTAACCATATAATCACTAACTTGAGTTTCTGAATTGGTCTGTTGACAGAGAGAAGTCATCAAGAAGTATGGCTCAGAATCAATTGCTGATCTTGTAGCCATGAAGCCTGACGACTCAACTTGTTAAGATACATAAGAAAGAATCATTTGCTGACATTAGGAGTTGATGGTATAAGATAACACAACAAAGCAAGCAACTCAACTCATCAGAAAATCATTAGTTGACATTAGGAGCCATTCTTGTATTGTTTGTAACCTTTGAAACATTTTTAAAGGTCAATATATAACTTTTCAATTAGAAATAATTACTGTCATAGATCTACTGTGTCAAAATTTGTAATCATTGAATAACTAAAGATACACGATCGAATAGCTTCTAATTCTTGTATGTAGACTGCATCATAATTCACTTAGTAGTTAGTAGTGTCAAAATGGGCTGGTACGGCATTAAACGGGATAGGTCGGGTCGTTTATTGGGTGGGTTTGGAAAGTGATGCTCAAGTTCGTCCGTATTGGCCCGCGGGCTAAATGGGTTAGTTCGCGGGCCATTTTTTATATTTTTTTAAAAAATTAATTATAAAATTATATATTTACTTAAAAATTAATATTTTTTAATTTTAAATTAATATTTTATTAATTTTTATTTTTATTTAAATTATTTATACACATTATTAAAATAAAATTATTATTTATACACATTTTTATTTTGAATTTTTTAAGTGCAAACTAAATTAGAATTAGAATTATATTTTTAACAACAAACTCGTCCCTTCTCCATACATTTTGTATTCTATTTTATCTATATCTATAATATTATAATGATTTTAGAGTATTTTGACCATGATTTTCAAAAGATATATATTATATCGTAGAACAAAATGTGTTTTTATAATTTATCTAAAAAAAAAGTGTCTTTATAATTTAAAAACTTGTAATCCAGTTCCCCTAAGCTTAAATTTTTGTTAAAATTTGATAATATGTTAATTATATATGATCTTAGTATTATAAATTAACCTAATTCACTATATTCATATCACCTAACCTAAATTACATTTTGTTTTATATATATATATATATATATATACATACTATTTTCACATCATTACTTATTTTATTCTCTTTGTTGACATAAATTAGAGCGTTAAGATCAATGTTGTAAGAACCGGACCGGACAGTCCGATCGGTTCAACCGCCAACCGTGTCACGACCCCAGTTACAGGAATCCGTGACCGGCACGGGAATAGAATTTAGCCTCTAAACCCGTAAGCCTTATCTATAATCATAAATTATCTACCTTTATACACAATCATCATACAATATTCACATAGTGTATATAGTGGTCACACCATCATTGGTGGCCTAGTTAACCTGCAATCCACGGCGCTCAATGCTGCTTCAGCCCATTTCACGTATATATACATACATCCATACACTCAAGACATTCACACATAATTATATATATACATAGTGATCAAACCCCAAAGGAATGATCTATCCTATTCACACACAATATATGTATAACCTGTCATAATCACACATGTACACTCACACGCACAGTTAATTATACGTAGTGATTACACGTCTCAATACGTGTAATCTATCCTATTCACATGCAGATATTTATATTTTCCATCCAACATATACCAAGTCACACGTATATATATAGCATATACATATTGATCACACACCATTGTATGTGATCTATCCTATTCACATACGCAGATATGTATATATATAAGTATATCAAGACTTTCCCAACACCCAGAATCCTATCAGTAAGCACATGTGAAGCCGACATGTCTAGATATAGCATAATTCAAAAGCTGCAAATATTTACATCGCCTTTACAACTTTAGAATATATACAACTCAAAATAATGAAGGCTAAATAATCAAAAGATGTCCACCCACGCGAACAAATGCGGTGCAAGTGGATAGATGTCCGTATCACTGTCCGGACGTCGAAGCCTGCCCGATTCCTGTATCAGTAACATTTAAACAGAGGGTGTGAGTCCAACAGACTCAGTGAGAAGCTTCCCATCCTCGGCGTAGCGGCGGGTACCACTACAGCTGGGGAAAGGGAACCACTCACAACCACATGCACACGAAATACCAGTTTGTCAGATGTTATATAATGATCAGGCAACATTAATATAATGTTACGTCACAGATAAACCTAGGAATCATGCTTCTCAAACATGCTACTCATAAGCAACCAATAACATGAAACATTTCATATTAAAAACTATAAATCATACAATCGACCCTAGTGCCACGCTAGGGCAATAGCCTCAACGGCAAATCCTTTAAATGCTATGCACCACCCTAGTGCCAGGCTAGGGCAATAGCCACGACGGGCAACCATGAAGATGTAATGCACCACCCTAGTGCCAAGCTAGGGCAATAGCCACAACGGGCAACCATGAATATGTAATGCGCCACCCTAGTGCCAAGCTAGGGCAATAGCCACAACGGGCAAACATGAATATGTAATGCGCCACCCTAGTGCCAAGCTAGGGCAATAGCCACAACGGGCAACCATGAATATGTAATGCACCACCCTAGTGCCAGGCTAGGGCCATAGCCACAACGGGCAAATGTTTGACGTCATATTTCACTCTCTTACTTTCAGTGGGGTTTGCAACACGGACTACCCATTTCTATTCTAAAGTGTCTTTACCTCAGCAGTGTGAACTCCACTAAGAATTTCTAATCAATTATGAGATTTTCTACTCTTTGCTTAGTACCCAACCCTTGATTAGATGATAACCTAGCTCTAAGGTATTTCCTAAGTTCATTTACCACAAATCACGTCGACGTGTATAAATAAGTCAGTTTCATTTCCTTAGTGGGTTTCTAATTATTAGGACAAACCAAAAATTGAACGAAATCAATATCATACCCCTTTTTACTTGTACTGTTTGGCGTATCCCATGTCATCACATGGATACCCTCCAGTACCACTTCAACTTTAATCAATCACATATATACAAATATTTTCACAAATAACAGTTTAGGAACAACAATAGCATGTTATTACCTAACAATTCTTACAAACAAGCAAGTAAGCAAACCACGTATTCACATCCTCATTCAACCCTGTAGGGCAAGGATGGGAAACCCCTCACCTGGACGGCTTCCTAATTCTGGTCCTGGAGTCACTCCTGCTCCAGACGATTCGTGGTTACCTAACAAACATATTTACATTATTATTGTCTTAATTATATGCAAATCATATGCATATGCTATGCTCATGCCTTATAAATACGTTAAACTTTGCCAAGAACCAAGTCCTTGGTCTTAACCTTCCTCCTCTCTCTTAATACTCATTTTTACCTACAAGTGTTCGTATGTGACTTTTCACAACCAACCTTTCAACTCATATCCACATACAACATATGTGGCCGGATATCCTTTTAAAAGTGATAATTCACCTAATAAAAGCATTTCACCATTTAAATCAATCCCGAGCATACACCACGGTCTAATCTAAATTCCTACTCATATCTTAGCTCCATATTCTAGATTGGATTGAGAGGTGCCTCTTTTATTACCGAATTAGTTTCCGGTTGAGACGGAATTACTCGGCTTCAATCCCTCGTATATTCCAACAATTCCTACTATTATATAACACCAATCCAACACACCAATCAATCCCAAATCAATTTATACCACACTTTAATCCTCTTTAAATTCCATTGTTCTATGGTTTCCAAATTGGATGACTTCCATCATCAATTTTTCCAACACACACACTTCCAAATACCTCTAAACAACCCAATAACTCCAAATTAGGACCCAAAGCAATTTATTCATACCAATTAGGAATTTTCCAAAAATCCCTAAAATAGATAAATTTGGGGTTTGAGGGATTTGGGACTTTTTACCTTGAATCAATCGGATAAAATGGTGAAATGGGGTAGAAAGAACTCCCGGTCACCTTCCCCGGCTTCGAAACGGCGGATTCCGGCGAAGATTCCGGCGAAAACGCAAATTTCCGTCGCTGCTCTCTCTCTCTCCTCCGTGAACCCGCGTCGAACCACCTTCCTCCGGCGTCCCGAGTCGCCGTCGACGGCTTCAGTCCCGGCGAAATGGCGGCGTCAACCTCCCCTTCGCCTCTCGCGCGCGTCGCTGTCGCCTCTTCCCCTTGGAGCTGCTCACGCGTCGATGGTCCTCAACGCTTTCACTTTCTCTCTTTTTTTTTTTCCTTCGTGCTTAAGTCTCGGGCTCCTCTCTGGACACAAAACAATTTGAGTGTTTTGCTTATGGGGGTCACGTGTGTGACCCCCCCCTCCTTCCGCCTATATACATATATTTTTAATTTTTTTTTTTGTATATATATATATATATATATATATATATATATATATATATTTAATATATTGTTATTTATAGTTAAAATTAATTTTGGGGTTAATAAATTTGCACCCAATATTTCTCGTTAGGTCCTAATTTGGTCCAAATGAAATTTTATTTATTTTAAATTTTCTCCTTTTCCTTCCAAATTAAAATAAAAAATAAATTAGGACCTTAACGTTGATTGAAAAATTTCCGGGTATTACAAACCGAATACAAAGGCGAGTCGGTTGGACCAAAAAACCGTTTTTTCAGTTGGACCGGATTTAACCGGAGTTGGACCGGTCAACCGGTGGTCCAACCGGTCCAATTTTATTTTTCTAAAGAAATTAAAAAATAAAAAGGAAAAATAACATTAAAAAAAGAAATTAGAGAAATCTTAAAAATTAAAATTAGAAAAGTCTTGAAAATTAAAATTTAAAAGTCATGATTATCAATAATTTCATATTTGGTTTTATTAAGTTCTTTCAAAGCTTGACAAGCCTTAAAAATTAAAACTTTGAGAAGTCATGTAATTTAAAACTTCAAAATTATGTATATTGAAACCTAAAATTTGAGTGATGTCATTTTATATATTAAGAATATTTATTATTATTATTTATTGCGTCATCCGGTTCGACCGACGGTTCGACCGGTTAAACCGATCAAACCATGAACTGAACACTTGTCCGAGTCTTTGTGCGGTTCGGTTCTTACAACATTGGTTAAGATACTATATTATTATATATTAAATTATTGATAACATTAACAAAATTTAATATAATTTCAACAAAAACCTGATATTAATAATAACCAATTTAAAAAATAAAATTATAATTGTAAGAGACCAATAAAATTATAAAAATTGAGTGAAACTTTGAGCAGAATAAGAATAATTTAAGCTTGATTTGTTTTTTCTTTTAGAACGACCATCTGTGAATGAAAAAAATTGAATTACGAAGGCATGCTGGAGTAGCTCAGTTGGTTAGAGCGTGTGGCTGTTAACCACAAGGTCGAAGGTTCAAGCCCTTCCTCTAGCGATCTCTAACAAATGCAATTTTTAAACTTTTATTAAAAGAAACAAATTTAAAAGTTGAATTACAAAATACAAATCTCTGCCCCTTAAAAAGCAGAACTTTTCCGTTTTTATATATCAACTTCAACACCCAATGACATAAGAGAAAATTTAAACAAATTCATAAATTATAAGAAAATCTAACTTGGTGCATATGAAAGAGATGTACTCTTCATAGAAAATCAAAGAGAAAGGTGGATTTGGATCCCGTAAGTATAAAGTGTAAGATTCAGACTGACAAATAAAAATTGATATTCGTGTCCGTACTGTAACAACAGGCTTATCCGACAGTTGAGATAGTGCGTGTGGCTGTTAACCACAAGGTCGAAGGTTCAAGCCCTTCCTCTAGCGATCTCTAACAAATGCAATTTTTAAACTTTTATTAAAAGAAACAAATTTAAAAGTTGAATTACAAAATACAAATCTCTGCCCCTTAAAAAGCAGAACTTTTCCGTTTTTATATATCAACTTCAACACCCAATGACATAAGAGAAAATTTAAACAAATTCATAAATTATAAGAAAATCTAACTTGGTGGCATATGAAAGAGATGTACTCTTCATAGAAAATCAAAGAGAAAGGTGGATTTGGATCCCGTAAGTATAAAGTGTAAGATTCAGACTGACAAATAAAAATTGATATTCGTGTCCGCACTGTAACAACAGGCTTATCCGACAGTTGAGATAGTGCAATTTATACACACTTTATCGGATTTACAATTTAGTAGATCCGGATATGAAGAAAGGCACCATTCTGAGCCTTGAGAAAAAGGTATTAACATAGTATTCACTATTCAACAATTGGTTTGATTGTAGTATTTCCATTTTCTCCAATACTATTGACACTTCCAATGAAGCTTCCATGTTATCATGTTTTCTAACACCATTCACACATGACTTACCAAAATAAATACAAATGTGTGACGGAGCACCAATTTCTTGGTCCAATTCACTAAGCATTTTTCTCATAAAATCCCCAATTAACCACAATTTAGGGATCATATGTCTTCCTAATTTATGTAGTTCTTAAAGTCTAATGACTCCTTTGGTACTACAAGAGTTGAAAAGGTACTTCCAAGATTATAAGCTCCAACATTTTACAATCATGCGTTTGATACAGGGATTAAAAAAATAAGTTAAAAAATTTTACAATCTCAAAAATTTTGTAATTTCATATTTTTTCACTTTTTTAATCCTACATAAGAGAGTGGTATTATTCTTTTTTTTTTTGGTAGGATGAATAGTATTATTCTAATCTCATGAGATAAGATTATTTTCAACTATCGAATGAAAAATTAAAAATCTTGTAAAATAATTCCAAAAATATAAAAGTTAAACTAAACAACTTTTGTAATATTTTAAAAATTCTATTCCCGAGAATATAATTCTCGAAAATAATAAATCAGTTTATGAACCAATTGTACTCTAAGTTGAATTTGATTTTACTAATGTACATTATTAAATTGAAAACTTTTCTTAATAGAATTAACATTAACAACAATAACAATAATCAAATTCAAATCCTTTTCTTGAAGTCAACTTCTTAATAGAATTAACAACACTAAAAAGAAAAGACAATCTTTATTTTATAATTTGAAATTCTGCCTATTTAAAAATATTCAAACTCTAAGCCGAGAGAGGTAGCAAGCGAAAGTAGCTTAGCTTCAAAGTGTAGTTTTTGAACAAGACAAAGCCTTTATACGTAAAAACTCCATCCGGTGAGGATACGTACAAATCTTGAAAAGAATGAACAATAACTCAACAAAACAACAAATGAAGGTAAAAATAAAAGAATAGCACGAAAAACTCAACCAGCAAAAACATATGGAAAATTTGAACACAGACGCTGGCTAGGGAGTAAATAGCAATAGTAATTCTCAACTCAATACCTCTTCGTATATATGTTTTCCTTTCCTTACAATCTATAATGCTTCCAATTGTTATGTACATCAGTGAATATATCCATCATGTCTACCTTCTATGTACAACGAGGGAAGAAGAAATCATAATATTTCCTGGTTCAAAAATTTGCTAACCTATGCTTGTCTACCAAATATGCCCTAATCGTCATCCGACTCTGAATCCTGAATCTGCCTCTTCGAACCGTTAACTGAGTGATTTTCGCGCCCTTCAACTGGCCAGATGGAATGCCTAATCATCTCATTTGCTGATACAGAAAACAACAAAATGAGCATAAAGACAAGTCCTAATCCCACAATCTGGGGACTTAGTTTTAACAAAATATTAAATATACAGAAATTTTTTAGGATAGCATTCGTACTTTGGAGTTTGGAGAGATAAAGGCAAATTCAAGTTTTGCAGCAATATCCTAGTACTATAACACAGACACAGGCACACACACACACACACAGAGAAAGCATGTATGTTTACCTGTTACTACAATTTTGTATAGAAGTGATCTTGCAAACTGGATTTCCGCTTGGTGTGCACTAATAAATTTACTCTGCAATGTCAAGAACCAATTAGTTCGGATATATAAACTGAAATGCTATAAGCAGCAAAAATAAGAAATGAGCATATAACCAAGTCAAGCCCATTATACTCAAGATACAAATTTAGTGAGCCAAATTCACCAACTTTCCTCAGCATTAAATATTGTATTTGTGACCGTGATTAAATAATTTAACCCTCCCACCTTCATTCTATCCGCAATTGAAAATTAAAACTCAGATAAAGAAATAGTGAAACACATATCCAGAAATAATGAAATCAATCAGTGAGTTCTTATTCTTACCGTTTCACCATAGATGAATTCCATAACCTGATCCAGTCTAGCTTGATGCTTCAGCAAGAACGGACGCAAGTAACTCTCATACAGTTGTCTTGCTCCCTGTTAAACACCAATTATAGGATTTTTTTTATTCCATCATTATTTTTCTCTATACTATACGTTATATTATTTAAAAAATCACAGCAAATCATCTGAAAGCATAACATGATAGAGATTATCCAGAGAATGAATGCAGAAGTTTAGCTTACATTGATAGTGGGAAGCTGAAGCCAAACAAGAAATGCAAGTTTCATGAGATTATAGAGTGGAACCCTGATTAAACATGGCAAACAAAGCCACATCAGATCAAAATACCTCATGAAAAATGTAAAATGAAACAGAAACAAACAAAATCAAATTAAAATATTAAGGGTGAAGGCATTGATACTGAAGAAATGATAAATAGTGGAAGACTGGAATCACATTCAAGAAATATAAGGGAGAAAATGGCAGTCATGTTGCTTGTTTAACATGAAGTGCTTAAGATCTTAAAGTTATAAAGATGCAAATTTCTGTTAAAAAACCATGAAAATTATTACTTTCCAAGATAAGGACTCGTATTGAATGAAAGCTATGCGGACAATAGTATTCACTGCACTCAAATCATATAAAGTTACAAAAGCAGGAAGAGGTTGACTAAGTCACACTTTATTTGAAAGGATTGAATGACTCAAACTTCCATATTTTTCTCATTTTACAATAATGTACAGAAAACAACAAATAATCAGAAAACAAGAGCAACTCCAATAGAAGAAACAGCAGTGATAATAACTTTCTAGAACAGTAAACAGAGGAACACAATGAGAACAAACACAACAAGATTATAGGGTTGAAAATGCTTCTCATAAAGGTAATTGCAGAACATAAATGCTGGAATAAGAGTGAAATACAATACCAGTATACCACTAATACGCTATCGTGAATTTTCTTTGCTTAGTCATAAAAGAAAAGATAAATAAAAACCAGTGTAATCTATACTCACACAAAATAAAGTAAAATGAGAAAAGGCAAGGCAGTACTTGATCATACCTAGAAAGTAGTTTTTCAGCAAAAATTTCTGCTACACTAAAAGATCCATAAGCTGAAAATCACAATAGAGATAAGTATAAATTAAAAGAGCCAGCATAAAGTTTATATCGAAAAAAAAAAAACAAGCCAGTATAAAGATATGACCATCATCAAAAGTCAACAATGGAAGAATACAGCATGTTCAACACTTTCTGCTTTTACTTCAACACGCAGAAGACAAAAAATGCACATTACTACTTAAAGCCTTTTCTCCATCCACTCTAACTCCACACACGTTTGTTTAAATCCACAAACAAACAAATCAAAATAAATTAACAAAAAAATATAGAAGCTTCCGGTAAAAGTTTCATTGTTGTTGAAGTAAAAGTTGAAACACATAAAAAGAAAAAAGATTGATTTGCTTTAAGTACTAGAAAGACAACGCAACTAGTTAATAATGCAACTGTTAATCAAATGTCATCTTTTCAGTCTTTCCTTTAGTGGGTTGGGGACGAAGTATGTGGTGGCAAGTAAATAGTTGACGCACCAAACACATGCACAATAACTCGATAATGACAATGAAAAATGATGTGGAATAAAAATTACAACCTGCCCAGTATATAAGCCACCTCTGTTGCTCATTTTGGTCTTTCTTCTCAATAGCTTTAAACGTAGAGTAAACAGGAAGCACAATCCCCACAGAACAGCTATAAAAACCATGCACAAATAACAACATCATGAGAAGAGTCATGGATCTTATTCGTGACAGAAGATAGAATAAAATCTATATCACATTATCACCCTCAATATTTTAAGTAGTAAACCTGTACAAACTCATTAATACCTTGCAAAATCTTTACTGAAAGGGACTAAACTCCATAAAGACAATAAATTTCAAAAGAAAAGAGACATGACAATATGACATGATACAGTACGAGGTAAAAATCCCCCAGTATAAGCAGCATACCATGCTGTCCTAACAACAACGGCGGAACCTAGAGAGGAGAGAAGCAGCCGCAAGCCGACCTGCGTTAGCTAAGTAATATGGTAGAATGTTAGCGCAAAATCATCCTACATACATGATATATATAATATAACCCTACATAAGAGAGACTCACAAATCACAATATAACATTCAATCAAATAAGTTATGAAAGAAAGAAGTTACGATCACACTATGGATTTCAAAAGCAAATGAATTAAACTTGAGAACATAAGTGTTGAATTTTGCGAAACCTAAAAGGAACAGAGAAGAGAATGATCGCTTACCTCGCCTGGCAGAGCCATGAGAGAGAATTGCAACGCAGAAATTGAATTACGCCTTTCAATCGGATTCGGTTTATCGTCGGAGTTACTTTTCCCGAACTTCACTTCAGTCAAACGGTGCCGTTTAATAAGAGGAAGTAACCCAATTGGATTTTCACATAAAGTACGGTATCCAAACTATCAAATCAAATTGGGCTTAAGCCTGGGGATATAGTTCATGGGCCAAGTAACCTAGGAAAGCCCAATCAAATTGCTTCAAGGACGTGTATTCACCTTGGCCCCGTATTAAATTTATGTATTTATATAAATATATATAATATTATATTATTAGATATGTTACTTTAGTCTTCTATTATTTTTACTATAGGTTTTGGAGAATGAGAATACAATATGCACATTATCTGCTTAATAACCATAGCTTGTTGGACTTATAATTAAATTTGTTTTAAGTTTGTCTTGTTAAATTTTTGCAAGACTTATATTTTCTATTTATTATCAAAGACGGGGACAGATATTATAGTATATATTTTACTCAGATTCTTCCATGATCATCCCTAGTGGCTAGTATTATTAGAGATGACTTAGGTAATTGGGTCCACGGCTTATCAGAATTTCTGGGGGAAGGGGACAATTTGAAAGCTAAAATTTGGGCAATTTGTCTTAGCCTAAAAGCAATGTGTTCTTTGCAGTATAATCATCTTATTGTAGAAACGGACTCCCAAGTGGCTAAATCATTAATTCTCAAAATGGATACTCCTAATTATGATCATCTGTTTCCTATAATTATTTCATGCAAGGAAAGTATTCAAGACATCTCTAGAGTGGAATTTCATCATATTTTCAGAGAGGGCAATTTCTGTGCTGACCATTTATTAAAATAGGCTTTTTTGGATAAGACACATTTCACTATTTTTTTTACAGCATCCTCCTAAAGTTTCTAACAATTTTTTGGCAGACATAAGGGGAATTTTGTTCCCCCGAACGATTCAACAACTGAGGCTTCTTATTTTGTAGTTCACTGTTTGATTGTATTCATTCTAATCTTCTGGCCATGTTTTGTAAAAGTTCATAAGAATCTTCTCGCTATATCTATAATTTAACCAATCAAAGAAAATCTTAACAAGTACCCTAAAGTACTTGTTAGATAAACCCATAAAAAATATTAATTGAAAAAGATTCTTTAATCTTCTGGCCATGTTTTGTAAAAGTTCATAAGAATCTTCTCGCTATATCCATAATTTAACCAATTAAAGAAAATCTTAACAAGTACCCTAAAGTACTTGTTAGATAAACCCATAAAAAATATTAATTGAAAAAGATTCTAGCTAGCTTCAACTACCAAACTTATAGATGGCCAACTGTTTAAAAGACTTAAACGTGAACGTCAAGTCACACTTCACCATAAACCAATCATGCATGTTAGCTAATTAATTGTGCTTAATTACAAAATTTAATTTCAGTACTTTGAAAAACGTACAGAAGCTAGAAAGAAGAAACCTATTCTTAATGCCTCTCTAATTAATACTTAATTCTTTCTCTTAACTCTCAAACTAAGAATCAATAGAGTAATGTTGAGCTCAAAGGAAACAAGTTTTGACCTATTAATATTAATCAATATAATTCATACACTACTCCTTTTTTTGTTTCACCATTAATATTGGCATCAAACACTATGATTTCAACTCCACCACCCTGTATTAGGATTTTGTTTTTATGAACTTTGCTACATGTTAATAATTAATTAGTAAATAAAATAAAAAATTTATATAGGTCAAATAATTATAATTTAATAAAATTTATTATTTTTATTACCGAATTGTCAACTTTTATTCCATACATATCTTTCTCTTGTTAAACTCTTAACACATGACAGATTTATGAATAAGCAATCTAAAAATATTTATATACCTTCGAAAAATTAGGATACAATATAATGCTACCTGTTGTTAATTTGATATTTTTATAGGCTGCTATTACCTAATACTAGTTTTAATTTAATATGTGCCCACATGAATTAGTAGTTGCTTAATTAACTATAATATTTTAGTTATAATTAATATTTCCCAACCTGTACATGCATATGGTTGTTTATCTAATAGCCGTCCATTTTTAATATAACACATAATTAATTAGTTTCTTAATTTTATAATATCCTACCAATACCAACCTTTGACATGTTTTTTTTGTAAAAAAAATGGTAGTAAGGGAAGGCACTCCCAATTACTATCGGGCAGGGCGTCAGTGGCATGTTGGGGAGACCAACAGAGGCCCAACCCAAAGGACGATTACTGCACAGGCCTAAACCGCAAGCAGTTTTACCTAGTCGCAGCTACTCAACTAGCCTTTGGGTGCCAGAGGATCTCCGTGAAAAGGAATGCCCACCAAAACAGAATTTTGGATGACTTCAGAGGAATTCGAACCCTCGCTCATAGTACCTTTGACATGTTTTTAACTGAACTACAATATAATAATTTTAATTATATAATAGCAAATTTTATTTTAAGCACGCATGTACATGTGCAAATGAATACATGGCATATTGCATCATCACTTGTACCAAAAGCAACAGAAACAGTTTGTTGCACAATCCACAGTGAAAAATAACATGTTATGTATGAAAATAAATGATTGCCAAGATTGAAGAATATTAAGCTCACAACTAATAATCCAAGTGGGATTAATTTTTGGATTAAACTTATATGTAATTCATTGCTTTTATATATGTATATATATATATATACATATATATATTCTAGAGGCAAAATACTATTTAGTTCCTGAATTATTGGTCAAACTATTATTTAATTTTTGAATTTATCAAAAATACTATTTAGTCTCCCAAATGTTTAACTATGTCAACTATTTAGTCCTCGAATTTGACAAAATACTATTTAGTCCCTGAATTTGTAATTATGTCAACTATTTAGTCCCCAAACTTGACAAAAATACTATTTAATCATCGAATTTACAACTCTGTCAACTATTTAGTCTCCTAACTGTTACCCATTATAGTTGACAGAGTTGCAAATTCAATGATTAAATAGTATTTTTGCCAAGTTTAGGGATTAAATAGTTGACATAGTTATAAATTCGGGGACTAAATAGTATTTTGTCAAATTTGAAGACTAAATAGTTGACATAATAAAACATTTCGGGGACTAAATAGTATTTTTGATAAATTCAGGGACTAAATAATAGTTTGACTAACAATACAAGAACTAAATAGTATTTTGCCTCTATTTTCTATTAAGTTCTCTAATAATCAAAATAAAATATGTAAATAAAAGTTTTTAAAAGGAATTAATTATATAAGATATAACTTATATATAGACAAATGAAATTTTAATTGAAGAATCTTATAATAAATGTATAAAAATTGCATCAACATTTTTTTCTTAACTTTTTCCTGTTACCCTCTCCAACTATCAAATCCGGACACAACATGTTTTTCATGTCTGCCACAAATTAACCTTTTGATTAATGAAAGATAAATATATATTAATTGTCTTAATTTAGTTATGAAAAATCAAAAAATTAATTTCCAAACAATTCAATTCTTTCGTTAATTAGTTACATAGATTTCTCATATTGGACATAATTTTTTTTAATAAAAAGACTATAAATTCATATTATAGAAAAACAACACTTACAATAAATTTGATAACTCTATTATATATAATAATACGAAAATAAAAGCTCAGCTTACTCTATTTGTAAAATGAATTTAGGATAAAAATTTTCGTTATTCTTAGTATTGCCAACAGATGTATTATATTATACTTTTTGCATATCATATCTATAATAATCTTTAAATTTGTAAGGGTTAAAGACTCCTCTAATAATATGATAAAATAGTACATACGCTTCTCGATAAAGGTAATATGTAAAATTTACTAACCTTTAGGATTTACTATTCGTTTTTAATTTTTCTGATTTTATTATTTATTATTTAATTAATTTTACCAAGTCAATAGTATTATTGGAGTCATTTGTGACTCAGTGGCATAGTGAGTATCAAGTATATTCTTTTGTTTCAGTTGTATCTATGTGTCTATATGCCTATATATAAGGCTATTTTATTTCATTTTAATGTGAAGTATAATTTTATGAGATTTTTTTTAAAAAAAAATTCAATAGATTTTGCCCTACAATTATAGATATTGACAGATATATTCAATTGAACCATATTTTAAGACTTTTGTTTTTTTTAGGGATGATCAAAATACCCATATCTAATGGGTACCTTGAAAATTTATCCTATGAGTTCGGGTACAAAGTCAACGGGTCCGAGTCTGGGTAAGGAGGTACCCTACCCGCAATAGTAATTATTTATTTATATATATATATATATATATATATATATATATATATAAAGTATTATTTTAAAATTTTTTTGTGTTGAGAAAATATATAATTCTAAGAAAAAATATTAAATATCTTTTAGATATTAAATTAATTTAATTGTACATTTATATTTATGATTTTTTTTTTGTGATTATAGATGAAAAAAATTGATAAAAATCAATTTTATATTAACAAAATAATAATTTATTTCAAATTTTTATGGGTCCGGGTATGGGGATTTACTACCCGTAGGGTCCGGGGATGGGGATTGATTTTGATACCCATTCAAATTCGGGTCTGGGTCTGGGGATTATAGTACCCTACCCATGATCATCCCTACTTTTTTTTGACCTCACAAAAGTCCAATTCAAACATATATATCATCAAAAAATATTAATTAATTCTGCTTACAAATTTTCAATAGAAAAAGTTAATTAATTATTTAAAAAATCATTAATTAGCAAAAAATAGGGACCTCGAATTAGTCATCATAAGATTACAAGTCTGAAAATAACTACATATGGTGAGGTGGTAGGGTCTTAAGCAATTATCAAATTAAAGACGATGGTACACTATTACTACATATATATATATATATATATATATATATATATATATATATATATATATATATATATATATATATATATAATATCTATCTCTTTCTTTGTTTTCATTCATTGATTACACTAGAAAGTATAACTCCTATTTTCTACTAATCATCCAAATTCAAGAACCACGTGATTTGACTTTTCACATTTGTTACAATAAGATCAAAGTAAAAAAATTTTTTTTTTTAAAAAAAAACCAGATTTATTATTAGACTCATCATGATTAATTTTTTGTTTTAGGTTTTATCTTTTTTTAAGAAATTTAAAATTGGATTTTAATTTGCTGTCCAATGCAGATACTCTCTTTAATTAAGATTTCTTGCCATTGGTTAAGAAAAAAATCAGTGACTTAAAATTAATTAAAAGTCAACAAGAATAATATAATTTTTAATATTTAAAAATTAACTTTTTATTAATTGATGAGAAAAAAAATTATTATTAGAGTTCTAGTATTGAAACCCTTAAAATATTTAAATTAACTAAAAATTTAAAACACATATTTACACAAAAGAATTATTGCTTTAAACAAATTATTTTCCTACTTTAATTATCGGTTCTCACTTTTTTTTTCCTATCCATTAATTTCTCTAGTCATTTTCTATTTTTCTGAGCAATCATAATTCCTCTCCTCAATAAATTCCCATGCATAGACCTTCAAAAACACAAATATTTTATTAACGAGGGTACGATTTAAATGGTAAGCAGTTCAATATATATTATTTAAGTAATATCTATTATACTTGTTGGGAATCAACTAATGCACGACACCATTGAGTCCAATCTGGATAAATTGGAGCAAAATCTCAAAGGCAATAGACAACAAAAAATACAAATATTTCAATTAAAATTTTTACTCAAATAAACTTAAGTTAAAAGTGTTAATATAGGTAACCAAGCTTGGTTGGTCTAGTGGTTAGCTCACTAGGTCGCTTAAGCAAGTGTTGGGGGTTCGAATCCCACCTTGTGTATGCAGCAGCAGCAACCAATTGGCCAGCGGCAAACCCTTAAATGGAGCTCAGATCCGCGGAGGATTAGTCCTTGGCCTATCGGACTGAGAGATACCTTGAGAAACCAAAAAAAAGTGTTAATATAGGTGCATGCATATATGATTACCGGGAAGTATATTAATGGAGTTCACGAGTTTAGTAAAAAAAAAATTAATCTTTCAGTCTATAATGAACAAATGTTTTAATTTTCAATGGAAGAAGTGTTCATATTAATTAATATATGATAATATCTTAAATAAAATGAGATTATATTTATCACATGCATGTTCTTCAAATATCTTAATTAGGCCAATTTTTTGAGGTCCGGTTTTCTAGTTTCCACATAAATAATCTGTCTTCAACTTCAAAATTGAATTATTTTATAAGTGTGCAATAAACTCATCATCATCATCATCACTTATAAATACATGATAATGCACCCGAAAAATTTTGAACTTAGAAAACAAAAATTTAAAAGCCAAAGCGATGAAACACTTCGCTTAATTAATTATCGCATCTCAAGTTAAATTTATAGATTGATATATGATTAAATAGAGCGTCATTTATTAATAAATACTCTAATCTAATAAGAATAAAATAAAATAAAACTTAAAAGGCAAAATTGAGGTTTATTAATTGGATGTTTGGTACTTGGTAGTGCTGGTTTCATGTGCCCAACTAATTATTCCAAATACAGATTCCATTGTTCTGGAGTCCACACACAAATCTATATCTACATATAATTATTAATGATGAAAAGTTCATACCAACATTCTATCTTTAATTTCATTGGTTTATAATATTTAATTAAAATTAAATGATTTAAACTTTTCTATATAATAATTATCACAACATGGCTATAGCTTGAGGATAGGTAAGTACTTCATTTCTTTTAATTTAAGAATTGTTTAAGTTTGATTTTTGTATATGAAAAAATCTATTATAATAATGAGACCTCTTATTACTATTTTGGAATATATCATTGTTTAACTTGAGTGAACTTCTTGATACTAATAATTAATTTCGACAAAATTTTTTTGTTGATATAAGTAAAGACTAATAAAAAAAATAAACCATGTGGAAAATTAATTAATTAATTAACTATAATTTCATTATTATGAGATATATATGGTGGCCACCGTATCCTCAAAAAAAGTGTGAAAAGCCTTAAGCCTATAGATGTTGAGTGTTGACTTGCAAATTGAAGACAAACACAAGTGACAGGTTGGTACAATATCTTCGTCAAATAAATTTACAAATAAAAAAAAAGATTATTTCAACATTTTCTTGTCCAAGTATATTATTTAATTATTAATGTTTTATAGTTTTATTAGATTTTCTCTGTTACGCTATTGGCCCTCAAAATATTCCAATTATAAAACTCAAAAAAAAATATTCCAATTATATGTAGACACATTATAGAATAACCGAATTTGGCTTACATTATTCGGACAAATTACTCTCTTGGTCCTCAACGTTTACACGAAATTAATATTGGTTCTCAGCGTTTCAAAAAGTTATTTTAAGTCCTCAACGTTTTTTATTTTGTCGAAACTGGTCCTCCAATGTAACCCCGTTAGTTTGTGCCGTTAAATGCTGGCGTGGATGGCTTATGTGGCACACCCTCTCCTACATGTCTTATTTTAATAACGTGGATGCTAATGATGATGTGGCATGCTATGTCATTAAAATAAAACACGTAGGAGAGAGAGTGTGTCATATAAGTCATCCACGTCAGTATTTAACAGCACAAATTAACAGAGTTACATTGGAGGACCAATTTTGACAAAATAAAAAATGTTGAGTACCTAAAATAACTTTTTAAAACGTTGAAAATCAATATTAAACTTCGTGCAAACGTTGAGGACCAAAAGAGTAATTTGGTCTATATTAATTAGTATGACTAGCAAGTTGATCACTCCTTTTTTTTTTTCGAAAAGCTAGAAAATTGTTTCCCTATCATTTGTTTTATTTTCCAAAATATTAATATTAAATATGAAGAGAAATAATTGACACATCAATATAAGAAAGGACTCACTCTTTATTTTGTTTTATTATATATATAAGAAGTGATTTCTGATTTCTATTTATATAGTAAGTTGGAAATTAAATCATCCATCTTATTATCATGTTAATTTTTCATATCAAATTTTTTTAAAAAAACATAACAAAAATGCAATCAAATAATTAGTTAATAAGAGGAACATAATTGTTTTTACTCTGAAAGATTACCCATTTCTTATTTAGTCTTCTAAAAATAAGGCTTGTTTGATAATTATTTTTAAGAAAAATTTTTTGTTTTAAAAACAATAAAACAAAAAATATGGCCCCCTTTGGACAAATTCTTTAAATAATAAATAGAAGTTCACATAATCATTAACTCATCGCTTAAAATGTTTCAAGTGACTATATTTTAAAGAAAAGTGTTATGTCAACAAGTCTTTCAGTCATTTTAATTGAAAGAAAATCTTTATTCAACAAAACTAATTTAGTAATTAATTACCAGAATGATTCCTATCATTGTCAATAAATGCCTATATATATATATATAGATTAAAAGACCAATTAGATGGAAAAAAATCTAAAGAGTGTGGTCAAAATTCGCTTTCTTACTTGTTTAGTACACTAAAGAAACTTAACAATTATATATACAAAATTACAAACAGACCCACTTGCCAATTCATTCTTGTGATTTGCAAAGAAAAAGAAAGAAAAAATTGCTCAAAAACTATATATCCTCCAATTAATTCAGCAAGTAGCTAAGGCCTAGCTAGGAGAATATAATGATTTTGAATGGATGATTTTTGTTTTGTAATTAACATGATTTGGTAGTTAAGTTGGTTCAAATCATATATAAGCTAAGCTAAGATAAGATATCACCAAAGATATTGGACAATCCTACTTTATAATAACCATTCTTTTTCAATCCTTATCACCAATTAATATGTCTATTGGATCATTAGTCTTATAAAATGTTTATTTAATAATTAATAAAATATAAGATCATTCATCATTGGAGGATGAGATATATATGAGAGAAAAGGCAGAGACAATAATAGGTAACTAATAAAAACGGTAAAGAAGGTTGTTTGAATGACTGTGTTATATAAAGATAAAGTATCTACCTTAAGAGATATATGTAAATTAATTAAGACTATAAAATTAAATCTGAACAGATCGATCAAATGAATATTCCTAGAAAGACACACACTTTTATCAAAGAAATCTATAATTAAAGAGATAAACATTGTTATAATGATTTGTGTAACTTGTCAATATTATATGGGCAAAGTATTTTGTAACACTTAAGATCAATCTTTATGATTAATTTCGTCAATTTTCTTAATTTTAATATGATTGGTTTAGGTGAAAAAAAAAACAAATTTAAGGTATGTACATATAAAATATGAATATATATGTCTTAATTAAGAAAAAAGTTATATATATATATATATATATATATATATATATATATATATATGTATATATATATATGTATATATATATTGGTGTTTAAGATGATAGTCTTAATTAAACAAATTAATTAAATTAAACTATATGTAATGCTTAATTAATGTGACTAATCAATAAGTAATTAATGACTTCAATTTTTTTCTTGTGATCCATATCCTTTAATTATAAATTAGTAAATTGTGATGACTGGCCAGTAATTCAATAGCTTATATATATAACCGAACCCTAACGAATTATTAATATATAAATTTTATGAATGCCATAGTATATAGTTTTTATATTTGATATATCAATAATTGATCAATATATATGTGTGTGTATGTAGTGGAATGGAAGCTAAGGCACATAGACGGGGAATATATATTAGTCAAAGAATTTGGTTGAAATTTGAACATTATAGAGCTTCAATTTTCTGGATGGTGACGATATATGTAAGACTTTGTTATTCATGTATATATGAACAACAAATTCTTTTATGGTTCTTAATTTTCCAAAACAAAATATTATTTGAGATGAAGATGATAATTACACATTATATTATAGGAGGAGAGTCTTAATGGTACACTACTACCCGAATTTTCTTTCTTTATTTTGCTAATCATAACATATATATTAATATGAGAAAATTGATCAAATTAATTAAGAAAGCGATATATATATATATATTGTTTACTATATATTCAAAGCTTGTTAATTAATATATATTAATTGAATGAAAAAAAAGGACTAAATGATTGGTTATTAAACCTTTAATTGAAAGGGGAAAAAAAAGACTTAATGATGATCGGCAAACCTCTTTAATCTTAAAATAATAAACTTACCGCAGAGTTTAATTTTGAAGTTATTTAGTTTTATTATATATTAAGACCTAAACCCTTAATTGATTATTATAGATAATTAACTGTACGTCCTTTTTCCATATATTTGGTTGTATAACAAAAATTAAAAATTGAGATACATGCATATAGACGTCTTGTGTCCAATAAAATAATAATAAATTATTAATATTGAATATAACTTCTTTATATATTGAAATGTGTACTAAATATCAAAATACTGTATGATGTTTTGTTTTGTTTTTGTAAGAAAAATACGTACTCCGAAATATTATCGGATAGATTTATATTTTGTTCTCTAATTAATTACTCTCTTAGCAAATGCTTGATTACCACATTTTTTTAAGGTATCTCCCAGCCCGATAGATCAAAGACTAATTCTCTACGGATCTGAGCTCCATTTAAGGGTTTGTCGCTGGCCAATTGGTTGATGCATACACAAGGTAGAATTCGAACTCTCAACACTTGCTTAAACGACTTAGTGAGCTAACCACTAGACCAACTAAACTTGGTTGCTTGATTACCACAAATTAAATTAAAATACATTACACAAAAAGAGACACACTAGTTTCAAAGTTGTGCAACTCTCATAATGTTGACTTCTTGGCTACTCATATATATATGATATGGGGTTTTGAAAAGGATAGTAAAATATAGATGAACATTATTGTGTTTCAGAATTATGTAAATGATGAACACATGCAAAATCACTCTCAACGAAAAAAAAATGTTAGTTTATTAATTATTATGTTTCAGCATGAAAATTCATCACCAAAAAGGGCTTTATATATATATATGTTAATTAACTATGTGTCATCTTCTTGTCAAGACAAAGGGTGATTACTAGCTATAGCTATACTATAATTCTTCGCCAATAGATAAGACAAATTAAATACAGATGTTGAAAACTTGGTCATTCAGTCAAATATATATTATCCATCTTTTTAACTAGAAGGAACAATATAATGGGGATTGTTATAAAGTACACGACGTTTAATTTTAAAAGTACTAGCTCCATTATATTATATTAATATTTCTATCTTTATTGTTCACCATATATAATTTCATGTTATTTTAAGAGTGTTTTATTTGATGTCTATATCTAAATCAGACTATTCAAAGTGAAACATTACGTATCCGATATGGTAACAACAATTAAAACTAAACATCATATACATACGTAACATATTGAGATTAATTAATAGTCAAAGATTGGAGTCAATAGGTAAGAGAAATAAGAGCATGGTTTTTTCATTTTATATATTTATTGTTTTTCACTTGAAAAATATGTATTTTATGTTGTCAAGCGTTGATCAATTTTTAATTTTGTTTCTTTTTTTAGGTAATTTTTGTTTTAAAAGTAAAATTACAAAATGTAATCAATTCCGTTTCAAAAGTTTTAAATTTCATCATACTATTTAACATCAATTTTTTAAAATTCAAATTATTAACGACAAATTATAACAAGATATCACACATATAATATTAATAATATTTATCACTTCAAATTATGATGTCACTTTTTTATATTATTAATGTCAACTCTTCACTTAAAATGATATTATTTTTTCATATTAATTCAAGACAAATAATTGAAGAAGAAGAGAATGTTAAGACATAATCAGATTAGTATTTAGATTTGTGTATTAATTCTTGTATAGTGAGCTGTCATGAGCTGTCTTCCACTATTATTCTTAGCCCTACACGTGTAAGGTTGTATCTGTATCAATATTCCTTTGTTGTAACGGTATTAGGTCTAGAACTGAGTATATATACACTTTTGTAATTTCCTTCTCATTAATTTCAATCATCATATTCATCATTATTCTGTCTTGGTATCAGAGGTCTATCAGTATGGCGGCGTCATCGTCTTCGTCAGCTTCCTCTGCCTCCTCTGCTTCAACAGCACCTGTTCCCGCTTCCAAAACGTGTCCACTCTTCAGCTCTTCTTCTCAGGGCACCTCTATCAAGTTGGACAGAGGTAACTACATGCTTTGGGAGTCTGTGGTGCTATCTCTAATTGAAGGTAATCAGCTTGAAGGGCATATTTATGGTACTAGCCCTGCTCCACCTCGTTTTATCCTTTCTGAAGGTGTTGAGGTCAAGAATCCAGCATACGATTCTTGGTTTGCAACTGACCGAATGCTTATGGGTTGGTTGCGTAATACCATGACCTCAGAAATCGGGATTCAACTATTGCGTTGCTCCACTGCGCTTGAACTCTGGACCGCAGCTAAGAACCTTACTAGTGCTACCTTGATGTCTCGGGTTCTTGTCTTAAAAACTGAGCTCCAACAGTGTCGAAAGAATTCTCTGAAAATGGATGAATATTTGTCTAAAATGATTAGTTTGTCTGACCAATTGTTCATGGCAGGTGCTCCAGTTTCTGATAGAGACTTAATTTTGCAAGCTCTGAATGGACTTGATAGTGAATACAATCCAGTAGTTGTTTCTTTGTCTAACACTCCTGGTTTAGATTGGTTGACCATGCAGACTCAATTGCTCACTTTTGAGAGTCGACTTGATCAACTAACCAAGTTCTCCTCTCTGACCATTCAACCTTCTATCAATGCTGCCCAGAAGGAGGATGGATCTCAACGTTTTTCTGGTGGTAGTTCTAATCGTGGTGGTGGCTCCAATGGTCCTCGTGGCGGTTTCCGTGGCGGTCGTCGAGGAGCTCGTGGTGGTGGACGACCTGGACCTGGAAGTCAGAATAGTAATAGAGGACGACCCTTTTGTTATCTTTGTGAAAAGCATGGTCATGTGGTGTCTAATTGCTACTTTCGCTTTGACAAAACTTTTCAGCCTCCTAAATGGCAAAATTCTGGCTCTTCTAGTGGTACTGGCTCCTCTTCAGCTCAAGCTTACTATGCAACACCTCAGTTGGTTGATGATCCCTCTTGGTATGTTGATAGTGGTGCCACTCACCACGTCACTCCAAACTCTGATCAACTGGATTACTTCACACCAGTAGGTAAACAACATATTTACACTTGCACTGGTGATAGAACTCGTATTGTTGGTATTGGATCTGCTAACTTGAATTTATCTAATTCTGACTCTAAGTTACATCTGAAAGATGTTCTGGTTGTTCCTACTTCAACAAAAAATCTTTTAAGTGTTAACAGACTCACTGTGGATAATGATGTTGCCTTGATGTTTTCTAATGACACTTGTCTTGTGAAGGACAAGAAGACAGGCAAGGTACTAGCAACCGTGAAGGCAAGGGCAGGAATGTACCCAGTGGCTAAGCTGCAATATGCACAAGCAAATATGGCAGCCTCGTCATCATCCATTCAAGAGGAAGAGAAAGAATTTTACAAGTGGCATGTGAAGCTAGGACATCCTAGTGATATGGTGTTAAGAAATATATTGAATAAGTGTAATGTGAGCTTGAGAAATGTTAAACATTCTGTATGTGAGGCTTGTCAATATGGAAAATCAAATAATTTACCTTTTGAAAAATCTTTGTCTCATGCTTCTCTTCCTTTAGAACTTGTATACACTGATCTTTGGGGTCCTTCCCCCGTTCAATCGCCAAGTGGCCATCGGTATTACATTCACTTTCTTGATGACTTTAGTAGATATACATGGTTGTTTCCCTTAAAGAACAAGAGTGAAGCAGTCACTGCTTTTCATGTATTCAAAGCCCAAGTAGAAAACATGTTCGGTACAAAAATCAAATCGCTACAATGTGACAATGGGTCTGAGTTTAAGCCCCTCTTGCCTATTGCACAAGCTGCAGGAATCACTATGAGGTTTACGTGTCCTTACACCTCGGTTCAAAATGGCCGAGCTGAACGCAAGCATCGTCACATTGTAGAGATGGGTTTGACTCTTTTGGCTCAAGCTCACATGCCACTCACCTATTGGGTTGAGGCTTTTCAAGTTGCTGTGTTCCTCATCAACCGACTACCCACTCCAGTGCTCAATGGTTCAACACCATTATTCAAGCTCTTTAGGAAGGATCCTGATTATTCAGAGTTGCAACCCTTTGGGTGTGCTTGCTTCCCATGCTTGAAGCCATATAATGATCATAAATTTCATTTCCATAGTCAAAAGTGTGTGTACTTAGGCCCTGCTGCCCAACACAAAGGTTTTAAGTGTCTAAGTCCTTCAGGAAAAGTGTACATCTCACGGCATGTAGTCTTTGACTCTGGAGTTTTTCCCTTTGCCTTTGGGTTTCTAAATAGACATGTCAGGCCTCCAAATGGAAGTGATGCAGCTCCTTTTCCTTTGCTCGTGACTTCACCTAGACTTGTTGACAGCACTGCTCACACTGAGCCTCGGGTACCTAGTTCTATTGATCACCCAACGGCTAATACACCAAGGGTCATGATTTCTCCAAGTACTAATGTGTCACGTGGTGCAAGTACCAACTCCTCAGACTCACATCTCCATTCTTCACGTGGTTTGGCAGGTATGTCAAGTCACTATCACAGTGATTCCAATTCTAGTACTACAATACCGAGCCCATTAAACACTGCTGCTCAGAATCAGATCCAAAACGATGAAAGTCAGCATTCTTCATCTTCTGAGGAACAGTTACAGCCACGGCATCCGATGGTTACTCGAGCTAGGGATGGTATTCACAAACCACGCTACCCCTATGTTGGTCTTCTCACTTCAGAGACACCAGACACTGCTCTTATTGCAACTGTTCCTTGCAGTGTCAAGCAAGCCTTATCACTGCCACATTGGAGAAGTGCTATGATAGCTGAGTTTAATGCCCTTCAACAGAACCAAACCTGGGTTCTAGTTCCTTATACGGGTAAGCAGAAACTGATTGATTGTAGGTGGATCTTTAAAACAAAGTTCAAGCCAGATGGTTCCATCTTGAAGCACAAGGCACGGCTAGTGGCTAAGGGCTTCCAACAATCTGCTGGTATTGACTATGGAGAGACCTTCAGCCCTGTAATCAAACCAGCCACTATTCGGGTAATTCTCACTCTTGCTGTGACTTTTAATTGGGAGGTCAAACAACTTGATGTTAACAACGCCTTCTTGAATGGTTTGCTTCAAGAAGATGTTTTCATGAAACAACCTGAAGGTTTTTGTGATTCCAAACATCCAACTCATGTGTGCAAGTTAGTTAAAGCGATCTATGGTCTAAAGCAAGCACCCAGAGCTTGGTTTGAGCGTTTAAGGAGAACTCTGCTGCAATGGGGCTTTCTGAATGCAAAGAGTGACACCTCCTTGTTCTTTTTCAAGACAAAACACGTCACTACTTTTGTGCTTATCTATGTGGATGATATTCTTGTCACAGGCAATAATTCACAGTATTTACAAGTGTTTGTCAACAAGATGAATACAATGTTTGCTCTAAAAGATCTTGGCCCTCTTTATTATTTTTTGGGCATCGAGATCTATAGAGACAATACAGGGATTTATCTTAATCAGAGCAAATACATTCAAGATTTGCTTAGAAAGTTTAAAATGACTGATTGTGCTCCTTCTCCAACACCAATGGTCACGGGCAGATACTACTCAAAAAATGGAGGCACCAGTATGGCAGATGTTACTCTTTATCGTCAGGCAGTGGGATCACTTCAATACTTAACCACCACCAGACCAGATATTTCATACTCAGTAAACAAACTGAGTCAGTATATGGCGAGTCCCACAGATGAACATTTTCAAGGTGTCAAGCGGATATTCAGGTACTTAAAAGGAACTCACTGTCTTGGTCTTCATGTCAAGCCTCTAAAATCCTTGGAACTTGTTGCTTTCACTGATGCTGATTGGGCAACTGATGTGGATGATCGAAAGTCCACCGCTGGCGTATGTGTCTATTTTGGTGGAACTCTGATTTCTTTGAGCTCACGGAAGTAACGAGTTGTAGCACGTTCCAGCACTGAATCCGAATACCGAGCGCTAGCTGATGGTGCAGCTGAATTGCAATGGTTAACTTCCTTACTTCGTGAAGTTGGCCTTCATTTGAAGACTCCTCCCATGATTTGGTGCGATAATTTAAGTGCTCGTGCTCTTGCTGCCAATCCAGTTCAACACACTAGAAGCAAGCATATTGAAATTGATGTGCACTTTGTGCGTGACTTAGTTCTTTCCAAGCAGCTCAACATTCATTACATACCTTCAGCTCACCAAGTTGCTGATTGCCTCACCAAAGCTTTGACACACTTGCAATTTGTCAGATACAGAAGCAAACTCGGTCTAACTACAATGCCCACTCGTTTGAGGGGGCATGTTAAGACATAATCAGATTAGTATTTAGATTTGTGTATTAATTCTTGTATAGTGAGCTGTCATGAGCTGTCTTCCACTATTATTCTTAGCCCTACATGTGTAAGGTTGTATCTGTATCAATATTCCTTTGCTGTAACGGTATTAGGTCTAGAGCTGAGTATATATACACTTTTGTAATTTCCTTCTCATTAATTTCAATCATCATATTCATCATTATTCTGTCTGAGAAATATAGTCATTTTGGTATATATTCTAGAGATTATAAGTACTGATGATGAATAATTAATGTTATATATGTATGGTGGCACATCATCATTTGCTTAAGTGTTGAAACAAAATCAATTTATAACTTTTGGAATAAAATTGACAAAAAAATTAGGGATGAAATAAAAAACTAATGCAAAATTTAGAGATTAAAAAATAATTTTACTTTTTCAATTTAATTATTTTTTTGCTTGGACTTGGATGACTTCTTCATGTGACTAATGACATAAGATGGGGCATCATATATAAAACTCTCTTTTTCCCTCAAATGAAGGTCATCCTATTTTATTTAGATAATAATTAAACAATTAAAAAGTCTTTATCTATTGTTAAAAAAAATTGATCAACACGTACACACGACTCAAGAGTCATGTATTTTAAAATATATGCATTTAACCAACATAAAAAATTTATTTTCTAAGTGAGTAAAATTAACTTGTGAGTTGTGAATATATACAAACGAATTTTAAAATAGCTAGTAATATCTATTTTCTATTTGGCATCACTGATAAATTGTGAATATATTTAATAAACTTTTTAGTGTGTTTTGAAATTTAATCATCTATAATTTTTTTTAAGAGGTGTATGAAATGTGTGGATAAAAGTTCAGTACTACAGTATTATTAAAGTTCGGTACATATCATGTAGAGTCATTTGTTAATATTAATTAAAACTCATATTAATAAGGTCATGCCTTGAATGCTTTGGAGACTAACTGATTAAAAAGATGTACTGAAATTCAGTACTACTGTACTAATGAACATCTCATCGAGATATTTATATATTTATATACACAATAATTGAAGAGAAGTGGGGACGGGTCAGCAAATGCAAATTGCAAGGGGGTAATAAAATAATTAAAAATAGTTCCCATTTGGTATGCGTTTCGGCCTTTTGAAAAATCAAAAGTAGGCCCATCCATTTCATTGATCAATTGGATCAGCCTGTCATTGTTGACCCAAGAATATGGAAATTATTTATTTATTTATTTATCTTTACTTTTTTGGACTAAAGTAAACTAAATTAAAACAATGTGACACTTATCCCATGCCAAGTTCCCATCCTATATTTCATTCACTTGCTTCATTGTACAAAAAATTTATTATATTCTATGAAGCTTATTAATCTTTTTGTCCTTGTTTAAAATATAGATGTCCTTACACATACGTTACATTATATATATATATATATATATATATATATATATATATATATATATGTATACTTAGCTTGAGACACTATGAAATAGAAATAACTTACAATACCTACAACTAAATTTGGAATTTGGATATTCTCTTATAAATTTTTATGCAATTCTTTTAAAATAGGCACTTTTATTTTGTTCGTGAAGTAATAATAAGAATTCATACTAATAGAAAAACAAACCATAAATAAATTAAAGATTAAATTATTATTAATATTGACAAAATGGATATGGACCAAATTGTTATTAAATGTCAATAGCCTCACAAGACTATTTGGTTATGCTATTTGTTAATATTAATAATAATTTGGTCCTTGATCTATTTATGATATGTCCTTATTAGTACTTCACAAATAAAGCAAAACTGTAATTTTGCATGAGGTTTTAATTTTTATCCCTTATATTATTTTTGTTTAATTGTGTCCTTTATCATTAATTGATGCAATTTTTCTCAAGACAACGTCATGTATTTATAAAACTCATGTAAAATTACTCACTAAAGCATAGTTAAGCTAGCAAAATAATTTAAATGAGACTGCAACAAGCATTAAATTAGTTTTCATATAATTTTTGGGTTTTGAATTCCCAAATAAAAATTTTCAAGCATTAAATTAGTCTTAATTTTACATGAGATCCCTTTATTTATTGGCGTAAATATTAAAAAAATATAAAACATTATATTTTTTTAAAAAATTTTATAAAGAGTTCAATCTCATAATTTGTCACTTTTTATATATATATATATATATATATATATATATATATTCTTCTCTTATATTTTTTCCAATAAGAAAAATAAAGAAATAATAAGAAAGATATAAAGACAAAAAAAAATCAACCTCTTAAAAAATTGTGCTTTCCATAATCTCATGCTTAAACATGCTTACAAATATTAAAAAAAAAAACTTAGATCAAGTTCTTTATATCATTTTCATCAAGTTCCCGAATATAAATATAACACGTGACATAAAGTGTTTAAATGACCAATCACATTAAAAAAAAATATAAAAGGTCACAAAAACTTAACCTAAATTTTTTAATTGTAAGTTGTAACTTGTAATAACTCTTTGCATCTTATTTTTATTGCATTAAAGAGGAGAGGGAGGTAGCTTAAGAGAATCTCAATAGGGGTGAGATATTTTACTGCAAATTAGAAAATCAGAAGCGACAGCACTAATTTGTCGTTTTGTAAGTGGGAGCCACCACGCCACGAGGGTGAAATTGGTAATTTGGGCGCCTTACAAAACAAAGATACCTTGGATTTAACACAAACTTGAAAAGAGCATTATTGTTTAAGCTATAATAAGTTCAGAATAAGTTATTTGCATGATGAGGTATATTTAAATATACTATTAAATGAAACCAAATCAAATGATTAATTATAGTATTAAGCTCAAGATACAGCTGGGATATGCTGTACCTCTATTTTTCTTTTTTTGGGGACAAATATGGAGTATCTCAAAATAACATTATTAATATTGCACAGTCAATGGGTAGACTTGAAAATGACATTCATATGAGTTATGACTAATGGAAAGTGCAAGGATTCTACTGTGTGAGGCAATGAAAGGATAATGTAACTATATCTAATGTGATTAATTTACCCGCAATGAAATTAATATTAAATCATCTTTAAAATATGGAATTTATATGCCTAATGAACAAAAGAAAAAGAAAAAGGGAGAGATCATCACATGACTATGATAACTGATAAGTAAAAAGTAAAATAAATCCTTAAATTAATTTATTATGTAAATCTTTATCGATCTAGTCCATCTTTTTGTTTGATTGGTTGGATCAAATGTCATTGTTACTAAGAGTTACTAGCTCCACTCATCACATATTCATATTACTTCATGTGGTCGATCTGGACTGTTGATCGATTGTAACAAAATTACATCTTAATCGATCAACAATTCAAATAGACTACATAAATTTTTTTCATGTGATCCGTTCCCGTTGCACTTGAGTATTTTTGTTACAAAATAAGTTTTTTTTGTGTTGAAGACTAGAGTAAGAATAAGTAGAGAGAGGAAAGAGATAGGGTAAGACTTTCCCCTTACCAAAACTCTTGTAAGGATTGATTTAATCATTAAATGTTTTGAAAGAAGGATCTTTCGAGTTTAAATTCAGTGTTGTACAGTATTGAATCAAATAGAAGAGAAAAAGAGAGAGTATGTTTTACGTGTGGATCTTACAAATAGTGAGATCAATTCACTCTCTCAATCATATCCAAATCATATCCTCCATGAAAAGTGGAGAAGCTCTCCACACAAAAAAGATGATCTATGGTAATTAATTTATATTTTAACACAATATAAATATAAATTAAGATAGAATCCTCTAAAATAATTCTCTACATTTATTAGTAGAATTATAAGAGAGATAGAGAGAAGGAAAATATTTTATTTTTCGATTTCTTACTCTCTCAATCTTCTTAATTTAATTGATTTTCTTGATTTGGTCATAATTACTTAAATACAATATAATATATATATATATCCGTCGGAGAGAGAGGGGCTTGTGTGTTGTGGGACAGCTTGGATGATATAATAAGGCCTATAATTTGGTCTATTTAAGCTCTGATCCGAAGACATTCTACACCATAACCACCTCTTATGGTCACTCCTCCAAGTCAATTTTAGACTTCAAAAATCTCTTTCTCTCTCTCTCTCTCTGTTCTACTTCTTCACAGAAAAGTAAAATGGCTGATGCTACTACAGCAGAGAAGAGTCTTAAGGATTTTGATCCTCAAAAGAAACCCAAAAGGAACAAGTATGCTTTTGCTTGCGCCATTTTGGCCTCCATGACTTCCATCTTACTTGGTTATGGTAAGCAATATTCTCTTCCTTTCTAAACAAACATTATATATATAACCCATACAGCAGCAATTATAGCAATCAAAATTACGTTTACATATAAATAAATATATACTACATGTTTTTTGTGTTGAAAAAAGCTCTATAGCCATTGAGAAATGAGTTCATTATCAGGTCACACACAGTATATATACTGAGAATTGTTCTCTACATCTCTTCTCTGGGTGGAGTTATGAGGGATAAAGAGAAGGAAAATATTTTTTTTTTTTGATTTTTTTCTCTCTGTCTCTCTCGTAACTCCACCAAAAATATAGAGAATTAATTTAGAGGATCTATAGTTTTAAAGGATCTGTTTGTTTGGCGAGAAAACCAGAGAGAAAATTAATTGAAGTTCTAGTACTGTTGAATACTGATAAACATATACTGATCAAGACTTCTAGTGTATATTGTAGTGTCAGTGTTGAGTATATATAAAGAAACAAAGGTTTATATAATTTTAGAGGACCTGCTTGTTTGGCGAGAAAACCAGAGAGAAAATTAATTGAAGTTGTATACTGATATATACTGAATATGTATATTGTTGTCTTGAGAGTTGAATATGTATGTAGATGTGGCGGTTTAGTATATAGATTTAGAGGATCTGTTTGTTTGGCGAGAAAAACAGAGAGAAAATTAATTAAAATTCTAGTGCTGAATATGTATGAAGTCTTAGAGGATGTGTTTGTTCGGTGAGAAAGTGAGAGAGAAAAAGAAAATTAACAGGAAAGTGTGTGGAAATGTGGATGTTATTGCAGATATAGGAGTGATGAGTGGAGCAGCAATATACATAAAAAGAGACCTGAAAGTTACGGACGTGCAAATCGAGATCCTGCTTGGAATCATCAACCTGTATTCTCTGATAGGTTCTTGCCTCGCCGGAAGAACCTCCGATTGGATCGGTCGCCGCTACACCATCGTTTTCGCCGGAGCGATCTTCTTCGCCGGAGCAATTCTGATGGGATTCTCGACCAACTATTTGTTCCTGATGTGCGGCCGCTTCGTCGCCGGCATTGGAATCGGCTACGCTCTGATGATCGCCCCCGTCTACACCGCCGAGGTCTCGCCGGCGTCGTCTCGTGGCTTTCTCACTTCCTTCCCTGAGGTACCATTTTCATTTCACTTACTTTTTTTAAAAAAAATAATAATCAATTAATTATTTTATTAAATTCTGATGCAAATTGAAATTCCAGCTATGCACGTTGACTGTTTTGTACTCCGATCAGTATTCAGTACTGACTACTGAACTACTGATAGCGATAATATTTTTTTAATATTAATATCTCTCGGATTTTCGTATATGACAAAAAAGACTATTTTGTTTTCTTTTTGAAAAGGGCCAAATGATTCTTAAGTTATTTTAAAATATAATTAATATAGGAATATTTATTTTGTAACTTTGAAAAGTGTAATGTGAAAATAACAAGAATAATGGAATTGTATTATTAATTTTTTAGCATATCATAAAGGAAAAATTGGAGTATAAAATCTCTTACTAAAATATCTCTCAATTTGTCTAATTGATCTTGTCAATTTTCAGGTTTTCATCAATGGAGGAATACTACTTGGCTACATTTCAAACTACGCATTCTCGAAGCTACCACTTCGCATAGGCTGGCGGCTCATGCTAGGAATCGGCGCGGTTCCTTCAGTAATCCTAGGCGTGGGTGTTCTAGCCATGCCAGAGTCCCCTCGATGGCTCGTAATGCGCGGTCGGCTCGGCGAAGCCAAGCAAGTCCTGAACAAGACCTCAGACTCCAAAGAAGAGGCTCGGCTAAGGCTAGCCGACATCAAACAAGCCGCCGGAATCCCCGAGAATTGCGACGACGACGTCGTTGAAGTGGCCGGAAAACAAAACACAGGCGAAGGCGTATGGAAAGAACTCTTCCTCCATCCAACGCCAGCCGTCCGTCACATCTTAATCGCAGCCCTTGGAATCCACTTCTTCCAGCAAGCCTCAGGCGTAGACGCCGTCGTTTTGTACAGTCCCACAATATTCCAAAAGGCGGGAATCACGTCGGATACGGATAAGCTCCTCGCGACCGTGGCCGTTGGATTCGTCAAGACGATCTTCATCTTAGTGGCCACCTTCATGTTGGATCGGGTCGGGCGTCGCCCGTTGCTTTTGAGTAGCGTCGGGGGTATGATATTCTCGCTTCTTACTCTCGCCTTGAGCCTCACGATTATTGATCATTCCAAGACTAAGTTGATGTGGGCCGTTGGATTGAGTATAGCCACTGTGTTATCCTACGTTGCGACGTTTTCGATCGGTGCGGGTCCCATCACGTGGGTCTATAGCTCCGAGATCTTTCCGTTGAAGCTACGCGCTCAGGGTGCGGCTATGGGAGTGGTGGTGAATAGGGTGACAAGTGGGGTTATTTCAATGACCTTTTTGTCCTTGCAGAAGGCCATTACTATAGGTGGGGCCTTCTTTCTCTTTGGGTCTATTGCCACCGTTGGATGGATCTTTTTCTATGTCATGCTTCCTGAAACGCAGGGTAAGACACTTGAGGAGATGGAAGGGTCTTTTGGTAAATTTAGAAGCTCAAGCTCAACCAAAGGAGTTAACGGTAACGATGGTAAGGGTAAAGATAACGGTAACGGCCAAATCCAATTGAATTAGGTGAATTGTATGTGTAGACTGTAGCGTGGTGTGTTTTTAGAGTAACTTTTTTCATGAAGGTGACGACTGACGATGCTTGTATTGTCCAAGGAAAATTGGAATATTTTGCACGAATGAAAAAGAAGAAAATATATAAGTTTTTAGTATTATTTTTTTGCTTTTATTAGAGTATAATGAGATAGGAACTCTTGATTCTAAAAAGTATTTGTATTTTGCAAATGTTTATATATATAAGAAAGATTTGGAAGTACGTAAGAATTACTATGAAGGATCAGTTGATAGAAAATAGTGTGGGATGAAATGATTTGTTGGCAATATTAGCATTTATTAGATAAGACATATTGAGTTCCAAAAAAAAAAAAAGAATCTTAAGGTAAGCCAAGTATCTTATTTTAATTAAATTATATTTTGTCTCATATTAGAAATTTACATATATAATAATTAAAGAAAAAAATTTATGTCGATTTTCTTATATTAATTTCATTAAGTTTCACCAATTATATATTGTATTTACACTCTCTTTCTTTTATGATTGGTCATATAAAAGATGGTCTTCTATATTCTCTCTCTACTGTGATTGGTCATTTAAACACTTTTTGCCACGTGTCATATTAATATTGGAGAATTTGATGAAATAGACATAAATAAATGGATCTAAGTTTTTTCCAATAATTAATACATAGCGACATGGGAGATTAAATTTTTATTTTTTAAATGACTTAAATTTCCTTAACAATATTTTGCTTATATTGTTGGACAGAAACTTTGATAACATATGGTTAGTTGGAATTGTAGGTATTCTATTCCCCTTAAGTAAGATTTTAGATTTGAGTATTGTGTATAAAAAAATTTTATTGCGAGAGTTTTACTCCTATTAAACCAAAAGAAATTTTGAGATCCGGATCTCAATTGGAATTGAATATATAATACATAATTGGAAATGGCAGGGAGCATTAATTGTTTAGCAATAATATAATACTCAATAGGTGTCCACTAATTCTATAACCTTATCAAGAGCAGTCTTACTCTTACCTCTAAGAACCAATTTGTATCAATTTTAATCGCTGGATATTCCTATGCAAATTGGCCGACATGAATGTTTACGAAAACAACTTCAAAAAGAAAAAGGGAGAAAGAAAATGATATAATAATAAAAGTTTACGCACTTTACTTACATTGTTTATTCAATATGGGACATTCAGGGAAAAAAAGAAAAGGGACACTGAATATAATATATATATATATAAAACGTGAAAAAAAATTAGACTCTTAACTATATATTGCAGATTTGTAGAAATTATTTTTTTCTTATATATTATATATGGAAATTAAGTTTATGAGCATTAGAATTTCTCTTGATATATATACACACACACACATTAGCCATAAAATAAAAATCCAAGATTCCATATCAATTGGGTATGGAAGTGTAGATGATGGTGGGGAAGAAGGCATGTGATTTGTCTTGAGATGACTGCGGGAGAGAGAGAGAGAGAGAGAGAGAAATGCATTAACTTGTGTCTATGTTAAGTTAGTTTCTTTCTTTCTTTTTTTTCGTTTGATGTTTGAGGCTTTGTTCAAATTAATTTAAATTTGACCTATGTTGCACATTTGATTATAATAGATGAATCTCTGAACAAAAATAATAATATTTATAAAGTCTTAAATATAAAATTTTATTTAAATAATACCAAATCAAGTCGTTGATAAGTTACACCAACCTCTATTTAATTTAAGTTGGTTCAATCTCAATTGTAGCAAGTAGCAACCCGTGAATCAATTATTGAATTGGTGGAATTTAATACTCAGATTATTTAAAGATGTGGAGAAATGTGACTGGACGGTTCGTTTATTGAACCGATTTACTTAAATGCATTTGGTTTGCATTCTTGTGCGGTGGTATACAGTACACATTTGAATAAACCAAATTACAAATTTGTTGAGAGGTATCACAAAATATGGAGATAATTTACGAATCACAAGGACTAGGCTAGCAAAATGGATTCAAGATTTATCACTCACAAAAACGAAGTTATGTAAGAATTTATTAACAAAATGATTTATTTTTTGAACTGAAATATCAGAGTTGTAGGAGTAAACTACCAAATGACGTAGATTTTGGTGTCCCAAATAATGTGACGCGATAGTAGAAGAAATAAGGGAGTGAACTTCAGAACTTTTACATTTCCATGTAAATGCTACAAAATTGTACTCAACAATGCAATACACTGTACTTAACCTTGATAAACAAAATTACATGCCTATTTTTACATCACGAGGAACAACCACGAAATTGCAAAACTTTTTGCTTTGTCTTCCTTTTTTTGCCATTCACTCTTCAAATACTATAACCGTGGAAATTCCTCAAAAAAAATATCACAGCTATAAGACAATGTAAAATTACAAGCAAACATGTACATGTTAGGGCAACCCTATTGTTCATCTCTCACTTCTCAATGCCTTGCTGCAGATACTGTATCAAATCATAGCCAGCAGTAGTCCACTTATTGTAAGCATCACTACACACATGGATCATGAAATTGGCTGCCTCACGTTCACTCATCTCCGGATGAAATCTCTTCCGAAGATTGCCGATCGGGTCACCCCGGCTGAAGCAAGGCAGTCCACTATCAAGCATTAACGCCACAGTCGTGATGATCCCATCCATATGACGGCGGGCTGCTAGGTAACCCTTTACACACAGACTAAATATGCAGAGGGAAAAAATGGAAAAGGAGAATCAGGTTTTGATATATTTTAAGACAGACTAGGAAGACAATACATTGAGATAACGTAACTACCTTAAAAATTGGTTCCACGTATCACTCTTCATAACCCCAGATGGATCTAGTAATTGTGTCATCTCATGGCTCAGTTTAAAATGAGCACTTTCAAAGCGCATATTACCACCAGGAGAGGTTTCTAGGATGAAACCAAAGTCAATATGAACAAGCCTCCCCACGCTGCGTCCAAATACAAATTAGTGGAATATAACAAAAATTGAAGACAGAAAATGAGAAATATACCAACAAGGCTCAACAATGAGAATGTTTTCAGAGTCAAAAACTACGCTAAGTTTCTTTGTTTTTCTTTGGGCTTCAAGAAAGATAAATATCATACTTGTCGAAAAGCAGGTTTCCATTGTGCCTATCCTTTGGTTGAAGCAGAAGACTGGCAACGGCATAACCTGCGCTGCTGATGATGAAATTCTCACGTGCAGCCTCAAAACTGGCAGAGCCAACAGGCCCATAATCTTGTTGAAATATCTCATACAAACCCCCATCAGTTGTTTCACCCATCTGACTTCTACTGCGGGTATTAGGCACAACCTGGAAAAAGTAGTAAAGTACAAACAAATTACAAATCCATAAGAAAGTTGTATCAGTTGTAAGAAGAAGAACATATAGCTTGTTCCTAACACTGATGATAGAGGCATATTTTGGCGGTTGCTTTGGCTGACTAGTGATGCATTATTTTTAAAATTTTATAGAGGGTGAAAAATTAAAATTAATTTTTTTTAAAGAAAACGGATCTTAAGGTATGAAGCTTTTATATTATTGATTTACACACGTCATTCTTAATCAAAATAAGTTGCTAAATTATAAAGATGTATGTCATACCACAAGAATTGGAAACTGGCAGATTCAAATGGAAATTGATAGTGCAGATAAATTAAACATATTAACAATAACAAGCTAGATCTTCAAAAGCCAGCATGCAGTAGAAGGTAGAAAATATGAGCAGGAAAAATCCATAAATTCAAGCATCCATCATAAATGAAGATGGATAAAATTTCCCTTTCCCTTTCACTCTCATGCCCAAACATCCCCCCGTCAGGTCATCAGATTGATTTTCTAATTAACAGCAGACTAACTGCAATTAAAAATTGAGTTCTCAAATTTCAAAAACGTAGAAATGCATCAGTATATTGCACTTAACATGCAAAAGAATGAGCACTGATGAACTCCAGGATACAGGCTGCAGTATCTAATATTAATAAGAATAACTCACCTCAATTATACCTCTCTCAGGACCAGTAGGAAGAACACCATAGGGAAATAGATAGAGCTTTATCCCAACCGCTTCAAATATATCTCTAAGAAGTGATATTACTTGAAGGGCAAGAACATCTTGTCTACAATCATCTCCAACCTTGCAAAGAAAATTCAGTTAGTCCATGTCCAAGAAAAATTTAATCTGGAGCTGAGCATATTAAATCTGACTGAAAGTCTGTAACACATGTAAAGTAAATTTTGTAAAGTTAATGAACATTCCATAGACTTTCAGTAAAAAGCCAGCATGAGCATAAATTCAACGTGGTAGAGATGAAAATGTTGCATTGGATGAGTGGCCACACTAGAATGGATAGGATTAAGAATGATTGCATTAGAGAGAAAGTTGGGGTAGCACCTATTGCAGAAAAATTAGTTGAAAAACACCTTAGGTGGTTTAGTCATGTACAAAGAAGGACGTTAGAGCCTTAGAGGCTCCTGTACGTAGAGTTGACTAGATGGAAGATAGCCCAATAACTAGAGGTAAAGGGAAGACCAAAGAAAACAATAGGAGAAACTATTAGGATGGATTTAGCTATTAATAACCTAACCATAGAAACGAGTAAAGACAAAGCACGTTGGCGTCGCTTGATCCATATAGCCGACCCCACCTAGTGGGAAAAGGCTTTGATTGTTGTTGTTGTTGTAATGAACATTCCATATTAAATGGGGCAATCTATAATAAGCAGCTCCAAGATAATCAAATATTGAAGTCATGTTAGGAGACCAATAAAGTTAAAGCAAATTATTTATTCTCACAAGTAATTACCGGTTTTATATAATACTATAAGAAGACTCAATTTCAATTTATCAAATACAACAACAACAATCAAAGCCTTTTCCCACTAGGTAGGGTCGGCTATCAATTTATCAAATAATCAGGGTAATTTTCTAAAATTGACCAGAGGCCCATTAATATGCAACCCTAATACAACTACAAGAGTTATAACTTCTAAACAAGTTTTGAGAAAATATCATCTTAAATAACTCTTTTTCTTGTAATACATTATTCCCCATTTTGTTTTGAGAAAATTTGTCCTTATATAATGAAATGAAAAGGTATCAAGAACATCAGTACCACCAAACACAATAGCACAGGATATATACATGCAGGTTGGTGGAAGTCTGGAAGACACAGGTGATCTGGCGACTATTCAAGACAAAAACATTGGTGGCAGACTGCTAGGCCTGCTGAATGCCTTCGCGTTAGTTTATTGAAACAAATGTTCGGATGAGTAGAAACTAGCTTTCACAAAGGGGGAGGCCTTTTCTCTAGTAAGATTTGATGGTTTTGGGTGTTTTCCAGCAATAGATCTAGTTATGTTTTCCATGGTGTGCTTGGTTGAACAAAAAAAAGGTCCCAAAAGAAAAATTTCAAGCTACAACAGCAGCATAGGCATATTGAATTGAACTGGTGCTCTAATACCAACTTGATGCAGAATCAAGCTGTGATACCAATTGACATGGTTAGAACAAAAAATATAGCAGTAAATTAACCAAAAGATAACAAAAATATCAAAATTTTTAATATAGGGAGGATATCATAAAAAATATGAGTAAGCTAACCTTGAAAATGCAAGCTTGTGGCTTTATATCATTTCTGTCCCCATCTCGATCTACTACATTGAATGTGATCATGATTGGGACTTTCGCAGCTGACTGCAAGGGAATTCCACTATCTACTTGAATACCCCTAACAAGCTTGTTAGGAGCTGTTGGTAAATAAAGGTCTTCACCATCTACTTCAATTTTCTCCAACTCCCTGTCACAGATGGAACAAGTAAACATGAACTTCTATCTAGAAAGCACCATAAATTTAAATTACGAATTATGTATCAAAACCAATCCCATGAATATGGACAAAATATAAATATAGATGAGTAATATGTGCATACATACTTTCGGATACCAGCTCGGCGTTCGTCCTTAGGCAGTGGAAACAGTACACCGGAGATGGATGTAACTTTATCAAAGAAATCAAATTCTCTATTGAATATGTCAAGTGCTTTTTGACTAAAACCATCAATTATATGCTGCCTTACAACGGGCAGCAGTGCTTGAAAAGCAGCATTCTGAAATAAGTGGACAAAAAGATACAGGCTTGTAAGCAAGAAATGACCAATTGATACAATAGTCTCTTAATTTCACTACAAAAAAATTACCCTCTGGAAATATTTTTGTTTATACAAACTACAAGTAGTGCTATAAAATTGTGTGATGCTGGGTTGAAGCTGTTTAGGAGTAAGTAAAACTCTATTCTCTAACTATACTCAGGTTGATGCTGTACCCAGATGATGGAGTCTATTGTTTTCTTACACCAACATCTTGACTGTCAAGACACCAATAGTACATTGCACCTCGTAATGTAATTGTAAGCCTAACAATCATGCAACATTCTGATGACCAAGAGCCCAAGTCTCTATTTGCATATTGCACCTCACGATGTAATTCTGTTGCCCCATACTGTGAAATATTCTTAATTTTTATAAGCCTGAAAGGCCGAATCTAAAAAGTCAGCAAGGGTCTTTACCTATATATAGCTTATGCCATGCAATGGAAGTTCACAAACAAGACATGAGCTGAAACCCTGAAACATATGCTGAAGGACTAGCACATCCAAAGGTCTTAGATTCCTTCCTTATTTGTCTTTCTTTTTTTTGGCCAATTCCTTATTTGACTTCTGTTTTCTTCTTGTTGAACTTATGACAGTTAAGTTTTATTTGTTTTCATTTTGATTGTTTTGCTCATGTTTTTTTATTGCACATTGGCACAGAATTTAAGGGTACGTTTGGTAGGCTTTCCAACTCAGCCTTGCAATGTAATTACACGCACCCCAATAATTTCACTTGTTTGGTACGTCTTTTCCAAGATTCTACTTCACAAATTTCACATCATATTTTTTAACATACCAAACATATTTTTTATCTTTAAAGTTAAATCCCTTCACTTCCCCTCCTTTTCCTTCCCTTCTATTTCCCTTTACATCCCTCGGCTGCATACCAATTTGCTTGGAAAATTTCTCAGTACGATTATTTTGTTATAATTCCCCTATTTTCATTATGTTTATAAATTTTTTTGAAGTTTTGTTTAATAAAAGCAGCTATGAATGTACAGGGCAGCCACCACACCATCTGCCATGGCACCATGGTGGATTTTTGGCTTGCCGCTATTTACCACCATACGCCATTGGCATATGATTTATTTTTAGGGGTTTGCCTAAATGGTGCCATATATAGTCACAACAGAATTCAAGCACTCAGACATGAAATTATTTTATATGCACGACATTTTCTGCAGTACACGATAGCAATAACTAAGCAGGAAATGAGGAAATTTGCTGTTAGCATACCTTTCCCATGTTTGGATCTTTTACAGACTCAGGAAAACTCTCACCCTGTCCAAAATAAACTCATAAAATAACAGTTTATTACATAAAAACCATAGAAGTCATTGATAAAAGTAGATAATGATCAAATAAATTTCCATGATCCATAATATGAAAAGCATAATGATGAATAAGAATAATGTGCACAATACCATTAAGTTAGAAAAAAAGAAATTGTGTCATACCTGTAGATTCCATATAAGAATGTGGGCGAATATGTCACTTCGTTGAGCAGCTCTAAGAAGATATCCTTCTACTAATTTCTGCAGACAATAATAATAGTAGCAAGATTTGATTTTGATCAGCATGAGAATACCTTTAAAAATTGTCATGAGATTAATTTTGTATTAGAAACAGTATGAGCCAAATGAAAATATGTTTAACCAAAACAAGGATTTCCAATTGCTTCTCCAGCAGCTTAATCATGTTATGTAAAAGACTTGTGAGTGTGACAACCTAGATTTTTCAACTGAGGGAGAAAGAAGCATGTGACCCGTCTGGATCAAATGCAGAAAGGAAAGGATTAAGATACTAAAATGCTTATTGAGTTTGAGAAGTGGAAGAAATGCAAATGACAAATTCCTGAAACATGAGAAACTCATGCCCTAATGAAATGAATGAGATTCAACACAAGAATCACAAGACAATTGAATCAATTCAACTCGTCCCCTTTGTCTTTCCCGACTTGAGCCAATATGGTCTCTTGAAAATCTTACAAGTCTTAACATGACTTGAAATACAAGGCTTACTTATGCTGTTGAAGATTCAGGTTTTAGAAAACTGAATAGAGGAAACACACATGCATTTGGTTAATTAACGCCAGTAGATAACTAACCCCATCATCAAATCGCAATGACTGCACCAGCTGTGGCATGAAAAAGGTTACTCGTTCTGGCGGATAGGACTCTAAAACCCTTAAAACATATGCCATGACACGAGGATGGCCCTTGTATGCAGGAGTTAGGAACTCCATTGCTTGGGTGATTGAACAAGCAGCCCAATGAGGCAATTGTTGCAAAAGCACTGAATTATCATCAACGGCCTTGGGGGTGATAAAGTAAGGTAATGCTTCTGGTATGTTGCGCATATCCAATATATGTGTCTGGAAAGAAAATGCTATTATGTTATATTTTGCAATCTAACAAATTAGATGAGAAAGAGTAGCTGAAAAACTGGCACTAACAAAAAGGCAGAGGGGCGGGGGGCATATATATATATATATATATACACGTACATACATAATGATGATATAAACTGCTTAAGAATATATATATATATATATATATATATATATATATTTGTTTAACCAATATCTCAAAATCAGTCGTTCTTTTCCTTTCATAAAAGAAATTTTCTTTGAAACAGATGCCAAACAGGATTATAAGAGGTAAACAAAACAGCAAAATGATAGAGTAACGCATCACTAAACATGTAACAAAGATGCCCAATTTCATGCATATCTTAAAGAGACACTCTTTTATTTAAAGTGTGAGCAGAGCACCAAAAGGATGCCATAAACAAAACCCTTTCTCATAAGAAATAAAAGGGTAAAGCCCCTGAAGATAGAATCCTTCAAAATATAGTTCAGGGCAACAATCAGAGAAACTTGTTCATTTTGAGCTTTCTCCTATGCAGCATATCCGTTTATTGAACAAAATCAAAATTTTCTCATATTCACAATTCCCCAACTTCCTTGAACATATAACCAAAATTTCATTGTCAATAGGCCAAGATTTGTAGCAGGCACAGCAACAACATCTGAGAAGACATTGAATAATGAATAATTTCTAGTGACAAATTTTCCAACCACTGTTCTTTTCCTATTTCTTGCCTTCAAGTTACAAACAAACAATTGTTCAAAATGAAAGTACATTCTGACCCATTTAATCAATTCCCTTTAATCACTTACTCAATTGATTAGGGCTTCTATTTATAATATTAATGATAAGAAATGAACATACCTGAACCAGCTGAGTTACTTCAGCCTTCAAAGAAGCATTGGTTGGGAACCTAGAGGCCAAGGATAAAGCAATCCTAGGATCCACAGAGAATGCAGTCCTAGCATGTTCTATCCATTTATCTGAGCTAATCTTCGGCCGTGAAATACTTTCCCTGAAATTAAATGTACAAGAAAACTCAGGAAAAGAAGAAATAAAAATTATCATATTAATTTTATGTGGTGAAAGATGTATATGCTTATATACTTTGTGTTCGTCGGCTGTGCCCAGACCTCAAGCCTATCTGCATCATGCTGGCATAGCATTAAAAGTAGCTGTCTGCGTTTTTCTCTTGCTGCAGCATAGTTCTCCAATTGACCCCAAACAGGATGAACCGTATTATTCTGTGGATGTGTAAATATTGAGATAAATGCAGAGATTGCTTAAAAAATCCACAGGGAACTTTAGTGCTAACATCAAATATAAAGGTCAATAGTGCAAATGGCAATGATTTAAAGTGATTGAAAAGAAGGTTCCAAAGCCATTAGTGCCAGTGAATTTCAATGCTGCATATAGAATTATTACCACATCTGCCGAAATGCTCCCATTTTCTTGTGCATTTCCTTTAGAACCATTCTGAGCAGCATCTCCTCTTTCATTTGAAAGGAAGTGGACAAACAGAGAAACAGACTGAGCCTCACTCTGTGCAAAATTTGCAGAGTTTGAGTCGAACCATTCGGGCTCATTTGCAAACCAACCTAAAGAGGCCCTGCAATACCCACCAAGTAAGATCCTCAACTTAAATTAACCAAAGAAAGGAGAACATGATTAATCCAATTGAAAAGGATATCTTTGCAGGAAACTAGCAGTTAAAGGAGTACTCCCAATATAGAAATTTCAAGAAGGCATTATACATCCAATGTGAGCCCAGGATTTCATAACTTTGACATGACCATCAGGTACCAAGAAGAAAATTAACAAGCAAACATTGTAAAGCCAACAAATTAGTATATCAAGCAAATCCTTGGAAGAACAGAACTCCTCACTTTAGACCATTAGTAATCACACATTCAGCAACTATGAACTAAAAAATTCCAACTCAAATTGAAGTCAACAAAGGATTTAACATCTATAAAATTGTTTAATCTCAAGTAGAAAAAACAAAAGAAATGTACAAGGATAAACAAATCCACTGTTCATCCTAATGATGTCCATGAGTTCCTAGAAATCTGCCCATGGACACAGCATAAATAAGGTAATGTTTTACCACCAGACTTTCATGTAGGAGGTCCGGAGGCTGAATTGGTCTGAAATGAATCCAACCATCACCCCATCCCGGATGTAGCATTGGCACAGGTACATATCTAAGAATTATACTTATATAAAATAATAGATAAATACATATCTAAGAAGCATGAATACTTCTAAATAATTATACTTATATAAAATAATAGATAAGATACATATCTAAGAAGCATGGATACTTCTAAATTGAAATGCCCCTAGTAAAGGTGCCATCTCATGTTTTATAGATCCCAGAAAAGTTCTGACCTTCGCAATAAGAAGCACAAAAAGTTTGACCACCTAAAACTGAACTAGTCATAAGTTGTGCAGTTACAATTTTTCCTTTGTACTAGTAAAGGTAAAGGAATTAAAGCGTTGCAAAGAAGGGAAGAAATGAACTAAGAATGTTCTTTATAGTTATAACCTTATACGAATTGCAGCATATGTCTCAGTAGCAAGTAATCATTCATTTAAGGAAAGAAAACAGCTTAACAAAATTTACTGAAGGCTACTACCACCAGACCTACTCTACAGTATTGCAGAAATAAAAAAAGGAACTAGGATAAATGCACCAAAATGCAGAAAATAAACAGTAAGAGTCACTCATATTCACCGATAAACCCGATCCTCCAGCAGCTGAAGCCCAAGTTGAAACTTACGCAGATTTCCCTGAAACTGGCAAGAGCAGAACTTGAGCCCTAGAAGCATGAGAGTAAAAAAGGTACCAGTGGCTGCAGGATGGCGGGAAAAGATACAGGGGTTCTTTGTTGTCCCCTGTAACATCCGACCCATAAGAAGGAGTTGCTCCACACTTTGGTGCCGAATTACCTAAACAACAAAAACAAGATATGGGATGCGCCGGTCAACAAAATATACAATTAATTAATAGCCATTAGTAATTTTGTTTAGTTAGAACAAAATACAATATTATCATAGCAGAGTATGGGATGTGCAATGTATCCGTTTGTTCAAACATGCTTATTTTCATTTGATTCCCTTATGTACTAAACTAAAATTAAGAATGTAAAGAACCACCAACAAATTCATTAGGAGATTGAGGACAAGGCACTAGAACAACAACAACAATCAAAGCCTTTTCCCATTAGGTGGGGTCGGCTATATGAATCAAGCGACGCCAACATGTTCTGTCTTTGCACATTTCTATGGTTAAGTTATTTACGGCTAGATCCCTCTTAATTGTTTCTCTTATTGTTTTGTTTGGTCTTTCCCTACCTTTAGTTATTGGGCTATCTTCCATTTGGTCGACTCTACGTACAGGAGCCTCTAACGGCCGTCTTTGTACATGACCAAACCACCTAAGGCGTGTTTCAACTAATTTTTCGACAATAGGTGCTACCCAAACTTTCTCTCTAATGTAATCATTCCTAATCCTATCCATTCTAGTGTGACCATTATGTAAACAGCAATTCAGATTTCAGTGCTAGAATATTAAACTGTGTTGAATGAAAGAATTCTCTATGTATTATAATGAAAAGAGAATAGGAATTTATACAAGAGGAGAAAACCTATTCTAGGAAATAAGGATACAACAACAACAATCAAAGCCTTTTCCCACTAGGTAGGGTCGGCTATATGGATCAAGCGACGCCAACATGTTCTGTCTTTGCACATTTCTATGGTTAAGTTATTTATGTCTAGATCCCTCTTAATCGTTTCTCCTATTGTTTTCTTTGGTCTTCTCCTATTCTAGGAAATAAGGATAATTACAATAAATACAATATATCCTAATTGATACACATAATCCTAGATATTCACAATATTAATCTAGAAGATTCTCAACAAACTGAATAATACAATATAAACTCTTCACCCCAATAAATTGTTAGATAACTAAAGATTAGACCTAGCCAAAATTTATACATCTTTTTTTTATATAGAAAAAGAAATTGTATTGAAGGAAGAAAAGGAATACATAAGGAAGAGGACCAACAGTCCTCAAAATAAAGAAAATGAGAAAACTGGTAAGAGAAAACAAAGCATTAGCTCAACAGAGCCTTCCAGTCCCTTTGGATATCCATAATGGACACTCCTCTAAACAAACCATTCGACGAAATATAGCATGGGTAGTAAAAATAAAATAATAATAATAATCCCTTACGGCAGCACTAATACAGCATCTTCGACAAAATATTTGATGCTCAATATCATTTAGCCATGACAATGCAGAAGTTGAAAGTGACAGCCAAGACAAATCCTATGTTACTTAAACCAATCAATTGACTCACTCTTTTTTCTAACAAGCATATGGAGATTAAGAATCAAGTTAAAAAATGAGAAGGACAAGATACACATATCCAAGAGTAGAGGGAGCTGTACTACTTTGACAATATGAATGGCCTCCAAACATAATTAATTCCCAGTAATATCTGATTTTGGGGAATTTTGAGAATGCAAATACATTGTTTGTAATCTAGTATATGAACAGACTCCACTTAAAAGATGGTTCAAAGAAAAAATCCATGAACTTCACAACATCATAAATCCACCGCTTTAAATCAATAATTCAATTCAAATGTACTAGTGAGCTGAAAAGGACTACAACAAATTTATGCAATCTTACAATGTATTAATTTTCAACACAAATTATCTAATGTTTTCCTCCAAAAAGTAAGTTAACAAATAACGTGAGCATAAAAAAGGCCTGCTAACATGTAAAATTCCCAATGGTCAGAACTTCTAACCTCAAAACGATCAATGAGAAATCCAAGCCATAATCGATGAGCAATTATCTGCTCAACAGGATCAACCTCAGGCGGCAGTTCAGGATCCCCAGGGTAAAGGTGAGGCCTCAGTTTTGCAGCAGGGCCAGCATACCTTGCTTCAGATGCAAAAATACCCCGCTTGGTGTCGATCGTCCATAACCAAGCATCGACAAGCTCAGCAAGGACAAGAGCCCCAAGCTGAGGCGCAGCAGAAACCAACCACGTCCATATGAAAACACCAGTTTCCATTGCATCTGAGGTGGAAATGTAAGCAGGGCACCAACAAAGAAGGCGCAGAAGTTGAGAGAAGCCCTCTACATTTGAATTGGATTCAGAACCCTAGTCAAGAAGGAAAATATCACGTATTTCAGACGAAGGAACAAGATTGCTTACCAAATTTGACACCAACAGACTATGATAAGAAGTGTCCTTACCAAATTTGATAAAAGCAATGCAGTCGCCTTAGAACACGTCTCGCGAAATTGAGACTTGTCAACCTCCCCACCTTTCTCCGCTGTATTAACAAACTGTTGCAGTAAACGCACAAACTTATTAAGCAACATTGCATTAAATGCATCATCTTCAGTCTGTGGGTGTTGAGGAAAAGCTCCAGATATAATTCTTTGAAGCCCAGCACCAATACCAGTTGGTGCAGTGCCACCTTGAAATCCACCTATGCTGTTATATAACCTTCTCATGCCAGCAATTTCACCAGCATGGTTGCACTTAACTGTTGCACTCACTACACCAGTGCTGAGAACCTCTAAATTAAATGCTTCCGACAGTTTTAAGTTTGCTCCTGAAGCTGCAGCTGCAGCTGCCATGACTGCAGGTATATTTGCTGTTTGTATACCTGTCCAACATTCATTTTTCCCAGTGCCAATTCGTATTTCAGACAACAGAGAAACAATATCAGTTGTGGACTGAGCTCTTTGCCATGTGTTTGCCTTACAAAGCTTATCCTGAAGTAAAACATATTAATGGAGACCCCAAAAAGAGAAAAATGTAAGGAATTGATGAATATAAATTAATTTTCAGTACAGCTCCGATTTAAAGTTTACTTGTGAAATGTCATTATGTTTGTGAAAGATGATAAAGAAATACTGAAATTTTAAATATTTAACCATTGAAAGAGATCGTATCAACCTGGAGAAGGCCCTGGCTAGTGCAAGGAGCACTTGAAAGAGATTTAATGATCCACTCCCGAACAATTCTTTGATACAAGGTACGAACTGCTACTGTCCAAGCAGGATCGTTGATCCCAGCAGATGAAGAATCATTATAAAATGAAAATAGCAGTGAATCTTCACAGGATGAATCCCACAAGACCTGCAAAAATATTTCCAATCTCAAATATGGTTGAGGCTTTAAGAAAAGAATTTAAAGGAGAAATCAGATTAATAAATACACACACACACACACACACAAAAAAACATTTATAAGATAAACACTGAAAGATTTACCTGCGGAAACTTATCCCTAAGTTGAGTCAACAGGTTCACTGCAACATCTCGAATATGCTCTTCTCTATGGTACAGACTTTTGATTAGAAAGCAAGTATGCACTACAAGGGTTGAGTCCCTGACATCAGCTACACGGCCTGTTTCAGATACTCGATCTTCCTGAAGCCAAACCAAAGTAGCAATCATCTTCATATAGTAAATAGTAGACACAGATGATAAATAAACAGCAACATTGCACAAGGTGATCAGTCTCTAATAGAGACAAAGATGCACAAAAATGAGAGCATTGGACTCTAAACACAGGTAAGAGGAGCTCACAACAGCCATTGAATCACATATGCATGGTTTAGAATAGAACACCATCTAGTAGTCACAGATCACTAAAAAAGTATGATTCATTGCATTTTCAATATAGAGATATCGATATATATATATATATATATATATATATATATATATATATATATAATTCTTCATTTCCTATATGTTTTTAATTAAACGATAAATTGATCCAAATAGAAATCATAAAAAGCATAAATATTTTTATATTAAAAAACCAAAACTGTATTAGAAAGAGGAGAGAGAAGATATTGTTGAGGACAAGACTACAAAAATTGAACAAAGTAACAAAAACACTAAGAAGCTAATTACTGTAGAAGAGTTGCCCAATCTCTTTGCATATAGAAATAGGGATCACTTTAAAAAAACCACAGGCAGAGCACCAAACAATTCTATCCCATAACATATTCAAAGTTGAAGAGAGGGTGTTGAAGATTCAGCAATCCTCTCCAACCAGACAAACCACGGAATCCCATAAACTGTACAATCCCACAATGTTGTTATCCCTTTACCAATTCCTTTAAGGAGAATTTGAGGCGATTGATCCAAAATACTAGACCACACCTAACTTTCTCCAAGAATGCCAAAGAGCTTCTAGAAAAGGTAACTCTCTGCTGGACTATGAAGAAATAAATGAGGCAAATTTTCAACTCAGGTATGCACACTCCAACATCAGGGGAAAGAGCCATATGAGGCCAATCCACAACTTGTCATTACTACTATTTATAAAGAAAAAATAAGCAGTGAAAAAAAGAAAGAAAGTAAGATAACCCAGACTACAGAAATTAGTAAGCCTCACTTAGCGGAACTGCAGATTAAAAATCTAATATGACTAAGAACATAAGCATGAATTTCAGTGACTCAGTTTACGAGAATGACAACTATATTATTTCTAGTGGTGCATAGCTATCTTATGTTTCCCATAGCGTAACTTCATTACACATCGTTCCTACTATCAATACATTTTAATCAGCAATTATGCACATGTAACATCCTTGAAGGAAAAATAAATCTTTAGTCACCTGCTTGTCTAATTTTAGATCCATATCTAAAAAATGCATTATAGAAATTTATCAACCATTTTATCTATCAGCTTAAGCCGTTGGAAATCACAGGATGATGTTATTGTATCAGTACAACATTTATGAAGTTGGTAACGAGGGTATTAAAAATAACTCCACGTTTCCAAGTGTCAAAAAAAGGTGGGTTGGGGCTCATTGGTCCACATCAGTGAACACAAAGGGCAATGTTAGCAAGTCAAACACAATTCAATTAGATGAACCAGTTCCAATCAGCCCAAGCTTCACCACAATTTGTAGTCAAACTTATACCTACCAGCCATGTCACAGCTGTTTCAAAAGCCCTATGGACTATTGCTGTTAAACACTGGAAGACAGCAGGCATTAAATTTGGAGTCTTAAGATACTCAAAGACACATGTAAAGGCGCTTCTTGCTGCAGTCATAGTGCTGTCACCATTCAGGATACCACCATTGCTGCTGAAGCGGATGATCTCCAGAAAAGCTACAGCAAGAAGATAAGTAGCCTTCACACCTGCAAAAAGAATAAAAGAAGACAAATATATTTAAAATCAAACAGTTGGTTAAGCAGAAGAAAAAATGAATAATTGAATATAGAAGTTTAGAGACAGATATGGCAAGTATATGTATCATTCAGAGTAATCTTTTTAACCAAGAAATTAGAAATAATAAAAGGAAAAAAATTGTTTTTCTAAAAAAAAAGAAAAAAACTGAGCTTAAATGAAAAATTATAAAACAATCAAATACGATTGCAAATATATTAAGTTCATGTCAGGATGTGCATCACATAAGAAATAATTGTACATCACATGCCAAAAGCACAAACCATAAACAAGTTGTATGGAAAATATCTACCACATGCTCAACATCTACAAAAATATCCACGGAATGAGATTTATCATCCTACATTAAAAAAAATGTAATGTTCAAAACAGCAATGTATCTGAAATGGCATGTAGGACAGTAGGAGGGCAATAAGAAAGCAGGATCTGACACTGTGACACATGCTCAACACCTCCCTAAGAACATGGAATGACAGTGATTAATAGATCTTGCAAAACAAAAAATGAGAAAGTAATGCTATCACCTGATATTGTGGTCATTGCAGCAATATCAACCCGGCCCCCTAAAGCTGCGGAAAGAGCAGCTCTCTGGGTAACAGCAGCTTTCTCATTGCCACTTCCTTGGCCACTTCCTGGGTTGTGCAGAGCATTTAATTCAAATTCGTCCTCAAGCCATTTAACTGAGCTAACAACCTAGACAGAAACAAAGAGGTGTTGAAGGAAAATTACAGGCTGATTTAAATAATCTTAATTTTTGAAGGTGAGACTGAGTAAAAAAGCTGCTGAATTCATTATAATCACAGCAAAGAAATTTTAATTTCATGGCCAAAATAGCAAAAACATAATCTTATTCTTATAACATACACAGTGATGAAATAGAAAAAGAATTGTTTACTAACCAAGAGCATTAACAAAGATCTCTTACGATCAACTTACCAGTGGAGGAGTCCCTTGAGCAATACGCTGAACAGCAGAAGACCACTGCACATTCCACATATATGGTCCACCTACAGCTTGAAGAGCCATTGCACCCACGCATCCCACACTGTTCAGTGTGCTGGAAGTAGACTTTGTAGGTAGCTGAATTTTCAGTATGGGAGGTGCCAAACCAAAAAGAGCAACATAGAACCATAGGTTGCGAAACAACTTCAAAAGTGATGGTTCCACATTTAAAGAAGGATCAAAATCAGAGCATATCTCAGCAACTGCTGGGAGAAGAGGACCCAGAAAATCTGCTCCGCTCCTGTAGCACATAGGCATCAGAAATAACGTGAAAAATTTAGGCTAAAGTAGGTGTAGGATCTAACCAAATTGCTAAAAAATTTCACATCATTACAAATACTATAAATGTCATGTACTCAGCAGAAAAATAATCTACCTTCCACTTTTGGACTCAGCAGCCAAACCAACATCTGAGCACAAGGAGAGCAATCGGTGACGATAATCTGGACGCAATTTAGTATTACTGAGACCACTAGCAATGAGAAGAAATCCTGCAGGAAGAGTCTAGAATGTGATTGAACTAGTGAGCATCCATTTGATAAAGTGTAACACCAAGCAACTCAATGTTTACTGTATGATTGGCATTTAATTACATACTTCAACACGCTCCGTTGTGGCTTCGGAAGCCTCTGTTTTGCTTTCAGCTGATCCAACACTAGAAACTTTACTTAGGTAACTTCTAGTCATCAAAACAACTGTCTCACGGTAAGACTTCTCAAAGCCTAAACTTGCCATTCGAGATACAGCTTCAAGAAGCTAGAAGAGTTACAGCAAAAAAAAAAAAGTTAAATTGACACCATCAGAGCATAAACAGATAATGGATCAGAAAGAGTGACAATATTATATTGAAAGAATTTCAAATGAATTTCAGAATCCATACTCGGAGTCTCAATAAACTAGGAGTTGAAGCATCACCCTCTTCTAAGCTTTCAATAAAAAGAGGTAAGATCACATCTACCAGTTCAGACTTGTTGGCTGCAACAGTCAAATCAGTAAGCAGGCGTATACCATTAAGCTGCACAGCAGGAACTGCAGGTTTCTCTTTGTTTTCCTGACAGCAACAAGATTCTATAAGCATGCAGATGACATTAATTCTTATAAATAGAGAAAATATACATTGAGCATTATCAGGTTAAGGTATATGGGATTGTATAAAACACCAAATAAGTATTATATATGACAATATCAACATTTTCTTCTAACAAACACTTATTTATAATCATGAACAGAAAAATGTAGAAACAACCATATACATATTTATACTTATCTAGCCTCAAAGTTTCCATCATGGAATATGGATGATTGGATACAGAATCATTATTTAGTATATTAACCTGTTCATCATAATCATTTCGTTCACGGATGCTTGCAGCTAATCCCATGATATATGTGTCTACGGGTGCCCGCTCCTTAGTCCAGCAAGATTCAATTATCTGACAACTTGCCTTAGTCACACTCTCAAACATGGCCCCTTGGCTGTTACTCCATGCATCAGCCTATTATAATAACATTGTAGAATTACAGAAAAATAAATAACAAACTTCATGGCATTGAACATCAAATGAAATGCACATTCAAAAGCTGAAAAAGTTGCACCTGTGCACAAACCGTCAGAACAATTGGTTTTAAACGAATGAGCAAAATTCGCAGTGGCTGACCTCCTCTGGAGGCAGCAATTTGTGCTACTCCCAGAAGCAAGGAACTGAAGAGCTCTTCACAGGTTTTCAATTTCCGCCATACAGAGAGTAAGCATGCCTCAGCAGCATCAATTAATAATGCAACTGCCCCGTAAACTACTCTCTTGGCAGATTTACCATCAGAATCCAGTGCTGAGAGACTATTGATTTGCAGTCCTACAGCAGCTCGATAAACTGATAATTTGGTATTGATTCTGGCTTTTAGAAGTGACCCTTGCTCATTCCATTCTCTCTTCCTTATCTGCAGATACAACCAAAAATGAAATACATCTCTCATCCTTTAAATTAATATATACTTTTATAGTATCCATGATGACTATACCAACATGTAGAACAGAGAAAAATATACGTGCATGTGAGCTTAATCAGAAAGAAATTACCCTTAGGAAAACAGACATCGACTGCATCTGCTTCTTCGCAATTAATCCAACCTGCTCCAGAAGCCCAGGATCAAGTTGGACCTTATTCAATATGTGAGCAATCAATTTAAAGGCTATTTCTTGCTTCTCCAAACTTCCCACAGACTCTTCCTCGAAGGAAGCAACTTGTAGCCCAGAAGAAGCTCCACTTACACCACCATCATTTAAACCCAGGTTCACAGCCAACTGATCGACATTACTTAACCACAAATTACGCTCTCCGTTTATTACCGAACCTTTGGAGGAGGGAGTGCTAGCATCATCTGCAGCTTTAGAACCAGGTTTAGAGTGGTTGTTTACACTCAGGGGAGAGCTCTGAGATGAAGAACTCTCAGAATTCCCCGCAGTCTGTTCCACTGACGCGCCTGGTACGGCGATCGAGGATGCAAACTGATCAATAAGACAAGAAACCAATTTATTCGCATCCGAAGTTGAAATGGGAATAAAGTTTTGTGACAAAGCGACCAAAAAAGCCTTAGCAATACCCGACAGTTCACCCTCATTACAAATCGACGATATGATTACTTCCCCTGAGAACTCAGTGACCTCGTCCTCAAATTGCGCCGACAACTCCGTCGCTTTGGCCACGTAACCCAAGAAATCCACAAAGAAAGATGCAATGGAATCGCCGTTAAACGACGTCGGCCAATATGATTGATTGAAAGAATGCGGAATCGAGCGAAGGAACTCAACAATAACAGACTTGGGCCGGAGATCGCTGCAATCGGGGCACTTGGATAGAAAACGAGCCACGGCAAGAATGGCATTGAGCTGAGAACGGGAAACCCTAGGAGATCCCGACGAAAGGGTGTCCGCAGGGGGGCATTTGCTGCATATCCAAGACAGTTTCTCAGAGAATTGCGCCGGCTTCTGCGCAATCAGATCACACAGCTCGATCAAAGCCTCCATTTCAATCAAACCCAAAAATCCAAACAACAAATTGCGAAAATGTGAGGAAAATTTCACAATGAGGTACTCAGAATTGTCCAATTACGAAGTTCCATAAAGCCGTCCATGGCAAGAGAGAGAGAGAGTTTAGGGCGAAGAATGCAGAGAGAGAAACGAGATAAAGCGTTGATGGTGTTGACGAATGAAGAAGAAGAAATCAAAGTATCAAACTATTCAAACCTCTCTCTCTCTCTCTCTCTGCTATAACGATCAGTTAATGTTAACGCCATTCCATTTTGCTTCGCTTTCTCTGCTTTTCGCTTTGCCTTTGGTCCATTTTCTTTCCCTTTTCGTTTGGAAAATACGATTTCCATCTTCGGGTTTGGGTTTCGGGTACGGACACCGACCCGTGTTAACTTCTAAGCGCCATCATTATTCATTTTTCAGCATTTCTCGCGCCTCTCGGATCCTTCTCCTCGTGTCTTTTTTTATAAGAGGAGGGCGTGTATTTTGTCATATTTACACAATAGGCCCCCAAAGTAATGAATATTTATGGTATGCAGCCGCAGTATATATGCTGAGTTGGCGCTGTAAACTATGTTTCTCATATTTTCCACTACTTGTCAGAGAGGATGACGGAATTGCACCCAAATTTGGGAATGTGGAATTGACAGGTTCAGTCATTCATTTAAAACTTCTTTCAATTCTTGATGTTTGTGATAAATTAAGCATGTGAGTGCGTAGACTACATTCAATTTTTTAATAAATTTTCTTAGTACATATTTTTAAGAAAATATAAAATACTAATTATACAAAGTTTTGTTTTTTGTTTTTTTTTTTACTTTTGTTGTTAACAATATTATTTCAAAATTCTCAATCAAATATATTAAAAAAAACGGTAGTTAGAATGCTCAATGAAATAAAGAAATACGGGTCTTATCTACTTTTATTTTTTTTATGTATTTTAAAAAATTAAAAAGTACAAAATATCTATTATATCCATTAATTTGATATAATTATAATTTGTTTTTATTATTTTAATATAAGGATTAAAGTGGTAATTTTAATACATTCACATTTCATTTTCATTCTAAATTTTTACTATCAAACTCCCTCTCCCTTTCTACCTAACAAACGTGTACATACTTTTTGTTTTATCGTTTAATCATTCAGGACAAAAAATACAATTTAATAATAAAAATAAATTATATTAATCCTTAAATTTTTACCTCTATCAACTAATTAATTCCGTAATCTTTGAGTTATCTAATTAGATGTCGTGACTATTAAATACTGAAGTGTTACCTTAACTTGTCATTAATGCTGTCATGTGACATTGTCAAAACATTAATTTTGAGGAAGAAAAATTTTATTAAAAAAAAAATAAAATACAAATTGGATACATGTGTCATTTTATCATTGACATGCGTAAAATTTCAGAACCAATTAATCTAACATTATTTTGTGGCCATATATATATATATGCATCTAATTATATTTTCACCTTATGTCGAAATTTATAGGCCAACTAATAAGGACGAGATTGAAAGAAAAAAACAACCGTTTGAGAAAATGTAGCCTTTTTTCCTCCAACTGTGATTTTGTTATGACTCTATAAAATTCAAAACTTATATAATTAATTCCTCCAAACTGTACAGATATTTACTGAATTTTGCATATGTCCCCAGCCAGATTAGAGGGCATAAAGGGTCCACAATATCACTTTGATTACATACTGCCTTCATGTGGGAGCATCAAACCTTTAATATCAGAAAGTGATGTTTCAATACTACAAAGTTATAAGTAGCAACCAAACTGCTTCATCCACAAGGCAATTAGTCCTTACACTGCATGCGTTGAACATGCATCTAAATTATTTGTATAGTCTAGAGGATCTTTTTTTGTCCTATATTAAACAGTGTTTTCCACTTGTTCTAGTTTGTTATAAATTTGCATACTTCCAAAAATAAAGCACACATGTAGTTACATGTGCATGCATGCAAAATTGACTTAACACTATTGATTCAAATGAGTTATTGAACCAGGTTCGAGACATTGTAAATGTAATTATTTTTATTGAGGGACTCTTCCACTATAAATAAGTATTAAATATAAGAGTCGAGTTCGAATTAATCGAAATAAAGTCTCGAAAATTGGATAAACAACAAAAGAAATCAGTGGTAAGAAGTTTTTATTATTTCTTTATTCATCTTTTTTCTTAGTTTGATTTAGAGGGATAAAAATAGAACATAAAAGATTGTTGCCTGCCCCTATATAGTGATGAATATCTTGGTCCAAGGAGAATATATTCAAGTAGTTCTACTAAAAATGTAGAGAGAATTTTGTTTTACACACTAAAGATATATATGAGCAATGGCATCGGAAGTGTACTAATAATTAAAAAACATTCATTCTTTTTTTTTTTTTTTGTAAACAAGATGGCAGTCAGGGAATGCACTTCCAAGTACTATCGGGCCGGGCGTCAATGACATGTTAGGGAGACCAACAGAGGTCCAATCCAAAGGATTAATGCACAGGCTTAAATCGCAAACAGTTTTACCCAGTCGCAGCTACTCAACTAGCCCTTGGGTGCCAGGGGATCTCCCTGAGGAGGGATGCCAACCAAAATAAGATTTTGGATGGCTTCGGGGAGATTCGAACCCTCGCCAATAGGTGAGGCAAGAACTTTATTCTGTATCCATAACCATTTGTGCCAACCCACTTTGACAAAAAAAAAAACTTAAGTGTGATATACGAGACATGCATGTACATTGTCTATTAGAGACTAATTAAGAGAAACGAAAAAAAAAAAAATCAATTTCGGGAGATTTGTTCAATTAACGCAAAGAACGTTAATAATTTCCCGGTAATCCAAACATTCATAGAATCATAGAGCAGAAAGAAAAAAAAAACATCCCAAAAGAGAAAGAACCAAACTTTACCCCAAAATGCCATTAATTTGATAAAAAAATGAAAATCTTCATACAATAATCCAGAAACCAAACTACACTAATCAAGCAAAGCATATATATATAAATAAATATAAAACACATAAACGACAAGTTCAGCCATCACATAACATCAAAAGGTCCCATTGGATCAAGCTGTTTACAAAGTCCAAGATAAGTGATATAGAGAATCCGATTCTTAGCACCTGTTCGGAAAAACTTATTGTGCTTACAGAAATACTTCAATTGGCCCAACGTACAGGATCCCAACATTTGTCCCAACAACAAAAACAACCAATTGATGGACCTCTTCTTCTCCGAAACGACAGGTCGTACACTGTTCCCACATTTCCTACAACTCGGTAGTCTCGGCTTGTCCCACACATCCGGAGCCCTATCGTGCATACGGCACTTGTTCATCTCGACGTATCTAGAAACTTCCGCGAATTTACTCTCCAGATCAAAACTCACCGTATCGTACCCACTCTCGCCATCACACGTCTTGCACTTAACGGCCCCTGTGATGGTGAGTATTTGATTCTCTCTCAGATAGTTCAGAGAATGAACAACGGCTCGCTTATTTGTGGCCCATGGAAAAGGCTCGGGAATTGTCGCACTTTTTGTCTTCCTAGGCCCGCGAGATGGGTTCCGACGAGTTCGCGACGTCGGAAATGGGTTTGGGCTTGGGCTCGGGCTCGGGCTCGGTTGTGGTGGGGAAGGGCTGCACACTGGGACACAAGGTGTTTGCGGAAATGTCTGAGAGAATTGTGTCTGCGTTTGGGTTGAAGAAAGATGATAATGAAGGAGGTGTGAGGTTGATGATGAGAGCGAGGAGGACGGGAGATTGGGCTGAGGAAGCGAGAGGTGCAATTGGAGATTAGGTGTTTGTGAAAATGTCTGAGAGAATTGGGATTGCCTTTGCGATGAAGAAGAATGATGATAGAGTGAGGTTGATGATGATGATGATGATGAGAACGAGGAGGGCCAGAGATAATGGGGAAAGAACGATGGGAGATAAGGTGTTTGTGGAAATGTCTGAGAGAATTGGGATTGCGTTTGCGATGAAGAAGAATGATGATGGAGTGAGGTTGATGATGATGATGATGAGAACGAGGAGGATGAGAGATAATGGGGAAAGAACGATGGGAGATAAGGTGTTTGTGGAAATGTCTGAGAGAATTGGGATTGCGTTTGCATTGAAGAAGGAGGGTAGTGATGATGCTGTGAGGTTGTTGATGATGATGGAAGAGAAAGCGAGAGGCTAAGTTCATCACTAACATCATCCACTTTTTGCCGTTTTGGTTCAGGTAATTCTTCATCCTTTTGTCGTTTTGATTCAGGTGATTCTTCATCGTCCCGATTCTCCATGGTATGGTTAGGGTTTCAAGACAGGGAGGAAGAGAAAGGGAGAGATGAAAATAGGTTTCTTTGAAACAATGTAAAAATGGAAAAGAGATTCAAGTTTTGAGAATATATTTGATGACAACATTGGAGAGTGGAATGGATAATGAATATATTTGAATTCCTTTTTTGAATTTTGAAAATCCAAAAGTTAGTTCATTCAAATTTTTAATGGATATCTGAAGCTGTTTTTTAGGAAGATAAGACCAAAGAGTCAAGTTTTGAAAATTGGTTTAAAGTTATACTTATTATTTTATTATTCTTAAATGTAATATACAAAATGATTAAAATTGGAAAATATGTATTAGAAAAACTCCGTAGCTCCTTGATTTCTGATTTGTCCAAAATCAGTGAATGAAGTATAACTCAATAATCAAATATCTCTTTGAATTCAGATTATTCCAAAATCTGAGAATGGACAATATAACGCCACTCCATATTTTACTTAATTAACAAGTTTGAACTTTGAATTTCGAACACTTTAACTCGTCTTCTGTGAATTCGGATGTTTTGAAGTATGTTCTTCATGATTGGCCCATGCAAGTGATTTTTATTATAATAATTATTATAATTATAGATAATTCTTTCTAAGAGTAGACTCAAATTTCAAATTGTGTGTAAAGTATATGAGTGTACGACCCTAAAACTAATGGCATAGTACAATAGTATCCACCATAAATTTATTATTTCCATGAGATTCATAAAAATCTAGTACTATTTTTTTTTTCTATTTATTATTTATTAATATTAATCTATATTTATATGGTTTTGCACCCTTCTGGTTATTGGGATCACAAAATAACTATATTTATAATTAAAAAATACAAAGAAATTATATGACTGAAAGATGTGAGAAAAAAAAACATGTAAGATGGGTAGTTACTAAAAAAGTGGAGAAGTGAATAATATAAAAAGTCTATTTAAAAATTTAAAAACTATTAAATATTTAATTTTTAATAATTTTAAAATATAATAATTATATTTTAAAAAATTAAGAATAGATTGCATGCACCTATGTGCATGGTGCATGCGAAGCCTCTAGCAATGAGTTATACTAATAAAATTACACCTTAAATAAATTATAATTAATTTTTTATTAATATTAACAAATGATAAGTAATAAATAATTAAATATAATACTGGCAAAAAAATAACAAGTACCAAAAATTCTTAGGTGTATATCTTTTTTATGATGCATGTTATTTATATATTGACCTATAATATGAATTTAATTGAGGTGAATAATTTACATAATAAATAAAATAAAAATAATTACAGTTTCCCTACTTAAAGGTTGTATTTGGCATCATTGCATTATTTGCATCTTTAGAAAAGGGATGTAATCTCTTCATTTCCAATAAATTTTATATCATATTTTTTACATACCAAACACACTTTTTATCATATTTTTATATTTTCAACACATTTTTCTTTATAGTACTTTTATTTACTCTACAATATTTTGCATTATTTTCCTTCACATTCGTGCATTTCTACCCAATATAACCTTTAAAAGGATTTTTCTAAGTTACATGGGGTATTTTTTTACACAGAAATAGAAAGGGAAAGTGAATGCATTTATTATATTAGTAAAAGTTGAGAATGAAAATGTAATGTGAATGTATTAAAATTACCACTTTACCCTTATATTAAAATTTAAAAAAATAAAAAAAAGTTATGATTGTATCAAATCAAATAGTACAATAGACATTTTGTATTTTTTTTTAATTTTTTTAATTATACACACTTTCAAGATAAAAATAAAAAAATAAGTAAGATGTTGAGCTCAATGTTGTAAGAATCGGACCGGACCGGACGGTCGGACCGGTTCAACAGCCAACCGAATACAAAGGCGAGTCGGTTGGACCAAAAAACCGTTTTTCCAGTTGGACCGGAGTTGAACCGGTCAATCGGTGGTCCAACCGGTCCAATTTTATTTTTTTAAAAAAATTAAAAAATTAAAAATAAAAAGGAAAAATAACATAAAAAAAAGAAATTAGAGAAATCTTAAAAATTAAAATTAGAAAAGTCTTAAAAATTAAAATTTAAAAGTCATGATTATCAATAATTTCATATTTGATTTGATTAAGTTCTTTCAAAACTTGACAAGTCTTAAAAATTAAAACTTTGAGAAGTTATCTAATTTAAAATTTCAAAATTATGTATATTGAAACCTAAAATTTGAGTGATGTCATTTTATATATTAAAAATATTTATTATTTATTATTTATTGCGTCATCCGGTTCGACCGACGGTTCAACCGGTTAAATCGATCAAACCATAAACCGAACACTTATTCGAGTCTTTGTCCGGTTCGGTTCTTACAACATTAATTGAGCTATATATTTTTTTCCATCAACTTTTCTCATCTTTTTCCATCCTAAAGAAGATAACCATAGAGTCAATGTCAAACTTGGAAACACAGTTTCACTCTATCCAGAATCGGCTAAGTGCCTTCTAAAATCATTGAAACTTGGAAAGTCAATGAATTGGGTTGAATAGGGTTGACTTTTTTAATATTTAGGGATTGAACAGTATATAACATGAAACTGGATATATTTTCTCAACGGGTATTTTTTTTTTATTTTGTAGACTTTTATTAATGTGAGATTAATTATATAATGTTCTTGCATTTTAAATACACATATTTCATCCAGGCAAAAAAAAAAAACACATATTTCAAATTACTTAATAGAAATTACATTTCATGCCAAATATATAACTTATTTAACTCCATTATTTACTTAAAAAAACACATGAGAAGAAAGAATGACAATATTTTAAAAAGTAAAAAGTATAATACTTTATTTTTTATTATTTACAATATAAATTTTATTTTTAATTTATATTTAAAATAAAAAATACATGCACTAATCTTATAGTAATTAAACTATTATTTTAGTTCATAAAACTCAGAAAAATACGTATTATCTCAATTTAATTTTAGAAATATCAAAATTCTCAATTTTATCATCCAAAAAATGTTCTTCAAAGTTACTTGTATGTTCATGCTATTTATTGTTTTGAGTTTTTTAAGGACTAGACTTATGTTAACATTTTTTTATCTTTGTTATCAAAATTATATATCAATCAAATAAAATTTATGTGGAAAAAAAACTATTCATGTCAAAATTTTATTGGAGAACTACATATTAAAAATAAAAAAACCACACAATAAGTTGTTTCCTTTGTGTAATATTCCATGGGCATATATTATAATATTGTTTAGATATTTATGTAACCAACAAAGTGATTAAATTATATGACACTGTGTTTTTTGATAGACTCGTTAATTTGCAAACTACAATAAGCAATTGTTAATGAATAAATTGGCAAAAGTAGATAACCCTTGTGTAAATTTTATTTGTTGGGCCTTTAAGTTTTTAATTGGCAAATAATTTTGTCTTTTACCCAAGTTGAGAGGGACCTAATTGTAAATAATCTAATCATATAAATGTGCAAAGACATAACATGTTGGCGTCACTTAATCCATATAGTCGATCCCACTTAGTTAGAAAAAGCTTTGATTGTTGTAATCATCATTGGATGCTACGAGGACAATCACATCTCCATATGTCGTTAATTATTTATACGAAATTTTAGTGAATGATAAAATTGGTTGCAATTTGAAATTTTTTCTTCAACATCTTGAAATTGTCCAAAAAAAAGGTGAGACGACCTATTTGGCTTAGCCACACAATTATTTATTTTGGTTCATTATATTTCTTACTAGTTTTATATTAGTTATTGGGCAAATATTTAGAGTTATGAGAGCTTAAACTCATCAGTTATCAACTATTAAATTTATCTCGAAATTTATGTTATTTTAAATTTTTTTAAAAAATATTTTGAACAAATCCAACAACAGATGATGTGACATGCATAACTAGAAGTACAATTTCTCCTATGTGGCACTAACATGGCAAACTCGTCTAACTTAACCCTTAACGACGTGGTTTAGCATATTCACTCTCATCGTTTCCTTCCTAAACCCTAGTCACAAAAAAAGGAAGGTTGGTTTTGGTTTTGGCTTTGAGTTTGATTTTGATTCTTATTCGCTGTATCATTTAATCGTCCAGAAAGGTCCAAAGTTTGAAGCCTCCAAGCATTGAAAGGTAGTTCAAGAATCTTCGGAAATTGCCTCCTCTCAATTTCTTGAGCTACCAAATTGGAGTTCTGAATCTGTAAGTCTGATTGCTTTAATTGATTCTTCTAACTTCGTCTTTCTCTCGTCAATTTTGTTTTTTGAACTTGCGATAGTCAATTTATGTTTTCTTTACCTCTCTTACTGGGGGTTGTTTTGTTATTTCATATAATCAAACATTAATTTGTGGTAATTAACCCATGGAGTTGGTGTTCTTGGTTTTGTTCACTCTTCTGGGTCAGGCGATATAGTCGAAGTTTTGGGATTTGAGCACAATATTTGTGAATATTGCAAAGTTTTATTATAAGTTTTGACTTTGGTTTTACTTAAAATCTTGGTTCAAATTTACTACCTAGATGGTTATTTCGTTTGTTAAATCTGCTTTTTCCCTTACTTCTTTAGCTATGCAAAGTTTTCTTGAAGGAAAACCACACTGTAACAAAAAATATATTTACCCACGGAATATATTCTGTGGGTAATTCATGGAAAAACGTAAAGAAAAAACAATTTTGTTTAAAAAAATTAGCCACAAATTTACATTTTGTGGTTAATATCCGTGACTAATCCGTGGGTAAGTGGTCAAAAGGTGATATATAAAATGCTCTAAACCATATGTTAGATGTATATATATAAAATGTTTTATATTAATATAATAAAAAGTGATATATGACTTAGAGGTTATTGCAAACATTACCCACGGATCTCCCACGAGATACTTCCATGACTATTTTTTTCCACGGAAGCGTCCATGGGTAATTCCCCCACGGAATCTAGTTTTCGTGGGAAAAATTTTACCCATGGACCTATTCCGTGGGAAAATTGGTTTACCCGCGAAATTCCCCCGTTATAGTGCCATAATCACAGGAAAGAAAACAATAAGTTCATATATCTAGAGGCAATTGTTTTGTCTATGAAAATTTTTTTGCTGGAGAGCTCTACCCCGTTATAGGATCTCAGCTACTCGAGTAGAATTGCCTCCACCAGGAGGATAATGTGAAAACCAAAAGACATCTAGAGGCAACTTGGTTGGAACAATAACTTATGCATATAATTGGAATTGCTTTGATTGAAAGATAAACGAGAGGGAAGATGCTAACAATGTCGCTTAGGGTTAAATTAAAATGATTTTGCCACATCAACTATACATAGGAGAGAGTGTACTTCTAATTATGCATGTTACGTCATAACTTAACGAAAAATGAATAATATTAGACAAAATGATAGAATAATTTGTAAAGATAGATAATTGATTTGAAACTTTTAAAAGATAAAGGATCAATATGAAATTAGTAAAAAAGATAAGGTATCAAATTGCCATTTTTTTCTTTTTTTTTTATCTTTCTTTATTAATTATTATTATTATTTTGTTTGAAGTGAAGGGGTAGGTAAAAAGAATAATAAAGTATTGAAGAAAATTACAGAGAAAAAGGGTCTTCTTCCGTTCTCATCGATATTGCTATTCGGGCTGAGTTTTGCACCGCGGTCCTGTTCCTCCCACAGCGGCTGCTCCGGTGACTCTACGGTAGCTTCTCAAATCTCACTCTATTTTTCATTTTCATTGAATCATTTTGATCTTTGTAATGGTAGTGAACCAGAAAATATGTGGAATCTTTGGCATATATATTTATATGGATCTATGATCTTTTCACAAACACGCGTATTCAAATAATCCAGCAAATACGATATACAATGATTTTTCTATTGATTCGCATATTTGCTCCCTTGCGCAATCAATTTCTTGTAATTTCGGGGTCGTATTCTTCCTTCAAACGCATCAATTTCTTCTGTGCCGAATCTAGCTGCTCTTCCTTTTCAGCCATTACCTTGTTCTTCTTTCACGCTTGCAATTTCCTCTGAGAGCTCACTAGCCCTCGCTGACTTTAATTCTGCTTTGCGTTGAGCTTCTCCTGCTGACCGCAACGCTGCATCGAAATCCTTCCTGGTTTTCCGTAGTTCCTCTTTTGCAGCTCGAATTTCGGTCACCGTTGTTGCGTGATCCTTTCTTGCTTGCTCTAGTTCAATAGATTCTTTGGGCATTGCGCTTTCAAGTTGTTTGGCTTTTAACTATTGATTGGCATATTTCTAGCTAAAGCTAATGTTTAAAAACTGTTTTGCTTTCTTAAAATTTCATCTATGGTATATGTGTTTTTCCTTTTTAATTAATGTAGTTGTAAGATTTTGCATGATATAGTAACTGATAGGGGCCCTTATTCTTAGCAATTAAGAGATGGCTTGGTGTTTCATGCATTTATATTCTCTTAACAAAGGGTCATTAAATCATCAGGTATCTTTAAGTAAACATGGAGTATAGTCAAAACTTAGCAAATATGAGAGTAAATATGCATTTAACGTTTAAGGACCGTCTAAGCTTTTCTTTAGCCATGTTTATTAAAAAAATTAGGACTTTATGTTTTGGTTTCCTACTTTCCTTGGTGAAGGAGGAAATTTGGAAGAGTCTGAAGTGGTGATATTACTGGGGAAAAAGAGCAATTGATAGCTTCTTAGGCTAGTTCTTTCTATCTTGAATTGCGGACTGTTTATGCAAACTAGGATTTAGATGTTCTACTTTGTAATTTGGTATGTGAGCTGTGGTCATTATTGGGTGAGACCCGAGAGTTGAGAACGTATAATTTTCTTCAGCCTAAACTTTAGAAGTTTTGATTGGCTCAATATTTTCAATTACAAGATTCTTGTTCAATTTATGATTCCAAACAGGTTCAATGGACAAGCTTGTGGATTCTCTAAACAATGCCTATCAAGATTTTGTTGCTGCGGCAGCAAATGTGCTAGAAGTAAAAGAAAATGCTGGCGCCCTGAAAGCAACAGCCACAGATACTGCTCTAGAAAATTTCAAGCAGAAGTGGGAATTATTTAGAGTGGCATGTGACCAAGCTGAGGAGTTTGTGGAGTCTGTGAAGCAAAGGATAGGATCAGAGTGTCTGGTGGATGAGGCGACTGGGTCCGTTGCAGGTAAGTCTGGACAGGCAACCACAACTGGTCTTCCACCTATCAGTGCAGTTCGATTAGAGCAGATGAGTAAAGCAGTCCGCTGGCTTGTCATTGAATTGCAACATGGTTCTGGATCTGCTGCTGCTAATTCAGCTCATTCCCATCCCTCAGCTCCGTTTGATGCTAGGTTTTCTGAAGATACTGCGCAGTGACATAAATGTGAGTGTAATTGTTGTATTTGCTTTATTTTGTATTTCTTCATGTCAGTTGTACTTAGGCTCCACTGCTTCAAGCGTTTTTTATGCGCACTTATATATTGAAGGATGTGACTTGTGTACAGGTTTTGGGGATGCTACAATCTTTAATTTTCTTAGTAATTAGATTATTGTTAAGATAGAATCCTACAAACTGATGCAATGTATTACTTCACATAGATACGCATTGCACAGTGATCTCTTAATTCCCCCCAGAGTTTTTCTCTATATTTTCCCCGTATGTCTTGAGGCTTATGTAGCCTCTCTCAAGAAGCATGAACATTGACATGGATATTTCAACATAGCATAACCTAAATAAGCAAAGAGTTTGTGTGCTATTGGCCTTGTTCCATCATAGTTAATACCGGTGTAGAACATGTATAGACCATACAACAACAAACAAAGCATTCTTCCTTGGTGGGGTTGGCTACATGGATTAAGTTGGGGCAACATATTTGTCCTGACTCATTTACATAGGACATGTGTAGAATATAGACCATAGTACTATTGCATAATGCAAGTCTAGTTATAGATTAATTTTAGTTTTGGCAGTTACATTGTATGAGTTTCAAATTTCAGGGGAATAAATTATTTGGTGTGGGCACATGAAATGACACTTGACATTTAAAGAGCTTGAAATTTAAATTTTAAAATATTTATGCAAAATGAAGTTGGAATTTTCGAATTTTCTTAAAATTTCAAGTATCATTCTTTTACCTTTATTTTAAGTTTCTTTCTTATACTCTTTCCTATATTTCGATTGATAATTAGGCACTTGAGTTTTAACGGTGAACAATTAAAGATAAGGGATTCCTTTTTAATAAAAAAATAATTCCTTCCATTAGATGAATATGGACGGAAAGACTTCCCTCTTCCACTACGGTAAAAGTGGATTATGGGTTAATTGAAAAACTTTGAGCTTCATAGGAGTTTAGATGACTGTTATTTATAAACCTTTTTTTTAGCCAAAACGGAACACCATGTTAGTCAGTGAACCATATATATTATAACTGGAAGCTACTGAATGTTCATTAGGGATTTAATGTTGCAATAATTCCTTGTTTTTATTCATGTCATCATCATGTAACTCACGGTTGCACATGAAGACCACTGAGAAAGTCGTTTTGTGGACCATATCAGTCACACAAACAATAGACTAATCACAGTTTACATAGTGTCTTTTGGAGGCAAGGGAACCCACAGAAGATGTAGAATAGGGAAGAAATGGCACAATGGAGCCTCCCCGGGCTTCATTCCAAGTTGCCGGAATAGAATGTGATTAGGGTCCATGTTGGAAGTGTCCAGAGCATCCATTTTCTCTCCATACTGACCACCTAGTAAAACTTTGAAGACCTTGCTCCCTATGTCTAAATAATGGCAATAGTAAAATGCATAAGGGTAAGACCTAGGATGGCAAGCAACCCATTTTGGGGAATAGATATCTTTGGAAACTTCCAAAACAGTGTAGTTTTGTAAATGGGCACTTGATAAGGATTAGAATGTTTGGTGGTTTTTCCATCTTCTTGGGTGTTCTTGTACCAGCCATCTAGGTAAGGTTGATTGGATTTTTTTGGTGGTTTTCACTTCTTCTAGGGTGTTTTTGTACCATCCATCAAGGTAAGGTTGATTGGAGTTTTCAGTTTGACCTTCCTCTTGGGTGTTTCTGTACCAACCATCAAGGTATGGTTGATAGGAATTTTTGTTTTTTCCTTTTTTTTGGGTGTTTTTGTACCAGCCATCAAGGTAGTTTTGGTAGGATTTAGGGATAGATTTTCCCTTTTCTTGGGTGTTCATGTTCTTGTACCAGCCATCAAGATAAGGTTGGTTGGACCTATGAGTATTAACAGTGGAAATTTGTGTAGCTTTTTCTTCTGCTTGCTCCTGCAGTGCCTTCATGTCTCTACCATAGCTGCCTTGTCATTCTACATGGCAAAGCAAGGAAAAGGAAATTAAGGACCCAACTTGGCAGTTAATATATTTTAATGTGTTACAAGATTCTAAAACTCTTAATCACAATCATTTATGAGACAAATTTTGTAGTACCTAGCAAAATCATTTATAACTATTAAGTGCTGTAATTTGCCTCCCAAGAGAGAAAGTCCTTACTATCATATGATGAATATACACAACATTGGACATCATTTAGATTTTCACTATTTGGCATGTGGAGATGATGATATTACCATGACAAAATGATGCATATACACACACACAAAATTAGGCCAAGACGCTAGATTTTGTTAAGGACATGGAAGCTATCAAAGTGTGAGATTCAAGCATGCTTGAATTTGAAGCATGAGCTAACTTTACCATCAAGATTAGAAGCACCAAAACACAGAAAACAGAGTGGAAGCTGAGCAGCCATATTTGTGGAAAGTGTGGGATGTGATGCTGAATAGAGCTTGGCTTTTTATAACTGCTTGAGATACCTCAACCGGTGAATATATTGAATAAAATATTCTTGTTCCAATCCGAGGTTTATTGGAGTGGTACATATTCTAGTCTTAGATTCAAATCTTTTGTATGAAGAAAAATCCTTGTTGGGAGAGAGAGCTCTACTTATATTATGAGATTTTAGTTAGTTCGAGTTCGATTAATGTAAACTTTTGGATTTGAATAATTTCAACAAAAAAATGCTGTAGATAACAACAAACATAAAAATCAGCGGTGTTTTTTTTTTTAATAGTAGTGAGTATATTATTGAGTTGGTTCTTCAAAAATTGTCTTGTCACTAATCTATTTGTTAAAAGTTAATTTATCATTAGATTAAGCTTAATGTCTTACAAAGAATCTTAGACAAATTATCTTATGTTTTTTGTTCAGGAATTGGATCCTAATGTACAAAACTTAGTTAAGTGGTTAAATTAAGAGAAAGAAAAAAAATACATGTAGACCCTGATTCATTCCAGATACGTCCTTAATATTTCTGTCTTTCTCGTTTTCTCTCTATACTTCATGGCTTCACTAACTTTTACACTTTACATGATTTAATTGATCCTGTGAATGAGTAGTATGTGACTCGAATTAAATAAATTTTGATATTATATTTTATTTAAAGTAGGTCCTAATTTATCTCTCTTCTATTATATATATATATATATATATATATATATATATATATAAGTCAAAGCTTTTAACAAATACAAAATCGTGTGAGTTGTTTATAATTTACATTTATGGATTTGTCACCTACGTAAGATCACATAGGTTGTTTAATTTTTTTATTGCAATTAATATAGGTTTTTTTTTGGCCATCAATTAATATAGTAGTTTTTAACTGAAAGGAGTATTAACATAAAAATAGCCAAGTTTACTATAAGACGCAAAAATTAAATAATCAACTATGGTGGACTCCTTTTTTGCTTTTTATAAGACCAAAGGAAATATCAAAAAAAAAAAAATTATCTTATTTGAAGTATTGATATTATAAAAGGCTTTTAATTATTATTTAAGACGTTTTTTTTATAATGTATTAGTTGGTCTCTTAATAATATTTCTGCAAGTACTTGCTACACATATTCAAAGTTAATTCTTAATTTCCTTTTCCTCTGAAAAATTAAGATTTTCTACAAAATATATACGGAATATCTATTATCATAATGTTGATCCTCAAACAAAATAATAATATAGGGTTCTCAAAAAATATATATATAGAGTAAAACATCATTTTGGTCCTTCTTAGATGGCCTTTTTCAATTTAGTCCTTTTTAGATTAATCCATTATCAATTTGATCCTTACGGTTAAAATTACTAACGGAGTTAGCTGAGGTGGATAATTTGGGATAAATTTATAATTTTTAAATAATATTAGGGCTTTTTAATGTAATTATTTTGGGACAATTTTGTAGTTTTCACAAATTGAAAAAGAAACATGGTACCATTTTCAACGTGAAAATTATAAAATTTCCCAAAATAATTATATTAAAAAACCTCTTAATATTTAAAAATTATAAAGTTACCCCAAATTATCCACCTTAGCTAACTCCGTTAGTAATTTTAACGGTAAGGACCAAATTGATAACTGATTAATCTAAAAAGGACTAAATTGAGAAAGGCCATCTAAGAAGGGCGAAATTGAGAAAAGTGCTATCTGAAAAGGACCAAAATAATATTTTACTCTATATATATATATAAATTCACGGTAAATATTTTAGTTGAACATAATAGAAATAAAATGTTTCTTGTATAATAGCCACAGGGTTATCCTAATAAATTGAAGTTTAGATTCTTACTAAAAGGGCATTCACATTTAGCGTGTTTCACAGCTTTTTTTTTTTTTTTTTTTTTAAAGAAAACTTTATTGAAAGTAATAAAAAAATACAATCGAAAATATATTTGGTACGATTTAACAAAAAATATTTTTTAAGAAAATTTCTTAAATTTCCTGAAAGTCAATGGAAATTCCACTAAGACAGCCTATGAAATATTAGCTGGCCTCAGATAAGGTGCAATAGTAGTACATTTATTAAAATGTCTATTTTAAAGTCAAATTAAGTTAAAAGTTGTGGCAATTATTTTTCTTGTTCTTTAATACTTTATGTATATTTCAGGTAAGAAAAAAAATACTTTATGTATATTTAATAATTGAGTAAAATTACACTCCTTCCTCAAGAGATGTTAAAGTTACACTCTCTTCCTTTAAAAGATTAAAAAATTACAATTTCATCCTTTTGACTAAATATCCTCAATACCATTATTTATTTTCTACAATAATTATTATTTATTATAAAAATTCTTTTTTTGAAAATTTTATTTTCAGTTAAAAATAATTCTTTTATTTTATTTTAAATTAAAAAAATAATATTTTTATATTAGTGAAATACATATTTAATTGTCTAAATAACAAACATAAGAGATTATGTAGTTTGCTATTTTTCACATTGGTTTACATATGAACTAATGTCTTTTTTCAAAACAAATAGGAAGGGAAGGGAGTATAATTTTAAGATGTCTTTTTTTAAAAATAAATAAATAAAAAGTAATAGAAACATGTAACAAAGGAAAAGGAAGCTTCACTGAAAAACCAAATGATCATTACACACATAGAAACAAGAAGATAACAGAACACCATTATCACCAACATCAACATAGCTTACTTAGGTCTATTACCTATTTATTTGACATCGAATTTGGCGATGATGATATAGTTTGTTATTTTACACATTCGCGAACTAATGTGTAAAATAACGAATTACACAAATTTCACCAAATTCAAACTACAAGAGAGATCTGGATCACTATACACAAACCAGATTTCTTTCTTCACATGGCAGCTTTAGAAGGAAGAGGGACCCACATAAGATGTTTCTCAGGGAAGAAATGACACACAGGAGCTTCTCCAGCCTTTATTCCAAGACTTTGGAACAAAACATGATCAGGGTTCCACTCAGATGTGTCCAAGTGGCAAATCCCCAAAGCTTCAATCTTTTCACCATTTTCATTCCCCAATTGAACCTTGAAGATCTTACTCCCTGTCCCTATGAAGTGGCAGTAGAAAACTGCATAAGGGTAAGGCAATGGATGGCAAGCCACCCATTTAGGGGCATAGAAATCTTGGGAAATTTCCAGAACAGTGTGGTTCTGTAATGGGACACTTGAGGTTGCAGGCAAGGTGGTTGTAAGAATGTCTAAGTGAGATTCTGAACCAATAATGGTACGAACAAAGTCAATCATGGACTCCAAGGAGGAGACACAAGTCTTGGTTTCTCCTGTCAAGGGTTCGAACTCACATTGTTCGAGTGTGTCTCTCATGGCTTGAGCTTGAGGAGAATCTTCAGAGACTGAGAAAAGTTGAAGAAGGCTTGGAAGTTGTGACATTGAGAAAGGAATGGTTTCTGCTTCTTTTTTAGAGAGAAAGTGTGGGAAATCATTGATGGGGAATCGGAGGGTCATATTATTCCCTACATAAAGATCATCCAAAGTGAAAAATCCTGTCTTGAATGCCTCTGTATGGTCCACTTTGTGAGTTGCTCCATAAGTATCTTCTGATTCCTTTCTATATGTAGCTGCATAAGAATCTTTGGAATCTTTTCCATAGGTTGCTGCATAAGAATCTCCTGATTCCTTTTTATATGTTGCTGCATAAGAATCTTTGGAATCTTTTCCATAGGTTGCTGCATAAGAATCTTTTGGATTCTTTCCATAGGTTGCTGCATAAGAGTCTTTTTCAGTTTCCTTGTAGGTAACTGAATAAGAATCTTTGGGATTCTTTCTATATGTAGCTGCATAAGAATCTTTGGAATCTTTTCCATAGGTTGCTGCATAAGAATCTTTGGAATCATGGGTAGACACTTTTGAGTCTTTTCTTTTACCATATGCAGTTATATAAGGTTGATTCACCCTTTTCTTATTGCTATGACCATATGAAGTTATATAAGGTTGATTCACCCTTTTCTTATTGCTATCACCATATGAAGTTATATAAGCTTGATTCACACTTTTGTGGTTCTTGGATTTGTACATAGCTTTGTGGCCATTGTAAGGGTCACCTTCCTCTTCTTGTTCCTTCATATCTCTTTCATTGTTGCCATTTCCATGCTGCAAAAGAAGTTCAATGAAAAAAATTAGGGAATCTCTGAAACAAAGATACAACATAGAGACAACTTAGAGGTTTTGCTTATCTTTTTATAAAAGCACTTATTTTGAAAAAATAGGGTGTTTGGAAAATGTACAAAAGTGCTTTTGAGGGTAGTAGAAAAAAAATAATTTTAGTTTTAAAGCATAAGCTAGAAATTAGAACTTTTCCTTTAATCCAAAGTAGAAGTTAAAATTTAAATATTTTAGGACAGAAATATCTTTACCTAATTTTCATATTTCTAAGTGCATTTCTATTTTAAATTTTTTCAAAACCCAATTAAAGTTAATAATTTATTTAACTATCATTTTATTGAATTAATAAAATTATGTGTTTAATAAAAATTAACAATAATAAATGTTTCTATTTAATAACATTAATAACACTCTTAATTTTTACTACATGTTCTTTTTTATGTTTGGTATTTATAGTGAAAAATATATTTTTATACAACTTTTTTCAAACTCAAATAAAATTACATTTTATTTAAATTTCTCAAACACACTGTTTTTCTCTCACATAGCATTCTTCCTCAAAATTCACTTTAAAAGAAGTGATTTCAAAGTAAATAGACCTTTCATACATATTAACTAGTCCACACACACATATATATGTCATTTATTCATATTAAATTATAAGGTTGATTCACCTTCTTGTATATAGCATTGTAGCCATTGTAAGGGTCATCTTCTTTGGAATATAGTGAGTGTTGTACCCAGGAATTTGGCTTTTGCTTATGCATCTCTTCTTTATCTCTTTCATTGTTGCCATGTCCATGCTGCATAAGAATTGAAGTTCAATGAAAAAGATTAGGGAATATCATAAATAAAGAAACAAAAACTAACATGGACACAAAAGAATACAACTTAGAGGGTGTTTGGGAGTTCGTCGAAGGACAAAAGTACTTTTTTTCTTAGAAAAAATGAAGTATTTGAAAAATGAACGAAAGCGCTTTTGAGTGATAATAAAAGCAACTTTTTAATTTTGAGGTAGAAGTTAAAAATTGAAGCTACCTCATTGAAAACAAGTGAGTCTTGTGACCACACCTCAAGCTTTTGTTTTGGCACATCTTGTTCCTTCATATCTCTTGCACTGATGCTATGCTGCAAAACAGTTCAATGAAAATCTCATTAAAAAATTAAGATACAATATGTAATCAACTTAATAAATGCTGTGGAAAGAAGGAAAAATAATGAAAGTTAAGAAAAAGAAAAAATAATAATGAAGAGAAAATAGAGAAAGAAACAATTAATTAAAAATTATTTTTTATGTATTCTAATACATTAGAATAAGTAGATATATATATATAAGAAATAATGATAAGTTTAATAAAATAATATATATAATAATTTTAAAAGATTTTTTATGTAGTAAAGTAATATTTATTATTTTTATTTTTTAATATAATAATTATATATACAAATAATTATTTATATTCATAATGGTTTAACCACGGTTCAATGATCAATGTGGTTTTAAAAATATTGATATGGAGAGTACAAAATAGAGATCACATAAAAAATGAATTATATACGAAACATTAATTTTTGTTTGGTTTTTCGCTGGTATTGATCCTTTATAAGACACGGTCTTATTTAAGGTACAATTAAACATTAAATGTGAATATTTCTAGATATATAAGATAATACTATGGAGAGATAGAGTATTAAAGCTCATTGCTTTCAAGCAAAAAAAAAAAAAAAACTCACTACTTAATAATTGTTGAATCTGTCTTTTGAAATATGTGTTAAAATTTATTTTATTAAATTTAAGATAATACAGATATCGAAATAGATCAAACGATTAACAGGTGGTGAGTCCCACCTCTCCATATTTACACTACAGTATGTGTCTCACAAGGAGAATGGAGCAAGTCCGCTGAAGTTATTTTTGCGGATTGTGCAATCTCAATCATCCATTTTGATCATCAATCAAGAGAGAGATTGAGATTGATTTTGTGATTAAAAAAATTGACATATATGATTGTACAGTATTCTCTTAAAATTATTTCAGAGAATCTCCTTTTCTTTCAGAAGTGCTTATAACTAAACTAAAATAAAATAAAATAGACTGAGATTACACAAAAATATATCATGGCAAAATAAATATACATTAAAAGGCTGACAAGCATATTCCTAATTACTAATTATTACTAATTAGGTATAAGATGTTATGTATAAGAGATCATGAGGAAAAATAAATAGCTATTATAAAATTATTAGTTTATATAAATGCATATAATTAAGAGGGCAAGTAGGTAGGTACCATGCAGAGCAAAAGGACATAAAAGAGAAAACACAGTGAAAGTGTTATGGAATTTGGAGGAGAAGCCATCTTCAAGCTATATTGAAGGAAAGCTCTTAGTTGAGAGTGTGAGATGTTTGAAACAAAACTATGCTATTTATAAGCAATTAAGAGGCTTCATTATCAAATATCTCATTTTGACGTGGCTTTAATTTATTTTGGCTATGTATTAAGACTCCTGAGTTTTGGACTATAGGCACATACACGATACATCTCCGAGTTTCAAAATCTTGCAGATAAATCTTGAACTTTTAATTTGGGGCACCTAGCATCTTTTGGTCCACATTCAGCCGTTATATTTATCATGTAAGCACATTTTGTAAGGATAACTTAATCATTTCTTATTATAACGGCTCTAAATTATATGACTAAAATGGCTAAAATAGTATTATAATATAATGATGAATTAAAATTCCCTTATAAAATGTGGTTAAATAGCAGATAACGACTAAATTATCCTCACAAAATGTGCTTGCGTGGCAGATAACAACTACGATACCCTTACAAAATGTGTTTATGTAGCAGATAATGGCTAAATGTGGACAGAAGTCTAAAAGAAGGATACTAGATGCCTCAAATTGAAAGTTCAGGGGGTCTATTTGTAATGTTTTAAAACTTAAAAGGTGTATGTGTTCATGGCTCAAGACTGAAGGGTCTCAATGCATTTTAGCGATTATTTTTTGCAACTTTCATTTATTAGTCAACAAGTGGACGTTTGTTAATTACTACTCTACTAGTGTATGATTTTTTTTTTCTCAGGTATCCTCCTAATAGGGGTAATCCTATTCGAGCTAGCTGAGGTCCCACAACGGGGTAAAGCTCTCCTAGCAGAGGTTTTTCCATACACAAGACTCGAACCCGAGACCTTACTTAAAGGGAATGGAATACCTACTACTCCAACCAACCACTTAACCACGTCTTGGTAGTAGTGTACGAATTTGATGATGGGTTTGGCATATGAAACCTTGTATAATTGTGACTTCAATTTTTATATTCAATACTATATTTGTTAATATTCTGATATGTACGTATTTTATTTTATTTTTAATAAATATTTTTGTTAATTAATTATAACGATATAACAAAAGCATATTCACATTTCAATATTTTAAATATGATTAGGTGTACGGTTTTTTTTTTTGGTGAGAATTCATGGTATTTCAATTTTGAATTCATGGTATTTCAATTTTCAAGTTAATTACACTGAATTTGAGATTAATTTCAATAGAAAAATGCTAAGTAAAATCCACTTAAATTAATGATATTTTTATGACTGTGTGTTTTTATTAAAATGTAAAAAGTAGTTGTGTTATTATATTAAGGCTAAAATACAAAAAAAAAAAATCTTCACCCCCTAAATTAACTATATGTCATGTATTGATAATTGTCTTATTTAGAAACCTTAAACTTCGTGTTTTAGGCAACAAAAAAAAAAAACTACTTCGTTAACTTTTACATTCAAAATCCTTAATGGATTAATGATAATTAGTTAACAAAATTAAGTCATTGAATATAGAAAACCTAATGAATTTTAGGACTTGTATACAAAAGTCATCTAATTGCAAAAGGGTCTTCTAAATTTTAGGTTTTATGAAAAAAAAATTACTTAAATAATTTGACATCTTTACCCTCTATTAAGGTTTTGGACAACAAATTAACAAATGAGTTTTTTTTTTTTTTTACAAATTGAAAAGTTAATTTATATAATTGGGTGAAGATATCCTTTGAATATATTTATATAAATAATATATGTGTAAAACTATTTACATATTAGCTTTAAATCCTTGGGCGAGCTGTTCCACCTTTCGAGGTATTTATAATTCAGCGAGGGGATTAGTCATTATGTTCGACGGTGGATACCCTAGTCTAAACCAAAAAAATAATAACTTTCATTGGATTATATATGGAGGTATAAAAGTTCAGTTGTATTGTATCACTGAAGTTCAGTATATCCCTCTAATCATGTAGAGCTATTTGTTAATATTAATATAAATTTTAGGAACCAACTGATTGAGAAAATGTACTAAAATTCAGTACTATCGTACCACTAAACATCAAAGATAACAACCGGCATGAAAAAGAAAAGAAAAAGAAAAGAAGGTAATAATGCAGTTTACATAGCATACTTAATTAATCTCAACTCACGACTTTCCAAGTCTTGAATTTATCAATTTAATGCTTCCTTCAAACGGAAGATATGTTACTGACTATTTTATATTTTATGGAATATTCCAAGTAGGAGGATAAGCATCCTTTAAAATGAAACGTATTTAAATTTCGGTCAAATGCCCATTTTAATCCTCTATGTTTTACGCAAGTTTTAAATTGGTCCTTTATCTTTCAAAAGTTCTATATTAGTCCTTTATGTTTCCCAAAAGTTTTATATTTGTCCTTTAGGTTTCATTGAAGTTCTATATTGGTCCTTTATATTTCATTGAAGTTCTATATTGATCCTTTATGTTTCATTGAAGTTCTATATTGGTCATTTATGTTTCATTGAAGTTTTATATTAGTCATTTATGTTTCATTAAAGTTTCATATTGGTCCTCTCAGCATGATTTTATTTTTGGTTTAAACGACGTCGTTTGAGTGTTTTTAGTGTACCTAAGGTCACGTCAGCTATCTGATACACGTAAGAGAGATTATGTGTCTATCTCGGCATGCCACATCAGCAATTAACTTAAGAAATTGATTGATGGAAGTGGACGGAAGGACCAATTTGGAACTTCTTGCAAACATAAATGACCAATTTAAACTTTTTGAAACATAAAGGACCAATATGAAACTTCGTGCAAACATAAGGGACCAATTTAGAGTTTTGACTTATATTAATAATTTTTTTTTTAAAAAAAGTATATTAATATATATTTAAGATAATAAAAAAATAACAATACTAGCCCATATATATTTTTGTTACACACACTTGTCTCTATTTTATCTCATTTCATCTCTCTTTTCTTTTTATTTTTTTTAAACTTTTTTTATGAACTGAGGAGCTGGCTAGAAATTAGTCAGCAAAACTTCGGAGGAGATAAACACCTCTAGCATTATCCTGGCATTGGTAATTATGTAGACTTTGAGTAATAAAATTGGTGAATGAAGATTATAAGTTAAAGCAACTAATAATGTAATAATTAAGTAATTAAGTCAATGATTTGTGACAAGAACAACACAATAATTAAGATGATGATAAGGTTTTCTATTTAACAACTCCTTTATCAAACAACGAAATAGGATCTTGCACCCTACTCTTGAGAAAACCAAGAATGTGAACACACAAGTTAATACTTTAATTTTCAACACTAGCTTTTAATATTGAAAAAATGTTATTTTTTATTTTTCTTAATTTTTTTTGGCCTGATTTATATATACTTGATTGGATTCACCATATTTTGTTTTAGTATATAAAATAAAAAAATAATATAACATAATAAATTATTCATTATTTTTAGTAACTACTAGTCTACTACCTTTACCTAATATTGCATATCATTCTTGATTTTTCGACTAAATTGTTAATATGTATATATTAACTTGAGTGTATAAAATTATATAACATAAAAAATATATATATTCAGTATTGTTAATATGTATATATCATAACTTGGGTGAATCTTCGAAGCGGTCTTCGAGCTCCGAATACCTGCAGCGGGGGGAATTACAGTGAGAAGAGGCTCTCACAATGATACTTTGATGCCCAAATCAATATACGGTTGCTCAAAATAACCGTAATTAAATTAAGAGAATTCAGTTAGTCCATATCTAAGCATGTTAGGGATATTTATACTAACCATCTTAGGAACATTTGTGTCTTTTGTTCATGACAGAAACGTAAAATATGTGTCCATAATCGAATATACAAAGATTGTTAGTTGTTGGGGAGAGATAATGATTAACTGATGTGATGTTTAGTACAAATTGAGTGACCTCTTCAACCTGTCTTAGTGGTATATATTCATACTAAGTCAAATACAATATATTATATTTATGATATTAAATTCTTCAATAAAAATGTAAATATTAAAAAAAAATTAAAACAATCGAAGTGATGAATTATTTAAAAATTCATATACAATTATACATGCCATCCTATAATTAGACAATTCAATATCGGGCCTCTTTAAAACCGATCTGGGTTCGAGTATGATTTATTGGCCCAATAAAAAAAATTGGGCCGATCTCAGGTTTGTCTGAAATGGGCCCAAAAGTGTACAGCCCTTGCTATTCGGTGAGAAAAAGACCAAAATTTATAAATTACCCTTGAATTTCGACCAAAAACAAAACCCCTTGTATCCAATTGGCATACTACTCATCGTGATTCTGTACAATCCACAGCAAATGCTAAACGGAAGTAGTCGTCGCCGTCGCCGTCGCCGGACGATAATCTGTGAGTAACGCAACGAACAATCGGTGAGGCTCCCGTCGTCGTCGTCCATTTTTGTCGTTGCCGTCGACATTGAGGGGTTAGTTTTGTGGAATTTGTTTTTGCTGCAATATATTCAGTTAATTCGATTTTTCAGTCTTTATGTGATGAATACCATCTTTGATATGATATTCTTCTTGTAAATAAAACATTTTGGGGTTTGATACCATCTAGAAATCACCAAACCGTTTAGCTGCAATATGAAGCAAATTTAAACTGTAAAGTTTGAAGTGACGTGTACATTTAGAATCTCTTGGAGATTCCGAGTTTGCTATCTGTTTCTCCTCTTTGCATTAGTTTTGAAAATTTGTAACTCATTCCATCATATTCACATAATTCCTTGCCATAAGTTAAAAGAATAAAACTCTTAAGAAGACTTAAAAACGTGTTGGGAGTTGCATGGCCTTTCCATGTAAATTCTTGTATTTTATGTAGTTTATTTCTATGAAGATCATCATGTGGTAGCAAACTATGGTTTTTGGAATTTGAGAATGATTAGTGCAGCAGCAACTATTGTTGATGGGAAGATGTAGTTATTTTAAATATGTAGTGTGAGTGACATTCACGTGGTCACAACTCTGAAATCAGATAGTGACTTGATCTTGTTGACTAAATTATTTTAAAAGATTTTTTAAACATCATATTCATAGCTTCCTAGCTAGACAAGTTGAAATAATTAAATATTAGTTAGTTCATTAATTACTGATACAATAAAGAGGCTGTGTCCAATAAGCCCAATGCTGAATTGTTACCAGAAGCTGCGATGGAGCCTAATTTTGGACCCAGCCCAACACCTGTGTCTCCAAAGGAAAGGCAGAACAAGAATGAATCACGTGAGATGTATAAGTTCATTGGAATTTTGTTGAAGGAGTATAAGTTCATTGTGTGAATTTTTCTTTTGGCAGTTTGTATCTTGTTACAAGTCTTTTGTAACAAGATATAGAGAAATTATACAATTTACAAATAGTAGCCCCTATTTCCTTCGATTGGAATTTGATACAAGCTCGTCCGTTTATCATGTCCTGTCTCGCCATTTAGTTAAAATTACAACAAAATAAAAGTACAAAAAGAACTGGATGTTCTTTATGAAAGACAACATATCTCCCAATCCTCTTTGAGGATTTAAATTTACAGTGAGAGCTTCCATTGTTGCAGATCTAAAAACTTTTTGTCAATATTTAATAGGATCTTCAAAAACATTTATAGTAGAGGGAGAAAAGCTTCTCTAAATGAAGAAGAAACATTTCTTAATGAAAGAAGAAAGAGAAGTAGAAACCAAACATTTCAACAATGTAAGCTTCAATAGAACCAAATCATCATTACTAAGAAACAAGATAACAGAACAATATTGTCAGTTGTCACCAACATAGCTTACTTAGGTGTATGACCAATTTATTTGATATACACATCAACACAGAACACAAAACAGAGCTGTCTGTGATCTTCACATGGCAGCCTTAATTAGAAGGAAGAGGGACCCACAAAAAATGTTTCACAGGGAAGAAATAACACATAGGAGCTTCTCCCGCTTTGATTCCAAGTAGTTGAAACAGAATGTAATCAGGGCTCCACTCAGATGTGTCCAAGTGGCACATCCCCAAAGCTTCAACCTTTTCACCATTCTCCATACCCAATTGGACCTTGAAGATCCTACTCCCTGTGCCTATGAAGTGGCAGTAGAAAATTGCATAAGGGTAAGGCATTGGATGGCAAGCCACCCATTTAGGGGCATAGATATCTTGGGAAATCTCTAGAATAGTGTGGTTTTGTAAAGGGACACTTGAAGTTGTAGGCAAGGTGGTCGTAAGAATGTCTAAGCGAGACTCTGAACCAATAATGCCATGAACGAAGTCAGTCATGGACTCCAAGGAGGTGACACAAGACTTGGTTTCTCCTGTCAAGGGTTTATATTCACATTGTTCAAGTGTGTCTCTCATAGCTTGAGCTTGATGAGAATCTTCAGAGACTGAGAAAAGTTGAAGAAGGCTTGGAAGTTGTGACATTGAGAAAGGAATGGTATCTGCTTCTTTTTTTAAGAGAAACTGTGGAAAATCTTTGATAGGGAATTGGAGGGTCATCCTATTCCCTACGTAAAGATCATCCAAAGTGAAAAATCCTGTTCTGAATGCCTTTGTATGGTCCTTTTTATATGTAGCTGCATGAGAATCTTTAGAATCCTTTCCATAGGTTGCTGCATAAGAATCATTGGGATTCTTTCCATAAGAGTCTTGTTCAGTTTTCTTGTACCTTGCTGAATAAGAATCTTTGGAATCCTGAGTAGATACTTTTGAGTTGTTGCTCTTACCATACACAGTTATATAAGGCTGATTCACGCTTTGATTCTTTTGGGAGCTTTTGGAGTCTTCTTGTTGTGATAGATGGATGTGCTTCTTCAAATTGTAGCCACCAAGGTAGCCACTGTAAGGGTCAAACTCTTCTTGTTTCTTCACATATTTTGCACTGCTGCCATGTTTGGAGTCTTCATGCTGTGATAGATGGATGTGCTTCTTCAAGTTGTAGCCACCAAGGTAGCCACTGTAAGGGTCAAACTCTTCTTGTTTCTTCACATCTTTTGCACTGCTGCCATGTTTGGAGTCTTCATTCTGCGATAGATGGATGTGGTTCTTCAAATTGTAGCCACTGTAAGGGTCAAACTCTTCTTGTTTCTTCACTTCTTTTGCACTGCTGCCATGTTTGGAGTCTTCATTCTGCGATAGATGGATGTGGTTCTTCAAATTGTAGCCACCAAGGTAGCCACTGTAAGGGTCAAACTCTTCTTGTTTCTTCACATCTTTTGCACTGCTACCATGATTGGAGTCTTCATTCTGCGATAGATGGACGTGGTTCTTCAAATTGTAGCCACCAAGTTAGCCACTGTAAGGGTCAAACTCTTCTTGTTTCTTCACATATTTTGCACTGCTGCCATATTTGGAGTCTTCATGCTGTGATAGATGGATGTGCTTCTTCAAGTTGTAGCCACCAAGGTAGCCACTGTAAGGGTCAAACTCTTCTTGTTTCTTCACATCTTTTTTACTGCTGCCATGTTTGGAGTCTTCATGCTGTGATAGATGGATGTGCTTCTTCAAGTTGTAGCCACCAAGGTAGCCACTGTAAGGGTCAAACTCTTCTTGTTTCTTCACATCTTTTTCACTGCTGCCATGTTTGGAGTCTTCATGCTGTGATAGATGGATGTGCTTCTTCAAGTTGTAGCCACCTAGGTAGCCACTGTAAGGATCAAACTCTTCTTGTTTCTTCACATCTCTTTCACTGCTGTCATGTTTGGAGTCTTCATGCTGTGATAGATGGATCTGCTTCTTCAAATTGTAGCCACCAAGATAGCCACTGTAAGGGTCAAACTCATCTTGTTTCTTGATATCTCTTGCACTGCTGTCATGCTGCAAATTAAACAGTTAAATGAAAAAAGATAAATTAGGAAATCTCATAAACAAAGATACTATATGGAAACAACTAAATATATATATATATATATATATGGCAAAATAAATAGTATTAGAGACTTAACTGCATATTCAAAAATTGTGGATGAAAGAGTGATTAGTGATTATATATATAAGGAATAAGTGAGAGTTGTGTAAGAGATGACGGAAAAGATAAATAATATTATTAAATTATAAATTATTAGTTTATATATATAAAGGCATATTAAGATCAGAACAAGGAGGTACCATGAAGAGCAACAGTACATAAAAGAGAAAACACAGTGAAAGTGTTTTGGAATTTGGAGGAGAAGCCATCTTCAAGCTATTGAAGGAAAGCTCTTAGTTGAGAGTGTGAGAAGTTTGAAACAAAACTATGCTATTTATAAGCAATAAAGAGGCTTCATCTGTAGTGTTGATGTGGATTTAAATTATGTTATTAATTAGTTTTTGCTAGCTTTCATTTATTTGTCAACAAGTACATATTTTAGAGAGAATTATCACTTTAGTCCTTAAAAGATATGGATTGTTTTAATTTAGTCTGTGAAAGATGAAAATGTCTAATTTAGTCTCTGAAAAATGTTTTTTGTTCCAATTTGATCATTTTAGTCCTTGAAAGAAGTTGCACATACACTAACAGAAAAAACTAAAAGGACCAAATTGGGAAAAAAAGCATATTTCAGGGACTAAATTAGGCATTTTCTCATCTTTCAAGGACTAAATTGGAATAATCTATATATTTTAGGGACCAAATTAATAATTCTCTATATTTTAAAGCCAAAACCCCATTTTGGTCCTTTATGTTTTGCCCTGTTAGACCTTCTGTTTGTTTATTTGGAGATTGGATCCGGTGCAATTCCGTTCTGTGCAATTCCTTTAAAATGCACATTTTTACTTCATTTTTGAAATACTAATATGGGCTCATACTAACAATAATCCACCATGAATAGATTAGAGACCAAATTATTATCAATATTGGCAAATATCATCACCTTAAATGAATTAGGGACCAAATTGTTATTGATATTGAAAGATAGTCTCACAAGGCTATTTAGTGATGATATTTGTCAAAATTGATAATAATTTCGTCCCTAATCTATTCATAGAGGGTTATTGTTAGAGTAAGTTCGTATTAGTGCTTCAAAAATGAAGTAAAAATATACATTTTAAAGGAATTGCACCGAAATTGCACAGAAGGGAATTGCACTGGATCCAATTTCGTTTATTTGATGCTTGCCTGTTGAGGCTTTAATGCAATTTGAAGTATTTTCGAAAAAAAAAAAAGAATTGGGGAAAAAGATTGTCAAAAAAATTGCAAAATTTGAAGGCATAATATGGGAAAAACATATGAATAATATGGGTAAGGCATAATATTAAAAGAATTTTTTTCGTCTCCTAAGCTTGTGGGTGTTTAGTAGATGAGTGTCAAAACGGTTTAAACTTTATGGATTAATTTGTTTGGCTGTTTAAAATTTATAGGACTTGGCTAATTTTTTTGTCTTAATTAAAAATAAGCCAACCTAATCTTAAAAAGAATAAAGTTAAATTAGGTTAGGATCAAACCAAGTTAACTTATTATTTATTTATTATTTTTAATATTTATACAATAGGTTAATTGCATGATTTTCACCTTCATTCAAATTGTATAATTATTTTGGTATTTTATTTGATTTATCTAATTATCTTAATTCATATTTATCAATATATTTTATTCTTTTGAATTTTCACTAGTGTTTAGGATTATGATCTCATCCTATGAAAACTGCATTATTACATTTTGTTTTATTGGCCTCTGTACCAAGAAATAAAATAAGGGTTTATCAAGTGTCCTAAACACTTATTAAGGGTTTTTTTTTAATTGATTTAGAAAGAATTTATTATTTTTAAATTGGTAAAAACTCAATAAAATATTTTTCTTTTGTAAACTTTTTCATTAGTTGAAATAAATCCTTAAAAATATTGGTTAGCTGAACCCATAAAATAAATTAATAACTTTGATAGGATTATTACGATGACAACTTGCATGGAAAACCAAAAAACAAAGATGTAATAATGCAGTTTACGTAGGATACTAAATTAATCTCAACTCACGACTTATTAAGTCTTGAATTTATTGTTATTTTTTGTGACTAGAAGACAAAACATCAAGAAGAAAAGAAAGAAATTAGTCTATTAGGAATATTAAAAAAGCAGCATCTGCCAAAACTAGCAAGATTTCAGGAGGAGGATCTTCCCTTCAAGTATTTTTTTTTTTATTTTGGGTGATTTATCTTCCCTCTAAATCCTGAATTTATTAATTTAATGTTTCATATTATTTGACTATTTTATATATATATTTGGAATCCAATGAGGATAAGCATCCTTTAAAATAAATCTTACTCTTGAATAAATAGTATGAATTATATTAATCATTTTTCTTATGTCTCTTTCCTTTTCTTTTTTTTTTCCTTTTCTCTTTCAACCAACCTAGAACATATCAAATTGAAGAAAAATCATGTCATAAAGAAAAAAGAAATAATAATCTTAAATCATAAATCACTGATGTCCATTAATGTATTATATACATGTTATAAATCAAGAGAAAACCATTTATTATATAGGAAAAAGTACCATTGTTGCTCCTAAAGTTTACTGCAATGCTCATGCTTACACCCAAATTTTTATTTTGTTCATGCCTACCCTTAAACTTTCATTTTTTGTTCACTCTTCCCAATAAAATTTACATAATATTTTTTACATACTAAACACATTTTTCATTATATTTCTTACATTTCTAACACATTTTTTTTACGGTACTTTTTCCTTCCCTTCTCATCCATGCATTTTTACTAAACATAACCTTAAATGTTTGTATTACTATTTTTTCTGTAAGATTTACTTCCAGTGCGGGATGAGTTACTCCCTGACGTTAATAAAAGATGTTGGTATACATATTCATTCACCTTTTGACTCCAGCATCGTCCTCTCCTACATCGCCCTCTCCTATTCTTGTGGATAAATAGTCTTTGTTGTTATATTCTGATCAAGGATCATGACAAGTCACTTTTGTTGGGGTTATTCAAAACGACAATTTGAATTGAATTATAATAAATTTCGAGGAAAAGGAAATTCGCCAATTGAAAATTTTAAAAAATTGAGGAAATAAAAAAGCCAGTTAAACAACAAAAATGTTGTTTATTTAAATGATTCTTAAGCAAATTGAAGTCATTAAGAAAGTGCATTCGGTAATTAATTCGACACATTTGTCTTGTTCTCCTGGACAGCATATGAGATAAGAATATTTTGTGTTAACAATATTATTTGCAAGGCCAAAACTTTATTTCGAGCCTCCATATATGTTTGTCAATTTTTTCGTATTATGTTTTAAAAGTTTTATATAAATTTTCTACATTTGTAACTTGTTCCCTTTTTTATTTTCGAGTTGAACCCATCCAATTTTTTTGTTATGTACTGATGTGATATGTTAAATTTTTTTTTTGAAAATAATATTTTAATCTTTTCTTCGATCTCAAAAATTTCATTTTGATCGTAACACTATATCTCTTTCTCTCCACCATCTTCATCTTCTTCCTCTTCCTCCTTCTTCATGGCATACTAAAATTTCATGTATATATCTCATGTGCTATATCTACTATATAGTAGCTGCCATTTTACCCTCAAAGTTAAAAGATATATATTTTTTGGGTGAATGTCCAATAAAACTTTGCAGAATAAGTCCTGTGTCCGAAGGCCCATAGGACCTCCTTTGGTATGCACTTCAGCTTTATTTTTTTTGGGGGTCAAAATATGCACTTCAGCGTATTGATAAATTTTAATTGTTCTATTTCCTCATGGGCTATGTACCAGATTTGGGCTACTCTTAAAAATAATTATCCAATTTTTGGAGTTAAAGAAAAAGTGCACTCATTTAGAAAATTTGATTCCCCAAAAAAAGAAAAATTGATTTCTGATCAATTTTTTTATAACAATTAATAAATAAAATATTTCAAAGTCACCCTATTTTATCTAAAAATAGATCAAAATCAGCAGATGGCAAATGAGGTTCTTGATGGGCTCAATAAAAATTTTCTAAATTTCTTGTATACATTCATATATAGGCTATACTGCTATAGCTTGAAGTTCTCTTCCATTCTCACAATATATCTTTAACCTCAAAAAACATTAGTATGACTTTTTTGGTTATAACATTTTTTTCTCTCAATTTTCGCTTTCAAAATTTAAAATATAAATTTAGGCCGACATAGACTTAGATAGTCGACAATTAGCACAAATAATTGAATTTTTGTGAATATAAATCAAAGAGATGAATTCTATCGCTTGATTTATGTAATCAATCCTACATAAAAAAAAACTTTGTTTTTTGTTGTATAGACATAAATGAGTGTTAAAATTAAAGAATCCATTTCAGTAGAAAATAAGCATAAAAATTCCTAAGAGCACCTAGGATTTCTTCCTCTATTTCTTTTGTCTTAAATTAAGGTATTTATCGGTGTGACTTTGGTAACATATTTTCTTATGTACTATGGTCGACTCATTGTTAAGGGAGAACTTTTCCATCGAATAATGCTTCACCTCTAAAAACAAATTTAAAAAACGATAATTATTATTTGAACCAGGTGGTAAGAACAAAGAATTATGTGAGATTATGAGTTGTGGTCAAAACTTTGAATTATGCTTTGTGGGTTCCAAAGTATACTAAGATAATGAAATATTATGGTTGGTACCAAAGTATAAAGATAGCGGAAAGATTATGTTCAGACCATAGAATTTTAAGATTTTCCTTTTACTCTAACAGATTGAAAATTAAGGGAACCTTTTTGTGTACTAATACTTCAAACGCAGGAATATTCTCTGCACCTTATAATTTGTAACATGAAATGAGTTGTTTTTTATTATTAATGTGATAAATTAATGCTTGAATTTCTATTAAAAGACATTTCTATATCTAGTATTAGATAGCAAGTCATACAGTATTACTTCTAATAAAGAATATCCATACAAAACAGAGAAAAGCCATGATCTCTAAATAAGGGTTCTTTTGGTAGCAACCGCGTACAGTAAAATTATGGTGTTTTACTATTTTCAAAAAAATTTTACATCATATTTTATATATACCAAACACATTTTTTATCATAATTTTTTTCTCTATCTCTCTCATCACCTTTCTCTACAGGAGTCCTTTATTTTACAGTACTTTTTTTACAGTATTTTACATCCGTGTATTTATACCAAATGTATCCTTAGCGCTACAGTATTTCACACAAAAGAATTGATAGACTTAACAATACTTAAAGAATATGCGAGTAAAATTATCTTTTGTAATATTTTGACCAAAGAAATAGTGGGAAATTAATTTAAAGATAGCACTTTAATTTGATTTGATTGATATATAGTTTATAGCCTTTAATTTAATTTGAGTATGTGTGTGTGTCATGATGTGTAGTGGGAAAGAATGAAGGTTGACAAAAATGGTTGGATATGCAGCAGCTGTCATTGCCCTCAAGCCTTAGCTCATCCCACACAAGTTTCAAACTCTCACAACCCACTAAAAATCTCTTTAATATTAAAGTAAAATATGTAACTTTTTTTTTTTCAAAAAATATCTAATTATAAAATGATAAGTTGGAAAAAGAGAAAATTATGGTTTTAATCCTAAAATATGCAACCAGTCTCAATTTAATCTATGAAAGATGAAAATAACAAATTTGATATTTGAAAATGTAATTTGTCTCAATTTAGTCCATAAAAAACAGAAAAATTAAATTTAGTCTCTAAAACATTTTGTGCAATAGAGATTTCTTAAGGTTAAACTAAAACAAATTATATATTTTAAAGATTAAATTTGACATTTTTATCGTTTGAAAGCTAAATTAAAATAAATTATATTTTTAGAGACTAAATTTGATATTTCTATGACTAAATTAAAACAAATTATATCCTTTAAAAACCAAAATGTTAATTTACTATTGCTAAAAATCATACACACACATATATATATATATATATATATATTAATTAAAGAATTTGGATCGAAGACTATTTTGTTTCCCACCATATTGCATAAAATACACATGCATGGACTATATATATCTTATTGCTTTGAAGGCTTTTATAAAGCGATTTGAGCATTATCTTATATAAAAGCATTAAACACAAACCATTAATTAACCCATTTTGATGATAAACCTAACCATTTTAAAATGCTATAATACCTACCTACCCAATAAGGCACCCCATGTGGCATGTAATAGAGTAGTTGCCTTATGTATAGGGGAAGGTAGCTATAGCCTATAGCGCCCTAGCTTCCTTTTCTTTCTCCCAACACTTAAAATATAATCCACTAGTTCAATATATTTACTTCGTTGAGTAGGTACGTACAGATTAAAATAATTATTAGTTTACTTTAAATTTAAAAAATATAAGATAAAAAGATTAAATTACTCATATTTACACTTTCTTCATTAATTTTATCTTGAAAATATGCAAGAATAAAATTGTAAAAAAAATTAATGTAAACATTAGATATTTAAAAAAAAAAAAAGCCTCCAACAAAATGAATCGAAAGGTATTGTTGAATGTTCAAAACCAAAATGGATAATGACTTCCCTCATGAGTGAATTCTCCTTATATAACTATCATTTTTAATATATTAGTTCCAGTGGGATATTTTAAATTAATAGTTTAAATACTTAAGTAACTTATTAGAGCTCTTTACCCTTTTAATATATTTAAATTATATATTAGGATAAAATGTAAAAAAAACACTCCTAGAATATATGTCAACTCCACATGAATATGTACATTTGAAAAAATATACATAAATTTAGTCACTTTTAAAAATTATCTACAGAAATATATAATTTTTATTGTGCACGATCAAAAACGTCCTGACTGAAGGCGTCTTTCTAAAATTCTGACAAAGAAAATGCCCTCAATGAGGACGTTTATAGGGTCTAGTGGTCAACCTTATAAACATCCTCATTGAAAGTATTTTTAACGCTAAGGGTCAAACGTGACCTATTCCCCAAAAAAAACTTCTTATACCACTCCAACTACCTCCAAAAAGGGTTTTATATGAAGTATTGGACTCTCTAATTTTGACCGTTAATTTTTAGGACATGATTCTCTCAAATAGTACTTAGTATTAATTGCCACTTTTAATGTAACTTAATTAAGTATAGTTACTTAGCTTGCAAAGGGTTCTGACCATCAACTTCAACAATTAGCTTTTCGTTATTCACTCAAATTGTACTTTTATCAAAACTAATCCAATATTTATTACATTATTACCTCTACCATTAAAACGGATTGTGAAATAGCAATTAATTATCAACTATATATATATATATACATGATAAATGCATGAACCTATAAAGCAAGTTAATATAAAGTGCTACTATAATTAAATTTTAGAATAGAATTCTTGAACAGCAACATCCATAATAATATAATGATTTATATATATTTAGTTTAGTGATTCACAATTGAATTGAAGTTGACTTTAAAGAAAAATGCCAACCGAACATTTTGGAAAACTCATTAGATTTTATGGTTGAAACTTGTAACTTCATCTCGAAATAGCTATTTCTATTTTCACAATTCATATATTATTCATGCACTAACCTACCATAATCTCAATCTTTCTTTAATTTGGACTATAAAACTGTAGATATCCACATGAAACCTATGGACTAAATCTTTAAAAAGCTTTGAATATATGTTTATGAACTTAGTATACTACGTCATATTATTTTTCATAATTATTAGTATTATTAGATAAATTAACTCTCTCCTTTCAAATTAGAGCTGTTTAAATTATGCAACTTGAAAAATTTTTGTTGGAAGAATTTTGTTCACGCTATATATGAGATTTTAGTTTTTTAAAAAAGCACAACGTAACTCCTTTCTATTTTAATATATATATATATACTCACTCATGTTAATTTAGATATTAAAAAAAATCTCTTAAACTACACATATCATTAATTAACAATATTTGACTATAGGAAAAAATTTATCTTGCAACTTGCATGTAATTCATTAGAAAGTTTCTAAGCGTGCAATATAGAAATGAAGAATATAATGAAGCAAGTTGCAACTCTTAAATTTTAAATTAAGTTTTATGCTAAAATATATAAATGAAGAATGAAGCAAATTAAAGATATGAGATAACATATCAGTGTTACTGTGTTAGATCTCTCACTGTACATATATATAGATCAGATTTCTCTTTTAACTTTAAATTAAAGCTGAAAAATTAAAATGCGTACTAATTAATTAATTAATATAATATAGCACCATGAAAAGTGCTGTGATTGATTTCTACAGCCATATGATACATATAATTGGTAGAAAAGAAGTTTTTGGCTTTTTTTTGCATCGATGTCTCATATATATATATATGTATATATATAAATATACCACTTTGTCTTTTTGGGTGCTTTTTACTTTGCATATCAAGCCTCCAAACTTTGACCATTTACTTTCTTTCCCATAATTAAGAAACAAATAAATACAAAGTCAAGGACATCACAAAAATAAAATAAAATAAAAGCAACCAGCCAACCATGAACATAAAAACATTGAAATTCAAGGTTTTTATATTAATTTAATTCATAAATAATGTTAGAGATGCAACATATTTTTAATTAATTTATCTATAAATTTTATCAGAAATGATCAATTAAAAAAATACATACTGTTTTCAACAATTAATTCAATGTCTTAATTACTAATTAGTGCATTTTTGGTCATAACTGTTTCTACCTTGTGAAGTGGTATATAAACAGCAGCAATAATACACAACTTTAAGCCCCAAATTGAAGTCTTACCTAGAAGCACCTTATCTTTGCCTACCATTTGGACTTTGAAATTAACAATTCAATGTCCACACCACAAAATTTTTCAACCAACTCCAGCAACAATAAATAGAGTCTTTTATGCTGTTGACGCGCAGATTGTCATAAGACCTCAACATATTTTATTTTGACATATTTTTTATTATAGATTGTTTTCAATTAGATTCTAATAGTTTCTTTTATTATTTTCTTTAGTTTTCTCTTAGTTACTGCTAGATATATATTGAGCTATATATATATATATATATATATATATATCTTCTAGTTATATGCTTTAATTTTTCGTACAGAAATTTCTAATAATCTCTTTTATATATAAACAAATCATGTAATTAAAGCGTGTTTCTACCAACTTTTTTACCAGGCATAATATTACTCTCCTAACAAATGACCTAAATTGTGTTTCCACCGACATTTGTAAAACATAATCATATTTTTTGCCTATAAAAGGAATGTCAGAACCTGAACCACATACAGCCTTCAAACTCACAATTCTATCACACATCTTAGAAATAGAAAGAAAGAAAGAAAAATGAAATTTCTCTTTGCATTATGCATCATACTCTTCTCTACTCTTCTCCTGGTAAGCTTCTCTAAACTCCCTCCTATATATATATATATATGAAAATTCATCTTTCTCTTCCACAAAATAGATCTTAATTTTATCGCTTTAATCCTTAGAATTTGCAGAAGAACTTGTATATTTACTCTACATTATTTTTTTTTTCTGTATATATACTCATGAAATTAATTACCTGATGATAATTAATTAAACTTAATTTGTGTGAATGTATATAGTTTGGGAAGCTGAGTGATGGAAGACAAGACATGGGAGATTATTGGAAGAAGATGATGGAGAATGAACCTATGCCAGAAGCCATTGAAGAGCGTCTTGTAAAGGATCAAGCTACATCAGAAATTGGAGAGAATGAAGATCTTTTTGTTAGAGACTTTGATATAAAGCCTAATATCATATTATATCACACTCATGTTGTGTCCAAAATTAAGAACCCTCTTCTCAAGAACTCTCAAGAAATTAAATACCACAAATTAAAGGGTTGATTACAGATCCATGCATGCCATATATATATATATTAATTAGATGAGGTTTGAATGACTTGTAGTATATATATATATATCTTGTATTGAAATATATATACTGAATATATATAGTATATTTAAAGCTTATTTTAATTTGCAGAAGAGCTATATATATATATATATATATATATATATTGATGTTTCAGAATCTCTCTTACAAATATTACGGGTTATTATTTTCTTGTTGTATATATATATATGTATTTTTTTTTTATCTTTGCTCTTAGATTCTCTAATAAAAAATCATTAATATATATATGGTTTATAAAGTTCATCTTTATCATGATTAGTTCTTTTTAAAAGTTTTTTTTTTTTTTACATATCAATTTTAATTGGAAAACTTGTAGAAGGAACTGCATATAAAACTTAACTTATCACATATTGGTACCATAACATATTAAAAAAAATTTAATTAATTAATGTGTTTATTATTGATAATTCATAACCATTTTTTTTGTTGGAAGAAATTCTTTATTCATCACCAAAGCCCAAAGGCAATACAAGCAAAACATCTGCAGGCTGCCCCCATTGGGTTCTGACAATAGCCCGTTGGGCCACCCCTTAGGCCTATATGCTATAACCCATAACCTTTATAGTTCATACATTACACTCTTTATAGCCCATCTGGGCCAAGCCCGTTTAATTATTAGCCTATATAGTATATAATCTACTAAAACAAAATAAACATATTATTCTTCCATGGCCCAAGCCCGTTAAGCCCAGTATTTGGACCCAATCTCTTAATAAATTAATTATCCTAAGTATCAATCGTTTTTACATCCAACCACATGTATGGCTTCAAATAAAATATTTAAATCAATGCTTTTCTTACCTTAATTAATTTACATATCAATCTAATAAAATTTGGGCTGTCTACATTTACAAAGAAAAATTACCTTTTAAATTTGGTTTTACTATAAATAAATAGATTTTGTTGTCTCAACCCTCTATGTAATTTGGATGAGAAATATTCATTTAAATATCGGGAGAAAATAAAAAAAGGAGGAAAATGAGGAAGAGAGAACACTAGAGAAATAAGAAGGGAATTGTAAAACATGAAGTAGTTTTATTTATAAATCACACCCAAAGTATTACATAATAATTCTTTTAATCCATCCTAGAAAGCAAAACACACCACACCATAGCAATACATAGGTAACCTTGTTCATTTAAATATCCTAAAAAGCAGCATCTTTTGCAAAGTTCTTGTTTTCCATAGCTCCAATCTCATCGTCACCGTAAGCAGTGACATTTGGCCTTGGCTCAAAATCTTTTGCAAATTCCTTGTTCTTCTCAGCTCTAACTTTATCGTCACTGTAAGCAGTGACACTTGGTCTTGGCTCAAAATCTTTTGTAAATTCCTTATTTTTCTCAGCTCTAACTTTATCGTCACTGTAAGCAGTGACACTTGGCCTCGGCTCAAAATCTTTTGCAAATTTCTTCTTTTCCTCAGCACCAACCTCATCATCACCGTAAGCAGAGACATTTGGCCTCGGCTCAAAATCTTTTGCAAATTTCTTCTTTTCCTCAGCACCAACCTCATCATCACCGTAAGCAGAGACATTTGGCCTTGGCTCAAAATCTTTTGCAAATTTCTTCTTTTCCTCGGCACCAACCTCATCATCACCGTAAGCAGAGACATTTGGCCTTGGCTCAAAATCTTTTGCAAATTTCTTCTTTTCCTCGGCTCTGACTTCATCATCACCGTAAGCGGAGACATTTGGCCTCGGCTCAAAATCTTTCACAAACTTCTTCTTATCCTCAGCTCCAACTTCATTTTCACCGTAAGCAGAAACATTTGGTCTCGGCTCAAAATCTTTTGCGAATTTCTTCTTTTCCTCTGCATCAACCTCATCATCACCGTAAGCAGAGACATTTGGCCTTGGCTCAAAATCTTTTGCAAATTTCTTCTTTTCCTCAGCACCAACCTCATCATCACCGTAAGCAGAGACATTTGGCCTCGGCTCAAAATCTTTCACAAACTTCTTCTTATCTGCAGCTCCAACTTCATCTTCACCGTAAGCAGATACATTTGGCCTTGGCTCAAAATCTTTCACAAACTTCTTCTTCTCCTCAGCTTCAACCTCATCGTCACCATAAGCTGAAACATTTGGTCTTGGCTCAAAATCTTTCGAAAATTTCTTCTTTTTCTTAGCTTCAATCTCATCATTGCCATAAGCTGAGACATTTGGCCTTGGCTCAAACTCTTTCACAAATTTCTTTTCCTCAATTTCAATCTTATCATTGCCATAAGCAGATACATTTGGCCTTGGTTCAAAATCTTTTGCAGCGTTTTCCTTTTCTTCATCACCGTAAGCAGAGACATTTGGCCTAGGTTCAAATTCTTTCACGAATTTCTTCTTTTTCTTCGCACCAACATCATCATTGTTGTAAGTTGAAACACTTGGCCTTGCTCTAATATCTTCAACGAACATCTTCTTCTCTATGGTGACAAGAGGTTCATCTTCTTCATCACATTTGTGATTCAGATTGGGTTTTGTTTCAGATTGATGAATCATAGAATGATCAAGACGAAGAAGGCCTTGAATTTCTTCAGGCATAGCCTCATCTTTCATCACCTTTCTCCAATATTCACCGGAATCTTTTCTTGCGGCTGCACTATCAGCCAACTACAATCCACAAGAATAAGAACACACATTTAATTCATATATACATACACAAATAATTAAAATTGTACTACGTATGAAATTTGAGGTCATAAACATCATAGACATTAACGAAGCACTCTTACAATATTTAATTAGCATGTAATTGGAGTTTTTTTCCCCCAAAAGGTTCATTATATTGCATTTCTTATCTTAATTAAATACAGCCTAATTAAACCGAATTCCTTTTTTCTGAAAACAGAACATTATTTTACCAACCCCAACACACACACACACACACACACACATATATATATATATATATATATTAATGGTTTGCATGCATGATCACCACAGGATTATTTGCTTTTTATTTTTTGCAATGCATCAATTCCGTATAAGTATTATTTGAACCAAAAAAACAATATTATACAGCCGACAGAATTAAGTTAGCAAGAATGAACTTAAAGACAAAATTAATAAAATAGCAAATAATTAAAGGGTAATGACTGATAGTTTTTCATGTTGTCGATGCATGATTGTAATTACGACTGTAAAAATGATAAATAATAAGTCATTATAATTAAGTTCGGTTGCTAGCTATATTAGGAGATATTAGGTAATTTGATTAATTTTTTATATCCTTATGTACCCAATAATAAATAAATAAATGCTAAAAGAAAATCACTATATTTTGCAACAATGTAAGTTTTAAATATATATATATATATATATTAATTTTTTATTTCTATAATTGACATTCAAATGTTTTTGACATAATTTATAGTGTTAGTTATGAAACTGATGTTAATCCCCTTAACTTTAATCATATATAAATGATGTTAAAGTTATTTATTTATTTTTGTAATAACAGTATAGGTGAAACTTACTAATTTACTAAAAAGTAAAATACATGTGATATCTATAGAAAAGTTAATCAACACAAATTTTGAATTGAAGGGAAGAAATTAAAGACATACCAAGTAAAGAAAGAGAAGAGGAAGCAAAGCAAAAGCTGAAGATCTCATTTTGTGAATAATCAAGTTGAGAATGTTTGGAGGATCTCAATAACCTCTGTCTATTTATAGGAAAAAATTAATGAACACAATGTGGATAGGATAGCATATAATATAGCTATGTATAGTCCATTATTGAAAGTTATTGTTTTGCAAGAATTCATGCATGTTTAAATTATTGAGTTTTGCGTTAACTAATACCTTGAAAGTATTAGTTGAAGTTGTTTTTTTAATTGATTAATAGAGTATTTAATAATTTAAAATTTGTAAAAAAAATTAATAAAAATCAGAATTTTTAATATTTAAAAGTTCCATCAACTTAATAAGATGAAATTTTAACAAAGAAATCTTAAATTGTACATTACAAAAATATATAATCTTAACGTTAAAAATTATTTTTTAGTGCATTTTCATCAAAAAAAATTTATTTTTTAGTGTTAATTATATATGCATATAATTTAAATGACGTTAAAGAGTTTAGCTTTAGTTGTGAAATTGACGCGCTAAAAAATTTGTGTACTCAAACAATTTGACATTAATTAGTTTTTTTTTTTTGAGAGAGACATTAATTAGTTATAATATAACAATTAAATTAACAAATCATGTTATTACTTATTAGCAAGTAAATATTGTTATTAACTATATATCTTATTGATTTGTGATAGAAAATATTTGATGAGTGACATTTATGGGATGCATCAACATATTGTACTTATAAGTGCTGAATTAATTAATTAAAGAAAACCAAGCTTGGTTGGTCTGGTGGTTAGCTCACTAGATATCTTAAGCAAGTGTTGGGGGCCGAATCCCACTTTGTATATGCAGCAATCAATTGGCCAGCGACAAACCCTTAAATGGAGCTCAGATCCGTGAAGGATTAATCCTTGGCCTTCAGGCTGGGAGATACCTTGGGAAACCAAAAAAAAATTAATTAAAGAAAAAAACAATTCTGTATGAAAATGTTTAATCTCATTATTATTTAGAAATTAAACTTCATGCCTAACAAATTGTTTTTCTAGCGCATGAAGTATCAATCAAGTTTTTGCTAACGACTTTGTCTATATATATATTTTTTGGTTTTTGTAGTATTTTTTCAAAAAAATGTATTCTGAAAATAATTCTTAAATTTTCAAATTTATCATTTTTAATTTTGCATGTAAGAGAGTATGCTCTTAAAATCACCGGGAGAAAAGAGATTTGGACAAAAACTAAAGAAACCCTTAATAATAATAATAATAATAATAATAATAATAATAATAATAATAATAATAATAATAATCAGTCTCTTTATTTGTAAAAAATATTGGGGAATTAAATTTTTATATAGAAAATATTTAAATGTAAGAAATATGAAACTTTTCATTAAACACAACATTTATTTAATTTTAAGAATCCATTCATTAAAAAAAATTTATATTTATTTTCACTAAAATACCTTTAATGCTAAAAAATAATATAAATTCTTAATTTAGGGAAAAAAAAAGTAGTATAATTTTAACATATATTTTCCAAGAGAATAAAAACCTAATTAGTGGGGCAGCCATACTAAATATATATATATTGATGAATGATCTTGGCAACTTTAATGGCAGATCTTTCTCATATAAAACGACAACGTAACCATGAAGATCTTGTCTGAACAACGACATTTTTTTTATAATATATAAGAAATTAATTATTGGTTTCCAGTTACCAACTCTACATAGAGTGTCGAAAATTGATAAACATGTGATGTGAGACGTATAATTCATATGATGGGAAATATATTTATGCACAAGTAGTGACTCATATCAGAGTCAGTGATCAGAAAAGATAACAAATTCTGCATGCATGTATTGGAATCGTCAATTTAAATTTGTTATATATAATTTAATATATATATTCTTCTATTAACTTTTTATTGTGATGCGTTTAAAGAGCAATGCATAGTCGCAAACTATATCTAGTCTTTGGTGGTGATTATATTATATTGAAGTCGCCACAAAAATTAGAGTCGTCTTGGGTAGTATAGATGGAGACTCAAAATGAGCATCATTTATATTAGAGGCAAAATACTATTTAGTTCCTTAATTGTTGGTTAAATTATTATTTAATCCTTAAATTTATCAAAAATACTATTTAGTCCCCAAAATATTTAACTATGTCAACTATTTAGTCCCCGAATTTGATAAAATACTATTTAGTCCCCGAATTTGTAACTATGTCAACTATTTAGTCCTCAAACGGCAAAAATACTATTTAATCATCGAATTTGTAACTCTGTCAACTTTTTAGTCTCCTGACTGTTACTCGTTATAGTTGACAGAGTTGTAAATTCGGTGATTAAATAGTATTTTTGCCAAGTTTGGAGATTAAATAGTTGGCATAGTTACAAATTCGGAGACTAAATAGTATTTTATCAAATTCAAGGACTAAATAGTAAACAGTTGACATAGTTAAACATTTCGGGGACTAAATAATATTTTTGATAATTCGGAGACTAAATAGTAATTTGACCAACAATTCAGGAACTAAATAGTATTTTGTCTCTTTATATTATATATAGGCTCCATTCCAATTTTAGAATAGCAAGGTTACACTAGCAATAATTTCCCTCTTTTTCAACAACACCTTTAATTTATAGCTCCACTATTCATTGTGATCTAATGTTTGATTTTGGATTCAATGCAGTATCTTATGATACTGCACAAAAAGAAATACCCTCTATTAGTTATTTCTTCTTGTATCATATCATAAAATATAACACAGGATCTGATCTTCTAACATTTGCTAAGCCGACTCATGTGAACCTTTTAGAAAAAATATTTAATGATATTATATATATATATATATATATATATATATATATATATATATATATATATATGCAAATTCATAAACTATATGTTGATATATATAATATTAACTCATGTTAATATATATAAAATAAATTACATATATATATATATATATATACCAATTTGTAATATTAACTCACAATTTTATTAATGTGAACCAATGTTGTAAGAACCGAATTGAACAAAGACTCGGACAAGTGTTCGGTTCATAGTTTGATCGGTTTAACCGGTCGAACCGTCGGTCAAACCGGATGACGCAATAAATAATAAATAATAAATATTCTTAATATATAAAATGACATTACTCAAATTTTAGGTTTCAATATACATAATTTTGAAGTTTTAAATTACATAGCTTCTCAAAGTTTTAATTTTTAAGACTTGTCAAGCTTTAAAAGAACTTAATCAAACCAAATATTAAATTATTGATAATCATAACTTTAAATTTTAATTTTTAAGACTTTTCTAATTTTAATTTTTAAGATTTCTCTAATTTCTTTTTTTTTATGTTATTTTTCCTTTTTAGTTTTTAATTTTTTAATTTTTTTAAAAAAATAAAATTGGACCGGTTGGACCATCGGTTGACCGGTCCAACTCCGGTTAAATTCGGTCCAATCCGGTCCAACTGCAAAAAGATTTTTTGGTCCAACCGACTCGCCTTTGTATTCGATTGGCGGTCGGACCGTCCGGTTCTTACAACATTGATGTGAACTTAATTAATATTAATGATAATTTTAACGAAAAAAAGTCTACATTACCAGAGTACTAAAATTTCATTTAATATTATTTATTAATATTAATTAAATTCACATTAATAAAATTGTGAGTATCAACTTTTTAATATTCTCATAATATAGAACATGATTCTCTCTATACTTTAACATTTTAATAATTAATCAACATTGGGGTCCCATGAAATCTCAGGAGAGATTCCGAGATTTCAATAGTGTATATATATCCTTTGAATCAACATTAATGAAAGTTTTTCTTGGTTAAAACGTGTGATTAATTAGTTAGGTTTCGCTAATTAAATATGGGATTCATTATATATCTATTATTAATATATAACTATTTTTTAATTAACAAATACAAAAAATATATATATAATGAGAGGATGTGAGAGAGATAAATAGTAGATATGATTAGTAGTTACTAAAAAAAGTAAGGATGTAAATAACTTTCAGTTATTTAATTTTTTACTCTAAAATATTATTAATAATGATTATGTTATATTATATTTATATTTCTTTTAAAAATATTAAATATTTGTTATTTTATATTATATTTTTTAAAAAATCAAGAATAAATTATATGTATGTACGTGCATACAATGATTCTAGTTAATAGTATTATTGTTCTGTTTAGCTTTTATAGTGAAGGTAATCCTAATATATATAATATTTAATTAATGTTTCAACGAAGAAAAAAACGTAGACAAATGAACAACAATTAATAACCTTGTTTATAAAAAAAAACAATTAATAACCTTAATGGGGTTTGTTATAATTAGTGGGAGATGGTGACCGAAAAATTTATGTAATCTTATTAATAATGGAGAACAATCAATGAATCTAATATTTGATTGATGAGAAAAGGAGATATTCATGGATTTCAATTTTCAAGTGTAGAAAAAGTTGTTTTCCGATCCTCTTTTCATGAAATGGAAAAGAAAGATCATATACTAAACAAATTATCACTTACTTTATACGTACCATGCCAAAAAACGTGTTCAGCATATTGAGGTTTTAAAAATATAATTAAATTAATTATAATATCACAATTAATATAATATCTTATACTAGCTATATATGGTGATCTTGTGACGTTTTGGATTTGATAATGTGTCTTTCCAAGATGCTTAGTTTGGAAGGCCCTGCCTCATAGTGAAAATAAAATCATAAACTACTAGTGTGTCCTTGTTAGCATTATTATATTTTGGAAAAGGACTAAATTTAGGTAATTTTATTATAATTTTTTTTAATATATATAAAACACTTGATAAAAAATATTTGAATGACCAATCACAACAGTAAAAGAAATGAAATTAAAACCATAAATTAGTTTTCAGGTTTTCTTTTATAAGTATAAAATATTATGAGACGCATACAATTTTGTTTGAGATATTGTAGATAATGTGGGCACTTCATTTATAAGAATTTAAATAATTAAATTGCGAGCATAATAAAAATTTTTTTTTAACAACTTATATTTTGACGATCATTATTAACTGCATAAAAAAATTATTTTTTTAACAATTAAATTTTAACCTTTAAATAAGTATTTTTTTTAACAATTAAATTTTAATTATAAAAAAATACTATTGTGAAAAATATTATAAAAAAAGTATTATCGACCATTATTGACTGTGAATAATTTTATTATTTTCTTTTTTAACAATTTTTTTGACAATTAAAATTTAATTATTAAAAAAATATCTTTTTTATTAATTAAGTGACCATCAAACTAAGTGGTTGAAAATATTATTTTTTGGAAGGATTTCTATTTCCATATCTACTAGAACAATGTTGGTGATCCTTGATGATATATATTATGTAAGTTTAACTTTAAATACACTTATAATATTTTATTTTTTTAGAAAAATATAAAAGGTGGTTGTTGCGTATATGTATATTCCTAAAAATTTTTATGGTTATTTTATTTTTGTAAAATGAATTTATGTGCATATATAAGATAAGTTTCCTAAGTAATATGTGGATGTTTTGAATTTTTTTAATATATATGAAATGCTCAATTTTATTTTTAAGTATTTGAAAAATTAGATAGCCATGTATATTAAATGACACCTTAAATTACCAAATTAAAAAATGAAGTTAATTTACTAATTGCAAATTTTCAACAACAAAAAAATTTTAATTAGACAAAACTATATTTTAATATTTGCTATCCAATCCTCTAATTATAATTAAAATCATGTGATATTTTTACAAATCACTGTATCTACAATAATTAGATTATTTTTTAAAATATTCACATGCTTTAATTATTTTTAGAATATAAAGAATCCTTCCTTGCATGCCTCTACTCTCTTTCACTTGTACTTTCCCTCTAAAGAAATCAAACCCTTAAATTAATCATGATTGGAAATCAAGTTAGAAATATCAATAGGTCTCGGGTTTGAGTTTTGCTATTATTTAAAAATATTCTTGTTGGAGGAGTTTCACTCGTTTTATGAATTTTAATTAGTTCAAACTAAATTAGTCAAGAGTTTAATAGAATTTTGCATATGACTCGTTTAAGAAAAATAAAGAAAGAAGATAAAAGAAGAAGCTAGATCTTTGCTGAAATGAAAACCACACAAATTAAAGTGACTACTAGGTACTAGCTATACTATTACAAATAATATCACATACAACCACACACATTACACTTAAAAGTTAAAACTACACAAACTTGAACTTTATTTAATTCATTATTAGTTCTGCATCATCAAATAAAAGACCTTCAAATATAGATAACATTTATTACAAAACATGCATGCAAATGCAAGATCACATGCTTGAAGAGCCTTGAGTTTGCAATTTAGCCACAAAGATGAGATGATCAGCTGGGAAAAAGTGACACACAGAAGAGGTTCCAGGAAGAACCTTAAGAACCCTAAAGGAAACATGTGTGGGACTCCATTGTGATGTATCCAAGTGACAAACAGCCATGGCTTCCACCTTATCACCATTATCACCTTCCAATAAGATCCTATAAACCCTATTCTCACTCGTCTGGCTATGGCAGTAGAAAACTGCATATGGGTATGCCATTGTGTGACAAGCCACCATCTTGGGAGCTCTAATCTCCATTAGGGTTTCCATCATTGTGTAGTTCTGGAAATTCACACTTGACTTCGTTTTGTGAGAAGTACTCAGAACCTGATCACCATTAATTAATTATAATTTATAATTAATCATCATCAACATCTAGCTATTCTAGTAGAACCAAACTTAATTATATAGAGAACTTCAATTATAACATTAGTAATGTGTTATAATCATTGTTAAATTTTTCTATTGATGCCAATAAGAGTTTCACCTCATTTTCAATTTAGTCCTTATACTTTAATCATTTATATATATTGTCAATATATATATATGGAAATGACAAGGATCAAATTAAAAAATTTCAAATACATAGTAAGAACCTAAATTCAAATTTTTAAAATAGAGAGAAAATTACTGTTTTGGTCCTTAAAGTATTTTATTTGTCTCAATTTTGATATTTTCATGATTCATAGACTAAATTGAAAGCGAAATCTTTTACTAGGGACTAAAATAGTAATTTAGTCTAAAATATATAGATCAAAATATAAACTGCATGAAATTTTGGGATCCATAGAGTAATTCAACCTAGCTATATATAAAAATCAATATATTCATGAGGACAAGGACAATAACTAACTAATCATTAACCAAGACATATATATGATCATCAAACCTCGCTAAAGTAATTAATATATAACTATCAACTCATTTCAAGCCATCCTAATTAAAATCACTGTAAGATATATACTTGTCGCTTCACTTATAACAAGTAACAACCAATCAAAAAATAACTTTATAACAAAAAAATACTTGTAGCTAAAATTTATTTTTTTTTGTGAATATTCATCCATATATATATATAAAGTAATTAAAGTATATATATTCATTTTGTCAATTAATTAATCCTGCATTAATTTATCACCTGGATTTCCGATTCTGGACCAAGCATTTTGTGGGTGAAGTCAAGCATGGATTCCAAAGAGGTAGCACAGAACTTGACCTCTCCTTTAATGGGTGCACTATCACACTCTCTTAAGGTATCTTCCATGGCTTTAGCTTGTGGAGAGTTTTCTGAGAAAGAGAAGTGTTTGAGAAGAACAGGAAGTTGCTTCAAAGAGAATGGGACTGAATCAGCTTCTTCTCTTCCCCAAAACTTTGGGGATTTTGAAGGGTCCCTCTTTGGAAAATGAATTGGCATTCTCGTCCCCATTTTTAGGTCTTTCAAGGTGAAGAACACCATTATTGAAGGATCTATATGATCATTATTTTGATGATGATGATGACCCATATGCCCTTCTCCATCATGATGATGATCACTTCCATAGCAACACTGAAAATTAATTGAATTGTTGAGAAGAAGGGAAAAAGGGATCGAATTGAAAGGAAAAACTAAATTAATTACCTGGATAACTAGTAGATTAAGAAAGAGGGTCCAACATGTAAATTTCAAACCCATATTTCTTGAATTGAATCCTTGCTCACTCTATACTCTAATTTAGCTTCTTCTCAACAAGACTAGAGAAACCTGGCTCTAAAAAGAGTTGGATAGAGATATTTTGATTAATCAGTTTTTTTTCCTGTGCAAACTGTAATATAATTTTTAATTAATAGGCGTGGAAAATTTGTATATATTGGAGAATATGTTTGGTACTAGAATAGTACCGAAAATTTAATATTTTTTTCATTCGTTACTTAATTATTATTTATTAATATTAATAAAAATTGAATTTTTAATCTATTTATATAGAGCGAGTCTCTATTATTATTGGTAAGTTATATCAAATAAATAAAAAAATGAACTAAAAATTTGATACTTTCTTGTAATACTTAACTTTAAATCTCTAAACATAGATTATAGATAGATACACTTTCACAGTAAAATACAATGTTTTTAAAACCGGACCGGTCATTGAACTGGTCAAGGTACTGGTTCACGGTTCAATGGTCGAACCGTGGTTGAACCGTGGTCGAACCGGTAGCATTTAAAATATATATTTTTAATTAAATATACTAAAATATATCATAAAAAAATCATATATTTTCATATTCACGGTTCAATGGTCGAACCGTGGTTGAACCATGGTCGAACCGGTAGCATTTAAAATATATATTTTTAATTAAATATACTAAAATATATCATAAAAAAATCATATATTTTCATAATTATATGTTTCCATCTCGATCTAAACATGATAAGAAATAGAACAAGTTGCAAATTACCACAATATCATATTAAACTCTTCAAATAAGTTCAAGGATCAACATATTTAAGTCTCAAATCTTATCACAAACCCAACAATAAATACTGAAATAGAACAATCCTTACAACTACAAGTCACAACAAATTTTCAATAAATATTAAATCATAAATAACACAATTTTTTTTTTTAAAAAAAAAGAACAACCGGTCGAACCGTCTAAACCACCGGTTCTGACCGGTTTTGATCGGTTTTATATCTGATCGGTTCATTGGTTATTTCGGACCGGACTGGTTGGCGGTTTTCCGGTCCGACCGGCCGGTTCGGTCCGGTTTTCAAAACAATGGTAAAATATGTGTTTTCCTCTAACGGGAATAGTGCTCCTTGTCTATCATGTTTTCAACGAGTTAAAAACCAACCCTTCATTAAATAATGATTAACACTTAATTAATTAAAGAGTGATCCTAGCTAAACAGAAAAGATTTTAAAAAAAATCTGGCAAATCAAAGGAGATTATGATAATCACGGCTTGCTATATTGGATTAAAAAAAAAAGAATGGCTGTATTGAATTCAATTATTATACTATTTAATAATGCTCTTCTTTAATCATTACTTTTTGTTTCCAAACTCATGCATATGTCTTATCACTAAACCAATAATGCTCAAGTGGGACAAAAGCATCATGAAAATGTTAATATGATTTGTGTCCAATATCTTATTTGTTACGTTTGGTAATCGATCAATTTTATTTTAGTACTCTATTATTGATTCGATGCAAGCATGAAAGCTAATTTTGATTTAAATTTCTTGTGAATTAATTAAAATTATCAATCTTCTAATTAATGGTTAATTAGTTTGATGGATATAATTAGTCATTGAAGATAAAAACATGTACTGCATGCATATGGAGTGTCCCTTGAAATGTGGCAAAAAAGATATATTATCTCCTCCCACCACACAAAAGGCAAATCATTATATATGAGAGTTAAAAATTTGGAAATATTCAAAGTACAAGAGTAATTCTTTATAACACTAGTAATGATGAATATATATATATATATGGTATGAGGCTATGAGCAAAAACTCACAATTTTTTACATAACTAAAAAAAAGAGTTGTTATTAAAATATACAAATTTTGTGATTAATTAATAGACTGAAGGCTCTAATTTTTGGCCCTTAAAACTTTGCATGAGGTTTCGCTTTGTCTTTCAGTTTAATTTTTGGCCCTTAAAACTTTGTATGAGGAAAAAAAATATAATTTCATCACATTATAAAAAGTAATATTTGTTTGGTAGGAAGAAAAGACGAGGGAGAGGCTTCTTCATCTTTTTTCCCTCCTCTACCCACAAGGAATCTCTCTCTCTGGACAGACGCTCTGTGGCAGTTAAAAAAAAGCAGTTTACAAGGCAATTTTTTCCATCTTCCTTGATCTTTTTCTTCATCTTTAACAAATTTATAGGGAGGAGTTGTAATTATTGTAACTCCTCCCTGATTTTATCTTTTTACTTTATTTTTTTAATTAAATAAATCAGATCTTTTAGTCCCCCAAGGTTGGTGGTGATTTGTCCAGATTTATTTCTGGTTTCAGTTTTTTTTTATGAAAGATTATGTTCCAATTACTAGATCGACTCAGATCTGAGCATCTATACCGGAAAGTTTTAGGTCTCTTATCAAATTGATGGAGAAGTCTATGTCATCTGCATATGTGCAGAATACTACTTATCTGGTATGTAGGAAGTGTAAGGGTAAGCAATTTGTTGGCACCACCAAGATCGATGTGGATTTTCATCCTAAGATTATCTTATTTATAAGATTAATTGTGCTTTTCTTTTGCTTTTTAGTTTCAACAATGCTTGCCAATTATCCTTCTTCTGTATTATTGAATTGTAGTTCTCTGAATATTTGTATGTGCCGTTTGACTTTTCTATAAATTTAATTTGACTTAATGCTTTTCAAAAAAATATATATAGAAGAGTTACAAAATATCTCTTAAAGACATTAATCACTCACAAATTTTGGGTAGAATTTAATAATCATGTGAAAGTGATAAGATGTTTGGTATATATGGAGGCAACTTAGCTTGTTGCCATCAGGTCACCAACTTCCTTGACCTTCCGGCATTGGGCAGCGTCAGCCCCCATACATGGTCTTACAACTTTGTGAAGACCTGTATTTTTGGTGAACAGTCGCCCGGGCCTGGTGACTGCGACCCCCTTTGTGAGGAGGCACCCCTTAAGGGAAGGGTTTGTAAACATTGTTTTTGAAATACGTACAGGGGTGAACATTAGTTTAATTTGAGACCGGATCCTCTCATGATGTTCGGTTAGTCATGGTTGATCAAAAAGTTGTAATTAAATTTTTAACTTATAATTATTGATCGATTAACCATAATTATAACTGCAACTAATTCGAACAACATAACCGTAAACAATAAAAAATCTGTACTCGTTTAGTTTGGATCAATTTTATATAGCTCTTTAGACCAACCAAATCAAATATATTGATTGATTGAAAACAATTAATCATCAAATTATTTCTTGTTTTGAGATAAACAAATTCAATCCAAATTGAGCTATCCTCAAAAATTGGTAAAATCATGAAAAAAAAACTTTAATAATGAATGTGTGAGATGTTAGGTTTGTCTGGATATCTTCATTTTTAAAATAATTAAATAATAATTTATTTATAAACAACGTAAATTTTGTGAACTACTATTAATGAATTTTTGTGATCATGTGGTTTTTTTTTTTGTATTAAAAATATTTCTATTTAGAATATTGTGAAATATTAAATTTGAACATTTCTCCTGATATGAATTTAAACCACATTTCGTTACTATGCGTGAATAGCTTAATCCAACCCTATAAATTAAATCATGTAAATTTGATTGATGTCATCAACGAAAATTAATTTATACATTTAATTATCTCTTCATATATTTCTAATAATTTGATAATTTTATACTAACAAGAATTCATGAGTGTTACGTTCTGAGTTTTTCTTTTCTAATTTCTTTTGGCACCAACAAGAATATATATATATATATATATATTGATTAACGTTAACCCAAATCAATTCAAATAGTCTCTATCAATTACCAAATCCTACGTCATATAAAGAATCAAATATAAAATTTATTTTTCATTTTTATCCTTATCAATTTGAACCATTTTATGTGTCTAAATATTCCAAAAATTTAATATTAGCTCTCGGTCTTCCGGTCGAAAAACAACGTCAAAGAAGACATATAGGTGCACTATTACGTGGTGGTAATTGTAACTTTCATGAATTTTAAATTTTGTATGTTTAAATTTTTCCTTTTGAGGATTGATAAATCAAATTCTATTTTTGTTTCAATTTTTGCCTCTTCTTTTCTCTCAGAATCAAACTTTTCTTTGTCATGATGCTTGAGTTTCATAGAGAAAGAACAACTTTCTAAATTTACTAATTAGTTAAATATATATTAAGGGTTTGATTCCTTTATTTTGAGTGTAGACAATAGAGCAATTCTAAATTTTTGAATTAATTATTTTATCCTTTAAAATATCTGCAAACTAACAAATAGATTAGTTAAGGTGTTAATATAGGTGGATATGATCTCAACAAAAAAAATCAATCATAGGTTATATATAATTAAAGTAGTTAAACTTGTCTTATCAAAGAAAAAAAAAGTAGTTAAACTTGTCGGCCACAAATAAAAAATGAAAGAGTATACTATTTATTTGTTTTATATATATATATATATATATATATATATATATATATATATATATATATTAATATCTTTCTATCTCGTTACAATTTCAGTACATTCCTTTAATTGGTTGACCTCTAATTCATTTAAGATGAGTCCTAATTAATGTGAATTTTTATTAATATTAACAAATAACACTATATAATTAAAAGAATACACTGAAGTGTAGTAGTACGGTACTATTAAGCTTTTATCCGATTCGAATATATATTTAATGTCCAATCAATATAAGAAACCAAAAAATGATTTTTTTAAATGAAATTCAATTAATAATGCATGTAGTACATCGAATAAAATTGTTTCCCATAAAAACTCAACAATTATGATTATCTAAATGAGTGAGAGAATAGTGAGTAAAGAGCAGCACAATGCAAACGTTTAAGATCATATATAATAAATTATTAATTAATTAATTAAGATATCCATCTAAGTATCAATATTGTTATCTTCAATGAACTGCATAAAGATGCATATACAATTAAGTTTCGAATGGCCTATAAATACACAGAAGTTGGAAATCCTCTCCATCATTCCACACTAATTAAGGTCATAGAGAAACAATAATTTTCTAAATTGACTGATTAAAAATATGAGAGCTTCAGCTTTTGCTTTTCTTCCTCTCCTCTTTCTTTTCTTGGTATGTTTTTCCTTATTTCTTTTTCTTTTAACTTCTGTTAATTAAATACACTCTAATGATATTTTTTCAGTTATTTAAAATTTCATTATATTTGCAAAAAAATAAATAAATTAGCATATATATAGAAGGCCATATAAAAATAAATTTACAATTATAATAATTTTGAACAAAATATCTTTCTGTATTATTTATATAATTAGATATGGCTTTAACTAATATTAAAATAAATAATTTTAATAGATTACAAAATTTTAAGAAAATTAATATTAGCATTAAGGGATTTTTTTGGTGGATATTCACATTAAGGGCATTAAGGGTATTTTGATTAAAATGTACATAAAGATTTTTTTAAAAACTTAAAATTAAATGGTAACATGATGCCTGCCTTGACTCCAATTTCATGTAAACTATATTATTTCCGGCAATTAAATCATTCTACATATTTTTTAATTAATTAATAACTCCTATTATTTTTAGTTTCAATGTATCTTATCATTCATACTACTGAGACAATAATGAGGTGATTATTTATAATTTTACACTGTATCAATTTCATTTTTCAAAGTTCATGTGATGAGCTGAATGTTTAGTGGTGAGTCGAGATGAAGTTTTGATATGTTTAGTAGGTGATGAGGTGAAAAAGAGTGGGAAGAATTTATTTATTTTTTTGTGAGAGGGGAGGATGAAACTCCCTTGTGTGAGGATTGAGAAATTGGAGAAGGAGGAGATAGCCCAACAATTTTTTTGAACTAAAATACTCTTAAAAAAATTTGCGATAAATAACAAAATAATTAGGGCAAAAATAGTATTTAATACTTTTATCTTTTATTTTTCTATCTTTTCTTCAACATACCAAACTACTTTAGTCTTATATTTTATTTCTATTTTCATGCATACCACACACATTTTTTATCACCTATCAAATGCCACCTTAATTTCCTCTCTCTCCCTCTCCCCCTTTCTCTCTCCCTCTCTCTCTCTCCCCCTCTCTCTCTCCCTCTCTCTCTCTCTCTCCCTCTCTCTCTCTCTAATTAGTAAGGATAATTTAGTCATTTTATCTCATTTTTTTCTAAGTTTAAGGTGAACTAATAATTTTTTTAGTCTGTGCACACCTATCCAACGAAGTAAATATTATGAACTGAAGGGAGTACAATTTTAATTGAGAACATAAAGTTGTTTTATGTGATTTGATTTCATGATGAATAACATGCATGTTTATTTAGTAATTATATATAAATTAATTTATAGCATTGAGGAAACCAATTAAATATTTATTATGTTTGTTACGTTTTTTTTTCTTCCTTTTTGTGGAGTAGTTAACTGCAAACGCAAGAAAAGATGGAGGTGAATATTGGAGAATGGTAATGAAAGATGAGGCCATGCCTCAAGAAATTGAGGACCTTCTTCCAAATTCTATGATTCAATCTGAAACAATTGAAGACAAGCCTGATCTTGTTACCATAGAAAAGAAGACGTTATTTGTAGCTCATCACAGCAACGAAAATGTCGTTGGTATTGAACAAAATAAGAGATTTGCTGATGATTTTGAACTAAGGCCCAGCATTACAGCTTACAACAACGGCAATATTGGTCATGCTGATCAACAAAAGAAGAAATTTGCTAATGATTTTGAACCAAGGCTCAGCATTACAGCTTACAACAACGGCAAGGTTGATCAACAAAAGAAGAAATTTGCTGATGATTTTGAACCAAGGCTCAGCATTACAGCTTACAACAACGACAATGTTGATCAACAAAAGAAGAAATTTGCTGATGATTTTGAACCAAGGCTCAGCATTACAGCTTACAACAACGGCAATGTTGGTCATGTTGATCAACAAAAGAAGAAATTTGCTGATGATTTTGAACCAAGGCCCAGCATTACAGCTTACAATAACGACAATGTTGATCAAAAAAAGAAGAAATTTGCTGATGATTTTGAACCAAGGCCTAGCATTACAGCTTACAACAACGGCAATGTTGATCAACAAAAGAAGAAATTTGCTGATGATTTTGAACCAAGGCTCAGCATTACAGCTTACAACAACGGCAATGTTGGTCATGCTGATCAACAAAAGAAGAAATTTGCTGATGATTTTGAACCAAGACCCAGCATTACAGCTTACAACAACGACAATGTTGATCAAAAAAAGAAGAAATTTGCTGATGATTTTGAACCAAGGCCGAGCATTACAGCTTACAACAACGGCAATGTTGATCAACTACAAAAGAAGAAACTTGCTGATGATTTTGAACCAAGGCTCAGCATTACAGCTTACAACAACGGCAATGTTGGTCATGCTGATCAACAAAAGAAGAAATTTGTTGATGATTTTGAACCAAGACCCAGCATTACAGCTTACAACAACGACAATGTTGATCAAAAAAAGAAGAAATTTGCTGATGATTTTGAACCAAGGCCGAGCATTACAGCTTACAACAACGGCAATGTTGATCAACTACAAAAGAAGAAACTTGCTGATGATTTTGAACCAAGGCTCAGCATTACAGCTTACAACAACGGCAATGTTGGTCATGCTGATCAACAAAAGAAGAAATTTGTTGATGATTTTGAACCAAGACCCAGCATTACAGCTTACAACAACGACAATGTTGATAAAAAAAAGAAGAAATTTGCTGATGATTTTGAACCAAGGCCGAGCATTTACAGCTTACAACAACGGCAATGTTGATCAACTACAAAAGAAGAAACTTGCTGATGATTTTGAACCAAGGCTCAGCATTACAGCTTACAACAACGGCAATGTTGGTCATGCTGATCAACAAAAGAAGAAATTTGCTGATGATTTTGAACCAATGCCCAGCATTACAGCTTACAACAACGACAATGTTGATCAAAAAAAGAAGAAATTTGCTGATGATTTTGAACAGAGGCCAAGCATTACAGCTTACAACAATGGCAATGTTGATCAACAAAAGAAGAAATTTGCTGATGATTTTGAACCAAGGCTCAGCATTACAGCTTACAACAACGACAATGTTGATCAACAAAAGAAGAAATTTGCCGATGACTTTGAACCTAGACTTAGTATTACAGCATACAACAATGGCATTGTTGATGGGGACCAATACAAGTAATTTGTCAAGCTTAATTAATGTACCCTGAATAAACGAAGATTAATTAATTAAGGCTCTGTTTGGTATTATCACTCATGCAACCTTGTATTGTAAATTCACAAATTTCAATAATTGCACATGTTTGATATGAACATAACTGAATGTAATGGCATCCGGTTTCATTGTAAGGCCACGTGTATTGAGATAAAAAGTATGAATTAAACCCCATAACACTTTTTTTTTTTAAAATTTTTACAATTACTTTGCCTACATTCATTTATTTTACATTACTATACAAGATTAATGTTGTATAGTAAGTATAATGACAAAAAATCCCCATCATCACCACTAATGTAATTGATCAATATATATATCGATTAACCCACTTAGATTTTTGGTTTTTTTTTTTAAATTAAACTCCACTTTGGTCATTTACAAGATGAACTAAATTTGTTAGTGGAATACCGTTGAAAATTAAGATTAAAAGCTCATTATAATTTTCCTTATATATGAGAAATTTTTTTAATTTGATCCCCCACACACACCCTCATACACACACGTGTGTGTGCGTATATATATATATATATATATATATATATATATATATATATATATATATATATATCCATTTTTAATTTGATTTTTCACATACTAAATCATGATGGTCCTTCATCCTTAAACATCTAAAAAATGTGGTTTAATTTTATTTCTTTTATCTTTATCTGGGTCTCCTAAAATCATTTAGAATAATAAATGTTATGGCCTGTTTAATTGCAAGAAAATAACTTAGGGAATGAAAATGGGAGTAAGGACATTCTCACTTCTATGTTTGAATTGTTTGGTTACAAGAAATGTATTTGATCCATATATTAAAAGTAACTTTCCTTTATTTGAAAGGAAGCCCATTCCTTCAAAAATATCTATAGAAATGTCCATGGAGTGTATTATAAAAAAGGGGATATTTTTGTATGACACTTGTTAAAACTTTCTTTTATTGATGGAGAGAGAATTTATTGTTTAGAAATTGATGAAATATAACAACAAAAAATTTGTAATCTCTCATTAGTTAAAAAAAACTTTTTTAAACAACACATAATTGTTAACAAAATCCTTTTTATTTATATATCACAGCAAGTTTTATTTAATATTTATAAAGCGAGAAATTAAATCTCATCATACTTACCATAGAAATGTCTCATTCAATCTTCCATGAGACATACCCTGACCTACATAGTGCAATAATTCTCTTCTAGCTTATGAAATAATTGGAAATGGACCAGTTAAATTGTAATGGCTGAAGTGTATTTGTATAGTGCATCATCTCAGCCGTTAGTTCCTATAATCTATGAGAAAACCTCCAAGGCTCCAACCATTGATTTTGTTATTCTGCCATTATTACCTCACTTTTTGAATTTTTTAATTTAGATGTAAAATAGTGGTAGTATCCTTTTTACATTTTTATCTTTAACTCAATTTTAAAATATTTTTTTTAGAAAAAGAATTTTTACTTTTTTTTATTATATCAATTATAATCTTAAATATTTTTATTCTCATTCTCATTCATATTTCCTTAAAAATTAAACTTTCACAAAGGAAATATATCTCATACGTAGTCACCTAAAAATGTTTCATACAATCTTCCATGAGACATTCTGACTTACATATTGCAATAATTTTTTTTTGTAGCTTATGAAATTATCTCATATATATAGATTCCATTGAGACATTCTGACCTACATGCAATAATTTTTTTTGTAGCCTATGAAATTATCTCATATATAAAGATTCCATGAGACATTCTGACCTACATATGCAATAATTATATTTGTAGCCTATGAAATTATCTCATATATATAGCTAGATGACAGTAAAGAAAAAAGTCTCATAAGTCATAATTCACTGTCTCTTGTCTTCTACATTATTGATGTTTTTTTTTTTTTAGAAAAAATAGTAGTAAGGAAAGGCACTCTCAAGTACTACCGGGCAGGGCGCCAGTGGCATGTTGGGGAGACCAACAAAGGTCCAACCCAAAGGATTACTGCACAGGCCTAAACCGCAAGCAGTTTTACCCAGTCGCAGCTACTCAACTAGCCCTTAGGTGCCAGGGGATCTCCCTGAGGAGGGATGCCCACCAAAGCAGGATTTTGGATGGCTTCAGGGGGATTCGAACCCTCGCCCATGGGTGAGGCGAGAATTTTCCTCCGGATCCTTGACCATTTGTGCCAACTCACTTTGGCTACATTATTGATGTTTTAATTGCATATAACTATATATTAATTATATGAGTTTTATTAACTAGTACTCTAATTAAGAATACTTTTTAAGGATTCATTTTAACTAATGAGATGATTTAAAAAATGTGTTAATTGACTTCTCACCAACTTATAAAAAGTTACTTCTCTCTCCACTAATTTAAAAAAAACCCTTAATAAATGTTTTAGGGCACTTATTAGATAAACCCTAATTATATTAATGTTTTATTAACATGGATTTATTATTTCACTTGATTGGCGATGAAACATTTTTAATCTTAAAATATGTGAAAATTCAATTAAACTTTTATAATACAGACAAAGTATTTTCAATAAATTTGTTTTTTCTTATACAAGACTGGAAGGAGATAGTCTTCATGCATCTTATTGGTAACACTCCATCTTAATAATTATAATGTTATCGTCACTTAATTTCAGTGAAATTAATGTTCATAAAGATATTTATGCCAATTACCAATTTTTTTTCCTATAAATATAGACTCAAGTTGGAGATCCTCTCCATACTAAGGGCACGTTTGCTTGCTAGAAAGGGAAAGAGAAAGGGAGAGGGAAAGGGAATGTGAATGGGTTTGATGTGTTTGGTAGTAAAAATTTGGGATGGAAATAGAATGGGAATGTATTAAAATTACCACTTTGCCCCTTATATTAAAATAATAAAAAGAAAAGAAAGTTATGATTGTGTCAAATCAAAAGGTATAATAGACATTTTGTATTTTATTTTTTTTTCTTTTTTCTTTTTTTAAAAAAAAAGCAAGAAGGAGAACAAAAAGTAAAAGTGGGTAGGGGCGTGGGGCCCACATTCCATTCCATTGCCTAATCCAGCAACCGAACATCACCTAAATTAAAACATATAAACAACAACTTTCTAATTAATTAAGTTTAACACTCTATCTTAAATTATTGTTGATCAAAGATTCATTTTGATCTTCTATCCTTCAACTAAGTTTTAAATTAGTGCTTTATGTTGCAAAAGTTTTATGGTGATCCTTTATCTTTTTCAGAAGTTCTAAATTGATCATTCCATCCAAGTCCGTCAATTTCTTAAGTTAAATGCTGATGTGTCACGCCACGTCATCGCTACATCATCAACACGTCATCACTTATAATGAAATAGAAGATGACTTCAAGGACGTGAAGTGACACGTTAGCTTAAATGAATACGTAGGAGAGATAATATATCAACCTCAGCATGCCACGTTGGCACTTAATGGAAGAAATGGACGGACTTGGATGGAAGGACCAATTTGAAACTTCTAGGAAAGATAAAGGACCAATTTAAAAAATAAAGGACTAATTTAAAACTTGAGTGAAACATGAAGGATATAAATGAACATTTGACCATTATTGTTAGAGGCTTTGCATTGAAACTTATTTTTTAATATTTAAAATATATGATATAAAATCATTATTATTATATTTTAAAACAACAATAAATAAAATATTTGATATTTTTTAATAAAAAATTGATAATTTTTTTATCCTTAATTACTATAGTAACTTCCCACCCACTATCTTTTTTTATCTCTTTAATTCCCATATCCTTCAATCATATTTTTTAATTTGTGTTGTATAATTATAAAATATCTGATTGTAACATAAAAAAAGTGTAACATGCAACCATGTTAATGTAGATAATGTCGTGGTCACAAAATGTTCATAAAGATACATATGCCAATTTCTGTTACGTTTGCTTATAAATAGATCGAAGTTGGAGATCAATTAAGACGTGGAAACAACAACTTTCTAAAGTTAGTGAAAATATGAGAGCTTTTGCTTTGCTTCCTCTCCTCTTTCTTTTCTTGGTATGTTTTAATTTTCTTCATTTTCATTCTTTTAATTTGACTTTGCACATCGATCTATGTGTGTGTGTGTTTTTTTTTATAGAATCGATCTATGTGTTATTAATACGATAAATGCTATTTTAATTAATCCTTCAAAATATAATATTATTGTGGCCAAATTAATTTTTTATCTCTTAATTTTCTACAAAGTTTTAATTTTGTTCCTTAAATCTTTTATAGCTGATTGAATTGATGCTTTCCTAATTAATCATACATTGTTAGTATATATATTACTAATAACACAATGATGAGCACACATATATAAGGGTTTTGAATGCCTAGCTAATTTTAAGAATGTCAAGAAACAAATTGAAGCATTTAGGTTTCATTTAATTAAGTATTTTCGATCACTATATATACTTCATGGTTTTCTCTTTATATATATATATATATATATATATATATATATATATTCTTATTGATCTCAACTTTATTTTGACCTAAATTTCACATTATCCCTTTCGAAAAGTCTACGGTATGAGATAATTAGTAAGTTCAACACATTATAGTTTTATATGTGTGGGGACATATACTTGTTTGTTTGATTAATTTGTTTTTTATGTCTTGTTTCTTTTAGAGGTAAAATACTATTTAGTCTATGAATTGTTGGTTAAACTACTATTTAGTCCTTGAATTTGACAAAAATACTATTTAGTTCTCGAATTTGTAGCTCTATCAACTATTTAGTCCTTGAATTTAGCAAAAATATTGTTTGGTCCTCGAATTTACAACTTTGTAAACTATTTAGTCCCCTGATTGTTACCTGTTAGATAACCAGCTGACGTAGTCGTTAATACTGATGTGGCATGTGCTCAAACACTTAACGGTGCCACACAAGCATTTAACGGCCACATCAACTAGTGCCTGGTTATCTAGTTGCTAGCGGTCAGGAGACTAAATAGTTGATAGAGTTGCAAATTCAGGAACTAAATAGTATTTTTGCCAAATTTGGGGACTAAATAGTTGACAGAGTTGCAAATTCGGGGACTAAATAGCATTTTTTCTAAATTCGAAGACTAAATAATAATTTGGGGGACTAAATAGTAATTTGCCTGTTTCTTTTAGTATTCAAGTAAATGTGTCTCAAAAAGTCTTATATCCAAAATAATTACCATCTGAAAACAAATAATGACTATGATTTCCTTTTTTCTTTTCTTTTTCTTTTGGAGTAGTTGGCTGAAACTGCAACCTCAAGAAAGGATGCAGGGGAATATTGGAGAATGGTGATGAAAGATGAAGCCATGCCTCAAGAAATTCAAGGTCTTCTTCATCCAAGTTCTACAGCTGACAACAACGGCATTATCAAAGCTGAGCAAAAAAAGGGATTCGTTGATGATTTTGAACCTAGGCTTAACACTATAGTATACAACAATGATTTTGAACCCAGGCCTAGTGTAACAGCTTACAACAACGACATTATCAAAGCTGAGCAAAAAAAGGGATTCGCTGATGATTTTGAACCTAGGCCTAACACTATAGTATACAACAATGATTTTGAACCCAGGCCTAGCATTACAGCTTATAACAACGACATAATCAAAGCTGAGCAAAAAAAGGAATTCGCTGATGATTTTGAACCTAGGCCTAACACTATAGAATACAACAATGATTTTGGAGCCTAGCCCTAATTAACCTGTCGGTTTACAACAATGGGAATGTTGATACCGAGGAAAATATGAACTTTACGAAAGATTTGGAGCCTAGCCCTAATTAACCTGTCTGTTTACATTGAATAAAAGAAGAGGAAGAAGAAAAATGGCTTGTGGGTGGTTGCAAATGTTATTTGTATGCATGGTGCATTATATTGCATATGTAATATCGTGTGGTTTGTTAATCTTTTTAGAATATTCACCCAAAATAAAATACCGATGTTAAATTGGTAATTAAATAAAGCTATTATTTCAAAGTTAGACGAGTCTAATCTTTTTTTTTTTCGTTTCCTTCTTTTCTCTCTTCAGTCATACTATTTTGAATTAATTAATGGAATCTTAAGTCTCAATCATGCAATACAGAAAAATATAAATTCGTGTATAATTTTATTTGTGGGGACATATCTATATACTTGCTTGTTTGATTAATTCGTTTAATTTCTATGTATGTTTTCTTTTCGTATATTCAAATAAATGTGTCTCAAAAAGTCATATATCCAAAATATTAATAATTAATTACTCTGTGAAAACAAATACCATATTTAATTAATTACTGTGAATTTTATTTTGGTGTTGTCACTTGTGGAATATAGTTGGCTGAAAGTGGAAGATCAAGAAAGGATGGAGGTGAATATTGGAGAATGGTGAAAGATGAGGCCATGCCTCAACAAATTGAAGGCCTTCTTCTTCATCATTGATTTTCTATAATTTTTTTTATCTTATTTTAGAATTCTTATTATATTTTATTGAGCTTATTGCATTACTTATGATAAATTTAGTTAAGGACTAATTACATTAAAATAATATTAAAAATGATTAAATTATAATGTTTTTGTAATTACTTTTTAATTAAAATATTTTGGAATGATTATTTTATGTTGAGGTTGTTTTTGTTTTGTAGATTATCTTAAAAAGAAAATAAAAAAGAATCTAAGAACCAAGGCCCAAGAATTTAAAGCCCAAGATTCAAATTTATGATCAAATCCCAAGATTCAAATCCAACTCCAATTTTTGCCATTTTGCCAAGCCCACTTCACGCCACTAAGCCCAGCAAATGGAGGCATCATATCATTAGGTTTTGTTTTGACTTGGAGTTGGGATCGGAGCACACAATTGGAAAAGCAAAAATTTTCTTTTTTTTCCAAATTTCTCGCAACCTCGGCTTCGACGCCTCATCACTAGGGGTGTTCATAACCGAACAAAATCGACACACTTGAACTAAACCAAATCGAATTAACACAAATCGAACAAAATCGATCAATGTTTGGTTTGGTATGTCAAAAAATAAACCAAACCGCATACACATACATGCATATATATATATATATATATGTACATATTATGTTAAAATTTCTAAATAATAAAATTTAAATTTTTTTTTTAGAAGATTAGGTTAAATTTAGTCAATCTAAAATTTTAATTTTAGAACTAAGTTGATTGTATATTGTAAGTAAATGAAATATTACTATACTGTTTTATTATTTATATTGAATAAAATTATATTTTTTATTAATAAACTTAAATATGTAAGTTTGATGACATAAAAGTCTTAAACTGTCAAACCGAACCGTTCAAACCGCCCGCCGAAGACCGCTTTTCTTTTCTTTTTTTCTTGAAATTCCCCATCCCATTCATCCTTAATCACTCATTCATCATCATTTCTATCACACTTCCTCCCAAATTTTCTTCTCGCCACCTCACCACCATCATCTTCACATTTCCATTTCTTCTACCATGGATGAAGTAAAGGGTATTTGGCAAAATCATGAGGTTGCTGTGAATATTCTTGGAACCCTCTCATATTGATTTAAATGAAGTATATTTATATACAGATGGACTACGCAACTACTGCCTACAATCTCTCTAAGAGATAATATGAGATAATATAAATTGTTAGATATGCATCCTAATTTAAATTACAAATAGATACTAGATTAAATAATAATATAATATTTACAATATTCCACATTAGTATTGCAGCATCTCTCTTAATGTGTGGCTAGATTCCCTTGCTTCTTGGAGATGAGATTAGAACTTGAGTTTCTATTATACAAAAGAGAGTTATTTTATCTTAATACCTATTTTAAATTGTATATTTGATTTTCTATATTTAGGATTTATCTTTATGTAATTTAGAATTTTAGATTTATGGGTATTTTGTCTATGTGAATTGGGTGATTATGATTTAAATTGATTTTGGCAACTTGATGATTGCATAGAAATATTGCCTTTACAATGCAATTAGAAAGTATTTTCTATCGCATTCATGACTAGAGGATATAATCTTATATGCCTGTATTCGATCCGAGTTACGCTGCTATATTACATTTTAATTCGGTTAATTTGGTCAACTTTGCGACGGATGCGATCAATCATATCCAATTAATTATATGATTCATCAATCACAAAAAACCTAATTCCCACTTGAATCATGAATGTGATGAAGATCATGAGAATCTTCTTACTACTTTAGAATCCAGATCTAGCCTTTTTGGAATGACCACAATAATGGCAATATCAAAGTTGAGCAGAAAAAAAATTTGCGAATGAGTTTGAACTCAGGCCTAATGATTCAGCTTATAATAATGGCAAGGTTGATAGCGAGGAAAATAAGGATTTTATTGAGCCTAGGCCAAACGCATCTGCTTATAATAATGGTGAGGTTGGTACCGAGGAAAATAAGGACTTAACGAAAGATTTTGAGCCTAGGCCAAACACGTCTGCTTATGGTGAATAATAAATAATGAAAAAGAAGAGAATGAAGAAGAATTGAAGAAGAATGGCTTATGGGTGTGAAGTGTGAACTATATATCATATATATATATATATATATAATAATAATAATATTGCATGTAATATATATTATCGTGTGGTTTGTTAAGCTTTTTAGAGTTCACTAAATAATACCAATGTATAATTGGTAATTAAATAATAAAGCTATATATGTATTATTTCAAGTTGGACGAGTTTAATCTTTTTCTTTTCCTTCGATCCTTTACTCATCTCTTGAATATATCATATAATTTTGAACTAATGGAATAATCTCAAGTCTAAACCATGCACAATATAAGTATATATAGAAAAATCAAATTCATGTATAGGGCGGTGTAATTAAATACTATATATTAATTAAGAGATTAATATATTGTATAAATGGCCTAATTAAGTGCCTTATTCTCATAATGGAATTCATCTTCCAAAAAATAAAAAGTAAAATGGCATGTACTAAATTAAAATACTTTCACCATTTTTTCGTTAATATTGATTAAATAAAACATTCTTAAACAACACCGACTTGTTAACAAAATCCTTTTTATTTATATATCACACCAAGCTTTATTTAATATTTATAAAGCGAGAAATCTTATCATACTCACCAGAAATGTCTCATCCAAATTTCTATCTTCCATTAGACATACTCTGACCTACATAGTGAAATAATTATCGTCTAGCTTATGAAATCATTCATATAAATGCCAGAAGAACTATCATAATTATAAATTATTCAATGTCTCTTGTCTTTTTCTACTTTATTGCCCAACCGTTTGTGACTGTTTGTATCTTTTGTTAATTGTATATACTTTATAGATTAAAGATTTGTTAATTAATGAAAGAGTTTACAAAAGTATTTTTTTATTAAATTAAAGACAATAAATTAAATCCATGAGATAAATTCATATTTTACTATACCTTAATTTTGAGAAAAATTCAAGAGGTATTATATATATATATAATATGTAATAGTACTTAAAATATAATTATTGTCACTAGTAATTAATAGAAGAAGATAGAAACGAATTTGAATCATCTCAAATGAATAAAAAAAATGATGGTGTTATGTTAGAAGAAATATAAAATTAGCTATACGCAAAAGATTGATTCAGTAATTAAGACATGGGTGTAAATGGTATATTATTATTTTGTGTCTATTTTTTTTTTTTTGACACAATCATACTATTTTTTTACATGTGAGGATCTTGACTCATGAGAAACTTAAAAAAAAAATAAAACAAAAAATTAGCATGCGACACAATTACCATTGCCACATACATCAATATTTAATCATGCGCCCACAATAAACTTCCTATGAAGTTTCTATATACAATTTGCGTTTGAAGGGACTAACTTGATAATTTTGTCGAAAAATATTCCAAAAAAACATTATTTTAGTCCTTTATGTTTACTCTCTATTTCAATTTGGTCCTTAACGTTTGGTCTGTGTCAATTTAGTCCTTCACATTTTTAATTAGAATTAATTTAGTCCTATTTATTTTTTTACTTGTTCATTTCCATCAACTTTTAAAAAAAAATAAAAAAGAAAAAGATCATGAGAATACAAAATATCTATTATACCCATTTGATTTGACACAATTATAACATTCTTTTCTTTTTATTATTTGAGTATAAGGGGTAAAATGGTCATTTTAATACATTCTCATTCTATTTTCATTATCAAACTTTTACTACTAAACACATCAAATACATTCTGTTTTCATTTTCATATTTCCATTTCTACCTAATGAACGTGCTCTAAGTGTTAAATAGTTAACGAATTGCTGACGTAGACAGTTAAATATTTAATGATATGTACACTTAGACATGCTGAGTTGACATTTTTTTCACCTCCATATTTATTTAAATTAGTTTTTAAATGAAAAATTAATTGACACAATTTTTTATGAAAAAAAAATAATTAAAACTGGAAACCCTAAAAACGCTTCATCTGGAAAAAACGCTCGATGACTTGAGCTTCATCTGGGAAAGACGCCCGTGTTCTTTCAAAGAACAACCAATCCAATGATTCAACTAATAAATCAAGGTTCCGATGCATCTGCATTCTTCTTCTTCTTCTTCAAGTAGGAAGTAGGAAGAGGAAGCATTGGATTAACGTCTTAAGTTACGTTCATTAAGTAGAAATAGAAATGAAAACGGAAACGAAAATGGAAACAGAATGCATTTGATGTGTTTAGTAGTAAAAGTTTGGTAGTTGAAATAGAATAGAAATGTATTAAAATAACTATTTTACCCCTTATATTAAAATAATAAAAAGAAAAAAAAGTTATAATTGTGTCAAATCAAAGGGGTACAATAAATATTTTGTATTTTTTTTCTTTTTTCTTTTTTTCTTTTGAAGTTGATGCATGGAAATGAAATTAAAAAGTGAAAAAGTAAGTGGGATTCAGTAGGCTCCACTTACTTTTTGATTTCTATGGAATTGGTTTCTTGTTAGTGAACATGCCCTTAAAGTTATTAACTTTTCGTCCATGTCCTTTTATTTCTTTTTTAATTTATATTCTCATCAATCATCATGTTTTTGCAGTGTAATTTCCAAGATTATCCCAAGAGAGGTGATATTAAGTATTAATTGTTTATTTTTCCCCCTAATTAATTAATTTAATTCTCTTAATGAAATGAATGGGTTCGTTCAGATCACTAGGGAAACCATAGAAGTACAAGCTGTATCAGGGATGCTGCACCATCGCAAGGTTAGAGAAGGTGAAGGTGAAAAGGTGGACCATTCTAATTGCATATCAATGTTGTAGGGTTTCAAGTTTTAATTAATTTTTTATTTAAAATTTAATTTTAATAAATATAGAGATTTGAAAACTGCCAATTCAAATATCTAAGTGTACATATCACTAAATATTTAATTGTTTAATTTAGGAATCTGTTAATTATTTAACATTTAAATAACAGAAGGACTAAATTGACTTTAATTAAAAACGTGAAGGACTAAATTGAGACAGACCAAACTTTAAGGACCAAATTGAGACAAGGAGTAAACATGAAGGACTAAAATAGTGTTTTTGTCAAAAGTATTCCATTAGAAAGTGAGTTTAAGAGTTTATACTCTCAACACAATTCGTTCCCTAAAACTAATTAACTTACTATAAATTGATTAATTTAACTCTCCATCTTATCCCTCAAAAAAAAAAAAAAACTCTCCATCTTAATTTTTTTGTCGAAACTATTGGTAGTTACGTTTAGAAGTCTATTGATGGTAACACTCGATCTTAATTATTATAATGTTGTCCTCACTTATAATTAATTTCAATGAAATGTTCATAAAGATATTTATGCTAATTGCCAAGTCTTGTTTGCCTATAAATAGACCCAAGTTGGAGATCATCTCCATATTAAGACATAAAAACAACTTTGTAATAAATTGAGTGAAAATATGAGAGCTGCCGCTTTGCTTCCTCTCCTCGTCCTTTTCTTGGTATGATTTTCTTCATTTTCTTTTTTTTAATGTTAATTAATTAGACTTTTTGTCTCTTAATTAATCTAAGAAAGTATAATTTTATTTGTGGAGACATATCTATATACTTGCTTGTTTGATTAATTCGTTTAATTTCTATGTATGTTTTCTTTTCGTATATTCAAATAAATGTGTCTCAAAAAATCATATATCCAAAATATTAATAATTAATTACTCTGTGAAAACAAATATTATATTTAATTAATTACTGTGAATTTTATTTTGGTGTTGCCACTTGTGGAATATAGTTGGCTGAAAGTGGAAGATCAAGAAAGGATGGAGGTGAATATTGGAGAATGTTGATGAAAGATGAGGCCATGCCTCAACAAGTTGAAGGCCTTCTTCTTCATCATCCAATTAATTCTATGATTCATCAATCTCACAAAAAACCTAATTCCCACTTGAATCATGAATGTGATGAAGATCATGACAATCTTCTTACTACTTTAGAATCCAGATCTAGCCTTTGGAATGACCACAATAATGGCAATACCAAAGTTGACCAGAAAAAGAAATTTGCCGATGATTTTGAACCCAGGCCAAACGCGTCTGCTTATAATAATGGCGAGGTTGGTACTGAGGAAAATAAGGACTTTACGAAAGATTTTGAACCTAGGCCAAACGCGTCTGCTTATAATAATGGCGAGGTTGGTGCCGAGAAAAATAAGGACTTTACGAAAGATTTTGAGCCTAGGCCAAACGCGTCTGCTTATGGTGAATAATAAATAATGAACAAGAAGAGAAAGAAGAAGAAGAATGGCTTATGGGTGTGAAGTGATATATATATATATATATAATATTGCATGTAATATATATTATCGTGTGTTTTGTTAAGCTTTATAAATAATACCAATGTATAATTGGTAATTAAATAATAAAGCTATGTATGTATTATTTCAAGTTGGACGAGTTTCATCTTTCTCTTTTCCTCCGATCCTTTACTCATCTCTTGAATATATATATATATATCATATAATTTTGAAGTAATGGAATCTCAAGTCTAAACCATTCACAATATAAATATATATAGAAAAATAAAATTCATGTATATGGCGGTGTAATTAATTAAATACTATATATTAATTAAGAGATTAATATATTGTATATATGGCCTAATTAAGTGCCTTATTCTCATAATGGAATTCATCTTCCAAAAAATAAAAAGTAAAATGGCATGTAATAAATTGAAATACTTTCATCATTTTTTTCGTTAATATTGATTAAATAGATCACATTAGCAGAGTTATTAAAATATAGAAATATAATTGATAACTTAAATAACTCTTTCTATATAATTCCATCTTATCAAAAAAAAATTCCATAAAAAAATATAGAAATATAATTGATAACTTAGGTGGTGTTTGGTATTACTGCCAGTTTTATATTTTTGTGTTTTGAAAACTAAAATATGTGGTATGTTTTTTTGTGTTCTATTTTATATCTTCAGTTTTCTATATTAATAAAATAACAAAAAAAAATATTTATGGAAGTAGCAAATGTTTCGAAAGCAAAAAGACTCATGCACATTCATGGTACATGGTGGTGGTTGGCGGATGGTGGTGGTGGTGGTGGTGGGTGTGCGTGGTGGTGGTGGTTGGTGGTGGCCTGGTGGGTAGTGAGTGGTGGTGGATGGTGGTTGGCGGATGGTGGTGGTGGCGGGTGGTGGTGGGTGTGTGTGGTGGTGGATGGTGGTTGGTGGCGGGTGGTGGTGGCAGGTGGTTAGTGGTGGTGGTGGGTGTGATGGTGGTGGTGGGTAGTGAGGGTGGCGGTGGGCAATGGTGCGTGGTGGTGGTTGGTGGCGGGTGGTGGACGTGGTTGCCTGGTTGGTGGTGGTGGCAGGTGGTGCATGGTGGTTGCTGGTGGTGGACGTGGGTGGTGGCATATGGTGGGTGGTTGCTGGTGGTGGTGTGTAGTGGTGGTGGGTGGTGGTTGAAAAAAAAATTGAAATAAAATTTGTAGGAACCACATTTTTGTGATTTCTTATATGGTGTTTTATGTTTTGATACTAAGTCCAAAATTAAAAATAAAACTCACTCAACCAAACAAGTTTTCAGTGTTTATTTTCCAAAATAAAACAAAACAAAAAACCACAACAATACCACACACTCCCTTAAATAACTCTTTCTATGTTATTAAAAAAAAACTTTCTATATAAATATATATGTAAAACAAATATGTCATCATACCATTCAAGTTGATCTAGAGCTATTTGTTAATATTAATATAAATTCACATTAATAAGGACCCACCTTAAATAATTTAAGAACCAACTAATTTGAGAAATATATTAAAATTCAATAATACTCCACCACTAAACATATATTGCCGTTATTCATAACCATAGTGAGGAAAGAAATCCGTTAACTAACATATATAATTGATCAATATATTATGACTGTCCCACTTATAAGATTCTTTTTCTTTTTTAAGTTCTTTAATTTAATATCATTATTTTTTTTGGAAAAAACTTATGTGTTGTTGCTTACATACTTTTAATAAGATTACCCAATTAAAAAAAGACATGTGCGACACATGTCTTTTTTTAATTAGTTAACCTTACCAAAAACATGTAAACAACCGTATATAAGTTTTATTCTATTTTTTTTCCATTAGGTAACACATCAGTTTTTGTTTTTTGGTAAATGGGACAAAATGTTTTTGTTTTTTTAGCCAGTCATATCATCGCACAACAACAAAACAGTTATTTTTTGGCAGATTTTTTAATGCCTTTAGCGGCGGTGTTAACCGTCATTAAGTCATTTTGTTGCAGGAACTTAACCGCTGCATATACCTGCGATCATTTCCACACCAACTGCTGGAATAACTGTCAAAAACTATTTTGTCACGGTTATTTGTAACTTGTGACAGTTTTAAACCGTTGGTAAAAATTAGAAGTATTTTTTAATTTTAATGGAGTAGGTGGCAGTGTTTGACCGTTGTTATTTCATTTAGATTATATTATAACCGCAGCTAGTAATCAAAATCTGAATTATAAACACCCATATTTTATTAATCCTAAACATTTGGAATTCATGCCATATTAGAATATATAGCATGTTGATGTTGGCATAATATTGCAAATTTAAATTGAGCTACACATTTATATAAAACTATAGTTAACATTTTTAGTAGCATATGTAGTATCATATAGTTAAATTAAATCAAATCTTGGTAATTTTAATTTCACTTCTCAGTATATTCACCATAATTAAAATTATAATGTATATGGATGATGAGATGTAGCCATTACTCAAATGTGATGATCAGCATGCTTTAAAAAGATGGTAAATTCCATTATGTTGTATCATTACCTCAGGATATATCGATCCTTCTCTACTATTGTTTTTGTTTTTCCTTTGTGTTTATATATAATGACTATGTAATATATTTTGCACAACAGAATTAAATATATATTTTGCTATAAAAATGGTTTCTGTCCTTGCGTCGTGAAAAAAATTTATTATTACAAGTACAACTGATCATCACAAGTTCACAACGGGATGACTGTCTTTATCTTCATAAATGCTATCAATTATTTCTTTTTGGTAGAAAAGAATGGAGATTACATTGCAATTGGATAAAAATTTTTACTACACAAATATATATTGTTATTTTTTAATATTAATAAAAACTCAGAGAAATAAGTATTTATCTTTGAATAGCAAAATGTTTCATAAAATCTTCCATGAGACATTCTGACCTACATATTGCAATAATTTTTTTTTGTAGCTTATGCATGAAATTATCTCATATATATAGATTCCATGAGACATTCTGACCTACATGCAATAATTTCTTTTTTGTAGCCTATGAAATTATCTCATATATACATAGCTAGATGACACTAAATTAAAGAAAAAAGTCTCACAAGTCATAATTCCCCATCTCTTGTCTTCTTATTCATTATTGATGTTTTAATTGTATAATAGTGATGTTTTATTATATGGATTTGTACAAATGATGATATATTCTTATTCTGTGACTTACATATGATTAGGTTATTTTCTCCTGTGTGTATATATATATATAAAAGATGATATTGATTTGAATTGGATCGTTAAAAAACTAAAGAACAAATATTAAAATCGATATGCCACTCTCACATGGCATGGCAAGTACATCGCCACGGATACATCAACATTTAATATATATTATATCATATCCGATTTGCATTTGAAAAACTTGATCATTTTGAAGAAAATAGAGTTTTAGTTTAGTAGAAGACCATGGAGTTAAAACTTTCTACATAATAATTAATTCTGGTAATTAATTGGCAAGAGAGATATTGAAAAAGAGGGGAAATTAAAGGAAAGGGATGAGAGGTTAAACGATAAGTTATTATCTACTTGTTTGGATCCTTAATTTAGAGTAATCCAAATTAACACACCGGAAATGTTAAGAAATATTAACATAAAATTTTTCAATACTTTTTCATCCAAAATTTTAAAAAATCAAATAAAGGGAAGATCACTAAATTATATTCTCTTCCCTCCCTTGCTTGTCCTTAATTCTCAATTTAAAGATCCCCTAAAGCTAAAAGTAATTAAAATTAGTTAATTAAAATCTCCATCCTAATTCTGTGTCACTTAATACTTCATTGAACTGTTCATACAAAGATATTTATGCCAATTAGGTTCTGTTTGCCTATATAAATAGACCCAAGTTTGGAGATCCTCTCCACACTAAATTAAGTCATAGAAACAAAAGCTTTCTAAATTGATTGAATATGAGAGCTTTCGCTTTGTTTCCTTTCCTCTTCATTTTCTTGGTATGTTTTTCTTCATTTTCTTTCTCTTAATTTCTGTTAATTAATTAGACATTGCACATTTAATAAGTGTTATTCATACCAAAACATGCTACTTTAATCCTTAAACTATAATATTATTGTTGCCGAAATTAACTTTTTATCTCTTAACTTTGTACAAAAATTTTAATTTGGTCCCTTAAATATCTTTTCTAACTGATACAATTGCTTTCCCAAATAATCATAAATTGTTAGTATATAAACACACACACACAGATATAATATATATATATATATATATATATATATATAATCATATATAGAGCACACATATGTTAGGGTTTTGATTTTTGAATGCTAGCTAATTTAAGAATGTCATTTTTTAAGCATTTTGGTTTAATTTAATCAAGCATTTTCGATCTATATATATACTTCATGGTTTTTTCTTATATATATATATATATATTCTTATTTCTCAACTTTCTTGTGACCTCAAATTTAAATTTGTTGGGACATATCTAAATACTTGTTTGTTTGATTAATTTGTTTTTGTGTATACTTTCTTTTAGTATATATTTAAGTAAATGTATCTCAAAAATTAAGATCATATATCCAAAATTATTATTAATGAATTACCTTGTGAAAACAAATATTTAATTAATATGATTGTAATTTTTTTTCCTTGTGGAATATAGTTGGCTGAAGGTGCAAGCTCAAGAAAGGATGGAGGTGAATATTGGAGAATGGTGATGAAAGATGAGGCCATGCCTCAACAAATTGAAGGCCTTCTTCTTCATCATCATCCAATTAATTCTATGATTCATCAATCTCAGAAAAAACCTAACTCCCACTTGAATCATGAATGTGATGAAGATCATGACAATCTTATTAATGTAGAAAAGAAGATGCTGGTTAACGTTGAGCCAAAAAAGGAATTGGCCAATGATTTCGAACCTAGGCCTAATTTATCGGTTTACAACAATGTCATTGTTGGTACTGAGAAAAATAAAGACACGACAAAAGATTTTGAGCCTAGGCCTAACTTATCGGTTTACAACAATGGCATTGTTGGCACCGAGGAAAATAAAGACTCGACCAAAGATTTTGAGCCTAGGCCTAATTTATCGGTTTACAACAATGCCATTGTTGGTACCGAGGAAAATAAAGACTCGATCAAAGATTTCGAGCCTAGGCCAAATTTATCTGTTTACAACAATAATGGCGTTGTTGTTGGCATCGAGAAAAATAAAGACTTGACAAAAGATTTTGAGCCTAGGCCTAACCTATCGGTTTACAACAATGACGATATTGATATCGAGGAAAATAAGGATTCTACGAAAGATTTTGAGCCTAGGCCAAACTTGTCTGTTTACAATGAATAAACAAAGAATTGAAGAAGAAAAATGGCTTGAGGGTGTGCAGCTATCAGAAGGCTGGTCATATATATATATATGTCATGCATGGTGTGGATTATTAGCGTATTGCATGTAATATTGTTGTGTGTGGTTTGCTAAGAGATTTAAAATTCACTAAATAATTATAATACCAATGTAAAATTGGTAATTAAATAAAGCTAGTATTTCAAGTTTATTTGGACGAGTTTCACTTTTTTCTTTTCCCCTCTTTAATTACTCTCTTGAATATATCATACAAATTCTTTTTGGGCCGAATTAATAAATAATACAATTTTTAATTATATAATGGAATCTCAAGTCTCAACCACGCACAATATATAGAAAAATAAAGATTCATGTATATATATATATATGGAGCTGAGTAATTACATATTATTAATTATTAGAGATCCATATTTAGATGTCAGTCGCGTCATATACATATATTCTAAGAAATTAATCTCACATTTTCTAAGTTTAATTACCGAAAAATAAATCAATTAAGTATATATGGAAAGGAAAATCCATTCACTATATATATATATATAAAGATTGACAACAAATACTTCAAATCTGTAACAATAAAAGATAATAAATTAAAAGAAGTTGTGAGGCTAATAATGTTTGTATTGTAAGTGCCTTATATTATCCTTATAGAATTCATCTTTAGAACAAAAAAAAAAAAAAAAAAGGAATGAAAAATGGCATGTAATAAATTGAAATTCTTTCCTCGTGTTTTTTTTTTGGGGCTAATGTCTTGTCTTCATAAATGCTAATAATTTCTTTTTCTGTGACTAAAAATTTAGGCCAGGGATCGAACAACGTATCAATCTAGGGTAAGTAAGGGTAGGTCTCTGAGCTAAAAAATTTTTCAGATTGAAACTATACAATAAACATACAAAAAATTGACTTATGAGAGAATAAAGATATTTAAGATTATGTTTAATATGATATAAAAAGTGAAAATGAGATTGGAAGAATATTTAAGATTATATTTGATATGACATAAAAAATTAAAAATGAGATTGAAATAAGATAATAAAAAAGGTGCAATGACTAATTTACCCTTATAATTAAATTTTGAGAGTGGTGGTGGAAGGAAAAAATCCTAAAAAGTCAAGAAGGTTATCCCAAAATTTCCATATAAAAGGAGTTTCTTATAGTCCTCCTTCAAGGACTATGTTAAAACTAAGTCATGCTAAAAATTTTAACCAAGCTTAAAAATTGTATTTCTAAATCTATTCCCTCCTTGTTAAGCCACAAACCAAACATACCATTAGAGAATAACCACAATCACCCCACTGCGACCAAATTGAATTACAGTAATAAATTAGTTGTTATACCCATTTTCATATTTATTTTTAGCTCTAATAATATATTTTATGTTATATTAAACATAACTATATCTAATTATATTCTATTTCACTTCCTTTGACATTTACATTCTCAATTTTAATTTAAATCCATTAAAATCTAATTTAACGATTAAACACTTGTATACCGTAGTTTGAGGGCATGTTATTGATGACTGTTTGGATATCAATCAAGAGTCTAATAAGACCCATCAATGAAGCCCAATCCACTATGACATGATAGGCTGGATCAAAATATATAAATAAATAAGGTGAAATGCCCATTTTGGTGTTTCATTCAAGTTTTAAATTGGTCATTTATCTTTCAAAAGTTTTATATTGGCTCTTTATGTTTCCCAAAAGTTTTATATTTCTCCTTCAGGTTTCATTAAAGTTCTATATTGATCATTTATGTTTCATTAAAGTTCTATATTGGTCTTTTATGTTTCATTGAAGTTTTATATTGATCATTTATGTTTCATTAAAGTTTTATGTTAGTCATTTATGTTTCATTAGAGTTTCATATTGGTCATTTCAACATGGTTTTATTTTTGGCTTAAACGACGTCGTTTGGGTGTGTCTAAGGTCACGTCAGCTATCTAATACACGTAAGAGAGATTATGTGTCTACCTTGGCACACAACATTTGCAGTTAATTTAAGAAATTGATGGACTTGGACGGAAGGACTAACTTAAAAATTTTGGAAAAGATAAAGGACTAATTTAGAACTTTTGAAACATAAAGGACTAATTTAAAACTTGAGTGAAATATAGAGGACCAAAATAAACCTTTGATCTATAAATAAGTAGCAACTCAACAGGCTGAAAGCACAATCTTCAATGCAACTTTGATGGCCACCATAAGGACTTATATCGATTCCTATCTTTGCACAACAGGGTTAAATGTTATGATTTCCCAATACATAATGCAAAAAAGTGAATAACTCATGTCTCACCTTAGTACTTCAAAAACGAAAGCTCCTCAATAAAATGGTTTTCACCTTATTAATTAGGACAAACTTTAAACTTGCACCTATCCAAACACAAGGGTAGAATTTCATTCTTTATGCGTTTGAATAAAATCATTGAATTTTACCTAGAATGATGGAATGTGTATTTTCAAATTATGAAAAACAAGGGTCATGCTTTATGAATTATGATGATTCTATGAAATTATGTTCTTGTAGACAAAATTGTCTTTCCCTTAACAACTACTACGGCTTTCACAGCCACCTTGTCGCATTAAAAATATTTTAAATATTAAATTCATTTTACTTTCTAACTCTTACCTACCAAATATACAAATTTGTTTCATAACACATTCTGTTCCTCTTTCAATTGTTTTTTAGGCAAAATAGGATTCAGAAAATAGACTTATGGTACTTCAATGCCTTTTTAAAGAAACAATCGAAACATATCTGTGCCGTGAGAGTATAAAATATTAAAATTATTATCACATTTGTTCAGATGGGTTGAGAAAATGCTGATAGACTCTTGAGAGGACACAAATGTATAATTATTAATACACTGTCTTTGATTACTCAGTAGTTCCAAAGAACCAAACAACTAAGTTTTTTTTTGGGGTAAATATTAGGACTAAACTAAAGTTTTTTTAACCTTTGCTATAAGGTTCCCGAATATAAATAAGACATATAACAAAAAATATTTATATAGCCAATCAAGGAAAAGAGAGAAAATAAAAGACCACATTTTGCATGACAAATTATAGAAGAGAGAGTGTTAATAAAATCTATAATTGAAAGAACTTATAAAGATATAAGAAACTTAACAGAACTTAACCTAATTTTTTCCTAAATCTTAACGTCTTTGCTGATTTATATATATATTTATCAGGAGAATCTTTCTATCAAATCAGATTTAAGTATTGTAAAAGGTAAGGACATAAATGTTTTCTTTTGATTAACAAAGAATAAGACGATAGAATGAAAAATTTCCCCTTTCTTTTTAAGTACGCTTTAAGGTTTGCTTGTCCCACAAGAATCACAATATTCAAAGCTCGAATCAAACTTTTTGAGTTCCGTTCTTCGTCCCTTTTGAGTTCAAGTTTATAAATTTAAAAGTGACTTTAGTATTTGCAAACAACTTTTGAATCACAATAATTATTAACAACAGCCACTTAGTAGCTCAACTTTCTTCCACAAGCAGAGCAGAATTAGGAATGGACAGAAAATATCATTATGAGGAGAAACATAAAGAAGGAAACAAGTAACTTGAGAATTATCTTACAGCTTTTCTTTAACAATGTTCGAAGAATACCAAAGGACATGGAGAACAAACTAATCTAATCAATTAGGACACAAACATAACAAGCACTCAACTGATACCACTGGACTAATTTTTGAATTTTAAGCAGCAAACAGTAATGTACAATGAAGAAGCCTCATGGCCAGCAATCGCTAAACAGAACAGTTTCAAGTAATGGACTTTATTTTGTATGGTAAAGGAAAAGCAGTATATTTAGCACTCACATCCTGTTGAACGCTGTTGACTGCTGTTAGCAACATCAATTGTGTCGGGCAGGTATCTTCCAATATGCACAAATTACAACAAGGAGAACAAAATTCAACATTAGATATCAGTATCATATCAGAATATTTCAATTTTCTCCTGAAAAAAAAAAAATATATTTAAAATCTTCCATCGTTTATCAAATAATGCTGTAAAGATGTTCCAATGAGCAGACTTGGAAACATACACTGTAATACGTTGCGAATGCATTAATTATTATTGACCCTTTCAAGATTGTCTAAACTTGTGCCAATTACTCCATATTTTAATACTACAATACAGTACCTATAAGGTTCTAACAAGTGGCTCAATGAGCATCAAGTTCATTACTCACAATTAAATATTAAATAGAAAGAAGACGTTCTCTAGCAATACTACCAACTTGCAGCTACGGATGAATGTTCTCTTAGTGCTGTTTCATTTTTTTAATTATGATGCAGCCAATGGGTTTCTAACCTTTTTTTTTTTTCCCATATTCGTAAATCACTCATCCATTGATCTTTTAATTCCAAATGAAAATATTGCATATAATGAATTAGAACACCCAGACAACCAAAGTATGATCCCCAACAAATCAATGCAAATTAAAATCAGAGCAGGGAGCACCAATCTCTCTGTATAATTGTGTCTAAAAGTATGCTCACGTATGAGGAAAAATAATGCATGTTTAGCAACTTACATTTCTTCTTCTTCACCACTTTTCAAGGCATTCTTTGCTATGCACTGAAATGCTTCTTCAACATTAATACCCTCCTTAGCTGATGTCTCAAAATAGGGGATATTTCCCTTTGATGCACACCAAGCTCGAGCTTTCTTCTCTGAAACCTGCAATAAAAAAACTTCTTAGTCTTGTTCATCTGTTAAGAAAAAGTAGTATGTTCTGTATGTGTACAAGTATAAATGGGTCTCATGTGTGAGGGAATTAGAGAGAGAGAGAGGCATAGCAAATTCAAGAACACATACCACTCTATTGTTCCCACCTTCCACATCTATCTTGTTTCCTATAACAACAAATGGAAAATTCTCGGGATCGGAAGGGCTTGCCTGCCAAAGTGATCACAGATCTTAACTATTAACATTGCTTGATAATAATTAATAAAAATTGAGAGATCTGTTTACAGAGCAAAAACAAATACCTGAATCAGAAATTCCTCTCTCCAGTTGTTAAGGTTGTCAAATGATTTCATTGAATTAACATCATACACAAGAACACAGCAATCAGCACCACGATAAAAAGCAACTCCTAAGCTTTGAAATCTTTCCTGACCAGCTGTGTCCCAAATCTGCAAAATTAAGAATGTTAACACAAGAAAAGAAACACTGTAACTTGTTGCAAAGACAAAGTTTTTTAAACTTTCTACAATTAATATACAAGTATAAAACAATCAATTTTAGAATTATATGTCATTGTTAGTTGTTACATGGGCGATAACATCCAACATTAACAAATTTAACCTCATTCAGAATCTTATAATAAAATTAGTATATTGTGACTTGTGACAACAAACATAGCACATAAGATAGGAACTTCTCCTTGTTACGAAAAAGACAAGCTTCAAACAAGCAGATCTCCACCAATAACAACCACTTTGACCAATACCTTACAGCTCAAGCATGCAGTCAGCCTCATGCATGACAAAATCAACCTAGTAACAAAAATAAGTACTAATCACAAACCTGTAAGGTGAAAAGCCTATCTTCAAACTGCACTTCTTTGGTTAAAAAATCCGCTCCAATGGTTGCCTTGTATTGATTGCTAAACTTTTTATTTACATATCTATATTACTTATGTCACGGAAATACATTAACTATAGATGTTCGAGGCATTTCAGTATTGCGTTGATTAGTAGGAAATGTAGTACTAAAATGTGTGAAGTTAAAAAGTTTCCACTCATCAGCACATAAGGATACTGATTCATCAATGATGTCTTCCCCACCCTGCAAAGTACAAAATCAATTGCGTAAAAAACTAGTAAAAATCTTTAATCTTAGTAAAGCATCATAAATCAAGTACCCACGAGTGCTATCATAGCTCTATGATACAAACAAAAGAATATACACAGACCATTCAAATAACAGGATTAGCGAATTATAGAAAATTGCATCCAAATTTACAATTTGGGGAAGAGCCAGATCAATGAAATCTTAAGAGTTTGATTATAATTACTCTATGAAGCCAACAATCCTAAAGAATGAACCAAACGTTCCACCAGAGAAACCCTAGAATTGAAAAATCAAAGCTCAGAAGGAAAGATCAGATGTGAAAAATGATGTAAAAGAGAAACGAACCCGCTATCACCGAGAATGATGACCTTCAAGAGGGTTCTTCTTCGTGAAGGCATCGTACGGATTCGTGGATCAAGGAAAGGGTATTGGTCAAAGCGGTTTCTGAAAGTCGTATGGTGACTGTGTCTGACGCTTTCGTCTCCTCAAACAGCTTCGACCTTTCTAGTATTCTCCTCTACCAAAGCCTGGACCGACCTGTAAATTTGCATCCAAACACTCCCTAACTTTTTTTTTCCGAAAAAGATCGTTTTTCATTTAAGAAAATCAAATTACTCTTTTTCTTTAACGTTTCGCATGAAATTTAATATTAATCCTCAATATTTCAAAAAATTATTTTAGGTCCTCAACATTTTTTTTTGTCAAAATTAGTCCTCCAGCGTAATTCCGTCTCTGGTTTTTTTTGTTAAATGCTGGGGTAGAAGGCTTATGTAGCACACCCTCTATCCTACGCGTCATATTTAAATGACATGACACCCTCTTTCACTTCAACTCAGCAAAATGACGTCGTTTTGCATCACTTTTCTCTCACTCCAACTCAGCAAAACAACGTCGTTGTGCTGAGTTGGAGTGAGAGAGGGTGTCATGTCATCCAAATATGACACATAGGAGAGAGAATGTGCCACATAAGCCTTCCACGTCAGCATTTAACAAAAAAACCCAGATGGAGTTACGCTGGAGGACCAATTTTGACAAAAAAAAATTGAGGATCTAAAATAATTTTTTAAAACATTAAGGATCAATATTAAACTTCGTACAAATATTGAAGACCAAAAGAGTAATTTGGCTTTTTTTAAAAAAAAAAAGAAAGTTAAACTTATTTTTTGAAATATTTTATGGGTGACAGCTGTAATATGCACATGCTATACAATTATGCAATGGATATTGGATTGTTTCCATTAAAAGAATTAATTTACTTTAATTATATTCATTCTAGTTAAGAAATTAAAAGGGAAGACAATCTCCCAAATGTAATTTTATTTTATTTTTTAGAATTAATTTAATTTAATTTTTAATATAATAAATAGAATTAAAATAATATTATACTTAATATATAATTATTAATATAACAGTAAAGATGATTAAATAATTTTATTATTTTAAAATAAATCTTGAATATCGATTTAATTTAAAAAAAACAGAATAATTAAACTTTGTTTTAAGCTTTGATTTTTTTTAACAACAAAAAGATAAGAATAAGTTTTTCATTAATAGTATATGCATAAATACATAAAATTAATGGAGAAAATTAATAATTTAGTCTCTAAAAATAAAATGTCTCAATTTTATTTTTAAAAGATTAATTCTAAATTAATTTTTTTTATTAATATAATAAATAAAAGATTATGCGATAAAAATACTCTAAACTTTTTTTTACACTTAAAAAAATATATCAAGAAAGATTAGATTTAGTAGATGATAATACGACGAACTCATGCTCAAATTCTTCGATAATACCTCAAAACTATCTTTAATAAAAAGACAACTATACTGGCCAAAAAAAAAAAGACAACTATAGAAAAAAAAAAATAAAAGAAGCGTTTTTATTAATAGGATATATATAAATACATGAAAATAATAGTATGAATTCTTAAAGTTAATTTATGCATACCAGTCTGTAAAGAAAAAAAAACATATGCAATTAAAGAGACATACTAATTACAAAATAGTATATTTTTGGCCTAAGACACCAAAAAACACCGAATTCTCCAACCAACACCATACAGCATATTGAACTTCTTCACTGTATTTGGTTTATGGTTGGTTATAACAACCACAATATATTAATATTAGCAATTAATTAGTCACAATGAAATATCATTTCTGCTTATAATTAGTAATTCTTCGCTGTGAAAAATGTTCCTATTTCGTAGGACACTGACTTTAAAATCAAACACTCTTCTTCGTCTTCCTTCGTTCACAGATTATGAAAATTCAAACACACATTGGAATGTAGTTTTTGCAGGTTCTAAAAACCAAGGTTATATTCTTAAAGGAGCAGGTGATGAAGTTTTCTCTCCAGCTCCTTTAATAATATCACTTTGGTTTTTAATTTGGAAGAAGAGGAAGAAGAAGAAGAAGAAGAAGAAGAAGAAGAAGAAGAAGAAGAAGAAGAAGAAGAAGAAGAAGAAGAAGAAAGAAAGAAGCTCTTTGATTCTTGAAAATGTCTTCGGATTCAGATTCAGATTCCCCAGCATCGCCGCCGCCGCCTCCTCCGCCGTCATCGGAGTCGGATGATCAGAACTCACCACCTCCTGCATCGCCGCCGCCGCCACCACCTTCCGAACAAGATTCCAACTCTTCGCCTTCTCCCCCTCCCCCTCCGCCACCACCGCCTTCTTCCGGCAATGGCGGCGGCGACGACGACCGGAGATCACCTAACCCGCCGCCACCGCCACCACCCCCTTCGTCCCGCACATCAAACCATGGGTTTTCATCTCCATCTTCACAACATCGATTGGCTCCTCCAGTATATGATTCATCATCATCCTCAGGGTATAACTCAGCCCAATTGAAGACAGGAATTATAGGAATTACAGTTGGAGCTGGGATATTATTGGTGATTATTGCTATGCTATTTGTCATTGGCATTGCATGTTTAAGAAGGAGGAAGAAATCAGAGCTTCCCCAATATTACTATAGTCCTCCAGGGAAACATGGTATATATATATAAAGCCAATTGTTTGATTATTAAGATATATAGCTAGTTAAGATGACTGCTCATAATGTGTTTGTGAAAATGCCTCAATGCAGCTGATGACTATAACAAGTGTGCATCATTTCCAAATCATCAACAATGGAGTAGTGGGTACAAATACAATAATGGTGAACCAATTCCACCTACAGATGCAGGTAAAAAGGCTGTACCCCCAGCTCCACAAAAGTTAAATAATGAAATGAGAAACTTTAGTTCTGGCCCCCAAGGCCCCATATTGCCACCTCCACACCCTTCAGTGGCTCTTGGATTCCAGAAAAACACCTTCACATTTGATGAGTTATCAGCTGCCACTGCTGGGTTTGCTCAAGCTAACCTCATAGGTCAAGGAGGATTTGGATACGTACACATAGGTGTTCTACCCAATGGTAAGAAGGTAGCTGTGAAGAGCCTCAAATCGTTTGGAGGGCAAGGAGACAAAGAATTCCAAGCTGAGCTTGAGGTTATTAATCGTGTCCATCATCGCCATCTTGTGTCACTTGTGGGGTATTGTTCTGCAGAGGGCAAAAACCTATTGGTGTATGAATTTGTGCCTAACAAAACCCTGGAATTTCACCTTCATGGTGCGTTCTTCAAAACTAATTTTCCTTTATTTGCATGTTATTTTAAAAAAATCTTCTTGCTCGTATCTTATTGTGCAAGTTGACTTTGTGTTAATTTAAAACCAATATTTGCAGGAAAAGGTCAACCTGCCATGGAATGGAGCATCAGGCTCAAAATTGCGATTGGATCAGCCAAAGGACTTGCTTACTTGCATGAAGATTGTAAGTGATCCGTTTATTCTTTATAACATCTCATAATTACACTTGCATATTTGCTTAGTTTCGCACTAATCAATGTTCGTTAATAACTTCTAGTAAATTATCATTCTGGTCGCAGATGCAATTTGTCTTTATTTTTCTGGAAAATAAAAATGTCAAATGTAGTCCATGAAATATGCAATTCGTTTCATTTTGGTCACTGAGAAATTTTCCGTTAATTATATTAATGAAAATTCTCAAGGACTAAAGTGACACAAATTGCATCTTTCAGGGATTAAATTGAGACAAAATATTGTCTTTAGGAATCCAAATGATAATTTACTCTAACTTCTATTCCCATGAGAGCGTAGTCTACTAAAGAATAAACCTCTTTCCCTCTCTCTTTCTTGTCATGAATGAAATATTCATATCTTATTTTGTTTGAGACACAAAATAGGTAGCCCTCGTATTATTCATCGGGACATAAAGGGTGCAAACATTCTCATCGAAGACAATTTTGAAGCCAAAGTATGTATATGATCCTTTATTAGCTACAAATTAAAAACAGCGACTCCTTAATTAAATTTTCTGTTAATCAACAGTACTTCTATTCATTCAGGTGGCTGATTTTGGATTGGCGAGGTTTAACAAAGACAACAACACTCATGTTTCTACCCGTGTAATGGGTACATTTGGGTAAGCAAACCCTTAAGAAAACGTTGATAAATATGAATAACATTACAAGTCCTATGAGTAGAAAATTTATAATTTCCTCTGTTTTTGCTTTTAGTTTAGCTGCTTCCTTTTTGCTATTATACATATATATTCATTTCTTGGATTTTAACTTTGTAAATATATTAATTCAGGTATTTGGCTCCTGAGTATGCATCAAGCGGTAAGTTAACTGAGAAGTCTGATGTCTTCTCGTATGGTGTCATGCTTTTGGAGCTAATTACAGGACGACCTCCCATTGATTTAACTGGTGACTACGAAGAAGACAGTTTAGTTGAATGGGTATATCTCATTTTCCTTCTTCAAGTATTTGTTAATATGAATGTTTTCAAATATAAGGAAATATATATCTGTATTATAATGGCTTTAGATATGTTTGGTCGTTGCTCTCACAAAATTAAAGAAAATAAAGATATGAACGTGAAGCTTCTATTATATATATATATATATAATTTGCTTGCTCAAATTGTGAATGAACAGGCTAGACCTCTTTGTGCAAAGGCATTGGAAAGTGGAAACTATGAAGGACTGGCGGATCCACGATTGGAGAACAATTATGAAAAGCAAGAGATGGCACGTATGGTGGCTTGTGCTGCTGCTAGTGTTAGGCACTCATCAAGGAAGAGGCCAAAAATGAGCCAGGTATGGAGTCCTAGACTTAATGTGAACTTTGCCAAAATTAATTCATATATAGGCTTAATTTCACCTTTCTTCCCTATAATCTCAGTAAAAATTCAATTCAGTCCCTTCAGTTTTCATTGTGGCAAGTGATCACCCTCTAGATTTTTTTTTTTCAAAATGTACAATGTAGTCTAAAAATTAGCAAGTTGTTAAAAATTTAAATAGAACTTGTGGATGACTGGATGCGACCATTTCTTTTATTTTATGACATGTTGCTTTTTTTTTTGAAAGGAGTATGGGTTTTCTTGTTGGTCGTGCCATTGGCAAATAATCAATAGTACACTGACATGTCATAAAAATGGTCAACAAACTCAGTATGACTTTTCAACTATATTTTGATTAGAAAACTTTTAACAAAGATATATGAAACATTCTAGATCATTTGCATTGTAATTTCTAATTCTATACAAAAGCTTATGTATGTGTAGTTGTATCATATAGACCTAATATGATTGATTATTTATGTATAAATAGATTGTACGAGTTTTGGATGGCAATGTGTCACTAGAAGACCTGGATAAAGGGATGAAGATTGGCCAAAGTTCAATGCATAGAAATGCTAGTTCAAGTTCTGACTATGATGCTAGCACACAGAAAGCGGACATGGATAGGTTTAGAAAGCTAGTATTTGATAGCAGCAATGGAAGTAGCGACTCTGATGAATGTGCCTCAAAGACACAAACTCCAATGCACATTCCTTGAGGCAGCTCCAATGGTTGAACAAACAAAGATTATAGCTGATGGAGGGAAAGAATGAGAGACTTCCAAGCATTACGCCATTTTATTTGTGCATCATCTAATAATATTTAACTGATTCTTTTAATTTTATAAAAAGAATTAATTAAATTTTATTGGTTTATGCACAAATGAAATGATAACATATTGAAATGAGAATTTTAATTTCCAAAAGATGTAGTAGAAATGACAATGTTGCAAGTGGAATATTACAATTTTTTCTAACCCCAATCACTTACGTTTTGAATATTGAAAAATCCTAACCAAAGAGATAAAAAAATGCGTATAAACATTACACTTTTAGCTATTGTGAGTTATTGAATTGATTTAATTAGAGATGAGGAATAATGATGTCACTCTTTGGCTCTAATATATGGAATGGTACCTTTTCTTTTTTTTTTTTTGAGTTTTTTTTGGAGAAGCAACAAAATATTTTATGCTTGAATATAGTAAAAGAGAAGTACTTTCATGTTTATTGGAGCAATTAGTTCATGTGCTGGGAGAAGAAAAAAATATACTTAAGGGCACAAAATTAAGAAACTATTTACCATCACAAATATTGGGAATGGATATTTATTATGTTAAAAAAAATAAAAGTAATGTGAGCAATTTTGTCACTTCATTAAAGAATTGACTACTCTAGAATGGTTATTGCAATTTAAAGGGCTATTTAGTATTTACAATTTGATAATTCATTGATTCAATTTTCTTTTTAAAAAAATTTGTCTGCTAATTCGTTTATTCCTATGAAATATAATAAACATTTCTTATGTCTAATAGCAAAAGAAAAAAGAATATAAATGAAAAGTCATAAGTTAAAAGCTATTATGATCCTAACTCACATAATTATATTACAAAAAATAAGTTATAAATAAAGATCCTTTTAAATAGTTTAGAACTTTAGATTTCTTTCTTTTGATTTAAAGATCCATTGAAAATGCACTTCAAGAATAAATTGATTTTAATGTGAGAGAAAAAGTATCAAATACTACACATGAATAAAAAATTGATGTGCATAACTCACAAAGTCACAAGCAATATGTTAATTTCGGCTAAAACTAATATTTCATTTAGGAGATTTTAATTTTAGTACTTATATATATATATATATATTGATACAAATTTGTCTGCTTAAATATTTGTTTCTATAATGTACAATTATTCTTACCAGATTATAGTTGAATTGACAGAAGGGTTCATGTAAACTAAAACAATTGTTAAATTAATCTCATATAATTTCAAATTTTTGAGTATTTTTAATTTGAAACTGTGAATGTTCAAATGAATAATATTTAAGAAATTGCAATATTTTAGCCTTATCTTTTAACCCAATGCTTTAGGCTCAAACCGAATTTAACTGATTAAGTGATCCGATTCCGATCAAAGATCCAAATTCTAGTCCAGTTATTAAAGTGTGAATTTGGACATAGGAATAAAAAAGACTTATTGATATTTTTTGTGTGTGTCACCTTTGTTAAGAAATTTATATTTATTATTTTCATAAAATTAAGATGGGCTTTCTTATTCTTATATATATATATATATATATATATAAAGAAAATTTATCATTAAATTCAATAACCTTTAAAAATTATCTATAGATATATACTACTTTCATTGTAGCTCACTGAATTGGCTTTCTGTGATGGCACTTACTCAAAAATTTACGAAGAAAAACGTCCTTGTTGAAGGCGATTAGAGTCAAGCAGTCAATCTTATAATCGTCCTTACGGATGACAATTATATGTCACACCATCACTTTTGACCTCTTTCAAGGTAATTGCCCTTTGTAAGGGTTTATTGCTTTAACCAAGAGCATTTTTATTCGTAAATTTTTGAATAAATGACATTATAGAGGACGAGTTTGGTGAACTATAATGAAAATAATATATATTTGTGGATAATTTTTAAAGCTTATTAAATTTAAAGATAAATTTTTCTTTTGTATATATATGAGTAAGAAAATCAATTAAGATGGTATGTTTTATTATTTTAATTTATTTTACCCGTCGACTTTAAATTTTTTTTTTTGGCCTGCGTCGACTTTAATTAATATACTATATTTCATGAAACAAGTACGAAAATTTCCACGGCATTTCATTTAGGGGTATATCAGTCAATTAAGTTGAATTACTATTTGATGTGGCACAATCTAGTTTACACCGCGCCGTACCCAATCTATGCCCATCTTGTAGTACGACCCTGTTCGAGAATAGAGAGGGCATTTCCTTCTTCATTCACCTCCTAACTTCTGATTTCTTAACTTGACAGTGTGCTTACAGAGGCACCAAACGAGACGAATAGAGATCCAGAAAGCGTTTGTAGCTTCCAGATCTCCGAGATTCACCTGCTCCGGCGATGGCTCAGCCGCTCGTGAAGAAGGACGACGACCGGGACGATGAAGGTAATTCATTCATCCTCCTTCGCATCTCACACTCCGCATCGTTCAACGATGATTCAACACTCTTTGTTTCCACTGTTCAGAATTCGATCTGTCTTTCATTCTTTTTGTGTTTAGAATTCGTTGCTTTAGGTTGCCGCGACTGGATCACTCTGTCTCGGCTCAGATCTATGTTTGTTTTTCATTTCTGAATTATGTATGAATGCAGCAGGCTCACGTAGATCATTATACTTGGATTAATAAATTGGTCTTCAACTCGGCCTTGCCTTGTTGTCTTTCGTTTGATCTGATCGGGTTCATTGTGGTGTATGCAAATTTGGATTAATGTTAGGACATAATTCGCAATGTAGATAATTTAATTTTCCTTTCTTCATAATTTATTTAGTTTACTGTGACGAGTTGTTTATTTTTGTGTTCTAGCTTCGTTTTACTCAGGGTGGTGTGTAGTCAATCCAACTAACTCCACATTTCACGAGTCTGTTATGGCAAAATGCCGGTAAATATTAATTTGAGTTTTTGCTTGTCCAACAGCCGAGTACTCTCCTTTTTTGGGAATTGAAAAGGGAGCTGTTCTTCAGGAAGCAAGGGTTTTTAATGACCCACAACTAGATGCTAGGAGATGTTCACAGGTTTTTCTTGGACCATTGAACTTATCTGTTTCCATTTGTTCTTATAATTATTCACATTTTGACCTTTTGCATTATTTATGGTATCTTATTTCCAGGTCATCACAAAACTTTTATACCTACTGAATCAGGGCGAGACATTTACCAAGGTCAAGAGTTTATTAGCAGTGGTTTTAAATTGTCACTATTTTCAAGATCAATGCTTAATTGTATAATGATGGATTATTACGCTACTGTAATAATTAATCCTTTTTGGGTGTTTCATTCTTGCACCATATCACAGATTGAAGCCACCGAAGTTTTCTTTGCTGTAACTAAGCTCTTCCAGTCTAGAGATATTGGGTTGAGGAGAATGGTCTACCTGATGATAAAGGAGCTTTCTCCCTCTGCAGATGAGGTTACATGTTCTCAAGCTATTCTATATTTCTAGTTAGGTTTACATGCATAGTCTGTTTGTAACTATATGCTAACCGATCTTCTATTTTTATACTCTTAAAGGTTATTATTGTGACAAGCTCTCTCATGAAGGACATGAATAGCAGAACCGACATGTACAGGGCAAATGCCATTCGTGTGCTTTGTCGTATTACGGATGGAACCCTCCTTACCCAGATTGAGAGGTATTTGAAACAGGCAATTGTAGATAAGAATCCAGTCGTTGCAAGTGCAGCACTAGTTAGTGGAATACATATACTCCAGGTATTGTTAGTTCTCTCTGAGATGTCTTTTATTTAAATATTCATTTATGTTAGTCCCTTATTTGTGTTCCCCTTTTCAGACAAATCCTGAGATTGTGAAAAGGTGGAGCAATGAGGTTCAGGAAGCTGTTCAATCAAGAGCAGCTCTTGTGCAGTTTCATGCACTGGCTTTGCTACATCAGGTATGCTGAATTATTGGCTTTATTGTGTATAGATTTTTAAGTGTTGTAAAATAACTTCTGCCGTAGATTATAGAACTTAATATCATTTTAGACCATATAGGGAGTATTGTTTGGTAAGAGCACTATTTTAAACAATAACTATGTTGGGCTATAAATTATCAGTTATAAATCTTTAACAATCAGAATTCAGGATGTGGTGATTCTTACCTTTTAAATTTTCCACCAACGCACATGTTTCTCTTCAAGTGATTTGACTTCTATATGAACTTATTTTGTTTCTAGTCCATGTTATGGTATTTTTCCTACTGTTATACTTGTGGATTTTTACACGAGCTTCATATCCTGCACTATATTACAAGTGATTGCCTCTTTTAACACAGTATTATAATTACATAGAGCATTGTCCTCATCCTTGAATTGTTGAAATTGGCAACGATTGAAGATACTTTCAACCTTATAAGCTGACTGTGTATGAATTGATTGTTTATGGCTAGAAATGTAGCATTATCTGGCTCGTTCTTCTTTACACTCTTAGACCAATTATCTTCTGGAGTTGATGTTAAGTAGGACCATGATGTAAATTCTTTAGATGAACTTCTTTTTCTCTGAAATCCTCCTGTAACATTTCTACAGTAAATCATTTTGAATTTACCTTTTCAGAAGCCTACTCTTTTCGTTATGTAAAATACGGGTATAGCTTATGAAAAGTGCTAATACCCATCATGATTCTAACATTACAGATAAGACAGAATGATCGGCTAGCAGTTAGCAAGTTGGTTACCAGTTTGACCAGGGGAACTGTTCGCTCACCTTTGGCCCAATGCCTTTTGATTCGTTATACAAGTCAGGTGTGTTTCCCTTTCATTATGTACTTGGTTTCTGGGATAACTTTTATTTGCATCATCTTTATGTAGCATCATATTTGCAGGTTATTCGTGAATCAGGCAATAATACACAAACAGGGGACCGCCCATTTTATGATTATCTTGAGAGTTGCCTTCGTCATAAGTCAGAAATGGTGATTTTTGAAGCTGCCAGAGCCATTACAGAGCTCAACAGTGTAACAACCCGGGAATTAACTCCAGCAATTACTGTTCTTCAGCTCTTCTTAAGTTCTTCTAAGCCAGTCTTGAGATTTGCTGCTGTCCGCACATTGAACAAGGTCAATCTTATGCAAAAGTGATTTAAATTTCCTTCAAAATTTGATTATGTCCCTTCGAATTTGAAAAGTTTAGGGTGCGCTTGGTTTTTCTGTTTGTTGTTTTCTTTTTCACTAAAAATGTAAAATATGATTGACAATGGGTTTGCTACAATTTAACAAAATATTTTATGAAAAAGTTTTCAAAAACAGGCTGAAAACAAGAAATGCCTAAAAAGACATTTTCAGCATTTTCCCATGATAACAAGTGTTATTTTTGTAATTTTTTAAGAAAGTAAAAACCCTTTAACCATAGAAATATTATCATTTAATAATAGTCAAATTCGAAAATCATTAAAAATATTATAATCATTTAACTTAGAAACGAATATGAACAAACTTTTTAGTTTTACACAACAGACATATTTTGATTTTTGAAAATATCGAAAACTTGAAAATGAAAACTAATTGTAAGGAAAAAAATAGAGAATGAAAACTCAAAACAATTTTATAAACCAAACACACTCTTATTTGACAAACCCCAAACAGGAAGTGATTGTTTTGCTAAAGGAGTCAATTTTGAAAGCTTAAATTAGATACTAAAAGGAAAACAAATTCATATGCGGATTACCAACACGAGTTAACTACTGAGGCAATAAACACCTTAAAATTAATACAAAACAATACATGTCAAATAGAAGTAATGATAAGTCTTAAAGAGAGGAGTCTTGGAAATGGATGGACCAAAACTAAAAGGAAAAGAAGAGCTATATGTTGTGAAAGTTGACAGAAGGAATAAAGTAGCTAGGTTGTAAAAGTTGAATGAGAGAAAAAAAGAAGAAATAATTACTGGGAAGACACAAAAACTGAAGGGGAGAAAAAAAAGTTGGTGGGCTGTTAACATTTAAGAATAGATTAAGGCCTAGCCTATAATATGAAGTGGTGGGAACCCTATATATTCTTTCCCCCAAGCTGCATGCAAGAGCATCTAAGTGATTTCTGGTTTCATTATCTGAGAATTTTACCTTCTATGATTTTGAGGAAGTTGATGTTAACATTTTAAAATTATATATTTTTGCCAAATAATCTAGCTAGCCAAATCTCACAAGATTCATTTGGGTTATACTTTGACCATCATTGTTAATTTAATTTTTGAGTATGATTTGGAATTTTGCAGGTGGCAATGACACATCCAATGGCCGTCACAAACTGCAACATTGATATGGAAAGTTTGATCTCTGACCAGAACAGAAGCATTGCCACACTTGCAATAACTACACTTTTGAAGACAGGAAATGAGTCAAGTGTGGATCGTCTCATGAAGCAGATTACGAATTTCATGTCAGATATTGCTGATGAGTTCAAAATTGTTGTTGTTGATGCCATAAGATCATTGTGTTTGAAGTTTCCATTGAAATATCGATCTCTGTGAGTATACTAAAGGTTTCTGTTCCCAAGTGTTACATCTTTTGTTTGAATAAATATTGAAATATTCTAGAGAAACAATCTAAATTGAAGGTTGGCATTCTGTTGTTATTATCAGGATGAACTTCCTGAGTAATATTCTAAGGGAAGAAGGTGGGTTTGATTACAAGAAGGCAATTGTAGATTCAATTGTGATTCTCATAAGAGATATCCCAGATGCAAAAGAAAGCGGGTTGCTTCATCTTTGTGAGTTCATTGAAGATTGTGAATTCACCTATTTGTCCACACAGGTACTATTTTTGGTTCATCCTATTCTCTGATGGTTTGTAGTTTAGACATTCAACTCTTGTTCATCATTTTCTTCTCTTCTACATCAGATACTGCACTTCCTGGGAGTTGAAGGACCAAAAACATCAGACCCCAGCAAATATATACGTTACATATATAACAGAGTGCATCTTGAGAATGCAACTGTTAGGGCTAGTGCTGTGAGCACTTTGGCAAAGTTTGGTGCTGCAGTTGATTCATTGAAGGTATTACTTGCTCTGTTGGATTTTGTGATTATTTGCTCTCAGAATTTGGATTTTTTGGGGCTCTATTTGTAACCTAATTTGAGATGTGGTACTTCACTATTTCAGCCCCGGATATTTGTTCTGCTGAGGCGATGTCTTTTTGACAGCGATGATGAGGTATGTTATCTGTCATCTTTTGATGCATCTATGCAATCATGTTGTATATAAGATGCATGTAATTGTTTCTTTTACCTCTGGGAATAAAATTATAATTTGAGTTGTCAACATCTTTCACCTAATACGCAATTATGCATGTGTTTCTGTTGAAAGGGATTACATTGCATTTTTTTTTTTTTTAAAAAAAAGTCATGGATGATGATGTCTTTCTCTTTTGTCCTGCCTTTTGCCACTCTGGAGGTATGTGTGTGTGAACATGATAAGTGTTAACTGCTTTGATTTGTATTTTGATAGTTCTGATTCCATTGCAGGTTCGTGATAGGGCAACACTCTATCTTAATACACTTGGAGGTGATGGTGCAGTTGTTGAGACTGATAAAGATGTTAAGGACTTCCTCTTTGGGTATTTTGATATACCCCTTGTGAATCTGGAGACTAGTTTAAAAAATTATGTAAGTCCCCTCTACTTTTCTTTTTGTTTCTGTCAAGGACATTTTCTAATGTGTTTAATATGAATGCAGGAACCTTCCGAAGAACCTTTTGACATAAACTCTGTGCCTAAGGAGGTTAAGTCTCAACCGCTTGCAGAGAAGAAGGCACCGGGTAAAAAGCCAACTGGTTTGGGTGCTCCTCCAAGTGGCCCACCATCAACTGAAGATGCATATGAAAGGCTGCTGTCCTCAATTCCTGAGTTTGCTAACTTTGGGAAGCTTTTCAAGGTTTTTTTAATTATTATTTGATGCTTCCTTCAAAATTATATTTAATTGTTTTTCTCTCTTGCTAATATGTTAAAATGTATTATGATGTTTTATTTCTCAACAGTCCTCACCACCCGTGGAGCTTACTGAAGCAGAGACAGAATATGCAGTTAATGTTGTTAAACACATCTTTGATAGGCATGTTGTGTTCCAGTACAACTGCACAAACACAATACCAGAGCAATTACTGGAAAATGTAATGACTAAAATAAACGCTGTTCAATTTCAGAACACAATTGTATTCTAAGCTTTATTTATGTTACTTATTCTCTTTTCCAGGTTACTGTAATTGTAGATGCCTCGGAAGCAGAGGAGTTCTCTGAGGTTCTTTCCAAGCCTCTCAGATCCCTTCCTTATGACTCGCCTGGACAGACATTTGTGGCTTTTGAGAAGCCAGAAGGATTGCCAACAGTTGGAAAATTTTCCAATGTTTTGAAATTTATCGTTAAAGAGGTACATCTTACCTTTATCCTTGTCTGCAGTTAATCTTTTTGTCCCAGACCCCCTACTTTTTTTTCTTTTTTTTTTTTTCAAATTTCAACCCAATATTTGATGGTGGGAATATCAATTCGTTTTGTCTTTATTTAATGTAAGAAATAACTTTTTTGTCCTTGTGTTACATTATTTGGAGCACGAAGCTTTGTTTATCTCCAGTAAGGAAAACAATTCGATTAATGTTCACCAGGTTGACCCCTCCACCGGTGAAGCAGAAGACGATGGTGTGGAAGATGAATACCAGCTGGAAGATTTGGATGTTGTTTCAGCCGATTACATATTGAAAGTGGGGGTGTCTAATTTTAGAAATGCATGGGAAAACATGGATCCTGAAAGTGAGCGAGTGGATGAATATGGTCTTGGCCCAAGGGAGAGCTTGGCTGAAGCTGTAAATACTGTCATCAATCTTCTTGGCATGCAGCCCTGTGAGGTAACATAATGATTCAGTAGCTATTTCCGTAACTGTTCATCGTCTTGACCGTATTTTCTCAGAATGGATTAGAACTAGGTTACCTTGTAGTTTACTGTTTCATTTTTGGAAAGAAGTTATTTTCCTCGTAACATATTATATGTTGCTATGTGCAGGGCACAGAAGTTGTCCCACCCAATTCAAGGTCACACCAATGTTTATTGTCCGGAGTATTCATAGGGAATGTGAAGGTGCTCGTGCGCTTGTCTTTTGGCGTCGATGGTGCAAAGGATGTTGCGATGAAACTGGCCGTTAGATCTGAAGATGAATCTGTCAGTGATACCATTCACGAGATTGTGGCAAGCGGTTAGGTTGTGGTGTTGCAGATATGATTCTTTTTGTTGTTGTTACTGAATGCAATTGGAGTTACAGTCCCATAGATATATAGGCTTTTGTAAAGAATTGCAATATGGTACTCGCTTGGGCTCAATATCAATTTCTGTCCATTGCTGCTGCTTGCTTCTCAGATGATATATGGCACTGCAAGTATCACCTCGGCCTTTTTGAAGTGACTTGCATCATCATAATTATACTTAAGTTGTCTTCCTTGTAGCTTATGTATTATGAATTTTGAGGCTTTGCCTTCATTACTGTGTCCTCAATTAATTGAATATTTGTTTATTGCCAATTTAATTCAGAAGATCCCTCTTATTCAACTCGGAAATTTATGCTTTCAAGTAATCAGGGTAATCTGAATTTCATTGACGTTGCCCAAAAGCATCAGATGATACTATATCCTATCCTAAACGTTCTAAACATTATTTTATAGATTTCATGCAAAACTAATATACTTAATCAACGATTACTAGCTTAATGGTCACATTATATATATATATATATAAGTGGAGTTACAAGACAATTATACGCATATAACTATTCTTAATTGGCTTAATCTATAAGAAAGTAAATAACTCCAGAAAGGCTACTCCCCTTTACTTTTTAAAATTAATTTTACACATCTAAGTTATCAGAAATTACGATTTTGAAAGATGTTTAAGTAGCTGTTCAAGTATGGATATTTGAAGCAAAAATCTATCTTCCCATTAACTAAAATGATAAGGGCTTGAACAATTTTGATTTTATTTAGGTATGGACATTTTCTTTGCACTTTCCTCATACTAAGTTCCAGATAGCCAAAAGGATAAATATTGAACACTACTACCTTCAGCAAATAAGAAACTAAGTAATCCTTCATTTGGTCTAAGGTATAGACATGACATCTAATTGATAATTGCAATGGAAACACTATATCACATGGTGATGAGGATGAACAAACAGCTTCACTAGTTTCAATATATATAGCCTTTGGCTTCTCATTCATGTTTTCTTCCTCTCCAAAGGCTGCATGCAATATAGGACACAAGTCTTTTTTGCCCCTCAATGGCTCAAATCACACTTCTATGCCCTCCAAATGCCCATATCTGCAACAGAGAGCATAAAGCAATGCTTAGAGTCTTAGACTCAAGTTTCTAACTAAATATAAGGAGGATGACTTTAGAAGATTCTGGAAAGTTAGATGAAAAACCTTCCTTATTTATAATTCCCAAGTGAAGTAAAAGTTTCAATGAAACCTTTTTCCCTTCCCCTCTATTATCTTAAAAGGAATCATGTTTTAAAGTTCATCTATGTTGTACTTGTAATGAGATCGATCAATAAGCTGCATCACTTTTACGGCTTAAATCCTTGTTCCTTCTTTTTTGGTACATGATAATATGGATAATTGAAACTAAGAAATCACCAACTAGACCATTCTTTTAACCTTAAGAAGAAGCTTCTAAATTAGTTCTTTCAAAATTTACAACCTGTAAATGGTTGGAATCAGGCCAAAATGCACGCTTACCTTTAAGTTTGTGTCAAAACTTCCTGTACACAAGGCACTTCCATCGGCCGACAAACCTAAACAGCTGATCCGGCCCTCATGAGAGTTTTGGAGAGATCCTAAATTCAAAACCGCCTGCAATTCAAGAAGGAAGCAAGTCAATTTAGTCACAAAAATTGCACTAGACTCCCAGGTACTTGAGTAAGCACATATTAATGAAGAAAGGGAAACACAGCAACTTCAGTGTCTATGAGATCAAAGTCTGACTAGATGTTACAACTTACAAGGGGGAAATGTATTTAAAAGGTCCTCTTAACTACTTTTACTAGCATCCAAAGGAAGGTCACGTGTTAGGCATTTTCATGAAACAAACAAGATAACCTCTGTTCATCAAAAGGTTATATTAGCCAACAATATAAACACAAATAAATGGCTTACAAACGTATCATGATTTTGCGAATTAGAAAAGATTTCAAACCACTCAACCTACACCTAAAGATCACAACCTCATTTTTTAAATGCTTTTTCACATGACAGATGCCGAAACCAATAGTCACTCTCACATCATATGTAGAAGTAGAAAACCCATAAAGATTTTACTACAAGGAACTAACGATGGTGTCTTTGTGAACCTAAAACTAAGTTTGAGCTATATAGGAAAGCTGCCTCACAACTGCCCCAGAAGACTAGTTTATTTTATTCACTTTTGCTAGGATAATTGACATGAATTCAAAATAAAGATTAATATGTAAGTATATATTCATTCACCTTGCAAGCACCGTGAATGTATAGATAAAGTAGCATATGCTTCTACAGAAAGCAGCTTGTACACATTCACTTTGCAAGCAAAAGAAGTTTGAAGGCTACATCATGCGAGAGGTTGCAAGTCCAAAATGCCTTAGGCAATTTAGCAAGGCATCCTCCCCATTGAAAGCTCAACAACATGTATCAACACAAACTTAGACCGAGACCATCAAATTCTAACATGGTATCAGAGCCTAAGGATCTCAAGGCCCATGAAGATCCAAGGTTCAAGTTTGAGTGTTGATACATATTGTTGAGCTTTGAATGTGGCGGATGCCTTGCAATAATGCCGAAGGCAATTTGGAATTGCTACCTCTCGCATTATATAGGCTTCATTCGTTTGTTTTTCCAATGTGGGACTTTGTATTTCCAACAGAAAGCAACCTACTATTGTTCTACTTTACATGAAAGCACCATATATATACCTTTGCCAATAAAGTGTCCCAAACATAGCAATCACCATTAGTGTATCCAGCAAAAAGAAGCCTTCCTGATATAGAAAATGCAATGGAGGTCACGCCCGGGATGTCGTTGTCCCCATGGTGTTGAGAATATACTTGAAGTTGGTGTCCAGTCCTAATGTCATACAATCTGCAAGTTCCGTCCTCTGAACCAGTTCCAAATCTATTTCCATCAGGAAAGAATTTCACAGAATTAACATCGCCCTCATGCCCATGAAATGTCCGTACTGCTCGACTTGCCATACGAGTATCCCACAATCGAGCAGTTGCATCACAAGATCCAGATACAAACATTCTTGAGTTGGATCCATTAATTGAAATGCTGGAAGAGGGAAAGTAATAATTTGTTTCTTAGAAAGGACTTAATACTAAAAACATTAAGCTAAAATATCAATGTGACATTACAGTTAAGGCAATTTAAATTCCACATAATCACGCAACAGATGCTAAATTAGAGAGTAGTAATGGCCCGTGAAGAATGATTGAACATTTATTTTGGGGAAAGTGAGGAGGGGTGGCGAGAAATGTGACTATACACAATAGGATGAAGCTTCAGAGTTGAATTTTAACAGTTTGCTGATCATAAACCAATTATAGATCACAACCCTTTCTGTGTGCTTTTCAATCGATAACGCAGATGCTTAAATTGTGAAACTACTGTAGCAGATTAACTCTTTCAAGAAAGGAAACCAAATAAGTATTGGCTAAAATTAATTCAACAATCATGTGACATACCTAAGTACATCTGCAGTATGTCCAGATTGAAATTCACCTCCAAAAACAGATGTTCTGAGGCCTGTAGTAATATCCCATAAAACACATGTCTGATCACCAGAACCGGTAATTAAATGAGTATCTTCATCGGGAACATACTGACAAGAGGAAACCAAACCCTTATGCCCACTAAGCATCCGCGAAACAGGCAGATTTCCATCCTTGTCAGTAGCTGAATTCAGATTGAAAATAGAGCAAACACTATCAAGACCACCACATGCAACAGACTGACCACTGGGTGAGAAAGCACATGTTATGACCCATGCACAAGGCAGCTTTATGGCATGAGTTTTCTGTCTTGTTAGAGCATTCCAAACTATTAATCGGCCATCTTGGGATGCACTAACAATTCGATTCTTTTCAGCAGTCCAGTCCAATGAATACACCTGCAAAATCAATGAATATTGTAAATGTAATATCAAATTATTATCTGCAAGTATGATAATGCGGAGACCACAGCTGCGACAAATGCCATCAATATAGGTTAAGTAAAACAACCGAAACAATATTGAGGTTATGTATGAGCCCATTTAAGCTAAGCCCAATTGCCCACAAAACAAATTCTTATCATTTGACAAAGGTCAAAATGCATATAACACTCTTTTGTTCTTTATTTTATAAGACCAAATAAAATCCCTCTTTAACTTTGGCCTAATAATGTCTTGTGGTTTTAATTTTGGCAATTAACCCATACCAACTCAAACTTTGAGTATGTTGAAAATAGTCAATTCTATCTAAAATGTGCTACGCATTTAAAAACCTGAATGGAAATTACAATGTTTCTTAGTCATGAAATCCATAGAAATTTCACCAAAGAATACACTTAAATGAAGTTCCAAAAAACCCATAATTGACCCATTTTCTATGCTTCCATTCCTTAAGGACCATAAGGGACTATTTGTCATATGTTTATAGCTTAAGGGAGTTGATTAACAAAAACAAAACTTAGGGGGTTATAATCCAAAGGTCAAAGTTGAAAGGGATCATTAGCATATTAGCCTTTAATTTGCATATGGACCCACATCAATGACATCATCCTATTCCTAGCTACCGTTAGTCGGTTGGAACCGCAAAGCGACAGAAGATCTTAAAGAAGCAACGGTTTCTCCATGATAACACATGTCAAAGCAGAGACCAAAGAATCAATCAAATGACTTTATATCATATAAGAAACAGCATTATTCTTGAACCAAACTTGAATGGAAAAATTGTAAAAGGAATATTGGTGTATTACAAAAAAGTGAAGAACCGGATATTCCTTCCGTAGTTCCAATAAAATATAATTCATATTATGTGGCATAGACATGCAAAATTTACTAATTTCCATAGAAGACTTGAGATATATTAACCTGTACATTAATTAATCCAGAGAAACATATATCTTCACATTTTTCTTAATATTTTGGAGAACTATCAGGTCTAGTTATAACAGAATGTCTTTTCTTTTTCGTTTTAATCCCAACAATAACCTTTTATTACATTCTTTTCTAATCCCTTCTCCGCACCCATCCTCCTTTCAGTTTCAATGTGCAATCTTTCCCACACAGTTCTGAGCACAATAGCCTATAGTAAAAAAAAAGCTTGATAAACTAATTCTACAGCTGTTTCCCAATCCATCAATAAGTCATGAGAAGCAAAAATAGGATCCATAAAACCCATCAAGCCAAACACAAACACATAATAACACATTACCAGTTTATTACAAAGAGAAATGAAGGATCTTAATGGCAAGGCTGTCAATTACCTTTCCTGTGTGACCCTGCAACGTTCTACAGCAAACCAGATCCGTAGGTTCCAATCTGATAGGAGTTTTACCTTGAGACCCAGCGTACCCAGAAACTGAAAAATTCCCCCAAAATAATTCAATTAGATCTAAAAGTAATTACTACACAGCCAAAGTTATCATCAAATTTCCAGAAAATTCCTACTATCTGTATCAAGCAAAGATTGACGCCTCTGCTTTAACTGCTCCTTGAGAGTGTTGACGGTCTCCGTAGCTGCCAAATGACGCTCTTTGAGCTCCGAAACAGACATTTTACTTCTTCAGTGACGCTTTTTGTGCAGGGTATGTATTCAGTATTCAACCAAAGAGGATCATGTACAAGTTGGATCAAAGCCCTACGTCATTTTGGGAAAGCAAGATGCGAAATTTTGAAATGGGGTTCATGGGAAAGAGGGTTGCGATGGGCAGTTGCTTCTTCCACAAAGCAACGAAGCACATGAAGCAAGAAGCGGAGGAGGGATTGAGTGTGAGAGTGTGAGTGTGTAGGTGAAGCAAGAAGGAAGTGCAGTGGCCGGCGAAGAGCATGTAAATTCTGAAATAGGAAGTGGTGATAACTTAAAAGCTGAGGTGAGGTGAGGGACTCTTACATGATTGACGCCGTGGAGCCCACCTCCTTCTTCAGTAGTTTTTTATTTTTTATTTTTTTTTTATGGAAAATCCCTTCATTATCTTGCTTCATATGTCTAGATTAACACCTTCTTGTGAATGCAGCTAAGAAAATTTTGTAAGTAGGCAGATAACTTTAATAACTTAAATTCCATGATCATAAGTCATAACTCTTACATTTAGGTTTTTTTTTGTTAGAAACTCTTACTCTTTTAATTAAATTCAAATTGACAAAAGTATCTTCTTAGGTTATGTATATGATTTCTTTTCTTAAATATATTATATAATTACTTAAAAAATATAGAATAAATTGTATCAACTTAATTATATTTTTTATTTTTTTATTTTTAAAAATTATGTTTATCTCCTTATTATAAGTTTAAGTCATGATTTAATAGTTACATGAACTTTATTTATCCATTGAAAAAAAATTTGTTTAAGAAAATAACCAGTTTGATTAAAAAAAACTAAATGAGCGCTTAATTTTTAGAAAAATAATATAAAATTGAGAAGAAGTAATATTTTAAACACTTGTACATGTGTATATATGAATGTAATATAGATAAATAAATGAAGGAGGTTGACTGTTTGAGTCAATATAGTCTTTTAACCAGTCAATTCGCCAAATAATAATAATAATAATAATTAAGAAAAAGAAATAAAGAAAACAAAAACATTAAAAAATAAAAAAGTTCCATTGCCGGGAATCGAACCCGGGTCTCCTGGGTGAAAGCCAGATATCCTAACCGCTGGACGACAATGGAAGCTGTTGTTTTATTCTGCAAATATAATATATTACTGAAAGACATAATAAAAACAAAAACTTTAAAATATATTTCTGAATCATAAAATAGGAAATACATAAACGCAAGATATAAGGAAAGCAATTTTCAGAAGACCCATCATGTGATGATAAAATACTTTAAAATTTTAAAAGGAGACTGTTGTTTTTTAATCTAAAAGGGATCCAGTTAGTGAAAATTCATGATGATAAAGTTGAACTTTGCTCTATACTTTATATCAATTTTCTCCCTTCACATATTTTTTGTCTTAAATTTCTCTCATTGAATTAATTCAAAGATGAGAGGAAAACTCTTTACAGTTTTCTTAGAGCAAATTGTGAATGTTAATGAGATGTATGTCATTGGCATTTAGCATTTCCAAGCATCATAGCCATTTATATATAAGGGCACTTCTCAATGATTTTGAGAGATTATTCTATGAAGGATGACTCTACAAAATAAATCAAATTAATCATAAATAAATATGATTTATAGTTCATTTGTCATTTATAAATGGACTATACTTGAAGTTGAAAATTTTCATGTGCAGCTAACAGTTCTGTTTTTTTTTTTTTTTTTTGAAAGGTGGTTGTGAGATGACCAATGAGTCAAAAAGGCATGGACCCATAGAAAAAGGACATAAATGAAGAAAATATACAAAGGCCAAAGAGGGGCCTCCCATTGAATTTTCCACAGAAGCATTATTGCAGCAACTACCCAAAACTCTCAATATATATAATTACATTTTATTAATAATAAAATAAACACATTTCAGAATACAGGACTTCTTAAGATTCAATAAATGGGAGGGGTTGGGTTTGGGAACTAAATTAACATAAATTCCCAAGCAAAAATGTTGAAAATACATCAATACACAAACCCAGTTTGGAATTGTAACCCCTTTACAGTTAGCTAATATGAAATCAAATAAAAAAGGCCATACATAATAAATAAATGAGAGCAAAGACACAGAGGACAGAGCCTTATTCTTTAACTTATTTCAAAATACAATCTATCCACAAAATTCCTTCATTGACATCATCAAAATGGAGCATCTGTGTTTTCACTTTTCAGGTACTCCCACCAGGATAAGTGCAAGCATTGTAACCTAGAAAGAGAAAGAAAATCATGTTAAACAACTAATAAAGTGCTTATTTCACAGGAAATTACCACACCACCCCTTTGCCTGTCATTGTCGTTGTTTGAAAAAAAAACTATGACATAAAGCCTATCTACTTTAATTTTCAATCACTTTCCACCATACCCACAAGGAAAAAAATGATAGGTTCTGATAATTTAGGTACTAAAGTATTTGTTGTTTGATTCTTTAATAAAATTATGACATGTAGAGGAATTTATATCAGTCTTGTCCTTTTCTTTTTGATTTAAATGTCATTTTACCAACACGTGGTTGGTTGGAGTGATATGTACTCTATTTCCCGAGAGCAAGGTTTCGAGTTCAAGTCTTGTGTATAGAAAAATCCTTTTTGAGAGAGCTCCGCCCCTCCTTATAAGACTTCCGCTAGCTCAAGCCATATTAAACAGAGCTCAATAAACTTATAGATACTGGTGGTTTCGAATTCCTTGTTTGGAATCCCATTTGACACAGATTTTGAAAAGAAAGTGTTGAGAAGAACTTACTTGGATTTTGGGATGTAAGAGTTGCTGTTTGAGAGAAATCACAGTTCCAAGGATTTTTGCCTTGTGTTTGGTAGTAAAGATTCATGGCATAAGCAGCATGTGATGCCACAGTGTTTGGTTCAAAACAAGCACCTCCTGCCTGAATTGGTCCACAGTCTATGCCATGGCTGCACGCATAATCTATGTTTGCCTGCAATTGTGCATCCGACGCACCGGATTTCGGAACACACCATCCCTGTGCAGTTGTAGGTGCCGGAGTAACGGGAGTGACGGGAGTCTGTAGACACATAAATTAAAAAAGATTTCACACAAAACATTAATTAGTTGTGACCTGAAGAAGAACTTGAGATTTGAGAAGTTGTTCTTACTTTCTGGCTAGTCTTGTCTAGGCCAACATCATATGTCGCGGTGAGATCGGTTTTGAAAAGCCCGAATGAACGCTCAGAAGTCGGACCGGGCTTCAAATCCTCATCATAGAGTGCGAAGATGTAAGTGTCAACAGATTTGCCGGGCATCAAAGGGGTGCCAACAAGTGACCTAAGGTGTGTGATGAGGTTTCCATTGTATGCCTTTGCATTGTCAACACTCGGTCCTACTTCATTGCTATCCCCATGTGTCGGCCATCCTGTCTCGGCAACCACTATCCCTATGTCTTGGAACCCCATGCTACTCAATGCAGAATGTACAGCATCAACCTGCTCAAATGCACAATTCAATCAGGGTTTAATTTCTCAATCTTGATTGTATACAATTTTGATGGATGTATAGATGAGATGACACAATAAATGCACAAATTTAAATTTTTTTTAGAGAATGATAAGATTTTGCCATAACCATTCACTGTTGTCATTAGAAAAGAAAAAAAAAATTATGCAATCATTTATTGCAAGTTTGAAAGGAGTTGTGGACACACACAATGAATAGCCAGCCTGTCAACGTGCATTATAAGTCTCAAACAAATTTGGAAAGAGTGGGTACTTTCGAAATTTATTAGAAGTTGGAATTCCTTAGATGCCGTTATGTTTGTTTTCTCTATGATATTTTGTCTTCAATCATGAGAGCCTCTGTTTAAATTCAATAGGCCATTTAAAAATCGAACAATTTTAAGGTAAATTAGCATGAATAGAAAGAAAATCAATGTTGGCTCTATATAATCATCCATAACTTTGATTTTAATTCCTTTCTAGTAGGAAAGAGGTGAACTTCTCTATATTAGGAAAGATGAAACAACAACAATCAAAGTCTTTTCTCACTATATATATATATGGGATCAGCTATCCTACTAGAGAGATACCAAGAAGAAGAAAAAATCCACATGAATAAATTAGAATCCAAATTTCTACTGCATAGACTTAGAATTAGAAAAAAATTTAAGTAGATAAAAAATCAATTTACATGGGAGAATCTTATAGTAAAAAATATACAAAACTGCATGTACAAATCTAATACTAATTACTAGAATTGATCCAATCCCCATAATTTCATGATAAGTTCTAATTATTAACATTTAAAAAAGTAAAACTCTCCATCAAAAGATTATTTTAAAAATAAAACAAAGTTTCCACAAAATTATGATTGCATTATTATTTATCCTATACCTATCAATAATCAGATCCAAAAATAAAGAAATCCAGTAAAAGTAAAACGGACAATAGAATAGAAGTATGCAATGAGTCATGAAGACAGAGACAATGGCCACGTGGCCAGAATGTGGAAAGCAGATCGAGGTTGACGTATGTTTTACGATTGTCTACCATCTTTGTCCTCTATACTGTTTCTATTCTCTCCCTCCTCAACTTTTCATAAAATAAATAATTACTTTTCCGAAAAAATAGAATATTATCATTTTTAATATGAAATAAGCAATATCAGAGCAAAAAAATAGAATATTACTTTTCCTCTATACTGTTAAAATATTTATAAAAACACAAAAAAATAATATTTTTAATATTAAATGAATATCATCTTAAAAAACATTTAATATATTTTAATTTCAAAGGATGGATATATAGCTAAGAAAATGTATCATTTTTATTCTTCAAAAAAATTATAATGTCTTTTAATTTCCTCTTTAAAATATAAAAAAATTAAATTTAATTAATAAAAATATAAATTGTCTCAATTTAATTATTAAAAAAAATTATATTAATAAAAATTTTTAATAATTAAATTAAAATAAATTATATTTTTTATTATAACAGAGCAAAACTAGTAAATAGTAAGTTTCACATTTGAATCGTACGTAGCACACTGACCTGAGCATCGAACATGTTGGTGTAAAGCTTCCCGTTACCCGAATCGACCCGACCCGAGTTCGGTTGAAAGAGGCAGAATTTAAGCGTTTCGGGTCTCGGATCACTCTGGTACGCGAAAAACGGGTACGGGTTGATGGCCAACGGCGATCCGTTATCCTTCTGAAACGCCAGCATCTGCTTCAGCGTGTCTCGGAGCTTCGGGTCGAACGACCCGGACGACGGTGGATCCGATTGGGTCAACAACGCCATCGAGTGCACCGTGGACACCTTGATTTTACCGCCCAGCGAGGCGGCGTTAAGGGCATTTTGGACATTTTGCATCGCCGGAAGGAGCTGCGAGATCAGGCCCTGGTCGCCGGAGGTAACCACCTCGTTACCGACGGTAATGAGAGTGATGTTACTGGCCGGGTAGAAGGGAAGCACATTCGCATTGATCCACTGAGTCGCCGAGTTCGGATCCGAGGCGAGGTTCGGAATGTCGCCGTTGGCGGCGCCGATGACGATTCCGATGCCGGAGTTAGCAAGGGCTTTGATAATCGCCGGATCGGCGCCGTAGAGACGGACTTTACCGATGGTGGTGCTCTGGAGGAGCTTCGCCGTGGCTTCCGGCGGCGGAAGATTGTCGGCGACCTGACCGTAGTTCACACCGATAAATGATTGCGAGGCTGCGAGAAAACGAAGATACAGTAAGAACCAGGAAGTAAATTAAATGAATTCAGAAATCTGGAATTAGTAGAAGCTGTCACTTTCCCGAGAAAATTTGAGAAAGAAACTTGCCAGAAAGTGAAATGAAATCAGAAATATCACTTTCTAGCGAGGGGGCAAAATGTAAATCCAAAATTTGCAATACAGAGTTAAATAAATCTACTAAAACAGAGATTTATAGCAAAGATTCGAAGATAATTCCGAAGTATGGTGTTGATGGATTGGAAATCTAGAGGGAAGAAAGGTACAAATAGTGACTTTCCCGAGAAATTTGAGAAAGAAAGTGGGTAGAAAGTGAGATGACTTTGGAGCAAGGAGTGGGCAATAAAAAGCATTGATTTGAGCCCAAAAAAGTAGGAACTGAAGAGAGAGAAATGGAGGAACTAACCAGCAGAAGAAAAGAGGAAGAGGAGGAGAAGGAGGAAGATGGAAGGTGAAGCCATAGCTAATAATAGCTTAGCTTCTACAAACGAATCTTGATGTTGAAGTAGTTTGGACTTGTGAAGTAGGTTTAGTGAGCACTTATAGAGGGAACTGAAAACCAAAAGAAATAAATAAATAAATAAAATAGAGAGAGAGAAGAAAGAAAAGATGGCAGCGATAAGGACAAGGAAGACGTATTAGATTTAGAAATCAAGGTAGAATTTTCGACGAAAGTGTGTGTGTTTCAGTTTCACTATACTTTTGTCTTAGGGTACGCTTAAGTGTGAAACCAAACGAACTTGGTGTCGTAATTCGTACATTGGAATGGACATAGGATAGAAGGTATTTATTTATGGACAAAATTTATATGCTGTTATCAAAAGTATGTAAGTAATAATATATAAATTTTTTTATTTATTTTATCCTTCCAAATAAATTTTTTTAATAAAAAATTTTACATGATTAATTATGATAAAAATATATATATTTTACTTGATTAATAAAAAAATTATGATTCAATGAACTGTACAAATATATTTAATTTTTTTATGTTAATCTAATAGTGATAAATGTAGATAACAAAAGCGAAAAGAAAAGGTAACGTTAATTAAAATTTTGACTAAATTTCATTTGTAATTTTTTTTAGTTTTTATGTATTTTTTTTATTAGAATCAATCTTCTTCAAATTAGTTAAAGTCTCATAACAGGATAAAACTCTCTACCATTTCAACCAAATTACACCTGCGATTTTAATTACATTATACTAACTAATTATATTTTGAAATGAAATTGTGAAAATGCTAATTTTATTGATAGGAAAAAATTAAGAAACATGTAATATTGTATTTAATTACCAAACATATTTTTTTGATCGAATTACCAAATATAACTTTTAAAATAACTAGATTGATAAATATAATGTCATTAAATCTCACGAAATTGGTATAATTTATTCTGAAATTTTTGTGTTATATGAATGGAGTAATTTTTTTCTGCCAAGATTAGGGATAAAAGTTTAATGCTACCGTATCACTGAACTTCAGTGCATCCCTTCAATCATGTAATGCCATTTGTTAATATTAATAAAAACCCACATTAATTAGGGTCCACTTTGAATGGTTTATGGACCAACTGATTGGAGGGATGTACTGAAGTTCAGTACTACCGTACCACTGAACATCTACTCCGAGATTAGGCACTTAAATGGTTCCACAAAAATTTAATCTATATAAAGCCTTATTACCAAATGAGAAAAAGAATGTTACCACAAAACAAGAATTTATTTTCTTTCACAAGGTCTTTGTATTATGGATTAAATTTGAGTTTCTTGATAAACTTATGTTATATGCTTTAATAAAAAATAGTTACTAACTACCAAACAAATATAGTTTCTGAAAAAATTAATAACAAATAATTAGCAAAAAAAATCTTCTTTTCCCTTTTCTCAATATGAAATTATTATTTTTAATTTTAACATGATATTTCACTTTTTTTAAAAATGATTTTTATAAAAAGCCCATTGACAGAAAGTAAACAGTAAGATATTGTTCTTACCATATATATATAATAAAAATTAAATGATACTATTTTTTTTAAAAAAAAAGATATTGTATAATTTTCTGTGGCATTAACCAACCTCATTTCATTTAAAATTTTTGAGTTCTCAATTTGAGAGGACGGCATGGCATCCTCATTCCTCAACAATAAGTGACAATTACTCATGAAACCGTAAATAAGGAGAGGGAATAAATACTCAAGTGAAATAAAGGAATACGAGAGAAAGATGAGAAAACTGTTCTCATTCTTCAACGTCCAACCACAGGATACAAAAGCTGCTTTATTCTCATCTTACTTCTAAAATATGCAAAACATGACAATAGGATTAACAACAATATAATATTCTGACGACAGAAACCATCACATTATTTATGGGTCCTCATAAAGCTTCAATCCGTTTGCATATTGTAACGTAAAACTCTTAAGTAAATATAATTAATCACAAATAAATAGGTAATTATATCATATTTTAAATGTAAATTCAATCACCTAGCAAGTTTGAAGAGAAAACACTCAAGAAGGAAACCCTGCAAATACAGTCTATTACAAACAAAAAAGGCAAATAATATCATATGGATGTATGTGTCCACTAATTCGATAAAGCAAAAGAATAAGATTACGCTTATAAGCAACTTGGCATAAATATATTACACTACCTTATGTGACTGTAAATGAATAAAAGAAACAAAACTGAAGCCACACCCGCAGTGACCTATGGAAGGTGATGAAGTGAAAACAATTTGGAAGTCCAAATTACCAATCAATCTAAGCTCCAGAGTGGGAAGCTGGAGTAGTTACAAAATGGTCATCCTTGAAAACGTGGAAATACTGTTGTGGCAAAGAATGCTCCACCTGAAACAGAATTGGTATTTCTTATTACCAGACATATCTAGTTTCACTAATAATAACTGATCAAGGTTTATTATGGTTAAGTGTTAACTAGTAAGTGGCCTGAGCTAATTAATTACATTAACACCGTCTACGTCCAAAAAAACAAAAATATTTATAAAAATTGGTAACATGTTGATATGAGCACAAGTCTTTGGGTGAACCACACCCCAAAAGCTAGCTATTGGAGTGGGAGAGCCCAAGGCCTTATAAGGCCCTTCCTTAAAGGTAACCTTTCCAATGTGAAACTTGTATCATTATATCAAACTAACACAAAAGTGTGCGAATTGGCACCCAAAATGCCTTGCGGTGCTTCATCATATATTCATTCACTATATATATATATATATTTACAATCAACATATATCTCTCCAAAAAATCCTCTCGGAGATATAATAAAATATGGCATAATATAAGATTTAAATTTAAATATAATTATCTTATCTTATCGATAAAATATAGAATATCTTTTCTTATTAAAACAACTTATCTTCTTAATACATAACTACCCCCTTCGAAAGCTGGCATTTCGAAAGCTGCACATTGCGACACTTCATTCGGTGGTACTTCACTCGATCACGGTCAGCCCCTCCACTGGTCAGAACCCTCCGCAATTAGCCCTTTTCGGTCGGCCAGCTCCCAATGAAAGCACCAATTGATACGAGCACAAGTCCTTGGGAGAACCACACCCCAAAAGCTAGCTATTGAAGTGGGAGAGCCCAAGGCCTTATAAGGCCCTTCCTTGAAGGTAACCTCCCCAATGTGGGACTTGTATTACATGTTTGAATGTGGTTTTGTTTTTTCATTCTTTAAACTGTTTTGCAAAATTAGTTCTGAGAATTCAAGCTAATATTGTTTTCATATATTTATGTACATGTTATTAATAAAAAGTCTTATTTTCTGTTCATTTAATTGAAACACATGCACTTCCTTTTATTCTTTTGCCACAGTATGCATGCATTTGCTCTTGTGCCTCTGCCACTACATTCAACCCTTAACCCAGCCCCAAAGGTTTTTCTTTTTCTTTGTCACAGGACTGCCTAAGCTTCTCATCCTTTTGTTGCTTCAGTTATTTCATGCCTTTCGGCAAATAAAACATTGGAGCCATGATTGATTGTAGTAAATGCAAGTAGCACGCTGTGTAATCTAAACATCATCAAAACCAAAACTTCAGAGTTTCTATCCTATAAGTAGAACAGCAATGTTAAAACATACCCAATCACCATCAGGTTCAGCACCAGGTACCATAATATTGATCTCACTTGACTTGGCTGTTGATATGGATGTTTCTAAAGACTCTTTGCTCAGATAAATCTGGCAGCCAGAAGTGTTGTCCACGGAAATTGTTGGTGCCGAACCCTGTATAAGTAAAAGCAAGTGTAATACAAATAAACCATACTTGATGCACTTAGATCAAGCCCTCTTCAGCATCTAGTTCCAATAAAGCTATATTCATAGTAAGATCACAACATCAAGAATTAGGCTTAATAATGTCATATACAACCTGATAATACCATAATCATTGAAACTTGTGGAGGGAAACGGAAGATGAAGAGGAATTATAGTAGGGGTACCTGACACTGCACCTCAACCCCATTACAATTTACCATCTCACATGCTGCAACAACATCCTAAATATTGAACACAGAAAAATGAGCTTCCGTTGCCCTCAATATGATTCAATTCTAACAGTTATTATTTTTCTAGATGAAAAATAGTAAATGTTACTATTAAATCACTTTTTTCTCGTGCTTTGCGCTAACCTTAAATAGAACTCCCATCTTTGTGCATTTGTCAACAGTAATATTGTTGATCTTGCCTGCAAATTGTAGGAAGTCATGCATTCGCATGTAATCTTTCTATCAAGTTATGAGTTGGGTAGCAACAGAACATATTTCTATACTATATACCAATTACAAAGTTACAAACCAGGAAGGAAAGCAGGTTATAACAGAATTATTGCTACCTTGAACCTGCAAAACAGAATCTTTGCATCCATAAATGTAAACAGACTGTTTTGCATCACAATCACCAATCACCAAGTCTTTCTTCCCAATTTGATTTTCAACAACCCACCTACAGCAGAAGAGAATAGTTAGTTTAGGGCCCTAGGCTGATGGAATACTAACGATCTGACATTCCATACAAACTATATATATACATATATATGTATAATCCTACTTGCGGCCCATTTGAAGTTCGAACTTAGGAGGTCCTGCTTTAGAAGTTGCATGTGAACCTGCACGACTTTCTTTTTCACTAGTGCCACCACCTACAATTCCAGTTCTATCTGTGCGATTCTTTGTCTTCATGTCATCCGTAACCTTTCTCAAACCTATTAGATGAAGTTTCTGGTTCTTATGTGCTGAACTTTTAATAAGAAATTAACAGAGTAGGAGTAATTTACCCGCAGTGACATTCCCTGTGTTGATTTGTTGAAAAACAGCAGACATCCCATCTTTTGGCTTAGATGATGAAGCCTGAGGGGGTTCTGAACTAATGAGAAAAGCAGGTGGAGGAACTGGGGGAGCAGGCGCACTAGTTGTAGGAGCTTTTGATTGAGCAACAGGTTTTCCCGTTGGATTCCATACTGGGCCTAAAGGATAAAAATTCTTAATGTAATCCCTCAAACCAGGTAGATATAGCTCTTTAAGAGCTTTGATCCACTCAACATGATTCGAGTCTTTGTTTCTATACTCTACAAGCACCTGATTAGTAGAATAAAACAAAATTATATCCTTCGCTTATGAAATTAACAGCAACATGAAATAAAACTGCAAGGTAAAGTCTAAGAGTTTAATGCAAAAACACAACTTTCTATACCTCAAAAATATAATTACCAAAAGTATATGGGAATTAAACAGTTCAGATCACAGCTTTTTAGAGCTATGACCATCATTTATTTTCGTTCTCAGCCATTTTTCTGATATAAACTGTTGGCTCTATAACTCAATAAACATGCACAAATTAATGTTCAATACGAAAATAAGGCTATTGATTAAAATTATCACAGAACAAAACCCATATCCTTTCCCCGTAATATAAAAAGAGAGGGGACAGTACTTCGCCCAACAAAAATACCAGCCTTCTGGCATGAATGACAGCATGAGGATTGAGGAATACCTTGTTACTGTAAAACTCAGCCATTTGCCAACTTTCCTCCACGTGTGCAACAGGCATGCTCATACCTAAAACAACAGGAAAAAAATTAAGACAGTGGAAAAGAACTCTGAAGAAAAGATCATGCATCACTTACCACAACCCTTCCCCGTAAATGCAATCCATGCTAGAGCTGAGAGACTGTCAACAGCAGCCTTCAAATGGTTAAAAAAATCAGATCTCTTTCCTTCTGTCATTGCAGTAGCCTTCGACATCACTTCATTCAACGGTTTCAAAAATTCAAACACTCCAGCAGGGTCAGGTTTCTACACAGGGAAGATATGCAACAGATTGTAACTACAGTATGCAAAAACACCAGAACACATACTGCAAAGAATATATAAACTTACAGCACGAACAAGTACTAGTGATTTACCTTCTGCTAAGTCTTAACTATATACAGTTTCTCTTTCAGTCATAAAACGTCTAGGAATTATTTTAAGAATCCTACTTGACAACATGTTCATTTAACCAAAGGCCACTTCTATTGTATCAAAGGCTATTAATAACTATTTGATTATTTTCAACAACTAACTTCACTATTCTCCTCATTCTTCTGGGCATTGACAACTCAAATAAGCAGAAATTATACATAATTCATTGGTTGGATTGCTAAAAGCATAAAAACGCTAGGATATTTGAATTCATATATAAATTCCAAGCTCACTAAGCATGCCATTACAATTAACTAGCATGGACTACACAACGTTGTCATTAACAATGCAATAAACCTTTCACATGTGCACGTACAAAAAATCCGTGAACTCCACACCAAAATCGACTGATTCACATTAGCATTTTCTCATCGGCCATCGCACAAGAAAAACGAGAAAACAGAAATAAATTCTTGAAAAGAAGAAATCCATTTAGGAAAAATAGAAGGAAACACTAACCTGAGTGTGCTTGATCATGATCAAAAGCTCTTTCTGAACAGCAAAAGCTTCTTGCAAAACCTTTGTCACCTCCAAGACCAGTCCTCCGATCTTCTCCGCAGGCCTTAAAACAGCGCCAACATATTGCGTCATGAGATCGTCGAAGGCAACAATCGAAGGATCCGCAACCGCATCGATGCCGGAAAATGCCGCGTCTCCACCGCCTCTCGGCAAACCACCTGAGTGGAACCCGGACGATAGCGATTCTAGGCGCGTCACAGCTGATTCTAACCTCTCTATCAGCTTCGCCTCCATGATTCAGAGCCAGAGTCTCTCTACCACTCTCTCTCTCTCTCTCTCTCTCTCTCTTTCTCTGGTGAAATGAAAATATGAAATTGAATCTGGTTCGACGCGAGGCCGTTAAGGTGTGAATTCTTTTTCAAAAACGACGTCGCACGTAGGCAAGATTGAAAGGCGGTTTGGTTGATTTGGCGCTTCCAATCTCAGTTTTCGCGCGGGGTTGGAGCTGCACGTGTCACTTTGTGATTGAATCTTGGCTCTTCTTGCGCTTTGAGGAATATTCCTGCATCACATGCCATTTGGAAGGTTTTTTTAAAAAAAAAAAAAAAAATTCATTTGGAAGGTATGGATTGAGTTTAAATTTTTTTTTTAATTCCTTTGAAAAGAAATAAATTATACTATCCTTCTTTAAGGGAGATTGAAATTACATTCACCTTCCCTCTTGTTTAATCAATTATATTCTCATTCCCTAAAAAATTACATTTGATAAATACTAAACTTATATTAATTTTTTATATCTATTTCCTCAAATTTGCTTAACAAAATATAATATGTGTAAATTTTTTTTAAAGTTCATTAAAGATTTCTGCTCATAACCTAAAATTAAGGAGAAAATTCTACAATTTGGAATGAGTTAATTTCATTGTTGTATCACAGTCACTGTTCATATAATAGAAGGAATTTTATACACACATTGCGAAATTTGGAGAGTCCTTAATTAAATTTTATAGTTGACGAGTTATTTACACATAAATTATAAAGTAGAAAGATTTTTTGCATTTTGTAATAAAAACAGTCGATTTAAACAATTTTTTTTTCATTTGTTTTCTCAAACATTCTTTCCTCATCTGGCATATATGGCTAAATGTTAGAAGGGACCTGGCCTAGAAAATGATCCATACAGAGTCCACCGAAAATAATGAGAAGCACCTCATAAAATTGATGATATATGGTGAGAGGTAGTATTTACAAGACTCATCACTCTTCACAAAACAATGTAATAATAATACAACACAACAAATCGGAGTTGAGGTCCTAGAAGAAGCTAATGAACTACACTCCCACTATAATAATATATGCACAAGGACTTGTGACTTTGTTCATTGCGAATAGAAAAGCAGGGGTAGAAATATTAATTTTGATCTCCAGAATCATCTCCTTCTTGATCTTTCTGTTGACTCCACATGCTTTGGTGGATATGAAATTTTACTGGAAAATGCTGCTGCACGAGGAGGTACAGGATCTTTCTCTCTAGTTGGACGAAGTTCCTATAACACAAGGTAAAAGCTAAATATTTAAGGAAGGTCAAATTATTGAAGCATATTAGCATCAAATCATGGAGTAGATATTCAGTACAGTAGTACTGAACTTTGAACTTTAGTACATCCCTTAAATCAGTTGGTCCCTAATCCATTTTGAGAGTGATTAGGGTATAGGGCTTACAGAACGGAAAGGGAAATCATCTGCCTCAATCATATGAACAATTTGACCCATCTTTGGTCGCTTACTGACATCCATATCTATGCAGCGCAGACAAACAAGCAAAGCTCGTTTCAAAGATCTCGGATTAGGTTGAATCTCGATCAAAGGATCGACTAGCTCATCGCCTCGCCGACTTGCTACCATTCCCTTAAACCAATCAACCAAGTTCATCTGAAAACAAAAATGAAAATGGAGATAAGATTTCATTGTGTTCCATAGAAATCAACAAAAACAAAACCTACAGAAATCCATGAATATAATCAACCTCTGCTGGTGGTCTAGAATAATCAATGGGACTTCTTCCAGTGATTATCTCCATTAGTAGAATTCCAAAGCTATACACATCACTGCCTTCATTGAGCATACCAGTGCTCGCATACTCAGGCGAAACATATCTGCAGAAAATTTTGTGGTAAGAACTAAAAGTACCGTATATTAATTATAAATTTTCTTGGTGGAAGTTTAATTTGAGAAATTAAGAACAGACCCAAAGGTCCCCATGACACGTGTAGAAACATAGCTCTTCTCAGATCCTAAGAGTTTGGCCAATCCAAAGTCTGATACTTTGGCATTCCATCTTTTGTCCAGAAGAATGTTACTAGACTTCACATCTCGGTGCACAACTTTGGGTTCTAACCCTTCATGCAAATAGGCTAGCCTGTTTCACGATGTAGAACCAGACATAAAATTGAACAGTCAAGGAGCAGAATATATAACATGTCTTTTGAAGATGTCTATGTCACTATGAAATGAGACAATAAAAAAGGGCAGCTCACGGCACAAGGCTCCTATAAGGTGGAGTCTGCTGGGATGGGTCAAGTATATGCATGCAGCCTTATCCTTACAAGAAGCAGAGAGGTACATGAAAGCAATCTTACCGGTACTCCAAAGTTCACCCTCTTATGAAATGAGACAATAACCTCAAGAAATTAAAACGCACCCTTTTGCTGTGCCTATGGCAATTTTCATTCGTATATCCCATGTTAAGGGGCTAACAGGCCCTACTTCACCATGCAACCACTGCTCCAAGTTTCCATTGTCAACATATTCATAGACAAGCATCCTGGATATGAAAGACAGTCTAATTATAAATATACTATATTGTGTCTAGAAATAAGATGTTTAGTCTACTAAAGAATTTTTCAAAATCAAGTAAATAAAATTATACCTTTGAGCACCATCTGCACAATATCCGACTAAACCTACCAAATTTTTATGTTTTGCTTTTCCAATGGCTTCAACCTCCACCTTAAACTCCTTTTCGGCTTGACCCCTATTTACAAGACAAAATACAGAGCTCTAGCATATGAATTTTCTTAGGATTAAGAATATCTTAAGACGGATTAGTAAAGTACTGCATTACTTTAGAGATGTAATTTGTTGAGCAAAGTGCAAAGTGGAAATGTGAAACAATTCTTTTGCACATTTTCTTAGTTTGGAGTTCAGAGTTCTTACTAGGCTTACTAATGCATAATGGAGACTCATGTTTTGCTAAATAAAAATAAAGCTTTTGATAATGTATCAATAAAGGAAAAGTTGAGATAAAGCAAATATAATTGATATATAATAGAATAAACAAAAGTAAAAATTAAAGTAAAAAAAGTAAAGTAAAAATACACAGGCCAAAACAAAGAAGAACAAAGTGACCAGTTTTACTTTTCCTAGTACTTCTTGAACCAAATGCCACAGACTCACAACTATCCCTGGTCAATTCAAAACTGTCAAATTTAGCAAAATATTTACTATATTCTTATATATAGTACTTCAAAGTTCACAATTTTATATTGTCATCACTTATAATCTAATAAATAAATTATTTTTGTCTGAAATTTAAAATCCAACCTCTCCATAATTTAGAATTAAAAATAACCATAACTAACAATTCCATAATCAAATTATTAAGCATATACAACAAATTTATTGCGTGGTGTGTACAAAAATTAATCGGTATAATCATTAATTTTCAAATAATAATAATAATAAATTAAAGAGTAGTTGAAGTGTAAAAATAATTCAATTAAAAAAAAAAAGACTATGACACTAACATACTTGTTGTTGAGAAGATTCTTGACAGCTACCACGGAGCCATCCTGAAGAACTCCTCTGTACACAATCCCATACCCTCCTTCTCCGATCACATTCTCATCGGCGAAGCCACGTGTCGCACGCGTGAGCTCCTCCAAGCTATACCAACGGCCCCACCCTATATTCGGCGCCTCCACCACCGCCACGTCATCACTCTCTTCACTGCTCTTCCTTCCGCCGATCTCCTCTGCTTCCGCGTCCTCCTCTTTCCTGAAATCGCCGTCTCCTATTCTGAGAAGATCGAGATCCAAGGCTTTAACCTCCACGATCTCCTTCGATACCAACGGAATTGTGCCGGAGCTGTGCTTCGCTAGCCTTTTAGGCTTCGTCGTCAACGTCGAACTCCGAGTCCGATTCCGATTCCGATTCCGGCGAATGCAGAGGAAGATCAGGAGAAGTAAAACCGCGAGGATCAAGAGAAAGGCGCATATGAGGATGTAGAGTTTCACGCCGAGAAAAGGAGTGGAGTTCGCGAGTTCATGCAGAGCATTATTGGTGGAGGAGGAATCGTCGGAGACTACCGAGGACATGGTGTTTGGTTGAAGATAGATAGCTAGAGTGTGGATTTTCTCGGGAATGTGGGAGAGAAAAAGTGAGATTGTTGGGAGGAGTGTTTGGTTGAAGAGAAAATCGTAAGGAAAAAGAGAAGCATTATGTATGTATGGAATGGAAAAAGGAACAGAGAGAAGAGAGTAAAAGAAGAGTGAGGTTACGTTGTTTTAACGGATACAAAGCAAAAGAAACCAAAGAGAGAGTTGATATGTTGTTTTCTGGGTTTGGTATACCACAATATTACCAAAATGCCAGTACGATGGAGAATAATACTAGCATCTACCTAAGAAATTTCTTATGTTTTTTTAAGAAAAAGTAGATAGATTACTATAATATAATCATTGATCAAGGTTATTTTTGGGTTTTCCAGTCTACTGAAGAATGATGAATGAATAAAGACTCACCCAATTATCATCCAATATTAGCATATGATTAAGGATAATCAAAATTCTCATAAACTTCATATTGGATTTGGAAGGCTCAATTTGGGATTTATTTAGTTTTTTTTTTAAATTATCTTGTTTTAACATTAATCTTGAGTTTAATATGTTAATAAACATTTATCATAAATAAATAATAACAAAACAGCATATTAGTCACAAAAATATTAACACAACTTTTCCGTAGCTAATTAATCTAACTACAAAATACGTGGTGACTTTGTGACTAAATTAATTTAGTCACGAATTTTTACGTAATTTTTTCGTAACTAGCTAATATGTTGTTTTGTTGGCGTAATATAATTTTTTTCATTTGAAAATATAAGTTATAAATATTAATGTCAATTAATTAAGGCTTACTTTGTAAATTTTACTTGGACTGATTTAATATTTCTAAACATATCATGTAAGGTTTAAAAAGGAAAAGTGCAGAATAATAATACTAATAATAGGATGGTAAATGAGACAAAGACGAGGGTTGAAATGTAGATGACAAGAACAAACAACCAATTAGTCCAAGGTAACATGCGTATTGGATTGTTATTATTAATTTTAGACATATTTCATTAATTGCAAAGGAAGGCATTATCTTAGAACATAATTAATGAATTATTCATAGTTAATTAAAGGTTGGCACTTGGCTCTATTTATATATAGAGTAGATGTTCAGTGGTACGATAGTACTGAACTTCAGTACATCCCTCCAATCAGTTGGTCCCTAAACCATTCAAGGTGGGCCCTAATTAATGTGAGTTTTTATTAATATTAACAAATGGCACTATATGATTGGAGGGATGCACTGAAGTTCAGTGATACGGTACCATTGAACTTTTATCCCTACATGTAATATGTCAATTGATACCTGCATTTCAATTCCATGTCTTTGTCACCACTTAACCATTTTATTAAGCAATGTATTGTATTCATCTAGCTTAACTAATATTTCTTTGACCAACTAGAGTCCTTCACCTATTTTCTTTTATAAAGAAGGTGCAATTAACACTACTACATATGGTTGCATTACCAAGAAAATACATTAAAACTTGTTTTATTTAACATGGTAGAGATGCCAACGTGATTTAATTAGAAGAATCAAACATCTAATAACTAAGCGTTCCCGCGTAATGAGTGTTAAGACATTGTTTTTTTGCTTGAAATTAATATAAGCTCTTGCCATGAAACTCAACCAAACACTACTTTTACCTTTTGATTATTTATATAACACAAGAGGCAAGCAAGCGACATGAAAAACTTACATTGAATTGGGGTGAGTCTATGATGCAACTTGTTATATCATGCAATTAGCCAATAGAATTGTGACACTTGTTATTTTGCTGCATCATGTAATACAATTGGATCAACATCAATGGCTATAATTGTGCCACATAACCCATTGCATAATACAACAAGTTGCATCATAGATTTACTATTGAATTGAAACATTGAAGAGGAAGACAAGTACAATAATCAAGCAAACAAACAAACAATGGATCCCAGAGATTTAATAATGACTTGAACATGTGTATGAATGAGGATGGGATGAGGATTTACAGATTGAGACTGATATGTGAAGAAAATTTTTAAATGATTTTTACTTGGCTTCAACTGCAAAAAAAAAAAAAAAAAAAAAAAAAAAAAAAACTTCATTATGATAGGCAATAAGAAGTCCTGGTAATTACACCTTTGTCCTTACCCCAGATACCCTATCTCTTCACTCTTGTTAATGAGTTTGGACTTTTTTCTTTTTCATGGGCAATGAGTTTGTACTATATACAATGGTATTCGGTTCGGTGAATTTCCATTAAAGTAGATCATATCAAGAGTATTATAGTTGAAGTGTAATTATTGTGTATATTTTCACCCTTCATTTTTATATATCTTTTTTATTGTTGATATTAACAATCATATTTTTATTGAGTGAATGGTGGAGATGTACATTGTGATTACAATGCAATTATAGTGCACTTCAGCGAATCCAATTCTAATTTCGAACGTAAGGGTGTTCAAAATTCTCGTTATGGATTTGAGGATTTCAAGTTTTCAACCTTTATGTTTACGGATTTGAATTAAGTGAAATGCATGTGTATAAAGTACATGATTTAAATTGTTAGATAAAAATTGAGATTTGTGTCTGCATTGTAATAGTCCCATCCAACAACTCAGACGGTGCAATTTACATACTTTACTAAATCAACACTTTAACAGATCCGGATCTCAGGTTAACAATAATACCGTAGGAAAAAAAAGTAAATTAATTTGGTCATGAAATATGTAATATGTCTTAATTTAGTTAGAAAAAGATGAAAATGTCAAGGCTAAGATATAAAAGATGTAATTTGTCTTAATTTAATTCTTAAAATATAAAAATATAAAATTTAATTCCTAAAAAATTTAATTTAATTTTTGTAAATCTCCAATAACAATTAACATAACTCAGAATTTATCCAAAAAAATATAACTCACAGAAAATTTTTTAAGGATTAAATTGAGATAAATTCTATCTTTTAAATAATAAATATGATATTTTCATATTTTAAAAAAAAATTTGTCTTCATTAGAGGGGGCATAATGACTAATCCTTCAGATATTGCGGGTTTCATTATTGGGGGCAACCCCCCAAAAGATCATACTCTATTCTCATCCCTCCATAGAGAAAATTCGAGAGGCGATAAATATATAAGAGAACACAAACCCCATATTATCTGTGCCCCACCACATTAGTTTATACTTTAAAAATTTAATTTAATTTTTTAATTTTTTAAGAACCAAATTATTAATTTACCCTTAAAAAAATCAAAAGGAGTTTAGAAGAGATAAAAGGAGATTGCCCATAAAAAAAAAAAGGAGATTGGAAGAGAAAAGAGAACTCGAAAGAAACTAATAAGAAGATTGAACTTGATAAAATTAACAAAAACTCTAATACTTAGTTAGTTTGTTTTTAGAAAATCAAAATTTGACCCAAAAAAAAAAAAGAAAATCAAAATAAAAATTTTCTTCCGAATTTTTATTTTTATTTAAAAAAAAAAAACTGTGATTGCTTCCCTCCCTCGATCTATTTCCTCAAAATCTTTATCCACCAAATTCAATCCGCAGAAAACTTGCATTACATACATCTCATTTTCGTAAATTCCTTTTCGCCGTTTTTCCTTTCGTTTCTCTCTCAATCTTCAATTTCATCAACAATCAATGATACTCGGAGGCCCCAAGAAGCGCCACCGCGCCACCGGAGCCTCCGGTAGCCGCCATTCCTCCACCATCGCCGTCATCGACTCCTCCTTCTCCGACAAAAGCGTAGCCGAAGTAACCCAGAACCGACACCGTCGTTCTCCCAACACAACCGCTGGCGCCAGTAACAACGACCTCTTCTTCAACGACTCCTCCACCGCTGACGTCATCCTCCGCCTCCTTGTCGATGCCGCCTCTCCGGCTGAACCGTCCTCCGATTCTCGCTCCGCCGACCACGCCGCCTCCACCTCCGTCTACCTCCACTCCGACATTCTCCGGCGTTCGATGTATTTCTCTGCTCTCTTGTCTGATCGATGGATTGGCCAATCCAAACCAGAAGGCTCCGATAAATTGTTTAAGCTGAATCTTAGTGTTCCTTCCACTTCGGGTTCTATTCAGTCTCATCTCGCGGTTCTTGAACTGCTTTATACTAATGATTTTGAAAATACTATTGACAGTGCTTCCACTGCTCTCGATCTCCTCGCTGTTGCTCTCGAATTGCTGTTCGAGGATTGTATTCGTTCATGTGTTGGTTTCCTGGAGGCAGTGCCTTGGACAGAAGAGGAAGAGGAGAGAGTCTTGAACTTGATCCCTTTTCTGAGCGAAGAGGAGTCGAAGGAGCTTCTTGCTAGGGTTTCTCCTGTCAAGGAAGATTCATGTGAAGTAATGCTGGAAGGTTTGATTCTTTCGGCCATTCACAACTATCAGAACATGGCTTATGTGAAGGCCTTTGTGGCTAAGATTTTGAGGGACTTCTCTTCGAAGGAATCGGCCAAGAGGGTGTTGGAGAAGGCGTTCAATATGAGCTTGAAGACTGTGAAGGAGTCCTTGGAGGAGTATTCCAGTCCTGATTTAAGAGGAGACCATAATGAAACTGAGGCAATTCAGAGGTTGAATTTGCACAAAGCTATGACAAATGGGAAGCATCTTCTGTGGTTGGTGGAGAGAATGATCGAGTTGAGGGTGGCTGATACAGCCGTCAAAGAATGGAGTGAGCAGCCGGCGTTCACTGCTGATTTGCAGAGGGCTTTCAGGGATGATGCCTGGAGGAATATCGTACCGGGTCTTCCTGCTGTTGTGCTTCGATGCACTTGCAAGTTAGCAAATGCAGTTGCTGCAGGCACTATTTTGGCAACTAGACAGGTACATAGCATTGAGCTATAAGATTTGTTTTCCTTTTTCCTTTATGGGAGTCCATAGCTCCATGCATAGTTATAATACAAATTCCATCAGAGCATTTGTATTCTTCCTATATGTTTAAATTTTCATTAAATTTGTACTCATGAGGAATTTATCTGCATAATGCTTTTAATTAATCGACTGGCTTCAAGGATTTGTTTCGTAACTTGTCTATATTTTATATGAATTCCCATTGTTCATTGCTGCGTCTTATGACTGGAATCTTAGAACCTGTTGGCTTAATCTATGCTGCCACAAGGCACTGCAGTGCTCCATTTTTAAAATTGAGCAACTAATTTTCTTAGGGAGTCGCCATTTTGAGTTATTTGAATTTGTACCTACTGTAAGGCATTCTGTAGTTTTCTTTAAGTTTAATAATATAAAAAAAAAAATTGTTTCTTTAATATCTCCCTTTATTTGATTAGATATGTATTTTTAGTTACTGGTTGAATGAGGGGTCATTGGACTTTCTTTTATACATGTTGATAGTTGAATCACATGTACATGCACCTACCTGTCATTTTTCAAATTTAAGAAGAGTTGGAAGTTTAAGCTCTCTGAAACTCGCATACTTTATTGGCCAATCACATGACTGGGTTTGCTTATCAAATGAACTACACGGCTACTTTCTAATGCAACTGGTTATGTGGGATCATTGACTCATTGTGGATGACTGATTGCAATTGTGGGTGTGGATGGATCAATTATTTGGTGCTCTTATTGTGACTTTGGTAATGGTAGAGATATTTTCACAGACTAAAGAATGAATAACACAAGAATACTTGTCAAAGTCTGATTCTCGAAGGACACTCTTGTCCTGTTATCCCCAAGTCTATGCGCTTGTTCTATTTTTGAATGAGCAGGAGACCAGATTTTGTTCATTTAATGTTGCTACTTCCCAAAATTTTAACACTTTAGGTCTCAGCATGTGAATTGTTGAACATTTTTAAATATTACTATGACTTACTTTTTTGTGATAGAAGGAGTACAACATTGCAGAGTCACTCTGAGTACCCTTTTAATTGTCGTATTATGTTATTAATACATCTGAAAGCTGAATGGTAGATTTGGATTGTGAACCATATGGTGCAGAAATGTAGGGCCAATCTGCTTATTGAGGTAGATTTGGATTGTGAACCATATGGTGCAGTTGGTTGAGGTTTAGTGTAAGTAATAGGTTATACTTGCCAAAGTTTGATGGGCACGCGTGAGATTGATTGTTAACCATATGATTCACATGTCTTAGGTTACTGAGCAAAATCGACCATGGTAATTTTCTCATTGGACACGCTGTTGTATAATGTCATCTTTTTTCCTCCCATTTAATGATTCACATGTCTTAGGTTACTGAGCAAAATCGACCGTGGTAATTTTCTCATTGGACACGCTGTTGCATAATGTCATCTTTTTTCCTCCCATTTAAGCTCTTTTGCACTTTCATGTGGTTCAGTCTCGAAAATTAATACTGATTTACATTTCAAATTCTGATTTAGACAAAGGACTAAACAGCAGTGCTCATCTAGTCATGTCAATTTCTTTTTTTCTGCCCAGGTGAGAAGGAAGCTTGTAGAAGATTGGCTTCCTGTTCTAGTTGTATGCAAAGATCACGTTTCCCCAATGTTACCCAGCAACAAATCATTGTATCTGGAGCTGGAAGAAACATTTTTGAGAATAATCTCCACCTTGCCCATGTCAGATGCTCAAGAGCTGTTGCAGCAGTGCCTTAGCTTCTCGACCCGAAATGTCGAAGATTGCCCTCATCTAGTCACAGCATTCAACACCTGGTTCCGGCGTGCAGCCCAACCTTTGAAACCTGACTACCTCTCTGATCAATAAGATAAACGATCCATTCTACTTTTATTGCTTGGCTGCTGTTCAAATATTGTTCATATGTTTTGTTTAGTGACTAGATGTTTGTAAAGTTATAACTAAAAAGTAATAACAATGCATGTACTAATTGAAACTTTCTTCGTGGAGAAAGGAAAGCCCAAGAACTAACTTGATGCTGCCCTAGTTATCTTTGCATTATTCTCATCTCACTACTTCCTTTTTAGATCTAAATCTAATCATTGAAATAACAACCTGTTAAAGAAGTGTTGTTCAGTGGCAGTTGTTTGAATAATTTGTAGGAGGATCTATCTTGTGAACGTGTGTAGAGATTGAAAAATAAAAAAAGTCAAGCATACAAACCTCTATTTTTATTATGCTCAGAAAATGTGCCAGGAAGAGAAGTCGAGCTATAGCAAATTCCAAATAAAACTTACAATATTGAAACTTTTTCAAGTGAGTTGGTCAGGACACGAGGAGAGATAAAAAATAGGGTGGTCAGTGGTGAATTCATTCAATACTCTATAGTATCGCATGGGATTTATTCATGTTGGTCAGTAATTGCCAATTAGATTTTAAATGGAGGATGAATATGGAGAGTTCAACCTTTTGAAAAGTTGAATATTTTTTGTCTCTTTTCTTTGATTTTTCAGTAAAGTAAAAATGAGAAAAAAGAAAGATAAATTAAAAAACTCAATCACTTAAGAGGTAAATTTTCTATAGAAAAGTTCAGTTGAATGAATGTGCGTCAATTCAACCATCAATATGTAGGAAGAAACTCCAAACAACCATTCACCCAACAATTACACACAAAGCACAATGGGATCGATTAACAGAAAAGAAGATTTGTAAGGTCGTCTAACTAACAAAAATTTAAAGAATGGCACTTAAGAGAAAGTGAAATCACTAGAATTGACTACTTCTTAAGGTTTTGCTAATAAATGTTTTGAGGGTAGGCTAAGAGGCAAGAGCACTTATTAAAAAAACTTCTGATTGATTAAGTACTTAAAGTTTTTACAAATTTCAAAACATTACATACTCTATCAACTAATAAAACAAACTTAACAATTGATACATAAACCCCCTTCTTAGAATTTTTAAACAATTTTATAATTTAGGGTAAAGTACTTTTGCTCCCAAACTTTGCTGCAATGTTCATTCCTGCCCCCAAACTTTTTTTTGGTTCATGCCTACCCCCAAACTTTCAATTTTGTTCATGCCTACTCCCAAACTTTCAATTTTGTTCATGTCTGCCATTTTTGCTAACACCGTTAACTTGCTTGACGAAATTTGCTGACGTGGACGATAAATTTGCATCTCTTTTGTCACGTCATTGTCCACCTCACATTTTACTTTTTACTTTTATTAAAAAAAAAGTAACCTAATCCAAAAAAAAACCAAACTTTTACCTTAAAATGTTTTTTTTATTTGGATTAAGTTAATTTTTTTAATAAAAGTAAAAAGTTAAATGTGAGGTGGACAATGACGTGGCAAAAGAAATACACATTTATCATCCACATCAGCAAATTCTGTCAAAAAAGTTAACGGTGTTAGCAAAAAGGGTAGGCATGAACAAAATTGAAAGTTTAGGGGTAGGTATGAACCAAAAAAAAGTTTGGGAGCAGGAATGAACATTGCAGCAAAGTTTGGGGGCGGGAAGGGTACTTTACCCTATAATTTAAAATTTGAGAGAAATAGACACAAATAGAAAAGAATGTGAGTATCTTTTAAAAAATATATATTTATATAATTCATTATATTTTTATTTTCAAATTCTCTAATCAAAATAAAAGAGATAAGTTATATAAATCATAAATATGTTAGTCTGACTAGATAATTTTATGACAAATATATTAAAATTACACTCAATTTCTTTCCTATATTAAATGCTATTTAGACTTCAATCTTAAAAATGGAGCACGATGGCAGCACTGCCTTGTAGCATTGCATAAGCTAAACAGGGTCCGAAGAGAACATCGTGGAATGTTATTACAAGACTTGCATGAATAATGTGTTATGATTGAAATTAACAGATTGCAAAGAGTCATTAATCTAACTCGTAAAACTAAATTTTATGAGGTTTAATGTTTCAACGTGCTTCTCAAAAGATCTACCCCAAAAACATTCTTGCAGACACCACGATGTTTCTTGAACAAACATAAGGAAACAAAGCCAAATGAGTAAGTACTTTAAAGTCAAAACACATCAAAAGTAATTATATGGGCTTCCTAACAAAGTCTTTTTAATGCTTCTTACAGAAATACCAGCAAAACCAAGCAAAAAGAGAGAGGCCATATCAACAGAGATAAAATTCACATACGCATAGACATGGAGGAATTAGATTGAATGCACTTGGACATTCCCCAAAATCCTGGCTAATCAGGTGACTCACATTATAAAGGGATGGAGAGTTTTCATATATAGATTATACTTTAGGAAAGAAACATGTATTAGAAAAGAGTTCCTGGTCGTTTTTGCAGGACAGATGGTTCTTCAGAGATCCTAACTTCTATGTACTTTTTGGAAGCATCAAATCTATTATCTAATGGTACATCAGATAGGTGAAATTGTTACCATATATGATATATCATAATGAATTGGCGATAGTTATAAGGTTTACAGAAATGGGAAGGAAAAAAAAAAAGAATCTGGAGTAAAGCTCCAGGCCATGAGTGGAATCCCAATCATGTGACAGCCATATGTAAATAGGGCAAAAGATGAACATGTGAACCAACATAAACTCCAACTAAGTTTGAAATGAGTGAATCCTTTAACCTTTGTCACCGAGGAACTGCAAAGTCTAGACATGACAATAAAAGAACATGTATTACAATCAGAAAAACAAATAAAAAAAAAAACTGAAGGTGCTAAGCTTGAAGAAAGTGGTTTCCTAAGCAGACAGGAAAATGAAAGATGGAAGTTTTAATTGAAAAGAAAACATTAGAAGAGCAAACTCAAAGAGCAACAAACAAATGACCAGATTCGAAACTGCCAATGAGAGATTCATGATAGCAGGAAAGCATGTATTTTGAAAAAGCTAGAGAGCAAGATAGTGGCAACAATTTCACAAGGAAACAACAAGCAAGGTTTACTCCATTGGATGGACAATCCTTGCATCAAAAAGTGATAGGCCCATATCCATTTGCATGTACATGACTAAAAGTAACAATTTTGTTTCTCTTTTTCTGGATAGGATGTTCATACACAATGTCAGACTACTGTGGACAGGCCATAAAGTAAAACAGCATCACAAGTTGTTTCAAGTAGGAAAAAAAGGGGGATAATTTCCATTTCATTATCATGTACCAATGATCATAATCTAAGTACAACGACTCTATATTGACCGACTCCTTAGATGGTCAAGGTAAAGTGTTTTACACAAAATCTACGTTCCATAAATCTGGCACTAAACAGTGACATACAAACCCTCCAAAGTGGAAAAAAAAAATGAAAAAGCAGATGTCATCAGCAGCCAGTCAGTAATCTATTATCATCAGAATAAAGAAAATCAATTTATACATGTCTTTGCAAGTCTTGCACAATACAACGGCTCAAATTCCAATATTAAATGCAGTTCCTTTCTCATCCTAACGTGACACATAACATAAAAGACAACCTCCTAGTCTCTTTTTTATTTTTTCTTTCATCTTGAATAGATGCCGAAGACTGAAGACCTGTCACAAAGTTTTATGAAGTCCTATACAAAAAAGTAGAAGAACATGTTAGGTTTCACATTAAGCGTGATACAAAAACGTAACACCATAGCTAAACGCCTAGCAGATAGTAAAAGCAATCCAATACTGACTACTAATGTAGTAATGCTCCCTTCATTATGAAAACAGAAAATTGGATGAAAATGTAAGGAATATATATATTATACCATGAATACTACAAGATTGCATATCAGGGAAAGTAGTACCTCGAGAAAGCGAGCTCCAGCAGCTGGAATCGACAGCAATGCTAGAAGTGAGCCTAGCATTTGCAATGGCACTGTGAAGAGGCATCATAGACTCGACGCTTCCCATTACAGACAAAACCCTTCCCCAAAAAAAAAAATCCATTATTCTAAATTCAAAAAAGGAAACAGAAAATCGTCATTCGCCAACGCAAAATGCAAATCAATATGTAGTAGCAGTAGAATGTGGAAAGAAGATAGAGTTGGAAGTAGAATGTACCTGGAAGCGCGAGGGATGGAAGATGGCGAAGGCGAAGAAAAGAGAGAGGGCTGAGATAGGGATTTTGGGGTGACGACATTGGAACGATTTGCAAAAGCCCTCGAACTCAGCCTACAAGCTGATCTACAGAGAGAAGAAGCCATTGCTGAACGGTGAAGTCGAGCAAGAGGGAGAGATCAATACAGCTTAAACCCTAACATTACGCCATCTCCTTTAACGACGTCGTCAGGGTTTTATGTTTTATTTTATATTAAAGTATTTAGTAACTTAAAATTGTTAAAAAATTTAACAATAATAATAATTTTTTATAAGACAAAACTTCACCGATCAATTACAAAAAAATTCTTAAGCAATGTACTTACCAAATTAATAATTTTCTTTTTAAAGCAAAAATGTGCATTTGGTATTGATATAGTATGTCTGACCAATCGACGTACCCGAATCATAGCATCTCGAGGAGACGGACGAGCCATCTCGTTCGGACGTTCTGTTCCAACTGTCAATATCATGCAATCATTACCTAACCAAATACCGTTACTGGTGGGCCTGCCTCTCCCTTGAAAAGACCAAACTACGCTCGACAAATACCTATAAATACTCAAGAACTGTCCAGGTACAACTACTGAATCTATCATAATATCACCTATACATCCTCCGTCGGTCTGACTTGAGCGTCGAAGTCCATCCGAGGGCTATCCCCGCCTTGGATTACTGTGCAAGTACTCGGAGCGATCAAGAGGCATTTAAAGATTCATGAGGTATACCAAATGCACCTTTCTCTTTAAATGGTAAAGATATATTTTCATGTATTTAAGTTAAAATATTAGATAGCAAAATTCATATTTACAAATCAATCTTCTTTTTTTCTAAATATAATTTTTATTTTTTTATGGAAAAAAAAAATCGTAAGATGACTATGCATACCCCCAAAATCATCGTTTATGACACCGGTTAATAAATAATAAGAAAACAATGGAAGAATAAAAAGTATTAAAATTAAATTTTAAAAGTACTATTGTACTACATGTAAATGTTACCATTTGAATTAAATCTAATTTCTTATCTCCAACTCCAAGATGGTCCCATGGTCTAGTGGTTAGGACATTGGACTCTGAATCCAGTAACCCGAGTTCAAATCTCGGTGGGACCTTTTTTGCTTTCTTTCATTTATTAACTCAATTAACATACTAACATTTGCAAATACTAATTTTTTGTTTTTACTCTATAATAGGAATGCGTCAACACAAACATTAACATTCTTAATTTTTAAGAAGGAAAATAACAGTGAGTTGTCAACCACAAATCAAAATGTGCATACTCATGATGAGATTGAAGAGATAAATAGTCACTGTAATTGATTTATGGCCAAAAGAATCGGTATAACTTATTTTCCTTTCTCATATCTCATCCTTCTTTTTCTTCCCTTTTTTCAGTGACAAATATGATTTGAATGAAGAAATCTGATCATTCAAATTTACATTGCATGAGACAACTAGAGGACAAAGGGAGCCCAAAAAAAACAATTACAAGAGAAAAATTTTAATTATGACCTTTTTCTTTCTACCCAAAATAAGCAGTCAAAAGAGTATCCAATGGCAAAATCTACCATTCACAGCACTTAGCCTTCTTCCTCTCCCTATCCTATCTTTCCACCAGAACCAATGAAAAGAACGACAATCCCCACCTTAAAAAGACATCAATCACCATTTTCAAGGAAATTTGAATGTTACTTTGTCTGCAGAAATGTACACTATGTGCCTTCCAATACAGGCATCATCGGACCAGGAAATCCTGCCGGCTGCTGTATCACTGACTCTGAGCCTTCTGCTAGTCCTGCTCCAGCCTCTCTGCGTCATGAACATTAGATGGTTCTGGAAATATTTCCTTCGATTGGCGCCGACGGGATGATGAATTACCACCGTTGTGGCCACCGCTACCCTGTGACTGTGAGCCGGTTGTCCCTGAATGCTTTATACTACTCGCTCCTTCTACCTTTGTACCCGAGGCTGCTGGGATTACTGTTACATCGGATGAACTCTGACGCCAACTACCAAATAATGCGGCATTCCAAGAGCCTCTAGAAGACGTTGCTCTAAGCCGCGAGGAACCGGTGCTTTCTTCCCTAACGACTTTTAAGGGGTTTTCTAAAGCCTTAAGAACATATCTCATTGGGGGTCTTCTTGAAGGTTTGGGATTTAGGCAAGACCTAGCAACAATGGCCATTGCCCATACTTCCTCTAAGAAATCCTCATCAACAATCAGAGATGGATCCACAATTTTCGTCACAAGCTCCTTGTCATAAATACTAATGTATGGTAGTGTCTGTTCCAACAATTCCTTTAGTTCAGTATCACTGGATGCACTAATTCCCATCTTACCGGTCACCAACTCGAGCAATATTTTCCCAAAGCAATAAACATCATAGGCACAAATGGATGTCGATGAACCTGTTTTCACAGTAAAGAAAACATATTTAACCAAATATAGATGGAAAGAACTCTCACTCTCAGTCAAGGAGCAACACCACCACAACTTGCAATGATATAAGAGGTAGTAAATCTAAGCTTTAAGAAATTTCATCAATTATTTATGTCCCCAGCAAGCCAATGACAGTAGTTTAGACGTTTAGAGAAACAAATCATTAGAACAAAGATTTCAGTATGAAAGAAAATTTGTTTGGTTTGATCAACAGCATTTTACATAGACCTATCCTAACTTGAAACCCATCCCCACCAAGGGGGGAGGGGGTTATTCCTGGATGTCTAGAATTCCACATGTTGATAGGAACTTATAAGAGCATTCACATGTATTGAACATTACATTATTTTATATCTTCACTCAGAATGGACCACCCATACCCTTCCTGTATACAAATCTGACTTACATTCGAGACAAGTAGGTTGAAACAGATTAGACCAGATCTTAGATTGGATGGCCCAACAAACAACAAACAAGGCATTTTCCCACTTGGTGGAGTCGGCTATACAGATTAAGTGATACCAACGTGTTCCATCTTTGATTGGATGGCCAAGATAAAATAAAATATTCACCAGCCTCCCAAAAGTTATAGATGACTAATACATCAATCTAATCTAAGGGCTGAATATCCTTTTCAAGAATCACATCATTTTAATCGGTAAACAAAAAGGAAAACTAAATTGGTGGGTAGTGATCTTCCTGGAAAATAATCTTTGCCATGATAGAAAAACTGAGCTATTAAATTCAAAGAATTTGAAAGAATTTCAGCATAGCACTGGGGGTGACAAACCACATAAAACTATCCAGCACTACTGTCAAACAGTTAAAAGTCATTACATGAAGAAATGAGACACCCAACGTTTGTACAAAATATATGTTTATAATGTTTTCATTCCTACTTCTTGGGACTTCAATCCAAACCACACATTCCACTGAAACATCAAATTATGTGTTCCCATCATCACTTCACTGTTACACCATATTCAGAAGTGCAATGTGATGTATTTTAAGAGGAACCATTTGAATTATATATAGGACACCTAAGAACAATAATATAGTTGTTCCTACTCAAGTAAGAGCTGAAATGCAAATCATATAGGACAGTTAAAATGAAACATAGTCAATTACTATATTGTTAGTTCTACTCATGTAAATCGTAGAACAATCAGAAAAATAATTGATTACAAATGTACAGCTGGAAATACACTTGAATCTGTACTTACCAGATGTGCCTGGTTCAGAGGACCTGCACATTGAAAAGAGAAAAGACTAATGAGATAACAGATTTTACTAAAAGAAACAAATATGCACTTGCAAATATTGTAAACTAACTATTTGATGGAAATACATGTTTCCAATTTCAAACTGCATCAATGTAGTGTCTAACTTCTTCACCAGGGCAAGCCAGAACTCAAAGAGAAACTTACACAATTTTTAATTTTTTATGACAATAATTTTGCATAGACCTTGGAGGTTTATCATGATTCAAGAACCATCCCATGGCTTCCCTAGCCAAGGAACTTCACCCAATACAATTAATATTATAAGTGGAAAATAACTTCCATTAGATGCATAAGCATTTTCAGTACAAAGCTAAAAGTATTATATAATAGGAAATGCAGTGCATACTGAATTTTTCAAACTGACACTAGTCAAACATTATGTTCAAAAGATCCCTTGAATACAAAGGTGTACTTACTGGGGCAGCCTTAGCAGCCTTGTAATTTTGCTTTGATGAGTATCTCCTTCTTGAGTGCAGACTTCACTTAGACTCCCTAACCGAACTTCATATTTATCATCTAGAAGTATACTGCTTGCTTGTATATCTCTACAATAACCAAGAAGATAGACATGTCATTTCTAGCACACCACTCAGCTTGAACTTTTAATATGTAAACCAGTGAATAATTCATTTCATGAAGGATGCTGATGGCTAAAAACTGAATGAATTACAGGGAAAGCATACATCATATTAAATATTAAAGGACATACTTGACAGTATCCATGGAAAAAAAACACCAAAATTTTGCCAAGTTGTGCATATGAGTATGACCATGCAATCCCGCCCACCAGTAACTTTACTCCTGCTATATCCTTTAGTATGATCCCAACAAGGGCTGTTAGATATAAAAACCGTTAGTGGCTTGTACCTAACAACTTAAGTTTTCGGGATAAATTAACTCTTAGAACCTCTTTGACCAAGAAGCCAAGAGTTCAATATCTACTGCCTCCATAGTTCAAAAGCATAAGTTATAATTGGTTTGGGCTTTGTCTCCACTTCAACTCCAAAGGGTTTTCGCATGTTCTGTTCCGGTGTGTCATAAATTGAAACCATTATGAACCTGCTCCTAACGGCTTTTGACATTTATTGGTTCAAGAGTAGCGACACAATTAATTTTCTTAAAAAAATAATAACAAAGTTCTTTACCATTAGTTATAACATACATAAAAGCACTCCATGCAGAGTTGCGTTACATATCTCGTTTTAAGAAGGAATTCTTGTTGTTGGAGATACAAAAGTCCCACATCGGAAAAATAAGAGAAGTTCGAAGCCTATATAATGTGAGGATGGTAATCCAAATTTCCTTAGGCATTTTGGACAAAAGTCATCCTCCCCATTCAAGCCCACTCACAAGGCCCAACAACACGGAACAACACTCCATCATACAAATTTGGACCCAGGCCGTCAAATCCCAACACTCCTTTTGTTTTTTCTTCTGAAAAACAAAAGGTTCTAGTTCTTAAGAAAAATTCATTTAGACAAGGAAGGGATAATAAACTAATGAGTGAGAATTTATAACTAACTCAAGAAACTAGCAATGCCGACAAGATATTCGAAAAAGATGCAGGTCAATCTGGCATATTATAAGGTTACGCGACAGACAAAAATTAGTTGCCATAGCAAACAGGAAATAAAAAATAAGTAATCATGTCCGAAAAGAATTAAATGTGACGAAAGTTTTCAAAATCAAGCAAACAAGTCTGAAATACCTATGAACAAAGGGTGGATTACACTCATGATGGAGATAAGATAGGGCTTCTGCAGCTCCAGTAGCAATTTTCAACCTTGTTATCCAGTCCAATGACTGCAAAGTACCATCTTCAGATGTAGTTTTTTGGTAGTACAAACTATTCGACAAGTCCCCGTTAGGCATATGCTTATAGACCAGGTACTTCTCATTCTCATTTTCTAAGCAGTGACCCAGCAGAGGAACAAATCTTGTATGAGAAATCTTACTGAAAAAATCCAATTCCAATAGGTACGAATCTTTTTTAGTCGAACGCACATCAATCCTTTTAATAACCACAGGAATACCACTTTCCAGAACACCATTGAAGAGATCCCCAGAGTGGCCATGCTTGATAAGATTCGCATCACCAAAATCGCCTGCAGCCTGAAGCAGCTGCTGAATTGTAAATGAGTCTCCGACATTTATAAAATTGATCGACACGCCAGGAGGTGGAGGGCTGCTCCCAGCAGGAGCAGGGCCCACACCGTTACCCCTTTGATTTGAATTACCCCTCTTACGAGTACAAATGAACCATAATACCAGTAACAACAAAATTATAGCTAAACCAACTCCACCCAACACTGCAGCCAATATAATCTTATTTCTATTGCTCTTACCAGAGCTTTCTGCAGCAGGAGGTCCCGTCGAATTTGGGCGTCCAAAATTATCAAAAGTGAGACCCCTCTCGGTGTAAAATGATGCACATTCTTCGGTCGTCCTCTGATTAGACACATTTTGGAGGCAGTTGGTATCTACAGATACATTGAGCATAAAATCCAGAATCTTGCCCTCAAAATAATTGCTCGAAAGATCAATGAAACTGAACCTTCTAAGAAGAGGACTCAAGCTTCCATAAAACATATTATTAGAAATATTAAGCTCAGCAGCAGTAACATTAGGGTTTGAACTAGAATTTGGAAGCACACCAGTGAAGTTATTGGCAGAGAGGTCAAGGAAGTTCAATCTTGGGAGAGACCACAACCCATCAGGCAAAGCACCAGTAAAATTGTTCCCTCCCAGCACTACGAACTGAAGCTGCGACGAATTAGCAAACAAATTCTCCGGCAAAGCTCCATTGAGCATGTTGTTCCCTAGTATCATTCTCTGCAAGCTCCTCAGCCCTCTTAATTCCACAGGCACCACACCAGACAAAGAATTAAAACTAAGATCAAGGTCAACCAAGCTACTAATATTTCCCAGCTGAGACGGTATAGAAGATGATAGGCTATTACCAGAGAGATTCAAGTATTGTAACCTGGTAAGGGACCCAATGCCTGGAGGAATCGACCCAGACAAAAAATTGGTGGAAATATCAAGAGAGGAAAGATTCACAAGAGAGGCAAATGATGTTGGAATGGAAGCAGTAAGGGAATTCCGAGAAAGATTAAGAACAGAAAGTCCTAGCAGTTGACCAAGGCTATCAGGTATTGTCCCAGTAAGACTATTATGAGATAAATAGAGACTAGTGAGGTTGGTTAAATTCCCTAGACTGGAAGGAATAGCACCATTGATAGAGCAAGAGCGAAGGTCAAGCACAGTGAGGGAAGAAAGCTGAAGGCCAAACCATTCAGGAATAGAACCAGGAAGCAGAAAATTGGAGGCATTGAGAGTTTGCAAGAGGGTCAAATTGGTTAAGGCATCGACTGCAAATTGAGGGTTTTGCCTACCAATTCGTGTTCTTCTAAACCCAGAAATATTGATCCCAATGACTCGACCATTCTCGCATGTGACACCTCTCCAGGAAGAGCAAGGGTCGACCTTCCTTGGCCATTCCTTGCTCCTCAAGCCCAGAGACGATCTAAGGTCAAAGAGAGCAGCTCGCTCTGTGGTTGAACTCAGTGGCTCAATCTGTTCAAATGTGAACTGAAACAGCAAAGAGAGCAAGAACCCAAGAGACACTAAGCTTCGCCGACGATCCACCATGTTTTATGAGCGATGATGACCCGAAGATCCAAGCATTCCCATCTTCCTCCTCTCGAATGTGTGTGTATATTTGTCTCTGATAATCACAATTAGAGATACCCAAAAGGTCTTACTTAACATTCTAATAGGGGAAAATAAAAATAACCCAATAAAATTAAACAACTCTTACCTCAATGAAAAGCTTTGATTCTTCAAACTCTTTGAAAAGAAAAATTAAAAACACCCTATATCGCTTTCTGGGCTTCGTCTCCTCTCTGAGACACAGAGGGAAAAGGGCAATTTTAAAATTTGAGAAAAAAATTGAAACAAATACTGTGAGTTGAAAAGAAAATCACTCACAATTAAACATGAAAACTACAACTCCCAAGCTTCATGCTTCCACTACTACAACTCAAAACCCCCATGAAAATCACCAACCCCAGAAAATAAAAATGGTGAAAAAGTGAAATTCCTACTCTATACTCTGCAAGAATCATATGGAAATTGCAGAAATGCAAGCAGAATCCGGCACCGGTTGGGTTCTAAGGAGGGTTTGACCTCCGGTAATCCCGCCTATTCCAGCTAAGCCCACACAATACTATTCATCCATACTATTCCTTCCTACCCTCCTTTTTATTTTTCTCTCTCTCATTCTCTCTCTCATTCTCTCTCTATGTCTCTCTGTTTATATATATATATAAAATCTTTTCTTTTCCTTTCCTTTCTCTCTCTATATAAACTTTTTTCTCTCTGTGCTTTTATTGCATTGATGATGTGCTCATTACTGTGGAGTGTACACTGTACAACAATTGGGTAATATTATGTCCCTACTTGGGGTCTCAACTCAAAGAACTAGAAGGTTCAGCCAGCAGAATACCATTTTTTTTCTGCTGCTTGCAGCTACTTTATATATATGTTCTAAGTTGTAACATGTGATTCATGAATGTGAGCAATTTTATTTACCTTATTGTGAGGCATTTGGTGCAATGTTTATTGTATAATATGTTATTAGTTGGATATTTGGTGAGTTAGATTATCATATATTTTTTGGGACTAAAATGGTTGTATTTAATTTAGTAATGAATTATTTTGTTACAGAAAACATTAGGATTTTATATAATTATGATCAAATTTCCTAATTAAAAAACAACGATCTATACAAATCATTTCATTTGATTCGATTTAGTGAATGTCTTATAATTGGAGTCGAGCTATTCTAATAAAGATATTTTTTATATGCATGGCTCGACAATTGAGTTTGAGTTCTCATAACGATTTTTTTTGTTATAAACAAAATTTGAACTCAAAATCGTACCTATCATTTTACCACTTGTTAATTTTTATCAAACATTTTATTTTATTTTTAAATAGAATGATAATAGAACTAATAGCATAAACTACAATATCAATTGTTTTTTATTCTAATCTTTTACCGTCGAATACTATAATTAATATCATCGCTAACATGCAAACATCTCAAATATTGAACCCTGATACAATTTCATTGACGGAGGTAGAGGTGGCGACTTTCTTTTTGCCACCAAAAGGTTTCGATGGCGGCTTTTACACTAAGTCAACACCGAAAGTCAAATTTTTTTGAAGTGTTGAGACACTTAGACTTAAAATTTAAAATTACTTCATATTCAAAATTAAAAATCGAACTCTGAAATTTAATGCTGAAAGAGTAATCTCCACTTAAGCAGATTAATTGATTTTTATTTTGAAAATAAAATAAATATTATTATAATTTACTTAATTTGTATGAAAAATTAATATATATATATATATATATATATTGGGTACAAAAAGTTAATATATATTTTAGTGCACGACAAACTATCATAAAAGCCAAGGACTTTAACCATTGTATACACTTTAAATTTATAAGGGCTAAAAGAATTACTATAGTAGTTTTTGTTACTAGTGATGGTAAGAGAAATTTTTTAAGTAATAAATATAAGGATTAAATATTCCATATTATCATTATTTATTTATTATAATCATTATTTATTGTTATTATGCTTAGTTTATCAATAAACATTTTCTATAAGTTTGTGAGTTATGTATTTTCCAAAATAATGGTCACAATAATTATGATAAGAACATAAACATGACAACCCACAGTAGAGTTGCAGTTGCACCAAATTATATACTGATAGCAACAATGGCAATAATTTAATAATAACAAATACATATCAAAGTAATTAAATTTAGAAAAATAATTATAATTAATTATTGTGTTTCAAAAAATTAAGATATTTTATTTAAAGACCATTCCAAACATGTTCAAATTAAATGAAAATGCTAAATTTCAATTGATTTTACTTTACCATTTATTTAACAACCCAGTACAAAAAAAAATTAATTTTATTTAATTTTTTTATTAAAAGAAAATAAAACAGGACTAATTTAAAACATTTAACACAGTTTGTGGTATCTATATTTTGGGATTGATGCTATATATATATATATATATATAGTAGGAAGGAAAAGTGTAATCACAACTCAGACCCACAAACTTTTTCTCAAATTAAGAAATTATTATGATAATCCTTTGTTTGTTGGGATTAGTGTTGTCATAAAAAACTAATGGGAAATTGTTGATGCATCACAATCTGTGTACTCATCAACCTTCACAATTCTAAAATCACTCCTTTATGGACTTTTTCCTACATCATTTTACAAACCTAGAAAAGAAAAAAGAGAGAAAGAAATTGTTTAGAATAAAATTTTAGATAATAATAATAAGCCCAATATATCATTTGATATATATAAAATTTATGAATGTTTTAATTAAATTACCTAAATTTATTAATGTTTACTTAGTCACTTATTATTATTATTGTCGATACAAAATCATGTAATTTGACTTTCATGCAAATGGAGATTCGAACCGTCATATTATGAGAGATTAGTCATTTCTATTAGATCTAATCATTATTAATTACACTATATACGTATCAATGATATTTAATAAAATGTTACACGCACATATTTTCTAGTTTATTTCTTCATTAATGAGTTGTGTTAATATATATTTTTAAGTGTTTAATTAAAATTTCTAAGTTAAATCATAATATAAATTAAAATTGGGTACGGCTAATTTTATAAACTAGAGAAGTAGTATGTTTAATTGAGCCAAATTTTAGGAAGATGTGAGTGTATAATTTACTCTTTTATTTTTATTTTTATGACCATTTAAAATAATAAAATATTATATTTTAGAATTCATCTTTTTTATTTCATTTTTCATTGCTGTGAACAACTAAATTTGCATGATTGGTATGGTTTGTAGATTTAGGTTTCTCCTTTATAATGCATTTATGTCATTTAATTACTCAAAACAAGTAATTAATTATATGGTTGCAATATGTGACCATTTGAGCACTATGGAGCATGAAGAACATAATTTGATGTGATAAGCAAAAAGGCAAAGAAAGATTTGATAAAAATTGAAGAAATTGTTCCTTATTATTATTTTTAAGTGTCACTAAATTCAGAGAATTTAAGACTCTTACCATTTCAAGAAAATCAAATCGATCAAGAAACATATATTCTATTTTCCTTTTGGATGATATATATGTTATGGGAAAAAGAAAAAGGTTGAAAAAAATGCATGCATTAACCATATTATCTCATCCACCTTCTAGAGAAGGTGAGAAATTAAATAATAAATCCTTGAATTTTGGGAAATATTATTTGAATTTATTAAAAAACCGATAATGCATATACTATAAATATATATAAGAATGTTTATTTGTTTTTCTCTCCCATAATTATAAGTAAAATATATGTGTGTGTATAATATATAATAATTAACTGTCAAATTCCACGAAAGACAATTCAATCTATGTTAAATATTCCTGATTTTAATTATATTCTTATTTTATTTTGTTATTGTAATTTATTTTCCTTCCTGCCGCATTTCTGACCAAAGTTTGATGCAACCATGAGCTTTAATATTATTTATTTCACCATCTAAAGAGTAATAAAGCACGTTAAGGTTTTTGGTCAAATAATGCCTTAGCTTCTGCTATTTAATATATATTCAGAGATTTTATTGTCACGGTAGGAACTAATTCTTATCGTGAGTTCTTCACTTAAGGATAAATGTTTAATCACAAAATATTTTTTTTTATGTTTGAGAGTGAAATTCGAACTTCTATCGCTTGATTAACGGACCAAGTGAGAAAATCACCAGGGCACACGCATGTGATTGATTCGAGGATATGTTTCAAACTTTGGTCAAGGTTATGTTTGGTAAATATGTAATTTAAGAGAAGGAATATAATCTCACACTTTTCAATAAATTTTACATAATATTTTTTACATACTAAATATATTTTTCATCATATTTTTTACGCCAAATTACTCTTTTGGTCCTCAACGTTTGCACAAAGTTTAATATTGGTCCTCAACGTTTCAAAAAGTTATTTTAGGTCCTCAACATTTTTTTTGGGGTCAAAATTGGTCCTCCAACGTAATTTCGTCTGGTTTTTTTTGTTAAATGCTGACGTGGAAGGCTTATGTGGCACACCCTCTCTCCTACGTGTCATATTTGGATGATATGACACCCTCTCTCACTCCAACTCAGCAAAACGACGCCGTTTTGCTCAGTTGGAGTAAGAGAGAAGTGATGCAAAACGGCATCGTTTTGCTGACTTGAAGTGAGAGAGGGTGTCATATCATTCAAATATGATACGTATGAGAGAGGGTGTGCCACATAAGCCTTCCACGTCAGCATTTAACAAAAAAAAACCTGACGGAGTTACATTGGAGGACCAATTTTGACCAAAAAAAATGTTGAAGACCTAAAATAACTTTTTGAAACGTTGAGGAGCAATATTAAACTTCATGCAAACGTTGATGACCAAAAGAGTAATTTGGCCTATTTTTTACATTCCCAATACTTTTTTACTACAATATTTTCCTTTATTCTAAATATTTTATAACCCTTTTCTTTCCATTCGTACATTTTAACCAAATATATAGATATTTATGTCTTGTATACTTAATAGTGACGTGAGCCAACTTAACTTAATTATTTATGCGAAAACTATTAATTGTGTATCTACTGATTGAAGGAGCTTTGATCTATTAGTAAAATTGAATTGTACCATTGTGGAAAATGATTATTGAGATTTTGACATCCCTAATTTTTCCCATTTGAAAATACAAAATCGTAATTAGTATATATATATACAATCATTGACACGCAATAAAAGGAAATCATTTTTATAAAAATAAAAAAATAAAAGCAAATCTCAAGTTGAGGAGTCAACCCACATTAAATAGTCAAAGCTTTATTTTGTGGCTGACCTATTATTGCATCCCAAGACAAATTGTATTGATATGGACAAAACACTAAAATACACTATTCATATTTTCCTTTTGCTTTCACTACCAAAAACACTTGAAAAATTTTACTTGATTATAGCCCACGGAATCCATTTAATTAGATGATGAGAAAATTTATTTAATCTTAAGAGTTTTAAGAAATTAGATGGAAAATTTTATCTAAATCATTAATTAATTTTAAGAGATTCATGGATGGTCCTCGGAACATATATTTATAAATAAAAAATATACTTTATACTTAATTCTATGATACAATAAGATTAAGATAGAAAGCCATTAAACATAAATTCGTAAATATTACATAGGAACATAAAGAATAAAAAATAAGTTAATAAGTATTATAATTTAAAACTTTATTATATAATATATATTGTTCGTATTAAATTAAAATATTATTAAAGTAATTGAATTGATCGGTTTTGGATAAATTCCCTAATCATCTGTAAATTAGACCAATGAGATCAAATTTTATCATTTTCTACCAATTGATATATATAATAATTCAATCGGCTTTTATCAGTTTAATTGGGTTCGGATTATATTAGATTTGAACATCTTTATCTGTGAATACCTCTATAAGTGTTCTTTGAGTTTGACAATAACCTATTCTGACCTTAAATTGAAGCGCCATTCCCTCACATAATTTTCCTCTACAAAAAGAACCTACTTGATTATATTTTCAAATTATATATATTATTATTTTAACTTTAAAAATTACACATGGTACTCCTAATAGGTACCAAGAGGCTGAGGGTTGATATAGTGTTAAACGGCTTGATTACGTTAAATTAATTAAATAATAAGTGTGATTTTCTAAATTAGAGAGATAGTAACTATAACTTAATCAAACGTTGGACAAAACTAATTATGTAATTGATCATATTTTAAAATTGCTTGTGGTTGACCTGGCCTGATATTTGCAAGTCCCAAAAACAAAATAGAATTTAAATGGACAAAGAAACTAGAAAATCAATATACATTTGTTTGGTTTTGCTTTCATAACCAACTACACTTTTTTTAGTAGGGCACTTGTAATTTAAAGTCTGTTTGAATAAGTTCGTGAAAGAAGGATTTTATTTATCAAATTTTTTAAAAAAAATTTTAGTTAAAGGACTTATATTTTATGTTTGGATATTATAATATAAAAGGACTTCTATTTAGAGTGAATAGCTTTTACAAGTGCTTTAAGTTGAAGCTCCATTATTTAATTTCTTAAAAAAGGCATATTTTAACTTTTTTTTATAACTTCTACTTTTTCTAAAAGAATTACCCAAACAAAATTTTATGTTTATAAAAGGTCTTTTTTAATTAAAAAAATACTTTTTAAATAAAAAAATCCATCCAAACGAAATCTTAGTCTAAAAATTCACTCATTATAATAAATTTTAAAAAATGGTTTTTTTGGGTTTATTTTTTCACAACGGAGATACTCATCGACTCATCCTTGTCATATGAATATGTGAATCATATAAAATAAAAGTTATGGGCCTAATTGAATATTATTCTGTTCTGTTTTTTGATATTCTTTTTCAGAATTTTTGTTTGTATTATTTTCATGTATATATATATTGTTTTAAAGTGTAGTTTATAACATATTTAAACTGTTTTTGTATTTTTCTGTTCTCGAAACTTAATGAATATTATATTTATTTAATTTTCAGTGAAAAACAATAAATGAAATAGAACATTTTTTCCTGTTTTTAAAAATTGCTATCAAACGGCAAAGTGAGTTGACACAAATGATCAAGGATCTAAAAAAAAGTTATCGTCTCACTCATGAGCGAGGGTTCGAATCCCCCTGAAGCCATCCAAAATCCTGTTTTGGTGGGCATCCCTCCTCAGGAAGATCTCCTGGCACCCAAGGGTTAGTTGAGTAGCTACAACTGTGTAAAACTGCTTGCGGTTTAGACCTGTGCAGCAATCCTTTCGGTTGGGCCTCTGTTGGTCTCCCCAACATGACACTGCCGCCTTGCCCGATAATACTTAGAAGTGCCTTTCCTTACTATCACTTAACTTTAAAAAAAAATTGCTATCAACCTGGCCTTATATTTTTATCTACAAACCCCCCTAAAACAAATAAGCACAAGATTAACTTTAAACTCAAATTTTAAAAGAAAAGAGGAAATTAAATTTTGAGGGGAAAATATAAGGGTCAAATTAAACAAAGGCATTATCTATTGTGGATTGTAGCTTTCATATATTAAAGCAGAGAGAAAAAGAAAGGCCTTTTGAATAAATTAATTTAGAATCACATTGCTTCTTACTTTTCAAACCAAACTAGCTTTCTAAACATCCCAACATCCAACCAATTTCTTTCATTGAAGATAATCACAATAATTAATTACTAATTTTCAAAGTCTTAATTCAAATGATCTATTTTTTTGGGCATTTCTATGAAATGTCGGTTATTGGATTGCCGACTTATTTCTCTCTCTTCTAAACCCTATTCATTACAACATTACAAAAAAAAAATTATATATATATATATATACTTAATTATTACACACAATGATTTATATATGTACTTTTAAATGACAGTTTCTTATTCATTTATAAAATTGTAAAAAAAAATAAAATTTTATTCACCATTTTATTCAAAAAAATTAAATTAACTTTCCACTTTAATATATGCCATAATATTAATATTTAAAAAAGAAAGTTAAAATTGAATGTGATATATAAGTATAAGAGTGGACTTTGGAAATTGGAAGGTGGACCAAGACGGCTACTTTGGGCTTTTGGTAATTTCACTGCTCTAAAGTCCAACTCCAACTGAATACTGTTTATTGTTGGTCAGTCAACTACCTGTTTTCTTGGATATTTTTTATGACTAATTTTTTAGGTATTATGAAATTTTCTTAACAGATAACGTTATATTTTTATTTTTTTAAAAATCGAACTCAAGAAATGATTTTTAAAACACACAAATACCTTATCACACCATACAATGACAGCTTTAAATTTAATCCATACATAACATTTTTGATTTTGTGAAAATTTTACATATTAAAATTGTAATACAATGGGGGCTATATCAGTAATTTCTCTATCATTTAAAAAATGATTACTCTTTTGTTTTTCACATGTATTCTTTTATTGGAGGTAATTCTATTCGAGCTAGCTGATGTCCCATAATAAGAGTATAGCTCTCCCAACAGAGATTTTTTATACACAAAACTCAAACCCAATAACTTGTTTAAAGAGAATAGAGTACCTGCCAGTCCAACCAACTACATGTTGATTAAAAAAAATTATTACTCTGCCAAAGTGGGTTGGCACAAATGGTCAAGGATTCGGAAGAAAGTTCTCGCCTCACCCATGGGCGAGGGTTAGAATCCCCTATAAAGCCATCCAAAATCCTACTTTGGTAGGCATCCCTCCTCAGTGATATCCCCTGACACGCAAGGGCTAGTTGAGTAGCTGCGACTGGGTAAAACTGCTTGCGGTTTAGGCCTGTGCAGTAATCCTTTGGGTTGGGCCTCTGTTGGTCTCCCCAACATGCCACTGACACCCTGCCCGATAATACTTGGAAGTGCCTTCCCTTACTACCATTTTTTCTATCCAACACAAAAAATGATTACTCTGAACTACATATAAAAAATGTTTTTAATTATCATACGACATAATTTTAACAATAATTTAATAGCAATAAAATTCAATATCTAGTTATCTACATGCTTTTTCCTAATAATTTTTTTTATTTAATAATTTCTGACATCACCCCACACTCCTCTTTAATGTCGGCTTCCAAGTCCCGTCAAACTCTAAAACTACTTATTAGTTATTAGTTATTACCATGATTAAGATTTTATTTTATAGATTAATAAAGTTGCTGGATATTAAAATTTATTATTTTTATTACAGTTTGGATTTATTATAATAACTTATCAATTAATCAACAAAACTTAATCAGTATTTTAAAGATACTGATTAGAAAATATTTAATTTCCTCATATAAATAAAAAAGAATCAAATCATTTTTTTAGCCAAATTAAAATATTGCTAACTTTATTTTGAGTTGAAATCTATTTTTAAACAATTTTTTTAATTATTTAAAAAAATTACTAAACGGAATACTCCGTCTCCAAGCATGCATGTCAAGCTTTCCACATATCAACATGAAAATATCAAACAAAATGACTACTTATGTCTTATGCTTTTAAATATAAAAGTTTAACAACTTAATTTTATATTTAAACTTTTCTAAAAATTAATATTTCCATATCATTTAAAATCCAAATAGTTTTCCCTTCATAATAAAAATTGGTAGAAAATAAATAAATTAAAGGAGGATGATTCTCTCCTAACAAAGTGCCAACCACAAAGAATTTGTGAGGTAGAGATACCAAGAAATCCACAACTCCTTCTAAAGTTGTATTGTATGGCATATATTCATGATTTTAATTTGTTTGTTAGTTTTTTTTTTGGGTAATCAATATAGTAGTAAGGGAAGGTTCTCCCAAGTACTACCGAGCAGGGTGCGAGTAGCATGTTGGGGAGACCAACAGAGGCCCAACCCAAAGAATTACTGCACAGGCCTAAACCGCAAATAGTTTTACCCAGTTGCAGCTATTCAATTAGCCATTGGGTGCTAGGGAATCTCCTTGGGAAGGAATGTCCACCAAAGTATAATTTTAATTTTGGATAACTTCAGGGGGATTCGAACCCTCGCCCATAGGTGAGACGAAAACTTTCTCCCGAATCCTTAACTATTTATGCCAACCTACTTTAGTCTTTCTTTCTTTCTAACCTAAGCATATGGTAACAATATAATGAACCAAAAATCCTCATTCAATATAATATAAGTTTGGACCAAGTCATCATTTAATTTCCATGATTAGGACAAAATTTAGGCATCTCACTTCCCTCTCAATAATATTATTTTAATTTTAACCATGTAATTATATTTTAACAAATAACATTAAATTTTTATCAATTCTCTTATTTAAATTGTCAAATTGATAGGAAATTGATATTTCAAGGAGTACAAGGAAGAACATATACATCTCTCAAGGATTGTATTGACCTTAATTAATATAATGTTACAAATTTTTATTTTGTTTTTTCATTAAAAATTTAACCTTATATATAAAATCCTAAAAAAAATTTATTTTTATTATTCACTAGGTGAGCTTTTTTAGAAAAAAAAAGAGTGAAAACCTGGGCTAAAGGAATCATCATCACCATAAAAGGCTGAAACAGCCCAAAATAATAACTTAGACAACAAAACAAGATTCTATAACTTTTTTTCACGAGGAAAAAAAAGGTGGATTCTCTTTCTTTTTCATATTTTCACCTGTAATTATTTTAGTTAGGTTTGATTTTATACTTTTAAGACCTGTATCAATATTTAATTAATGAGATTCCAAGGCTCTGTTTTATATTATAATGCATTGTTTGTGGCTCTCAGATGAAGATTAGTTAGTTAGTTGGACGCACGCCAATGAGATTGTGGGGTACATATATACATTATTATTGGATTAAATAATGAGCTAGCTAGGGTTACACAAATATTTTCTTTAAATAAGTTTTTAATTAATTGGATTCTTCATAAAGTTAAAATTTATTAATTTTTTTTTCATGAAGCAAGGATTATATTAAAAGCAAAAGCCCCTGAGAGAGAATACAAGAAGAACCGATTTAATTAGGGTACATATATAGACCAGAAGTTATAGGAACTTTTATAGTAAAAGTGACCCCATGAAGGTCAGTCAAAAAATAAAGCTTAAGGAAAGGAGGGATGCTATCAAAAGTAGTCATGGCCGAGCGACCCAAAAGAGTCTGACTAGCAAGTAAATCAAATATGACATGGACCGTGAGAACCTGCAAAATAAGAAAGGGTTAAAGGTCGTGAAAAATTCTGACGATAAAATGATGTCCGAGTAAAATATATATTAGTATTATATATGTACTTGAGATCCTTTTATGATGAATATTACCCTTTAATTTTGGAGCCTTAGCTTCTTGATGTAAAATCAAGATATACCCTTCTTAATTAATTCATCTGCTGTGGCATAATCATATTTTTCAGTTATTTAATTAAAGGTGATCACTCCAATGGATAAAATACTAAATTCCATGTGGGTGCTAATTATAATTTAATTGTTTGAATTTAGAATTTTTTTTAGGCATTTTCTAAGAGTATATATGGATTTGGGTTTGAGAAGTGTGTTATTGACCTTTCTAGCTGCATATAATATATATCACTATTTATTTATATTAATCATAACTTAAATATATTCGAGATTTGTAATAAAAAACCACACTCAAAAGATATTAGTTATACTAATTAATAGTTGCTTTTGTTTATAAAAAAAAATAGTTGCTTTTGACTTCTTCTTCTTCTTCTTCTTCTTTTTCAATGATTTATAATATAAATATAGTTCATGTACGTAATTAGGACTTCAACTTAGGAAAATTTTGTTAATTTAAAATTTTCAATTTCTGTATTATTCTTAGGAAAATTTTGTTAATTTGAAATTTCAATTTCTGTATTATTATACATTTTGAAGTTGTAATGTGTAATTATGGTGAAGTAAAATTAAAATATACATTTTTAATATTATTTGTGTGGGAGAAAAGCAAGAATATATGAAAAGTAGTAGATAGATAAAGTGGTAAATCATATACTAGTTAAAATATTAGAATTTAAGCGAGCCAGATAATCCCTATATAAAAAGAATTAGAGGGTCAGAGGGGTCTAGAAATTGAAATTAGATTCGGTGCAATTAGCTTTCGTGCAATTACGGTGCAATTACTTCAAACACACATTTTAATTTCATTTTTGAAGTATAATTTTATGGACTCACACTAATAAGGACCTACCATGAATGGATTATGGACTAAGTTTTTATCAATATTAACAAATATCATCGTCTTAAATGGATTAGGGACTAAATTGACCGGATCCAATTTCCTAGAAATTAGAGTGAAAAATATAAAGAATTAATTTAATTAGTACCATATCATAAACCATTTTACTCTGTTAAATTTGTAATCAGTCAAGCAATAATTTATTATTATTCTTTTCAACTCCAAACATGTCATAAGACTCCTTCTTCTTCTTTTTCTTCCTCCTTTTTTTTTGCCACATGATATATAATCATTAAATAATATAAATTTGTATCATCTTTATATACATAGAGAAAGCTAAGTGATCATAAATTCATGTTTCAAAATGATTTCATGTTAGTTTATAGTAATCATTGAATCAATCAAAATGATTAGTGTAGATTAATGGTTTAATTTGAAAGTGTAAGCAAAACGTAACCAACGACCAAACATACATATATATATATATATATATTTCCCAAAAGGTAGATATACCAAAACAAAGTATAAGGTAAATAATTTTAATTAATGACATAATCATTAATAATCACTTAAACTTTTCTATTTTGGGACTCATGATGGAGACCAACAACATCACTAGCAGCTAACAATATCAATATTATACTTCAAGATTAAACCATATGATTATATTCCAATCTTTTATATCAAGAGTATGTGTCTATGTCACTATGTGGTTGAAGTTTTTTACTATCTTGAATTAACGTTTAATATTGGTGGAAAAAAAATATTTTGCATAATTTGAAAGGGATCTACTTACACCCTTAATTTAATGCTTTGAAATAAAATTGTATATAATCTAAAGTTAGAGAAATATAAATACCCACAAAATATATAATTTGAGCCCCTTCAAATTATGAGGTATTATATAATTATTATTTTTTATTAGATTTGAATCATTATTCATTTGCTAAGTTAGGATGAGGAAATAGTATGATGTTAAAAATGGTAATAGTGAAAGAAGTTAATTAGAAAGAGATATTGAAGTTTCAAATCCTTGAGCGAGTTGTTCTACTCTTTGAGGTACTTACAATTCAGCGAAAAGTTTAGTCATTGTACTTCGATAATTGATACTCTGACCTAGACAAAAAACGAAAAACTAAATGTGTGTGCCTGTGTGAATACCTACTTATTACTATTGTTAATCTATTATAGTCAAATAGTTTGCTTGTTGAATTAAAAATCCCAATATCTTGGACTTAGTCACTATTTCTTTATAAAAAGACAAATTATATTCTCTCCTTAATTTTTTTAGGTAAGATCTATATCATGTTTGTATTGTTTCTGAAAAATAAAGAGGTAATGCTGAAGGGAATGACCCTCACTCTTATTTGTTAAGAAGAATTTGTTAAAGAAAATAATGTAACATTTTCATTGACATTCCAAGGATAAAATGATCATTTGTTGCCCATTTTCATTTTCAATGTCATTCTTATTTTCTATTACCAAATTTAATCTTTTCATTCTCATTCTAACTACCAAACGAATTCTATAGGTATCCCTTGTTCATCTGTTAAACGGTGTAAGCAAAAATTAATTTATTTAAATTGGATAGAACTACAAAAACAACAAAGCTCTCCCATAAATACCCGTAGTTTGGCATGGTTTGTTTTCTTTTGAATAGCTTATTCATATAAAATTCCATTACCTCTATTTTTATATTATATATATAAATATAAATATAATTTTATATATGTATTTATATATAATTAATTATATAAAGATTAATAAAAGTAACATAATAAGCAATGAATTTGTATTTTTAAAATTATGAGTTTTAATATAATATAAATAAATTTAAAACAGAAGTTTATAAAAACATATTTTCCCATAAATTATATTTTTTTGTTGGAGAAATATAAAATTTAGTTAGTCAAATATTAATTTTAAAAGAATTTATGTTTATTTTCAAAATGACAATATTGTTATATAATTTAAAGGGGGGGAAAAAGTAATATACTAAAACACAAAATTCTATTAAATAATCATAATTTCACCTAAAAAGGTAGGCTGCCGCTATATGTGACATAGCCGTTGAGAAATGAGAACGTCTCTATTATAATTAACTTCCAAAAGGTGGTTGTTCCAAAAGAAATAAAATTGTCTAGTCAAACTAATAATACACAAACAAGGAACATTCAAGGCAATACGTTGAATTTGAATTATATATAATATTCTCCTCTTTAGACACCAATAAATTTACTAACAAGTTTTTGGGCTTCACGTCTTTACTTTTTCTAATGCATGAAATTATGTGTACTCTTAATAAAATTCAGGTAAAAAATCTTATATATATATAGGTCAAATTAATTTTTGGTCCTCAACGTTTGCACCAAGTTTAATATTGGTCCTCAACGTTTCAAAAAATTATTTTAGGTCCTCAACTTTTTTTTGAGTCAAAATTGGTCCTCCAGCGTAACTCCATCTGTTTTTTTGTTAAATGCTGACGTGGAAGGCTTATGTGGCACACCCTCTCTCCTACGCGTCATATTTGGATGATATGATACCTTCTCTCACTCCAACTCAGCAAAACGACGCCGTTTTGCATCATTTCTCTCTCACTCCAATTCAGCAAAACGACGTCGTTTTGTTGAGTTGGAGTGAGAGAGGGTGTCATATCATCCAAATATGACACGTAGGAGAGAGGGTGTGCCACATAAGCCTTCCACGTCAGCATTTAACAAAAAAAACCAGATGGAGTTACGTTGGAGGACCAATTTTGACAAAAAAAAAAAACGTTGAGGACCTAAAATAACCTTTTGAAACATTGAGGACCAATATTAAACTTGGTGCAAACGTTGAGGACCAAAAGAGTAATTTGGCCTATATATATATATATATATATATACATATTGAAAATAACAAACAAAAATTGTGAGATTGTAAGCGCTGTTAAGGGGAACGAATAGCCCTTTTGTTTCTTTGGCTTTCAATTTAATTATTGTATCATGTTAATTTTTTGTAAGAATCTTTATTTAGTAATCTAATCATTTTTATATTTTTATTTTTAATTTCATTCTTACTTATTTTATGTCATACAAAACATAACTTTTTATTTTTTTCCTCGTGGGATTGAAGACCCCTCAGTTTCTCAATTAATACACAAGAAGAACCCAATTATTAACAAATCTGGGCTTTTATGTTTATGAGGCCACTGGATTGGGTCAGGGCCTAAGCCCTAATAGAAAAAGAAGAAAAATACACTATGGGCCTTGGATTTTGTTGGGTTTAGCTTGTCTATTGATTTGGTCATGGGCATTGGGCTTCGTTTATTCTCATGTCTGGAGTTCAATTATTTTTTTTACTCTTTCACTTATATAGTTATATTTTAATTTTACATGAGTTTGCCTCTAATGACTAAAAATTCCGAAGTCCCATAAATATATACATATATATTTTTTTGTCGAAATTATCAAAATTTACAAGTTGATTGGATTCTGATTAGTCTAACTCAAGTTAATTAGCCAAAGTCACATGAACTTTTTCATACACAAAATTTAATGAACTTGAAATCAAAAGTAATCAATCAAATTGATATTAAGATATGATACTTGAATCTCAATATATATATATATGCAATATTTGAATGATATTTTGAAGGATAAAAAAAAGAGGCAAAATACTATTTAGTCCCTGAATTGTTGGTCAAACTATTATTTAGTCCTTGAATTTATCAAAAAAATGATTTAGTCCCCAAATTTTTAACTATGTCAACTATTTAGTCCCCAAACTTGGACAAAAATACTATTTAATCATCGAATTTGCAACTCTGTCAACTATTTAGTCTCCTGCCTGTTACCCATTATAGTTGACAGAGTTGCAAATTCAGTGATTAAATAGTATTTTTGCCAAGTTTGGGGATTAAATAGTTGACATATTTACAAATTCAGGGATTAAATAATATTTTGTCAAATTCGGGGACTAAATAGTTGACATAGTTAAACATTTCGGAAACTAAATAGTATTTTTGATAAATTCAAAGACTAAATAATAATTTTACCAACAATTCAAGAACTAAATAATATTTTACCTCAAAAAAACCATGAACCAAACCAGAAAATATTTTTTATTTTCAAATCAGAAAAGATTTTCTTGCTGCCAATAATTTTAATAACGATGAATATTGACACACGTGGCGTGTAGGACGGATTTGGCGTTAACCATAGTTAGCCAATGACTCCACTATGTTCCCTATATAAGACCCCCTTGTGGCACCAAATTTTCGTCGCGCTCTCATTTAGGTGGATTATCGTAAATCCCCTTCCTCTTTTTCACTAATTCCCTCTCAGTTCTAGTCCTAGGGTTTCCGCTCTCGCTTTCTTCAATGGCTTCCGCAGATGTTGAGTACCGTTGCTTCGTCGGAGGGCTCGCATGGGCCACCGACAACGATGCCCTCGGCCAAGCCTTTGCTCCTTACGGCGATATCGTCGAATCGAAGGTCCGTTTGATGAAACACGATTCGATCGATCGGAATTCGAATTTGAATTTCTCGATCCGCTTCTGATCTGATCTGTGCTCTCTGCTCTCTGTCCTGTCCTGTTTGTGTTACTTGATCTATGATACTTGTGTTACTACTGTCTATGATTCTTTTATTACTCACACTAATCGGTACGTTCATCTTCTTCCTTTTCCAAAATAAAAGCGAAGATCTATATATATATATCGATCCGTTAATTTTTTTGCGATTGCTTGATAATCCTCTGTTTTATGTTGCTCTGTTTGATCTGCTCTGTTTTCGATTCACGCGGATCTCATTATCTGATACTGCGATTCATCTTTTTGTGCGCGCAGGTTATTAATGATCGTGAAACTGGCAGGTCGAGAGGGTTTGGATTCGTTACCTTCTCATCTCAGCAGTCTATGAGGGACGCAATCGATGGCATGAACGGTCAGAGTCTTGATGGCCGAAGCATTACAGTGAACGAGGCTCAGTCTCGTGGTGGAAGAGTCGGAGGCGGCGGTGGTTACGGTAGTGGAGGTGGTAGTTATGGAGGCCGTGGTGGAGGTTACGGCGGAGGTGGATATAGCCGTGGTGGAGGATATGGCGGTGGACGACGCGAGGATGGATACAACAACAGGAACGGCGGTGGAGGATACGGTGGCAGCAGCGGTTATGGAGGTGGACGTGACCGTGGCTACGGTGGTGACGGTGGATCTCGCTACTCCAGGGGTGGTGGCAATTCAGATGGAAGCTGGAGGAATTAAATAGTTACGTTACGTTGAATTTAGGGTTTGGCATGCATTAAGGATTTTAATTAGGGTTTAATATGTGTTTGATTTGGGATTTATGGTATTTCTAGGAGAGAATATATTTCTCTGTGTGTGATTGCGGCTCTCGGTGTTTTAGGCCTCTAAATGATTTGAATGCGAAGAATCTGTTTCTTTTATAAGATTCTCACAAAGTAAAAACGAAGATTCGTTTGCATGATGATCAATTCTGCATGGATAAATACGTCTCTGCATTGGCTTATCTTTTGGTATTACATTTATACTCGCGAGATTTAATATAATAATATAGAATTTCATATAATGAATTTTTATATGCATACAATATGTTATGTGACTTAATTATGGCCATTGATTAATCAAATGATATTAAATAATAAGAAGGCAATTGGTTGCTAGACTTTATTTTTTTAAAAAAATAAAATTTAACCTCTCAAAATATTAAAATTATAATATTGTTGAAAATATAAAATGCTATTTTTATTATACAGAAATGTGATTAAGAAATAAATAATTATTTTTTGAGGATAAATAAATAATTATATTTAACTAAGAATCTAGTCATAAAAACATTTTAAAAAAAGTAAAAAACATGAAATTAAAAAATAGAAAGTAGTAGGGCATGTTCTTTACGCAGAAATGAAAATGGAAACAGAAACGGAAACGAAATGTGTTTCTTGTATTTAGTAGTAAAAGTTTGGTAATGGAAATGGAATGTATTAAAATGACTATTTTACCTCTTATATTAAAATAATAAAAAGAAAAGAATGTTATAATTGTGTCAAATCATGACAAATCAGAGGGGTATAATAGATATTTTGTAATTTTTTTAAGTTGATAGAAATAAAAAAGTAAGTGGGATCCAGTGGGCCCCACCATTTTCAATTGTGTTTCTTGCAAAAGAATATGTCCGTAGTCGTTGTTTCTAACTAACACATATAAATTGTAAATTTTTTTTTTGAAATTTATTAAATGATATATTAAAGGACTAAATTAAAATAAAGTTACTTAGGTGCTTGCTATGAAGTTCATCATATTTAGGTGCTTGCTATGAATATTCACCAATATAATTAAAACATGTGACAAAATTTTTTTGTATAACCAACCATGATAGAGAGAGAAAATGAAAAGCAATAATTACATAACCAATCAAATAGGAGAGAGAATATAAATAATATTTATGATTGGTGAACTTTATATTAAGCACCTAAGCAACTTTACTTTAATTTTTTCCTATATTAAAAGTTAATTAGATAGAAGTTAAATCCAGAAAAAAAGAAGGTTTAATTGAAGTTCAAAATCTAAATATATCATAAAATTTGAGGTAAGAAACATAAATTTAATAATACTTTGGAAATATTCTCTTCAAGTCATCATTTTACATGTAATAATTTTATTGGTTGAAACTTTATTACATGAGATGCAACAAAAGCAATGTTTGCATCATAAATTCACCAATTTTAAAAATCTATACTTCTCTTCCTTAAATGATAAAAAACTCTACAATTTTATTCTTTTTAACTAAAATATCCTTAATAAGATTATTATTTTTCTATTATAATTATGATCATTATGTTATAAAAAATATTTTAAAAAAATTATTGTTTTAGAAATATTTATTTTGAGTCAAAATAGTAGAGAGGTAAGAGTAATTCGTCTAGTCCATATATTATAATGTTATTTTATACAAAAGGTGATCTCTTTATATATAAATACAGTAATAAAATAATAAGCAATGGAAGTGTATAAAGTGCACAATTTAAACCGTCAGATAAAAATTGAGATTCGTATCTATAGTCTTATAACACATTCACTCACTCAACAGTTGCAACAGTACACTTTATACACTTTATTAGATTTATACTTTAACATATCCGAATTCCAACGTCACATTGTCACTCTTTTTGCTCTAAAGCTTTCCGAGAATGTCAATGGATTATTTTATAGACTAATTAAATTAATCACAAAAATTTTTAATAAGTGTTTTAAGATATTTGTTAACATTTTTTTTATTAATTAAAAGGGAATATATTTTTCTGGAGTTAATGAAAAATCAACAAAAATAACTTAATGAACTTTCTTATTATTGATTAAAAAGAATTTGGATCAATGTCTAAGGATATGTATTTCTACAAACACAAATTAAAATATCAAGTTGTAAAAATTTTGTCCCGGGCGACGTTAATTCGCTGATGTGATTTGTTATTATGATAGCCAAAACGGACTAAACTCACATTAATGAGCCAAAATATAAAGCAGTGTTGATTGATAAGTAGAAACTAGAAAATGACATTGCCAATTTGCCATAACATAACTAATTCGTAGTTTCGTACCCATCCCATTAATTAGACTTCACTTACCGACGGAAACATCCTACAAAATGCAAATGAAACCTTCAATTTCTTCCCTCTCTCACTCAATCATTTCATCCAACACATGGTACGCGTCATACCATTCTACACCGGCCCTGCTTCCCGTGGTGATGAAACTTTCAGGGATGAAACCCAGAAAGTGGAAATGGAGAAAGGGATAAATGTTCAATAGTATGTATAATTGAAGTTTAATACATTCTTCTAATTATATAGAGTTATTTTTTAATATTAATAGAAATTCATATTAATAAGGACCTACATTTGAATGGTTTAAAAACAAAAAAACGTATGAAGTTCAATACTACTGTACCACTAAACATTTTCTGAAGTACAATTTAGGGTTTATTTGATCAGAGATCAGAGATCGGAGAAGTGGCAATCTGTGGAATTTCAGGCGGAGTGTGTGGCGAAGGGGTTGAAGAAGCTTGGGGTGGAGAAATGCTGTGTGGGAGGGTTCAGGGAATGGATGAAGCCATGAAAAATATAAAACATGTACAGAACATGATTATGTCTAATCTCTCACCGAGTCAATACTCGAATCAATTCTAGTCACTACCGGTCCTTTCCAATTACTCGGATCGATTTTGGCTCAAGGTTAATGATCTATCGGTCCGACCCTTTTGGTTGGTCCTGGTTACAACATGGTATAAGATTCGTATTATTGTATTATTGTTGAGAGAAGTGCTCACATTTATGATTTAAGTAACAGAACATCTATAATAATTCTGTCTATGATGCAATAAGTTGCATCATGCAATACCGTTGAATTATATCAATGGCTACAATTGTACCACATAACCCATTGTATGATGCAATCATATCATATGTTTGTATATTGTAACTTGTGCATCTCTAATTATTATTGTGCGACTGCTGAATCTTAATCAACACTTTTATTCACTATCACCTTCATATGATGAATAATCAACATCATCTTTTACTTTCAGAATTTGGAACCAAAAATAAATATAAAAAAAGAAACGCTTCAGATTTCACAGACATGCATGGCATACTGGTAAATCTAGCTAGATTGCTTCCTCTAAATAAAAATAGAGGCAAAATACTATTTAGTCCCTGAATTGTTGGTCATACTATTTAGTCCCCGAATTTATAAAAAAATACTATTTAGTCCCCGAAATGTTTAACTATGTCAACTATTTAGTCCCCGAATTTGTAACTATATCAACTATTTATTCCCCAAACTTGGCAAAAAAATACTATTTAATCATCGAATTTGCAACTCTGTCAGGAGACTAAATAGTTCACAGAGTTGCAAATTCAATGATTAAATAGTATTTTTGCCAAATTTGGGGGACTAAATAGTTGACATAGTTACAAATTCGAGGACTAAATAGTATTTTGTCAAATTCGGGGACTAAATAGTTGACATAGTTAAACATTTCAGGGACTAAATAGTATTTTTGATAAATTCGGGGACTAAATAGTATTTTGCCTCATAAAAATATACTGAAATTTATGAATTTGAAAACACTCTTCTTTTGTTGCTTTTTTTATGAGCAATACAAACAATTCCAGAAGACTCCTTTGCACTAAGCTAGCAAATTTTTAGTTCATATTATTCCTTATTATCAGTCAAAGATCCCTTTTAACTTTTAAGTAAAATAGTTTTTGGCATAATATAGAGTGGTCCACTGTATAAGGCTGATTCCATAAAAAAAAGTCTAAGAAGGGTCAGATGTATGCAGCCATATGCAACCAGAGAGATAATTTTTAAGATTTGAACCTGACCTCCACGTCACGTGACAACAAACTGTGACGAACTCCCATTCTTGGCATAATATAATTATTTAAAATTTCAGCACCAAAGTATATATGTTGGACTTGTTCACAGTGTGTGTTTCATGTTCAAAGCACTTGTCCATATGTTTCCAGGCCAAGGAATTTTATAATAGCTTTTGAACTTTTCTTGGATCATTCTTCATACTTTTTTACCTCCACTTTTTTTTGGTTATTATTGAGGAATATCTTATACTGTCATCATATAACAACAAAGTACAAATATATATGGAACAGGATAATTCATTAGAATGATGTAAATAACCATGGTAGGAAACAAAAGGAGAAAACAGATACAGAGAACAGATTGATGACAATACAACACATGATAATGCTATAAATATATATAGCAGATGATAAAGCAGCCATTGCTTCCTTCCCATCAATTCAGCTTAAGATAATTGAGAAGCCTGTGAGACATACAACCAAGAAAAAGATCATTATATATATAAAAGAAGAGAACAAAACAAAAACCATAAGCATACAAGTATCATAATGGAAAAGTTCCAGTGTTTTTTTTGTCTTCGACTAGGTATCCACCAGAGCGGGCCTGGTGATTAATTTCTTGTGCTTGGGGCGACCCTCCCAGACACTTCCGGCCCATTTGGTTGCAAAAAACAAATTTGAAAGAATAGGAATAAGAATGGGAATGGAGTGTGATGAAAAGTATCATTACTACGTTTACAATGTTTGGTAAGGAGAAAAACAATGGAAAAGGAGAGGCAATAATGCAAAATGACCAAAATATCCCATTAGAAAAATAAAATTGGATTTATGTGGGGGCATTTTTTGAGGAATGAGCTTTCATTCAAAGCTGCTTTTCATAGGGGTACCTTTCTTGCAACCAAGCAAGGGCGAGAATATTTTCCTCTCCCGTTCCCATTTCTTCAACTATTTTCTTGCAATCAAACAGGCCATTCATTCCATCCCTCCAATGATCGAACTCAGGAGGCGACAGTCAAGAAAACACAGACGCCTTGACATCTGTGCCATGATCAACTTACAAAAAATGCATGCACGAGAGAAATTAGTATTACCTCCGTTCTTCATCAACATTGGCAGTAGATTTGTAGTTAGGGACAGGAATATGACCAGACTCAATGTGTCTGAGATCCTCCAAGAGGATCTCATAGTGTCTCTTAACTTCCTCAGCTGATTTCCCACCAACTGCTTTGGCCACATTCTGCCATCTTTCAGGAGTGTCTCTGTCATATTTTGCAAGTGCCTTTTCAAACAGCTTGTTCTGTTTTGGTGTCCAAGAGGAGTACTCACATAGCTTTTGTTTGCTCATAGAGCTTGAAGCCATAATAATAATAACTATAAGGAAGTAAGATCAGAAGGAAGAGATCTAAAGGAAGGAGGGGTTTTGTTTCTTTGTTGTTGTGTATAGGAAAATGGTGTGTGTGCTTATAAATGGTGAGAGGGAGGGGGATAGTGGGTTGTAGCTAATAAGGGAATCTGATTTGCCAAAAGTTGTAATAAAGCCTTTGTCTTTGTGACTCCTCTGCTTTGGAACCACTAAAATGAAGCAGGACTAGGTACACCCAGAGAGGGGAATCAGTTTCTTATGAATCTGGTTCCAAATTTCCAATCTACTAGTGCCAACAGGGCCCATTTTGAGGGGCGATTCTGACACCAGATGACACTCTATTTCCATACCTTAAGAATGGGAATTGAAAAATTATGGTTAAGTGAACACAGACCTTTTACTATCTGTGTCACGTGGTGGTGGTGATATCGCAGTGATTACTTTATGCATAGTTTTTGTCTCATTTGAACTATTCTCCTAACTCGGTCATTATCAGACAACAACAGTTTTATGTAGGCTTTATTATATATGACTGTGCTATTAGGGATATATGCAGACAACATTTGAACTATTCTCTTTTCCTTGTTGGCTTTCTTTTCTTTTTCATTACAAATAAATTACTTGTTTTTCCTTGATTGTGGAAAAGAAAATTTGATTAGGATGGTGAGAAAATTTTACAAGTTGGCTCCAAGAATTTTGTAGTCAACTTGCTAGAATCAAAATAATTGAACTGAGGACCAAGATGATAATAAAGTAGAGGATGAAGAACAGAGAGAGTAATATGACAGTATATTCTGATTGGTCAATTTTACTCTTTATTTTAACCTCATAGCTTGCATTGCATATGAATTTGTGATATGTACTCAGAATATTTTGAACTCATTAAGATTGCTTGCAAGTTCCCAACGTAATATTTTTCATTTTCATTAAATTATATATAATTTCTGTTTTCCTGTTTCAGAATATATACTCAAATCTTTGGCATATCTTAAACAGTGGTGATGACAACTCACAAGTCATCACTGACATGTATAATCTGGGAAGAGGAAGAAGAAGTGAACTTTATTGACAACATTAAATATTAATATTTTGGTTGTGGAAGGGGGAAATATGTCAAATTTAATCCATGACAGATAAAATTTGTCTTAATTTAGTTCCTGTAAAATTTTTTATCGAGGGACTGAATTGAAATAAATTGTATCTTTTAGATGTTGATACAAACTGTACCATCTTTTAGGATTTAAATTGGAACAAATTGCATTTTTCAAGTATTAAAATGTGAATTTACTCTGTATATATTCATGGAATCTCTGCTGAGAGCAACATTCCAAAATCTTGAAGCTGGCTGCCTGAAACTTTGTACAATGGTATCCTCACTAAATTGTTCGTTTCTGCATGTTTGTTTAGTACTCACACACACACACACACACACACACACACAAACTCACTCATTCACTCAACGACTCTTATTTTCCATGGTTTAATTGGCTACTTAGGAGGATTGTGTGTCACTTCCATTGGTGGAAACTCCAACTATCTTTTTAATTGGTCATTGCAAGAGATAGGCTCAAAGATTCTCTTTTTTTACACGTTTGCTCTCACTCTCCTTTTTTTGTTGTTGTTTCTCACAGATATAGGAGGCAATCCTGTTCGAGCTAGTTGAGATCCCACAACGAGAGTAGAGCTCTCCCAGCAGAGATTTTTTCATATACTAACTAAGGTATGTTAGACTAACTTGACTTGCAAGGAATGGTATGTGTTGGGTGTTCATTCTTAGTCCCACATCGGACAAATCTTTTTGGGTGAGAGAGAGAAAACATTATAAATAAAGGATATGAACTGACCAATTAGGTAAGAAAATAGAAGATAAAAATATGAAATTTTATTTTTATTTTTATTTTTGTTATTTGTCACAAATTTTTTAAAAGTATTTTAGTCTAAAAAATTTGCCTCCAAACTTCCTCCTCTTTTTTGAGAGAAACTTTTTTCCTCCTCCTCTCAGCACACCACCTATCAAAAGTATTTAAACCTCACCTCATTTTACCTTTCCTCGCATTCTATCAAACTGACCCTATATATATATATTTCTTGAAAATAGGGGTGTTCATAATTTATATGATTTTATTTAAGTACTCTTAGACACATGATGTGACTAGTTTGAATTGTAAGAAAATCAACTTCTTTACGCATCTAATATCGTATCATCATCATGTTGAATATATATGTTGTTTGTCTGTTTTCTAAATTCTTGTGCTCCAGCGATACTGGCACATTGAGGTTGGAAAAGTTGTAATCATGTAATTATTATATCTAACTTATTTTATTCCCTTTCTATAGATACTATTCACTTTGGTGGGGAGTGGTCTTCATCACTTTGTAATTTGAGAATGTCAAAATTTTGTTCAAACTTAAATGCATATGTGAGTGTCTATACGTTGGTGTGATGGTGTCCAAATTAAGACCCCATGCCCTACATCCTTGGGATTAAAGGTACCCTAAATTTGAGGGACCAAAGCAATAGGGCTTAGTATATATAGTACGCCACTCACTCACACTTGGTCCCTCCTGTATTAAAGCAATATCATGTATGACTTACAAACATGAACCCAATTCTGTATTAATGCAATTGAGGATACTTTTGTGTGATTTCTTTTGAGAATTTGGAGGAGAAAGGATCCAAAATTGGAATTGTAGGAAGCAGTGAATAAGAATAAAAGAAGGTGTCACATAAGTCTTGCTTGCCTCATTGATGATTGATCCAAGTTGTTTGTATATATATATTTCTTTTGCAGTAGAGAGAAAGCAAAAAAGAAAATTAAAGTGTATGTGATGAAAGACAAGTTATTATAAAAGGTACAATGATAATGGTTGTGTGGTTTGAATTAGTTCCAAGAGATATGGTGCTTTTTGCAGAAGATCCGATAACTCACACTTTGAAAATATACTCATAACCCACTTTATAAGAATATAGGAATTCTAATTCTTTTCTTTTTCACTTTTGCTATTCACAGCTTCTGTGCACACACACGCATGTATATATATAGATTTATATATGTTAATTTAGTCAAAGACAAAATAAAATAGAGTAAATTAATATTTTGACTTGATGCCGTTTGTTTTAATTTAGTTCATGAAAAATAAAAATGTTAAAGTTAATCTCTGAAAGATATAACTTTTTTTTAGATTTTATCTATATGAATCTCCATTAATATAAATGATTGAAAGTTTCACGAAGAGTAATTTGAGACATAATTCATTTTTCATGGATTAAATTTGACATTTTCATATGACTAAAGTAAATAAAACAAACTGACTAAATTTGAAATTCATGTTACAGGAATTAAATTGAGACAAATTATATCTTTTATAAACCAAAATGTTAATTTACTCACTAAAATATTCTCTCTCTTTTTTATCATAATATTCACGCCACTTGGATTTACAAATGAATTCTTTGTGGCATGGTCCTCATACTGGTGGCTGTATATTGGGCTTAATGGGCCAAGCATGGGCTGCAGGTAGGCCTGTTATTACCAAACCCACATAAGATGAGCTTTTAAATAACCCTTTTGTTTTTTTGTTGTCTTTATACCACTTTTCCATCAGAATTCAGTGAACCTTTTTTTTTAATGGAAATAATTTAGTGAACCTTAATATATAAACAGACTAATTTTTTTTTATAAAAAAAGTTAATATTATTTTTTGAAACAAAAAAAAAACTAATATTATTCTTGAGATATATTTTTAGTACTCTAGTATTGAAAAATGTAGCATTTTGACAAATAAATAAGTCTCAGTTATATATAAACCACCAAGGATAAGAGTACACACACGCATATATATATTTCTAGCACTCAATCATGAATTTCATACTCCAAAAAAATTTGCTTATGAAAATTTTACATATTCATCTTCCTTTTTTAGCCATCACTTCAAAATCAGCATCTATATATATATATATATTCTATCTCTAATAATAATAATAATATCACTCATTATATTACAGCTGGCCATCTCAAAATCATATTGACTTTGATTACATCTAAACCGGCATAATCATATTATTGAAGGACTTCTTCATTCCTCTACTATCTCGATCTTACTTACAAGTACACAAAATTCAGGAAGAATACAGCAGAGAAAAATCTAGAGCAAGCTATAAATTCATTTTGTATATATGCAAGTTAGTTATTACTTATACATCAATTTGAATATATATATATCATAGAATTCCATTTAATTATAATAAAAACTTTAGGGGAGGATATGTCATTCTTTGAGATGGTAACATGCAGCTAAAGTATGGACCACAAGTGGATAAATGATATCTTTGGCTTTAAGGGTTATATATATGTATATATATATATATATATAGGAATTCAGCAATCCGACTAGGCGGGATGGCTGACCCTGATCCTCCCGACATTACCACGTTAAAACCTGAATATATTTTTAAGAGGCCTAATTCACCCTAAAAGAGCTCTCAAGAGGAGATGATTATCTTAGCTTATATATACAGCTTATTAGCTATTTAACTAAGCAATGTGGGACTTCAACACGCCCCCCTCACGCCGGACATAGGAGCATGAAGTTAACGGGTTATCCCAGGGCAGCCCATAGTAAGGCTCATCCATCCACACATATCCAACCTTGCTCTGATATATATCATCTTAAGAGGCCTAACTCACCCCAAAAGAGCTCTCAAGGGGAGAGGATTACCTTAGCTTATATATACAGCTTATTAGCCATTTAACTAAGCAATGTGGGACTTCAACATATACCTACATGATATCACATGACACTGTTCATTTTCTGATAACACTGTACATTTCTGATAACCCCTGGTCGCCTGAACAACAATTCGCAACCACCTCTTTGTTCCCTGAAAACCTCTATATAAACCCACACACACGAATGAAATAGGCACCGTGTTTTTTACTTTTGGAATTGCTTGGCTACCCTCAAGTCTCCCTGTAGGCTTGATTCTGGTGACTTGGTGATAATCCATCTGTAAAGGACTCACCAATGTATATCACCTAATTTCTTATATCCAATTAATTATACTCAAAATGCTTAGTTGAATTGATGGGATTATAAGGCAAAATGAAAAAAAAAAAAAAACATTACATGTGTGTTTGTTGGTGATGGGGTCCAAGAGGGAGGAGACTCCCATCTAACACCAAAAGTAACTTAAGAAAATCTCAATAAGAGAATGATTTCAGGGCAGAAAAAAGAAACGTATATGTTAATTAATTAGATATCACCAGTCAATTAATTAATTAGCCCTTTAGATTTGATTATGATGGCCGGCCTAGCCTGGCTAGTAATTAATCATGCAGATTTTAGTTTGCATGCACTAGTTTAATTTTATTATTTTCCTATCTATTTTTGAAAATTATGTACATTTGTTTTTTTTGGGGTCCAAAACATAGCATTTACTGTTATGACAGTTGGACCGAAAATTTAAAATTGCTCCATATTTAAAGTTGGGATCTAACCCCAAATATATTTGTTATTGATAGAAAGGAATTAATAGCAGTGATCATTCTAGTGTGTTTCTTGTTCATTATTAAATTAATTTAATCTATATATGCATGACACATTCAATATTAATTGCCACTTGCTAAACATTATATATATATATATATATATATATATAGATAATGAAAAATAAATAAATGTTTAATTATACAAGTGTGTATTTTTAGAGAGAGACAAAGAGAGCTCACATATAGGTAGCTCCATAATTTTAGGAGCTACACAAGGGGTTTGGAGGGGAACAAACAAACACATAATGAGTTGGGTATATGCACCTATAAGAAATAATAGAATATAAATTCAATCAATTGAAGCATTCTAGTTGAAACTACTGGTATCTATAAGTTCATTGCGTTTCGCCTAATGATTGATTTGGTTCGAGGATAGATTGAGCTCTTGAACAATAGAAAATTTTTTTATACACTGGATCGACTTGGACTTGAGACATTATTGTCTAAGAAAATGAAGTACATATCATTCTAATCAATCACACTACCACCAATATCCATAAACTCATTGAAATCTGATTAATTAATGATATGGTTCGAAGATAGACCTCTTACACAATAGAGATTATTTTCATACACAATATTTGAACATGAAATTGTTTAAAGAAATAGATCAATATTTATAACTCTAATCAATTATATGTTGGTATGGGTGTATGTGTGTATATATATATATATATATATATATATATATATATATATATATATATATATATATATATATATATATTATGGATAATGATAGAAACGCAAAATGTTTATTTATACAAGTGTGTATTTTAGAGAGATCAGACAAAGAGATTGTGCAGCTCCATAATTTTAGGAGGTACACATTGGAGGGGGAACATATACAAACACATAATGTGTGCGTGTATTATTCTTAATTTCTATTACGGATAATTTTTTTTTTTTGTAGATGTGTTAAACATATATATCTCACTCTAATTAGAAATATAATAGTAGAATTATCCTTTTAATTAAAATTAGCAGTATCCAAAAGTTATTGGGTTTGACTAATGATCTAATTCCAAAATATATAAAGCTTACATATAAAATAAAAATAATTTATTTCATATACAAAATTCAAAACTTGAGACACAACGTTTAAGAAAATAGAATATCTATCATTTTAATCAATCACAGGACGAACAAGTATCCAAAACTTCATTGGAATCTAACTAATGATATGATTTGGTTCAAGGATAAAGCTCTTATTGTACAATTGAGATTTTTTTTTGATATATATACAAGATTCCAACATGAAACCTTATTTGTAGAAATAGAGTCAAACCAAGAATTGGTGTGTATATATATATATATATTGGAGAGTTAATTTTGTGGGTATGAATAATGCATGGGAAATCCTGAGAACTAGAGTTTTATGAATAATGCATGGAAGTTAATAAATTAAAAATCACGTCTTAATTACACATTAATCCGTATATCAAGAAAAGTGAACTCCGATCCATATGGGAAGAGAGGCATATGAGTTTGTAAATTAAATGAAGTTAAGAGAGATGTGATGGTCCCCTACCTCTGATCTCTTGCCAATACCCAATAAATATATATGTTTCACTCTTATTTTATTCTCTCTCTTTTTGCTGACTTCATTCACTCTCTTTTCATATATATATATATATATATATATATATATATATATATATATATATATATGCCATTGTCCTTTTGTATGCATTTCATGTCTTTGTTTTTATTAATGCCCTCTCCAAACCCCTTCATGTGAGATTGTCTCTCTTATCTTCTGTGTGCTATATATATATATATATATTATAATTAGACATTTGTTATAAGATTAGATAGGAATGCGAATTTATTTCCGAGAAAATTTAAAGAATTAATCTTATTCTTGGATTCATATATATATATATATATATACATACTTGCGTTGAAGTTAAAAAAGAATTTAGAGTCATATGGAGACACATACAAAAGGGGAATGAATTAAAATGACACAAAACTTCCCGGCCAACTAGTCATCACCAGTCCTTATACCTCTTTAATTTCTTCTCTTTATGTATTTTTTTTTTTGTTTATAGGGTATCTACTGTCGACAACAGTGACCAAAGACTTGTTTGACAATTATTTTTGTTTTGTGCTTTTAAAAATAGTTTTCAAAACAAGTTTTAAAGAACATAAATAAAAAATTTGTTTGAGTAATTTGAAATTTTTGGGACCAAATTGACAAAAAATAAGTTTTGGGATGAAATTAAAAATTAGTAAAATTTGGGGACATAAAAAGATATTTTTGCTTGTTATATATATATATTAGCTAAATATAATATTTTTTTTGAAAAGGGGTTTTAGTCCATGGACACAAAATTCTCTCTATACACATTGTCATGTATTAAACTCGAAACCCAATTAAATATCAACTTTACCGGAACTTCGTACGTGCATGATTATTCTCATTATGCATTTATAATGTGCATATATGCACCGAAATTAGGTCATACAATTAGTAAGACTTGTGAAACTCGTCAAATTCAAATATTGTTCTTGTTGAGATGTCGATGAGCTGGTAAAAAAACTTTCCATAATATATATATTAATCTCATTTAAAAAAATTAAATGACATTGATGATTTTGGAGAGTGGACATATGTTTATTATATAATGCTATATAGCTGACATTTATATGCCAGCTATATGTTCACTACTACTAGTAATTCAAAGTTGGGTGGGATATATATACATTGAAAAATCCAACTTTTATTTTTCTACTTGTAATATTTATATAAGCTGTCTAGCTAGAAATCATATGTTTAATTATATGCATGCATTTTGGGCAATGATTTGAATTGAAAAGTGAGGGAAAGTGTAAATAGCATATGGAATATGGATGGCAGCTAGCTTGGTGAGGATTTTGGTGGAGTTAGTGATCTATAGATATAGTAGAGACATGCATGGGATTTGTCTTTATTTGCAAGGTGTGGAGATATCAATGTGTGTATATATATATATATATTGTCTTTGACCACACTCATGATTCATCCTATGAAATGCATGCACCTACATTTATATATACATGTACATGTTCCTTAATTTTTAAGAATTATATATTATGGTAGAGATGCTTCCTCCATGCATTTTCTGTCTCATCTTATCTTCATACTGTTCATTTAATTATATATATATATATGTCTCACTTAAAAATGCTAGCTAGCTCTTGGATTTCCTATGTATACCATATCAATTTGGTTCTTCTTGTTTTGATTGTCTGATTCATCAATGTTGTCTCAATTTCCAACATGTTAAGGATAACACAGTAAATTATGTGTGTATCTTAAAAGGCCTAACTCACTCCAATAGAGCTCTCAAAGGAGAGGATTATCTTAGCCTATATATACAGTTTATTAGCCCTTTAACTAAGCAATGTGGGACTTTAACACGCCCCCCTTACGCCCGACATAGGAGCGTGAAGCCATCTTGTTATCTCCAGGGCAGCCCATAGTAAGACTCATCCATCTACACATACCCAGGCCCGCTCTGATACCATCTTAAGAGGCCTAACTCACTCCAAAAGAGCTCTCAAAAGGAGATGATTACCTTAACCTATATATACAGCTTATTAACCATTTAACTAAGCAATATGGAACTTCAACATAATGTATATATATATATATACATATGTAATTATGGATTCACTATATATATATAATAAATAATTAAATGAGATTACACTAAATTATGATTTGAAGAGAAAAAAATGAGAACCTCCTTGTATCTTTTCTTTTTTAAAAAAAAAAAATCTCATAGGTAGTATATATTCTCCTTATTGAAGCAATATATTGCCTAAATGTAGATCTCACTCACCAAGAATTAAAACTTTGATTCACTATATTGTACGTAAGACACTAATCCCTTCATATCTCTTTTACTAGACTGATCAATCCCTGTTTTGTTAATTTAGTAGTATTTCCTTGTATTTTCACTTGACTAAAATATTTTTTACTTAATTATATATATATTACATGTCATCATATCCAACAAGTTATAAATGATAAATATATATATATATATATATATATATTGACTTGATTAAAATTTATAAAAAATAAATTTTATTATTGGCGCAAAATTCCAAAACAAATCTTCATATATATATATATATAATAATAATAATAATAATAATAATAATAATAATAACAATGATAATAAAATCTAGAGGAGGTGATAGGTAGGGAGGAAGGCAACATATATGATGATTTTGAAAACAAAATTTACTCAGTAACGTAACAACACAGACAACCTTAAAACGCAATAGATTTCGATTGAATGCTATGGCTGCCCACAATTAACTACAAGTAACACTACAACTTCGTTTTATATATATATATTGTGTGTGCATATATAAATAAAATGGGTCCAATTAAACTAAAAGGGAAAAGTTATATTATTATTGCCTTCCATATGATACATTGCTTTCACTTTCCATGGCTAGCTGCCTTTAATTTGACAGTCTCTGCCACCAACATGTAGCTAATTAATTAAAAATAAATAAATTATCACTTTTTTCATCAAATAATATTTAAGTCAGGAGATAATGTCTCAGTCCAGGGTCAAGACATACTACGTTGAAGTCTTCTTCATCTAATTTATCATGCAAAACACGTTAAAAATGCATTATTAAGAGACCGATTGAGATAAATACACTTAAACCCATTACTAATTCACTATAATTAATTATTAATTAAATACCTTCACATTAATTAATCATCATTTCTCTGAAACTGCAACTTGCAAACTGCAAAGTCATGGAATGCAGTTTCAGTCTTCAGATAAGATAAGAAGAAATTTCAATAATTTTTGCAATTAATTAATTAATATGAGTGGGTATGGTGGAATCTTGAAACTCTGAATTATGGTTCTTGAAAAGAGAGAAAAAACAATGGCAGATTCTGTAGATTTTAAGTTATTTGTAAGTGCAATATAATATCAGACTTGAAACTCTGATGCTATAGCAGGAATAATATATATCCTAATTATTTTGTTTGTAGGATATATACTAGATAGATATATGATATTTTCTTCCTCTCTCTATCATGTTCTTTATTTACATGATATGATTGCTTTATATACTTTATTTCTAATCTAATTCAATTGATTTTTTTCCTAAATTTAATTTGGAGGTGTTTGTAATTGTCCTAACTCACTAATTAATTTGTGATTAAATACTATATTGATTGTATATGTCACAACCTCACAAATTATGACTTATAAGGTGGGTTGAACGAGTTGACTCATTTAACTTATTAATTAACAAAAATACAAAATAAACCATGCAAAATGCAAATGAAATAACTAAAAATGGTACAATAATGCAACAATAACAAAAATCATATAATTACAACGTAACGAACTCAACTATATAATAACAACCAAATATAAATATTAAGTCTCTTCAAGCTTTTAAGTAATTAGTATGGATTAACTCATTATCATTATTTGATTTGTAGGATTTTTTTATTATGGTGAGTAGGCTTTTTTTTTCTGGAAATTTATAAAATAAAATAAAATTCTCATTTAACTCACAGGTAAAGCGAATCGAATAAAAAACTCCTGTTATGCAAATTTGAAAAATTAAAACTTTAATCCAGCATTTTTGTGGGTTAGAAGGGTCTATCTCGTGAATTTGACTCATTTTGACAGTTATGTATGCTGAGTAAAGATTAAAGAAATATATATGGAGATGTTGGCTTCTCATTGTTTCTTTCGTGTCTCTCAGAATAGTGAAGTTAACTGCAGATACGATGTTGACCTGTATGTCCAGAGTCGATATCTTCTAATAGAATTATATATACTTTTAGGCATAGTGATATAAAACACTTTTGGATTAATTAATTAATTTGTTGATATATGTATCTAAATTAGTATATTCAAGCAGTGAATTAAATAATATATTGAGGAATTATGATGGAGAATAATTAGTCAATGAGAAATTAAAGAGGGGAAAGGAGTTGAGAGAGACCAAATAGAAAAAAGCACAAAAATAAGAAAGAATTGAAGGAGACATAGTAGTTTTGTGTTCATGATGACCACAAAGAAAGTGAGAGTGAGATGATGGAGAAAGGCATAGGACCCATATTTGCCTTTGGTTGTGGCATAAGGTCATATCTTAACTTAGTGTATGCAACTAGCAAGTAGAGAGAGAAACTTTGTACAAAAGATATAAAGTTAGAGAGAGAGAGAGAGATAGAAAATTAAAGAAAGGGATATATACATTGGGAGAGTAAGAGAGAGGGCCCTTTAGGTGATAATATAATGGAAGTTGCCTTCATCCTTTCTGGACTTGTTCCTACCAATTATAATTATTTATATATTTATCACAAAAATTATATGTAAATTAAATATATATATTTGGTATAACCCTATACCTTCCAGTTTATATATCCCTTCAAGCTTCAAATGACAGCATAATATAAATTTGCAAGCAAAGCATGATTTAGACAATTGAGTGCATGTGTTAATGTCAAGTGGCTCTCTTATGTATAGAGATATATGGATATCCCACTATGCCCTCTTGCAAACCATCATTATCATCAACTAAAATATTGACAATATAATTCTAAAATATTTTAATTAAATATGACATTAGAAAAAAAAATTAAATTTAATGTTACTTAATGTCGTTTGTTAATGATTGACGAAATAGTCAATAATATTATTTATTAATTTGTTTATTACAAATGATGTTAGTGCCTGTCATAGTAATCGACTTAAAGATAATTTTTAACTAATTAACACTAAAATTATATTTTTTGTAGTGTGAAAATTGATTATTATATATATGCAACATATAGGAAATTTTAAAATTTAAATAATTATGATAAATACACGTACCAAAAAGTAACCTTAATGAATTAAATCACCCATATAGGGATAAAAGTTTAATGGTACCGTATCACTGAACTTCAGTGCATCCCTCCAATCATGTAGCGTCATTTGTTAATATTAATAAAAATTCACATTAATTAGGGCCCACCTTGAATGGTTTAGGGACCAACTGATTGGAGGGATGTACTGAAGTTCAGTACTACCGTACTACTGAACATCTACTCCCCATATAGGTACTATAAAGAGTATAATTAAGGTTGCAATAATTTATTAGAGCTAATGCATGATTTGATTTCTTGACTAATTATAATTTGTCGTCTCAAACAATAACTGAATTATTCTCATGAACAAAAAAGAACTTATGGTAGTGTTAGTTTGTTTAGCAACTAAATTAAGTAAGTTGGTCAATTATATTAACTAAAACCTAGGATTATATATATGTCACATTAATAGGTTTTTATTAATAATCCATCAATCACTATCTTGAAAGTGTGGCCTCACTCCTTTGTTGTTGATTAATCAAAAAGAATTGGACAAGAAAAACAATCACACATTATAATAATTATAACTTGTTGAAATGGACTATTAATATTTATGGTTACACCAAGATGATCATGCTTGCTTCAAATTTATTGTTAATTAATTATTATTTTATTCAAATGCAGCAAAATATCATTCATCAAGATCAAACTAACTAGGTTAGAAAAATATCAAATCAAAGCCACAGATTGATTGATGTATCATATTGGTAAATGATGTAGTCATTGAAAACTCATTTTTTATACATGTTTAATTTGACATATATAAATACATTTGGAATTTAAATGGAGCATAGCTTTTTTTTTTTTTAAAAAAAGAAGATATAGAATATATATAAAACTTAAAAGTTGGAAGAACTAGACTAATTATTAATTAAATTATATATATTATAATGGTTTTGATTTCTTCTCATAATTGGTCTTTAAAATTACTTTAAAATTACATATTATCATATAAAATAAAATATGTGAGGGAATGATATATAGGAGAGTAAGAAAGTAAAAATAGCATAAGTCAATAAATAATTATAATATAATAGAAGTGTAAATGTTAAATAATTAAATTTTAATTATTTTGAGATATATAATAACTTTTTATTTTATATTGCCAAAAAGATGATATACATTTCTTACAAAAAATTGATTCTAAAATTTTAATTTAAACACGTGGTCACATATGACATATCTTGTGACTTGATATTAGGCAAAAGAAAATCACGGTGTTTGATCCAAGTGAATGGGATTTGGGCACTTTATTTATTTATGATTCTTAGAGGTAATATGTACAAAGTAAACATAATTATTGGAATTGGAAAGTCTCTTAATTATATTTAGGGTAATTATTTAGAACTATTAAGAGTTAAAAGTGATCACTAGTTATCAGTTATTAAATCTATTTTTTTTGCCTAATTTGTTTATTTATTTATTTTAAGAAAAAACATATTTCATTAAATTATAGAGAAGCCTAACAACACTTGCCATTTTAAGAATACTGAAGAGTAAATCACAAACAATATTGTTGAACTAAAAAAAATAAAAAACCAAATGATCCCATTTATAAAATAAATTTGGAATGATAAACTTCAACGTTCTTGGTGCCGCCAACAAAATTGTTACTTGTATACCTTCTGCATATTAGATACGGAGTGATTTTTATAGTTGAAAGTGCCATAGTTTTTCTAACAATTGATGAAAAAGTAAAAATATTTTGACAAAAGATCCGCAAATTGTAACTCTAGATGTCACAGATCTTGGATCTAGAAGCACCTGCTTATCAAGAAAATTTCACCAAAAAAAGAAACACACAATAAACAAACTATAATTATTAGATTTGAAGCGATCTAATAATTAAAGGTTAAACTTTCACAAAGAAAAACAATAATAAAATCTAGAAGATAACTACCACGAAATATAGTTTAGGGTTTAGAGTTTGTCCCCCACGAAATATGGGGGACAAAATATATCTAAAAATCTACTTATTTTTAAAACTACAATAAAATAACAATTTGAAATTAGGAAAAGGTTGTTACATTTATCAAATGTAACAATCCTTCCTACTTAAATTTGGACGAAGAAAAACATGTGTCAACAATGCAAGAGACAAAAGATGATTTTCTGAGAACAGTTAACGTGCATACTTAAAGAAGATTATTATTAAAATGGTTCATAAAATTTCAACCAATATTAATTAGTGAATTGAGTCATAAGAATGTTTGTTAATATAAATGTAATTAAGAGTGTAATTAGAAGGTTAGTTGGAAAAGGAAGTTATTAAAAGGACAAAATCACATGATTAGTTACCATATATGGAAAGCATTATTTTGAAGAATGTTGAGTTCACTTCAAATAAATAATGAGAGAGAGTAGTGCACCTTCAAGGGAGCGCGTGGCAGTCACCGCCAATGCAATGAGGGCGGTGTAAGCGCATGTCATCAAAAAGTGCCACGTCAGACAAGAAGACCCAGGATGTGCCACGTGGAGGAAGGCATGTGGGTGAAAACGTCAGTTGGACCCGACGTTCTCGCCATTCTTCACGGGGCCCAGAAAAACACAATCATATAATGCCCCCAATCTACTCCTCTTAACATTTATTTCATCAATATCATCAACTAATAATCGATATTTTAAGATATTTTTTATTTTATTTTAATTTCATACTAAATTTTAACAATTTAAAATTAGTGTATTTTAACTTTTAAGCTCAAAACTTGTATAATAATAATATTTTTCTAGTGTAGAAAAATAAATTTGTGACCTTTTCCCAATGAGGATTTAACAATTGTCCGGTACCTCTTGGATTTATTTTTTTACACTAGAAAAATATTATTATCATACAAGTTTTGAGTATTTTTTTTTTGGGAAAACAAAATGGTAGTAAGAAAAGGTACTCTCAAGTATTATCGGGTAGGACGTCAGTGACATGTTGGAGAGTTCAACAAAGACCCAACCCAACTGATTACTGTACAGCCCTAAACTGCAAGCAGTTTTATCTAGTCGCAGCTACTCAACTAGTGCCAGGGGATCTCCCTGAGGAGGGATGCTCACCAAAGCAAGATTTTGGAGGGCTTCAGGGGGATTCAAATTTCAAACCCTCGCTCATGGGTGAGACAAGAACTTTCTTCCGAATCTTTGACTATTTGTGCTAACCCACTTTGACTTGATTATTATTGTTTTACACTATGGGAGAATATTATTTTTTTGCAACAATTGTACCTCTTGTGATATTTTTATTGGTGGGTATTTTGTAAATCTAATATTTTCTGAGAGTTTCGAACATAACTCATTTAGTGGTCTTCTTTTTATGACAATGATTCATTTTGAATTCAAATTTGAGTGATTTTTTGTTGGTTAATTCTTTGTAAGTTTAAGGCTCTATGAATCTCGGCATACAATTGTAACCAACTAAACCAACCCTTATGGATATTATCTAAACTAGTTTGAAATTGCAGTTATCAGAAATATATACTTTTTTTCATTTATTCAGGAGTATTTGAGTTTGATTACATATAAATACATAATAAGAAATAATAAGTTAAATGATTTTTTATAACTTTTGATTTTCTCATATTTCTAATTTCTCATAAATGTTGACACAAGTTCTCACTAAAAGTCCTTTTAATGAGAACTTTAGATGTTTTTTTATTAAAAGTTTTTTTTTTATCATAATGAAGTAAGTAACACAAATAAAATTTAAATGAATGGAAACAAAATTTGCGAATAACCAAATAAAAAAATGGAAATTTGATTGGCAAGCAATGAGTAATTGAGCACAAAATATTTGGGATGGTTGGGTTGCTTGTTACTTAAAAGGAAGTCCAAAGTCCAGAGTGAGAAGTGAGAAGTGAGAAGGCGAAACGTTGGCGTTTCGAGACAGGCCCACGTGGCGGTCATATCAGTGGGACCCAAACCCCACAGCCTCTGTTATGGTTCCATTGCTTCTCTCTGCCCCATTCACTCTCTCTCTCCTAATAATTCTTCCACTCTTTTTTTTTTAATTTTTAATATCTATATTAATATAGTTGTGACCCCTTTTGGTCATTGGGGTCACAAAATAAGTATTTTTTAATTAAAAAATATAAGAAAAATATATGATGATGAGAGAATGTGGGAGAGAAAAAATAGATATGTTAGATAGTTATTAAAAAAAGTAGGAGAATAAATAATTTTTAATATTTAATTTATTTTTTAAAATATAATCATAATTTTTATACGGTATTTTAAAAATTTAAAAAATATATATCAAATATCCAATATGTTATTATTTAAAAATATAATAATAATTATTTTATATTATATTTAAAAAAATTAAAGAATAAATTATTACATGCACGTACGTGCATGCGAAGCCTCTAGTATATTTTATTACTCTGAATATTTTTATATATATTCAAAATTTTCTCAACATATATTTCTGTTAAATTTTTAAAAATAATATATAAATTAAACGAATTGCAATATACACAAAATGCTATCAACTATTAAGACAATATTAAAAAGGCAGGTGATTCGCATTGCCATTGCAGGTGGTTTATTTTAGTTGAATAATTTTTAAAACAGTGTTTAAATTTTATTAATATTATTATTATTATGATGTTATTTAAATTTTAAATTTAAATAAATACAATTTTGTGCATTTATATATACCCAACGTCTTAACTCTCGTCTTCTTCACCCTTACACCACCTTCTTCTCACTTCATTTCTCTGTCTCCAAACGCGCACGTTAGCAACTGTGTACTCTTCGTCTAACTTAGTTAGTTACTACTGCGCACGATAGCCATAGCTGCCTGATATTGCTATGTTGCGCTGTCTGAACAGTTCGGAGAATTTCGCCGGCACCTGCTCGGAGATGACGGTGTTAGAAAGGCAAAGAGAAAGGATGAAATGGCAACAACAACAACAACAGCAACAGCATCATCATCAGCCGAACCAGAGCTACTTTTGCGGAGGTGGATTCGACGGTGCGTTCTCGTCTCTGCAGGTTCCGAATTCCCAGGGTTTGAGAATGATGATGATGATGAATGGCGCCGGCGCCGGTACCGGAGACGGTTCTGGGCTTGGCGAGGTGGTTGCTAATGCTAATGTCAATGTTAATGTTGGTTCGTTGAAGCCCGACCCGGGTTCGGAAAACGGGTGGCCCGAATTGAGTAAGTTCGAGCTGCCGAATTTGGGATTCGTGTCTTCTGGATTTGATGCGAACTCTACAATTTCGAGGACTTCTAGCTGCCCGCCGTCTGTGGCGCCGGCGACTGGACTCGCCGATGCCAAGGGGAAAGAGTCAGTTACTTCGGCGGCGGAGAAAATGAGATCGGCGAGTGGGAGAGAGAGCTTCAAGAAGAGGAAATCTGACAAAATTCAGAACCCAAAGGTGTGTGTGTGTGTGTGGTGTTTGATTCACTAACTAGAGCTCAAATCTAGACTGATTCAGATTGTTATTTGTGTTATAGTGGTTTGATATGGTTCAATTTCGGATATGAGATTGAGAAATTGGGTTTGTGTTGTGTGTTTAGGTTGTTGCAGAAAATGAGAACACTAACAAGAAGAACAAAGCAAGTGGTGAGGAAGAAGAATCCAAAATCACCACAAATAATAATAATAATAATAATATCAACAACAGAGAAACTTCAGCAGATTCTTCCAAGGAGAATTCAAAAGCTTCTGAGGTTCAAAAGCCTGACTACATTCATGTTCGAGCACGTCGTGGTCAAGCCACTGATAGCCATAGCTTAGCTGAAAGAGTGAGTAGCTGAAACATTGATTAATGAATCTTCAAATACAGTATTTACTTTTTCTGAATAGTTTAATCCATTAATAGTTGAAGCATGTATTATGTAATTTCTCTGTGGATATTTGTTCTGGGAATTGAAAACCAATGTTCTGTTTCATGGTGTGTAGGTTAGAAGGGAAAAAATTAGTGAGAGAATGAAGTACTTGCAAGATTTAGTGCCTGGTTGTAACAAAATCACAGGGAAAGCTGGCATGCTTGATGAAATCATCAACTATGTTCAATCTCTTCAACGACAAGTAGAGGTTAGATTCATAAACCCACTTCATCATTTCGGTTTAAATTGAATCTATATTCTTCTGTGACTCACTAGGTTCTTCTCACAAAATGCAGTTCCTGTCAATGAAATTAGCTGCTGTAAACCCAAGGATTGACTTCAACATTGATGATCTGTTTACCAAAGAGGTAAGGGAAATGGAGATATATAGAAGAGCTATGGGTTTCTATAGAATATTGACAGCCAACTATATTTGAAACTGAGGAAAAAACGTTTCTTTTGATGATATTCCCACAGGTTTTTCCTACTTGTGCTCCGACGAGTTTTCCAACCATAGAGATGACACCTAATCCTGCCTATCTTCAATTTGATTCAGCACAACATGCTGCTTCATGTTGTGGGTTAGATATGGGACTTAACCCTCCAGATATGGGGCTTCGAAGGACCATTAGTGCCCCTGTATCCATGCCTCCCGAAACGTTTCTTGACACATCCTGTTTCACTGTACGTTCTTGATATGTGTTTGGTATTTTGGTGTATGAGAGATGATAAAATTTCCATGTTTTACTTATCATGTTTTCTCAATTCAATCTTGTTTGCAGCAAATTCTGCCATTTTCAACTTGTGAAGCTGATTTGCAAAACCTTTACAATGTGGCTTTTGATCAAGCAAGATCAACAACGTCCTATCCTTCTCAGCCATTCACAGGTTAGCTAAAAATTCATGTGCTGTCAAATCACTTTTTTCTCTTCAGCCAGATATCTTAAAACTTGAAAGTAGACATAAAGCTGAGTAGTTTTTAAATAATATTTATATGACAGAGACATGAGAATGGGAGCCCCACTGATGATGTTGATGAGTGCTTAGAATTACTGAGACTTTTTTATTTTTTTTACTGAAATGAAGTTTTTTCTAAAGGGATCTGTTTATCATTGAGAAAATTTCCCACTACTTTCTTTTCTAGAAATAGGAAGTGAAGGTGTTGTGAACTTTTGACTCAATGCATAAAAAGAAAAGTAATTTATATAACATGACAAAAGACATTACTAAGCTATCATCAAGTTGATTATACTTTGTGAAGTAAAATTAATAATTTGTATAATGACGTCCAATATCAATGATTATGGTTCAAGACTTGTAGTCAAGGGCTTACGTTAGGGTCAATCATTTTTGAAGACTTAATTATCATGAAGATTAGATTAAGCATTTGGACCTGTTTCTGCTTCTCAATCCAAAATCTCTCTTACTTTAATTTTTACTAAACTAATTAAAAAAAAAACCTGCAAATCATTATATTAATAGTGTTTGGTCAGCCTTTAATAAAATGTTTTTCATTATCAAATTATTAAAAAAAGATATATTTAAAAGTGAAATGAGACTGCACAGTATTTGTATTATTCTAATTTTAGATATTTCGTTTTTTTAAAAAATAATTTATGCTTTTGATTCTCTTCCAAGTCCCAACAAAAAATAGGTTTAAATTTCATGTCTTAAAACACTTTTTTTTTTTAAAAAAAAAATATAGATAACCCCATTTTTTTCCCCACAATTTGACCAAACAGCCTATCACTCTGGAAAAAAGCTCTGCTCTGCCTTTTTTTTTCCCTAATATAAATTCTAAATGTGTTGAATGGTATTTGTGAAGGTTTAATTGAAGCTAGCAATCTAAAGATGGAGATGTGAAGCTGATCTTTAGTTCCAATTTGTTGGATGAAGCTTAATTAGTCCCAGTGCCAATGACTCTTATCAAGATTCTTTTTCTTTCTGAGTACATAACATATATATTGTTTGTATACTTTCTCCATAGTATAAATAAATATCAAATTTATACCCTCTTAACTTCAATCACTCTCTTTAGCTCATCTTCTTTCTTTCTTTCTCTGATAAGGACCAGCTAAATACATATCATTATAAAGGCAAGGCTTATGAAAATTGAGTAGTGAACTCTTGGGATGCATCTTATGGTGATAAATTCTTGAAAACTGAAAGAATACTCCTGTGAATGCAAAGAGTGAATTAACAATATATATCATTTCTCAATTTGATTCTCTAAAAAATGTAACTATTTTACTTCAATCCTCCAAAAATGAAATATTCAAACTTTGCTGGACCAAATTAAAGTGAATGTATCAAGCTGATTAAAATGTCAAAAAAATAATTCAAAGTAATGTGATGTAACTAAAATAACCCTGAATCTGAATCTCAACCGAAGTGTTAAAAATGCCAAAAAGAAGAAAAGCTAAGTAAGATGAGTGATGGGGTTGAGTTTGTAAACCCATTAATTTAGGTGGATGCAGCAGAAAGACAAGATTGAAGATGGTTGAGAGAGACACAAGACAAAAGCATGATAGTGGACCTTTTCACAGGGCACCTTTGGGGACAGAATAATAGTAAGTTGATTGAGACAGTGATAACAAAGGCACAGAATGATGAATACATAGCCCTAACTATGGGGTGGTAGAGCTTGGGGATGGGCAGACATGTCCATTTCTTCCATTTATTAGCATGATTTTTGTGTCCCTCAAGTACCCCCAGAACAAGAATTATGCTTCAATTCAATCTTTACTTGAATGTCAATTGGTTAAATGAATGTTCAAATGCTTTCAACTCTATAGACAAAGCACTGTTTCAAGAAAAAAGAAGGGTAAAGGAAAAAGACTCCTGTGAATTTCATCAAAAACTAATTAAATCGGAGTTTCAAGGTTTTACTAGTAGAGATTCATAGGCAAATTTAGTGCATAAGAAGATAGGTAGTCTTATTGAATCAAATGTGGGTCCCACTAAAAAAATGTATTTAATACATTAATGCCATTAGAGTATTAAGATGAAGAAATTGCCAAAAAGAAGGGGGGGGGGGGAATCCCCTTTCTTACTTATAACTAACTTTTAAGATATAATGTATAATAACAAGTTATTATAAAATATATCTTCGTAAATAAGAAGAGACATAACTATTGGCCTAGGTTCATGTCTTAGTAAGCATGGGATGGAGGAGGGGAGGCTTTCAGTTTTAGGTTGAAGATGGTGGATTATTAATGAAGGCATAGATATATAATAAATAACTGTAAGAATGGTTGTGATCCATATAGCCCAAGATCTTGTGGATTCTCTCTGTTGGTGTAGATGGTGAGAGATGATGATGGATTTTGCTTTCATTGGTCCCACTTTTACTTTATTTGAAGAAACTTCCTTCATCAGGTCTCACTCTCTATCTTTTCCTTCACATGGTGAGTCCCAAGAAGAAGAAAAAAAACACACACACACACAAAGATTCCATTGGAGGAAAAAAAAACAGAGGTGAAATTCTGATTGAGAAGACCACCTTAGCCTCTTATGGATATTTTTTCCTGTCTCATTCTTATCCAGAAAATATTACATTTTCAGTTTTGCATAACTGTACAAGTGGCTCTATATTAGCTCATAGTGGAGGTGATTAAACTTGTCAATAAAATTCATAATTATTAATATTTCTTACTTTGAGATTTTGTTTTCTTGGATAGCAATCTAAAGAGAAGAAAGAAAAAAAAGTAGTAGGGATTGAAACCTTGACAATATATTTAACTTAATCTTAAAGATTGATAGTTTGTTTAACCAAATTTTGGAGAAGCTTTTATTTTTAAAAAATGTGCGTATTTTTTGTTACATTTAAGATCTGGCTCAGTTTTTTATTTGAAGGACAGCATATGCAATTTAATTATTATGGGGAAAAAATAATTTAAGACAATCATACCCATATTAAAAATTAGTAATTATTATAATGATCTACATCCTTTCTTTAATAATTTGACTTGTAGAGAATTACCAAACAAAATAACATTGATTAAAAGCGCTTATCAACTGATTTCTATCAAACAAATAATACTTTTTTTAAAAAACTCTATTCTAAAGAAGAAGAAAAAGTACATAATATACATAGATTTGAAAAAAAATCAAAAAGTGCATTGAGAAAGCGTTGGTAATTATATACAAGAATGAACAAACACATTTTCCATGACAGTGATGAACAGAGCAATCACACATGGATTTTTTTTTTCCTGCATACTAACTCAAGGTAAAACAATGGTGAAGCAGGCAAACAAAACAAGAACCATTATTGATTTGTCCAAAGCAGTAATACAGTCTTAGGTTGTGTGTTTATGAACTCAAGGTTAAAATGAAAATGTCCAAACAGAAGCCTAGACTAGAGTATCTAAGATTTCACTGATTGTAGTATATTTCACTTGTGGGTATAGTTCTGTACCAGATACACCAGAGATCGGATCAATATCAAAGTTCGTATGATCCCCCAGTACAAAAGCAGAATATATAAATAGCTGCTCGAAATTCTCAGGGAAAGTAGTTTCTGCAATTCAATAAAATTGTTTCATCAGAATATCTTCTTAGTGTTGTAACCATATCCACATCTTTGTCTTCTATGACTTAAAATTGGTTTTTCTTTTCATGCTTCGCATATATAAGCAGCAAAATAGGTATAGACAGAAATGTCACAGAAACTAACAAACTAGTTAATTAAGTACCTTTAATATTCTTGAGCAGTTCTTCTCCTGAGACAAAAGATTTCTCGAGCTTCTTCCCGATTTTCGTCTCCCATAATTCGACCAGTTCATTAATGGAATAAACATTTCCCGGTGGTCTTAAGTACACCACTTTGCGAAGCGTACGAGGGTCATCAACTGCGTTGATAGTGAAGGCAGCAACATCACTTTCGTTAACAAACACAGCTGCAAATATAACCAAGAATGAGTCAATTAGTGCCAGACATAGCCTAATGTTGCTGCATAAGTACGTATGACCTTGGAATGGACAAACAGAAAGACAGACCTTTTGTGTTTCCAACACCAAATATTGTGACCTTGTCCCTAGGAGGAGCCTTCAAGCTGGGTTGAACAAGAGAAGGAAGCAAAAGGCTCGCGAAGAAGTTGCAAGAGATGCAAGTATATGGAATGCCTTCAGCCTCCAAGAGACGCCGGATTTCGGCTTTGTGTTTATAGAAATTATAGCCGGCATCAAGAAAAGTTATTTTAACCTGGTCAGGATCTGCTCCAAATTCTGATGGGATGAACCTCTGCATCATCCCACAAATAGCACAAGATTATAGAACACATATCACAGTTGAGAGAAGAAAGAAACACAAACTTCAGCTATAAACGTAGGAGTCTTTAGAAATTTCAGGGAGGTTGAGCTGAGCTTTCTAAACAATAAAATCCAGAAAAACATATCATTCTTAAGCAAGACCTAAAATATATCAATTGATAGCACTTCATAAAATTTAATAAACCCACTTCTTTCTCTTTTTTCAAAATTAGCTTAATTCTATTTGTTTTTAAAAGAATTATGTACACTTACTTGCAGCCAAGATAAGGGTACGGAGTCCATAGAATCTCATTAAACCATCTGAAACACTCACTCCATTGAACTTTCATTAGCTAGTTATTCTTAGACTTGGACAAAACTAAATTCTTTCCCTGAAGATCTTAATATCTCCCATTTTGACTTAATCTACATAGGATCTTATTGCTCAATATAATCTTACTTGCCATGGCTCTTTGTTAGTGCAAGTATTTAAATAAATAAAAAAAAGACTTCTAGTGGACGAGGCTCCCACCAGCTAAGATTTGAAGAGGGTCAGATGTCCAGCCTTAGTAGAGGGCCTACTTCTAGGATCAGTTGCTCCAAGACTCACCCTCTTTATTAGTGCAATGATATATATTCAAGAAATTTTCCTTAAACTCAAAGTATTTTCAAATGCAAATATAGAAATCACTAGGGCAATGCAAGAGGAATGATGACCTTGATGGAGCCAACTTGTTTGATAACTTTGATAAGAAGCTTCTGATAAAGAATCTCCTTAGCTGAAACAGCACAGATCACCACATCCACTTGCTTCACCGCCTCAACAAGGCTGGCTTCATCTTGGAGCGAACCCTAGAACACAAACAAAAGGTCAACCATAAGATCCAGAGAGAAAAATTCAGAACCATAAAAAATGAAATTGCAAGTAGTGTCAAACCTTGAGAATGGTAGCTCCAGCATCGGAGAGGGATTGAATCTTGTGAGATTTAGTGGGGTCAGAGAAGGCAGAGTCTCTAACAAGAGCAAATGTAGGGTGAGAAGATTTGAGGCTTTCTGTGGCTAAGTCAAACCCTAATCTTCCCGTAGCCCCAATTACCAAAATTTTGCTCTTTTCCATTTCTCTGTGACGGATAGAGAATACCCAGAACGCTAAAATGGCGATTCCTCAATTAAGGTTGACGAAACTCTCTCAAGTAAGTGACTTTCTTATTGTATCACTCTTTCTCTTCAAAAAAAAAAGAAAAAAGGATGAGCAGTGGAGGTGATGAAGCATTAAGTACGAGACTGTTTTAATTTCAAAATTTGTGTTTGGATTATTCAGGTGAAACCAGAAGAGATCCTTCTTTATTGGTTATGACTTAAGACAGATGAAGCACAAAAACCATAGCCACGTTTTACTTTGAGTACCTCCATTTCTTATTACCCTGAACTCCTCTAACACTTCCAAATATTTTACACTTTGATTCAAACAATATTTTTCTTTTAAGTTTTCAATCAAATAGATGTTTTTTCCGAATTTTTAACTCTATTTTTTTTTTAAGATTTCTCTCTTGAGTTGTTGAATTTAGAAGTTTCTTTGGAAATTGGATCATTAAAAAAATTGAGTTAAAAATCACAAAAATTATTCACTTAGATGAAAATTTAAAAAAAAATATTATTTGAATCAAAGTATAGGGTATTTTGATATGTCAGGAAAGGGTTAGTGAAATATTTCAAATAAAAAGAGAGTTTGTGTAATATTTGAATCTGTTAAGAAAAATAAGCATAATTTATTCTTTTATTTTTATAAATTGACAGAACCTTACCTAATAAAAAAAGTTTTGATTATTGTTGAGTTTGGTCTATTTCAATTTCAAGTTTAACTTGGCCGGCAATAAATCTCTTTTTTGGCCGGAAGCCGGCAAAACAGAGACAGAAAATATAAGATATGTTTATTTAGCTTTTATAAATGATTTAATCCAATGTCAGGTATTCATAATCACACCTAACCTTCAGGAGAACTGTGTTACATATTCTATCAAATTTGATTAATCTCCAAATCTCAAGGGAATGAGGGTGTGTTTAAATATAATAATAAGAAGGAGGAGGAGGAGGCCAAGATAAATAGACTACAACCTTTTGTTAGCTAGTATTGTAAACTTTTTTTTGATGGGGCTAGTATTGTAAACTTGAAAATTACATTTTATAATAATTCTATTTGAGATATACCTCATAAATAAATCTCTTTTCTATAAATTTATAGAACACAATACTCTATCTTAGTTTATGAAGTCCACTTTTAATTTGTTATGCTAATCTTACAATAATAGAAACTAATTGAATATGTTTCCGTAAGCTTTATAATCATGAATATATAATTAGAGTAAATAATAATACTGCTCTTTATCTAATGTCATGCTTGACATATGCTCAGTTTTAAATATATTTATTCTTACTCCACCATTCCAAATTATGTCATTGAAAATGAATATATATCAAATCAACAAAGTGCTTAACCCGAAAAATTTAGCTAAGTATCTTTTTCTTTTTTTTTTCCGTTTGCGTGGTACATATATAGCAAAGTCATTTGACTACATGTTTTAGTTATACTGTAAATCATATAAGGTTAAAATATAAATACTATTTATAGACAGTGAATTAAAGTTATGTCAAGAAGAATTTTGCCCAAAAACATTTAACAGTAATATTATACTCCCCATAAGCTTTAGGTTCTTCATTGCCATGACATGAGCAATAGTGCAATATAACAAAGTACTCAAACACAGGAAATAAAAAACAGTGCCTGCACAGCTTCAATGCACACTGGCTTTCAATAGCAGTACAAGATGTGGGCCCAAGAAATATTCGTATTTAGAGATAAACTACACCAAAGGGGTATGATCCATCTGGAAAGAATGGGGGCAGTAACTTAAAATGCAATTAGTTTCCCCTCTAGAATAAACAATAAAGTACTTGTTGAAGTATACCATGATACTTCTTCAAGCTGATCCAAAATTGGACTAAAATGGTGATGTGTATAAACAATGAAGATCACTTCCAAGTGCCAACATTAGCATGTCTTTCGGTATCATAAAACTAAGAGGACACAGTCCAATTTTCTGCAACTGCATATTGGCATCCATGATAGTATGAAATCTGAATACACATTCCTTCAAGTAAAGGGGAAAAAATATCAACTACCCTAAATGTTCACAAAACCTAACTTTTTTCTTCAATCCAGAGAATCAGTATCCTTCAGACCATGAAACAACCAAGCTTCATTCTGCACGAGAGCCGTTGCTGCTTGCTGAGGATTTCTTACCACCATACTTCTGGAAAAAATTTTAAGAAAATGGCGTACTTAAGCAATCTTCTAGTGGAATTGACGCACAACATATGCAATATTTAGGATAGGTGCACAAAATAAATGAAAAATCACCTGCTTTCCTATGTTTAATGGGACATATTTGTATTTGATCATGTGCGCAACTTGGCGCCTCATCGTAAGGACAAACAGAACAACCCAGTAAAAGAGTAATACTGGCCAAAAGACAGGAACATCAAATATGGAAAAGAAGGTCATAACAAATGCTATGCAGAAAGCCTTTGTGAAAGAATACCTGCGCCAATAATAACAAAACCAAATTATTATTTTCATCAGTAACAGACTTCAACAACAAACAAATGCACATAAATAGCACTTAAGCTTTTCAAGAAAGCTCAATGAAGAGAAAATATAATGATTGATGACACTAGATGAACTTCAGAAAGTACGGGTTGGAACAATCACAGACATTAAATTTCCAAAAGAAATGTTGAAATTTGAAATGACAGCGCTTGCAGTCTCCAGAGACCAGAAGGATCATAAAATATCCACAATGTCTGTTATGTGAGAAACAAATCTACACTTTTTAGGAGGTAATTTGCACAAAGAAACGCTCAATTAAGGTCTGACATTTCTTTTATGAGCAGGGAGCAGAGTCAAATAAAAAAGAAACAGACACACACACGAAACATTGAATATTTGAAAGAAGACTTGAAGTCAGATAGATTAACCGTCATACTCTATATGGTCTCAAGACCAAATACCAAAGAGTGAATCAATAATTAGAATAACAGTTGATAGTTGATACTCCCTTCCCCTAAAACAAAGTCTCCATTTCAAGTCTTGTGTATAGAAACACCCTATTGGGAGAGCTCTACCCTTATTGTAGGAACTCAGACAGCTCGAGCATTCAGAAGTGAGAAATCAATAAATTTCTTAATACTACTGGTTTCAACTAAAATAAGAGTCTTATTATAAGACTAATAAAAAAAACTAAAGTAACACTATTAAGTGCAAGTTTGCTCCATCAAAAACAATGTGATCATGATTAATAAAAAAAAAATGTGATCATGAAAATGTGATATTTTTTAAATGTTTTATGGAACTAATACAGTACCCCAAAATTGATTAAAAGCTTCCTAAAAGAAGATAATTTAAAATCAGCTTGACAATGTTGAAGCCTTGAAGAGAAACCTTATAGCAATAATGGCAATAAAGTAAGTGACGGAGTAGCATCGATAAAATAAAAAAAAAATCCTAAATTACCAGAACTTAAACTCAGGAAGTCGGCGAATGAATGGCTTGAACTCATCAGAACCTTTTGTTGGCAGCAAGGGTCCTCCATCAGAAGGTTCCAGCCCCGGATCAACCAAAGGAGACAGAAACAAAATCAACAGATTCAGCAAATAGATTCCCAGTCCATATGAGACAATGTAGAAGCCTTCGACATAATAAACCCTCAAAACGTAGATTAATATCAAAACCGAAGTCCCAATCCATCTATACGTAGTATGAGGAGTAGTTTTATCCAGATAATATTGATATAGCCTCATGAAGTCCTGCACCCCTTGGTTCACAGGTGCAGCAGCAGCCGAGGCACTGCCACCTCCAACTCCCTCCATTCAATTTACAACCTGCATAGACATATATGGTTTAAAACAAGCCATTCAATTCCTACATCATGATTCATGAATCACGTCTGACGCTACAGCCCGTACTATTACATATAAACAAAAACTACCACCGACACTTGGTTAGCGAAGGAACAAAAACTAGAATAAAAAATCCAATTAATTCCATTGACCTACATCAATCAATGAAAAGTATGAACAATGAAGAACCTGGTTCATAATCACAATTCACAACCATCACCAAAAAATATATATATACAATATAATTTCCGAAAATGAGATCCGCGAGTAATGATATGACATTACATGCTACATGATACATATTACATGTGACATATTCCCAGATTTCTAGGAAACGAGCACATACATGAAGGTTCCATAAATAAGGATCTACCAATGTGCAGAAAATCGGAAAGCGTAAGCAGCGTAACGAAATGGAGTAAAGAATAGGAGGTGACCTTGGATGACGGTTGAAGCGAGAATTGATGGAGGGAAGCGAAAAGGAAGCAGATCTAGAAGGAGAGGCGAATTTGCTGAACCCTAAAAAGTGAAGCAGAAAATGAAAGGAAATGAAATGAAAGTGAAGGAAGACGAAGAATAGAATCAGAGCTGACCTGATAAGACTTTTTTCGTTAAGCTAAAGAAGGAGGACGAACGGATTTTTTTATGGACGAACCGAAAAGTGTGCAGATCTACACGAAGATGCGAATTTCCATATTATTCGTTTTTCCCTTTGGAATTTTTTATCTATTATTTTCTCTCCTCTACGACGTCGTATTTAGCAGTGGAACGTTATGTTTTGTTTACAAAGACGGCGTTGAAGAGTAGGCTAGGAAATAAGCAAGTTCTTTTTCCACAACTATTTTTTTTTTTATTAAAAGTACTAAGAACAAGGAAATAAAAATATGACGTGAATTGAATAAAAAATAAAAATAATAATATAATTTAATTAGATTATAAAAAGTAAAGTATATTTAGTATGAAAAATATTTTAAAAAAATGTTAGATTACAGTTAAAATTATGTCTTAAATTTGTATAATCAAACGGATAAATGTTAGACATCTCTTCTAATAAAAATTTAAAGTAATTGTAAAAGATTAATCTTTTTCACTACAAAAAAATTGATAATCTAAATAAAACTTAGCAAATCAATGCTTTGTCATTTAATTAATAGGTTTATCTATTTTGGCTTTAGTCATTAACAAGCTGTTAATTTTTTTTTTGTTTAAATCAGGATATTCATCGTACAAAATAATAACTAATTTTTTTGTTGAATTGTAGGCATCTCGAAGAATATGAGAGCTGGTTCAATAATTTAAAATCAATAATATATAGCTAATGATTTTTTTTAAACAATTGGTATTTAAGTTTTCATTCTAACCTAAATTGCACTGCCATAATAGGATAGAGCTATCCTAATAAGAATATTTTTCATAAATAAAATTTAAACCTAAAATCTTGTTTAAAAAATAGAATACTACAACTGCAACCAACCTATATGTTAATTTTTACATAGGTGATAAATAATTTATTTTCTATGCTTAGGTTAACGGAAAATTACAATATTTTTTTCATGAAAAAAATTACAATCTTTTTCACTATCCATTTAAATGACATAAAACAATAACAACCAAATCGACACAAAACACAAGAAAAAAAATTGACGCAAAAAAATGTAAAAACAAAAGTCTTTTTCTAATATTCTATATATTTTTTTAGAACTTTTTCTAATATTCTATAAGATTATTTGTATCAATTTATCATATTGGTGTTCCACAAATTATTCATACTTAAGAATTTATCCATGTGAGTTATTAAAAAAAAAATTATCCAAGTGGACCACGGATAACTGATTTATAATAGATTAAATTTCTATGGATTTAAAAAAAGAAAGCCCTAGATATGAATGGGCCCTAATGAGCACAATAACATAGAAGTACAAAAATAAGATAACTTTTTTTTTGGTCAATAAAAAATAATATAACATTAGCTCATAAAGAAACTTTTCAAAAAAAAAAAAGTCAAAACCCCAAATTGGTCCTTTATGTTTGCACGAACTTTCATATTGGTCCTTTATGTTTTAAAAAATCCAAATTGATCCTTTATGTTTGCAAGAAGTTCCAAATTGGTCCTTCCGTCCAAGTCTGTTTATTTTCTAAGTTAAATGCTAACGTAGACACACCATCTCTCATACGTGTCAATTGAAGCTGACGTGGCATGCCACGTCATCGCCACGTCACTGCCACATCATCATCCAATATCATATGTGATGATGTGGCAGTGACGTGGCATGACGCGTCAGCTTAGATAGACACGTCAGTACGCCACGTCATCACTTAACTTAAAAAGTTGACGGAAGTGGACGGAATGACCAATTTGGAACTTCTTGCAAACATAAAGGACCAATTTGGACTATTTGAAACATAAAGGACCAATATGAAACTTCGTGCAAATATAAAGGACCAATTTAAAGTTTTGACAAAAAAAAAGATAACATAAAGAGAGAAAATCAAAGATAAAGATAATTCGGCTAGTTAAAATTGTTTAAAGATGGCCCAAATTAATATGTTTTTCTTGAAATAAAAAAAGTAATCTCTATTGGTTTATCTCAATTATTTTTTGTTTAAAAAATATCACAATAATTAATGATCAAGGATCCGGAGAAAAATTCTCACCTCACTCATGGGTGAGGATTCGAATCCCCCTGAAGCCATCCAAAATCTTGTTTTGGTGGACATCTCTCCTCAGGGGGATTCCCTGACACCCAATGGCTAGTTGAGTACTACGACTGGATAAAACTGCTTGCGGTTTAAGCCTGTGCAGTAATCCTTTGAGTTGGGCCTCTGTTGGTCTCCCCAACATGCCACTGGCGCCCTGCCCGGTAGTACTTAAGAGTGCCTTGAAAAAAAAAACTCATTGAATACATTTTTTAATTGAATAAAATTTATATACATCCTAAAAATCAAAGGACCAGCTTAGTTAGAAATAAATCTTTCAGTAATTAAATTAAGAACTTTTAATGTTCTTTAAAAATTAAATGGACAAAACATACATGATTAACTTGTTGATTTCCTCTTAATAAACCAATGATCAAAACATAAATTAGTTTGTCGGGTAGAGATTTTGATAAACATGTTATTAAAAGAAAGAAGAAAATGACAAGAATATCCTTGGTTTAATAATGTCCAGAATTAGAAGAATAACGTGGGAAAAAGGTATCCACTAGAATCCAGAGGCAGTGATGTGTGGTCACGTGGTTGATAATCGCAGTGAGTGGCGAGTGGACAGAAGAAAGTTGAAATGATAGATAGATGCAGATATCTAACCAATCCAATCTCATCTTTTATTGGATTCTGCTCCTTCAATGTGACAATCCTACTCGCACACACACCACTTCAATCCACAAACCCCTTTCATCCTTTCCTATGTGTAGTTGTTAACCACAATATCAATCCCTCATCTCAAATAATTAATTAATGAAGTAATGCTACAGAGTTATTAAGAGCTCAAATTTATTCTCTGTCAGTTATTAGATTTATATAAAAATATTTTTTTAAAAAAAATACAAGATAACACAAATTTTAAAATAAATCTAACAACTTACAACTAGTGAGCTTGAGCTATTAATAATTTAAATTTTTCCAAGTGACTACCTATCAAGACCATAAAACCTTGACTAATGCAAAATCAATGGTTGTGGTGTTTAATATATATACACACACACACATTTTATTAAACTCTTTTATCTTAATGCCTGACAGTGCTCTTGAATAGAATTACCTTCAATAAAAAAATATATGTGAAAAAAAAAATATAGTTTAATAAATAATAAACATATTTTAAAAGTATTATTTTACTATTATTTATTGTGAGTTAAAAATAGTTACTTTATTTTTTAAATTTGTTAAAAAATATTTTTTATAATAGCAGAATTTATATTTGATTATAAAAATAATGAACATAAATGTATTCGGGTGAGAATGAGTAAAATTATAAGTTTTTTTGTCTTTAAAAGAAAGGACCGTAATTTTTTTAAAATATAGGATATAATAGTGTAATTTAAAGATCTTTGATGAGAGTATAATTTACTCATTTTTTTAAATTATGTGTGAGATACTAAATCCTAATTCCTAAATATGAGTATATCTTCTAATGAAAATTTAAACTTTAATTTGTGACATTGTTAGGGCAGCAAAATTATTGGTGTAAGGAGAATTATTTTTAACACAAAAAAAAATTAGTTTGTTGGAATGTGATAAATTAAAATTAAATAGAGACTAGGCTACTATACTATATAAAAGTATTTTAGTAATTTAAATATCTTTTTATATAAATAATTTTGTGTAATGTGAAACTTATCTAGAATGCCTACACTACATTCCCATAATATGAAACATAGGAAAAATGGAAAAGGCGAGAAAAAGAAAACAACCAATAAGAAAAAAAGTGCAGGTGAGTGGGCCCATGGGCCTACTTCTCTCTCTCTCTCTCTTCCGTCTTCTTCGCTCGATCGAGCTTCGAACTTTGACCAAAAAAAAAAAAAGCTTCGAACGAGCTGATTCGTGTGGCTGAAGAGTGAAGAAAGCGAAGCTAAGCAGCTTCTAAATTCTAAAATTCTCCTCTTCTCCTTCGCTTTCTTTCTCCTCTCCTTCTCTCCTAAATTCTTATCTCCTCGTCCGTACGTATCTCCTCTTTGGCTTCTGCTTTGAAGTTTGATCCCCTTCTCTTATCTCTCGATCCAACGATTTCCGAGTTTCGCTGACGTGTACTCTTCCGGCTTCCAATTTTCGGAGGTGATGATTTTATGATTCTATTCTCCGTATCTCTTCTTTCTGCAGTTAGGCGTAGCTGTAATTCTGCATCTTCTTGGCTCTTTCGGCTTTGAATTTGCTTCCTTCTTCTTTGAGTTTTTTTTTCTTTATTTTTAGTTTGGAATTAGGACGGTGGTGTTTGTGTTGTGCTGTGTAATTTATTTCATATGTTTTTCCACCATCGTAAGCCGTTATCGGAAAGATTCTTGAAGGTTAGGTGGGTTCAAAAGTATTTCAATTTGTAATTTAAGTAACTAAATACAAATTCTGGTTTTAGACAATTTAGCAGTGACATATGAGACTATGAGGTAGTTAAGTTTCACCTTTCTTATTGACTCCCCAAGCAACCAAGATCGCAGTTTCGCGTGTAGTAGTAAGTTTTACGCTTAGCCTGAGTTTTTTGTTGCTTGATGGTTAAAGTGGTCGTCATGAAGGCGTTGGCACCGAGTTTCCAATATTAGGCTGCAAGGACAAGTCGGCCTAGGGTTACAACAAGATGTGCTTTGTAGGAGTGAAAATGGAGAGGTAGAAAGTGACCAGGCAAAAATTGGAACTTATGTGTGTGTAAACTTTTCTTTTTTTCCACTTGCTCATTTTGCTCCTAACGAGAAAGCATCCCTCATAATGTAGTTCAGTTGCTGTATCTACATGAGACAATCATTTAATTAAGGAATAAAACCTTTCTTTGGTCTTTAATAGATTGTTTAATTCTGTATATGCTGCATAGACGATCCCAAACCCGGATAAAAGAGGAGGGTTTTGTTAGGTAGTCGACAGCCGGCATAAGTTGAATCTACATGAATATGGATCAGATTGATCAATTCTGTAGTCCCACAAAAATTTTTTTGCTCTAACGCACTACTTAGTCGCTCCATTAGTGAACATCTAACTTTTGCTAGAAGATATAGTGATAGTAAACCCACCTCCAGCACTATTAAAGTCTAACCCCTCCTCCCCTTCCTCACAAAACAACACCACACACACACATTTCCTTAGATAATCTGCATAAAATGGATTCAGATTAAGGAACATTGGTGGAGTGAGCGCCATATTGAAACCAAGGTCTAAAAGCAAGTTTGGTTGCCATTTCATGATGCTACGTAAAGACAACATGCCATGTCTCTATATTTGTTAGCGAAGTTAGTAGTTAGCTGAGAGACTAAATTAGATGGATTTTGAACTAGAAGGACTAGAATGAGAACAAAAATCTGTGAAAGACCAACTTGAGAATTGGTCAGGTGGAGGATCAAAATAGAGTTTTTGTCTTTAGTTAAGGGTGCCTCATATAAGTGTCAAACATCAAGATATTTAACCCCATTTGACTTAACTCTACTTTCAGGTCACTTTGGAGAAATACTAGGAGGAGATTGTGCTATGCAAGAGAAAATCAAAATGCCTGATCATATTTTACAAGCATATCATGATAAGGAGGTAATGGATGATCAGTCAATGCATGGTTACCAATCGGCATGGATGTCTCATTGGAAGAACAGAAGCTATAAGTCAGCAACCAAGGACTGTAATCATTTATCAATTGATTGTGAAGCCAAAAGTGAAGTTAAAGAAGGCACTGGTGCTGAGCAGAATAAGGTAAATGGCGGGTCAGATGTTGCAGTAGATATTTCTACAAGCACTGGAGCAATTAGAGAAGCAACTAAGGCTACAATGTTTACCTTCATGAATGAGAGTTTGACAGAAAACCCTGGAAAATTAAAGATAGGAGGAAGCTTGGATTTCAAATCATTTCCAATATTCAATATTTCTGAAAAGAGAGATGGTATATTGTCTTTAAAGAGGGAACAATATGCTATATACCACGGGGAAGTTCAAAAGTCTCAAACTGATGCAAGCTTTGGAGATCACAATGTTTTCCCTGAAAAAACCGATATCCACTTGCCATCAACATCCTCACATCTTCCTCCTAAAGCAGAAACTCTGTCAAGAGAATGTCACTTGTGGTCTGAAGGATTTTTACCTACAAATCTGCTGACAAAATCTCCGGATGACTTTGTGAAGTCAACTTCTGACATGGTGCCATATGCATATAACAAAGATAAAATTTCAATGCCCTCCTTCTCATGTGGGCAGCGTGAAATATATCAATCAAGCTACAACTTAGCATCTAGGGAGCATTTCACAAGTACTCATAGCTATTCTTCTCTTTTAATTCATGAGAAGAAAATAAGTAGTCTGTTGGATCCCCAAACATCTTGGTTCTCAAGATTCACGCAAAGTGGTCCTAGTCATTTACCACATGATCCCTCAGCTAGCCGTGATGAGGGAGTGAACATTGTTAGTGATCATCACTGGAAGAAGCAGAATTATACTGGTACTGCAGAGTTTTTAAGCCAGACTGGCCCCTCGGAACCAACTAAAACACAAAATCTTTATCATGGAAGCTCTCCAGTACTGCAATTGCCACGTTCTGCCCATGATGTGAAGACTACAAAGATATACGCCACTATAGATTCAGGAGAAGAGTCATCAAGAGGTCATCCAAAAATTTCTCAGACAACTCACCATTTGCTGATGTCAGCAAATACTGATGTTAACTTGTCTGACAGAAGTCAATTCTTTCAAGAGTCAATCACTCCCAACAAATTAAAACAAAATATTTTCAGTGAGATACCTCACTTCAGTTCACCCATTGGTGAGAATGCTCCAGAAGCTCTAGGGAGCTCCATGTTAAATGAAGGAAAGGAAAATGTCCAAGTTCTTAAAAGTACAAGTAGCCTGAAGAATGAATCATCTGCTGAAACTGATACTATGGACATAAATGCTTTACAGGAGGATCACCTTCCCGGTAAATTTGCACCCTTTTAAATGACATGCCATATAATGCAATATATTAGATCTCATATTACGAAATAGTTTTAGAAATGATGATTTTTGGTGAATTGTTTAAAACTTTAAATACTTTCCAAGCTTCACATTTTCACTGAATCTTTTCTTTTCTTTTTTTAAATTTCTAGTTTTCTGGATGATATTGTGGTCTGCAACATGTTTGCTATGCCACCTTTGTATGTTGTTTTTTTGGCTGAAGGGTTTTCCTGTTTTTTGCAGGTGATGTTACATTGCCATCAAATAAGGTAATTTCTATAATGCTTGATCTTCTGGACGCCATTTCATTCTCTTTTCAAACACCTCTTTCTTGCTTAAGCACTTGAATTATTAATGTCTTCCCCTGTCCTTTAAACATTTCTATATCATAGTCTGGCTTTTGGGAAAAACAATAATTTCATTAATAGATACATTCATATTAAGAATGAGAGATGTTATTATGTGTGTCTTATTTCAGGGATACAACTGATTTGAATGACTGTTTCTTCATACCTAGACTTGCATAGAAATATATTTACATGAGTCTGCTTTTGTGATTAGTTCTTAAACTTAACTACATTACAATTTGGTTGTTGTAAAATTCGCTGGACTATTTGCGGCATTGTTTAGTGCCTTTTGGCTTTTGCTTTTCTGGTTTCTGAGTGAGTTGGCTTGCAGAACTCATTTTGTGCAGGCATTTTTTTGAGGGGCCTGGCCATTTTGCAGGAGTAAAATCTGATAGTATTTTAAATTTTGAGATGCTAATCAGGTAGCTGTAATCGAACTGTAAATTTTGTAGTGCCCCAAGGAGAGTCAAAACTCACCAACATGTCAAGGTGCAACAAGTGCTAGAGAGAGAATCAATGCAGAATCAGTGAATATAGAGATTCCTGATATAAACCAAGAGCCTATTGTGCTTCATACTCCGACAAGATCAGTGGATGAAAGGGAGACTAGCACATCAAGAACCCAGAGTCTGGAAGTGGAACACCTTCTTTCCCATGTGGAGGAGCATGGAAATTCAAAATCCATTACCTGTGGCAATGGTTCTTCGGGACTAGAACCAAGCAGCAGATGGCTCAAAAGACTTAAGTTATGTACATCAGATTCTGCTCTCGGCACCAAGAGTGAAAAAATTGGAGAAACTTCTCATGAAAAAGTAAACAAGTTTTTCAGCAAAATTATGAAAGGTAGCAAAACTAGTTTGGAACCCAAAATAGTATCTCTTGCTGAAGAGCAGATTGTACCAGATCCACTTGCAACTGTATCAACAAATGGCAAGTCCTCTTTGGTCAAAGCCAAGCAAACCATAGAAGTTTCACTTTCAGATCCCTGGATTCAGAGATGGAGTCATAATCGTGCTGCTTCCTCCCCTACAAAGCTTGAATCAATGGAGCTACATGACCGACAATCTTTAGACAATGGGATAGAAGGGTTTCAAAAGAAGGAGTTTCCAAGTGTTGCTGCTATGGCACTAATGGGGAAAGCAATGAGTAGTATGCATCCATGTGAGTTTATGAAAAAGGGAGCCCTTGTAGTTTGGAATACAGAGAAATTATGAAAGTATTGGCTACCTGTAATTCAAATTCAACATGAAGTTAAGCTGGGGAACCACTTCCTAAGTTATATGTGAAAAGGAAATTTAGGAATCCATGGGATAAGGTTGCTTCTTCAGTGGCTAATTTCATCTTTAAGGGTGAGATCCACATGCCATAAGCCAAGATAATTATGGCAAGTGGAGATTAATTTTGTGCAGAGACTGAATGATTTGTGTTCGTTAAGGAAGTTGGTTTTCTGGAAATCGAAGCTCAATATACATCCATGGCTAATAAGGAAGGAAGATTATATCAGTTAATTTCATTGATCAAAAGGTGTTTCTATTTCACTACCTTCTTTCACTCAGAGATTTGGAATAATTGAAATGTAATATAAACAGCATGCATGCATCAAAAGATAGTGTGTGTGAAGTATGCGTTGTGTATATGTTTATAGAGGAGAGTAGTTTATGTAAAATTCTTGGGAGATCACAATTTTTCACCATGAAAACTTTTTATCTTGACGAATCTAGCAGAACGATGGAATGTTATGCCCCAGAAAGGACGCAATCGTGTATGAAAAACTCAACAGGTGATTAAGTTTTCCTTTTTAATTGAGGAGAAATCCAAATGTGTATCAAACGCTCAATTGCCTTTCAGAATGATGATAGTATCATTTCTGTTCCAAGTGCAATGAAATTTTGGTTGAACACGTGTAACGCAGGACTAAACCAATAAAATCAAATCAACAACAATCAAATTAAATAACACCAATATGTTCTGTTTTTATACATTTATATGTTGAAGTTGATTAAAACTTAGTCTATCAATAATTTTTTCTATTGTTTTTTTTTGTCATTTCCTACTTTTAATTATTGGACTATCTTTTATTTGGTCAACTCAGACCTTCCAACAACCGTCTTTGTACATAATCAAACCATCTTTGTACATAATCAAACCATTTAATGCGTAAATCAATGAAATCAAATCAAAACTTTTTTTTTTTTATATTAGCAATCTTTCAAAATTGATATTATATTATATTTATACAGAAGATTTAACTTCTTCATTTTGATTCAAAAGCTTATCAAAATGTTTCGTTACATTAATTGAGTCAAATTTTTTTTGACATAATTATATTCCAATGGAATTGAGTGTCCGGTGGGCATACTAATACTATTACTACCCACTACCAAAATCAATGGTTACAAACTAGAGTTCCATCTCGTACTTGACATCCACTCTGTTCCAAAGCTAATTCAAAAAACCCACCTCCATTAATACTAGAACTCACACATGGGGGAGCAAACTGCAGAATAATGTGTCTCATTGTGATCAATCCTATGACTCCTTCATTGTCATCGATCAGAAAGCTGAACCTGCTATTCCTCTCTGTCATATTCTGCATCAATTGCTTCAGTGTGTCATTTTTCTTGCAAGTCAATGGAGAGTCCATCCTGGGCATGAAGCTTTTCTTCAGGTGCAGACTTCTTGCTATTAGAGAAGCTTCATTGTCTAATTCAATGGGTGGATCAGTCTCTGAGTGAATGAATTCTCCAACAGTTAATGTCCTGTTTTTGCTTAAAACAAGCATCAGCAAAAGAGGACAATGAGAGAAAGAAAGCAAAGAGGACAAGTTTTAAGCTTACTTTCTGTTCCTGAAGAGGTCATCATTTTCTACAAGATGATAGACATCTCTGTACCTCACACTACCAATGAGCTTCTTACTCTGTGGATCTAGAACTGCTACTGCACAAGTTCGTTTCTTCCACAGCAAATGTAAAGCATCAGCAACAGTTTGGTTCCCAAATACATAACTAGCTTGTTCTTGGTTTTCAATTCTGCGGAAGCATGAATTGGGGTTAAATAACTATATAGACAGTTCTATATATATAAGGAATGTAAGAGCTGAATACTCGAGATTTGACAGGGCCTTGTCTGCAATGCTATCGAACCACTCTAGTCCGGTTGATTGAAGAAGCAATTGACCTAAAGCATTCTAGCACAAAGGCAAACATGTCATCATTCTGCATAAGTAGAAATTTAAAGATATATTCACTCATTTGTTTATGATTTGCCTTTAGAGAAACTTCTTACATTAGAGCAAGGCACCTAAACAAGTTCACCAAAATAGGCGTGTGTGTCAATGAATCTTACCATTGAAACACCCCCTTTGGTGAGTTTACATTGGCACCTTAAAATAACTCCAAGTCTATCCAAATCAGCTAAATATGGCACCTTAGATTCTATTCAAGAAGATATTGTTTAAACCTTTCTTTCTGCATTTAACTAGGTATACCTGCGTAACTAGACCAATGACTTGGGGATCCGACTGCTGTACAACGGGCAAAACATGCAGCCGATGCTTAGAAAGAAGTAGCAGTGCATGAAGAAGCGAGTCATCCATGCGGATAGGGAAAAATGGTTCCCAGAGGAATAGCTTTACTAACTCACTCACCTAACCAGAATGGAGCAGAACAGAAATTACACATAATGCAAAAACCGTCCAGATAGAGTGATTTTGCAAGGAATGAGACCAGAATGTATTTCAAACATCCAAGCACAATCCCCAAAATAAATGAAACCAAGAAACAGAGAGAAAAGTGGGGAGGAACCTTGGTTTGTCCAATCTGAGGAATCTGGTCCATGGTGGAGAAAAAACCAGAGTTTCTTTTCTCTTCACGACCTTTGTCTGCGGAATTCTTTCTGATATTTTCATACTCCTAAAAAGGAAATATATAAATAATATTCCCAATCAGAATGCTCTGCCATCTACTTGAGTGGGTGACATAGTTTCCATTCATTAATTTTGCATAAAACTTCACATAAGCCCCTTAATCTTTATTGGTTCCAATATAATCTTTTATCTCATAAAATGCCAGTTAAATTAGTATTTTAGTCCTATAATATACCTCTTAACTATGCTAAAGACTATTGGCTGTGGCTCTGTTAGCTTCCCTATAGCCTTTTTTTTAACCATAACAAATTCTCCAAATTGGTTATGTCTCAATCTAGGATTTTCAGAAATTTAGCAACAAAAGCTAACCATATGGGACACTATCTCAGCACACTTAGAACTTTCTCCACTTGAGGAAATGAATACTAATTTAACCTAAAATGTCTCTAATGACACATGAGGAAATAATCCAACAAAATTTTAAAAGTATGAACAGTAAGTATATGTAGAGGAAGTAAATAATAAATACCTCAAGACACCAAAGAACCATGCTGGGGAAATCAATGAAACCAATATAGCGATATGAAAATTTCATGCTGGTTGAATTGGGGTCAAACACATCAGCAATGGGTGCTCCAAACACATCCTTATCATACAGCATATGAATTGCATCCTTCACACTATCCCCAGCTTTCAATTCCCAACCTTATTGACAAAGAAAGAAAGACATTGATGGAACCGCACTTGAAAGGAATTGTCAGATTCGAAAACAAAGCAAAATGGCTAGAAATCTACAGTAATAGTACCGAATGAACTTTGGAAGCCGGATATGGAACTAATAGGTATGCGATCCAGAAATTGCTGGAGGGCAGAACCAGTATCGACCTGAAATTGCTTCTCATCGCTGCTTTTATTGTTGTTGAGGATTGCCGATTTCTGCTTCGCTTCGTGTGCGATTTCCTGCATGATCTTTGATTCTGGTTTGGGGGTTTGCTTTTGCCCTTTTTGGGTATATTATTATGCTCTTCTTTCATTGTAGTGTTCAATTTGGCGATCACCGCCATCTCAGGAGTTTGACTATTGTAGGAACCCAAAAGGCAATTTGTACGTGTTTTGCTTTTGGTGCTCACTCACTCTGATCTTGCCACGAGGCATAGCCCACCCAAAGCAAAGGAAGTGGAATGCACAGCAAAGTTCCAAACTTGCAGGATTTTCTATTCTATATATGTTTCTCTCGCTCTCTCTCTCCCTTTCTCGGGTTTTTTTTTTTTTTAAAAAACTTATGTGATGTTGTTTACATATTTTTGGTAAGGTTACCCAATTAATAAGAGGTATGTGTCAATTTTGAAAAGAAAATTGAGACATGTGTCAATTTTGAGAAGAAAATTGACACATACCTTTTATTAATTGGATAACCTTATTAAAAATATATAAACAACAGCACATAAGTGTTGTTTTTTTTTCCTGGAGTAAATTACAGATGTTGTCCCTAAAAGAGTAAAATTATTTTAATTTAATCTTTAAATTAAAAAAATAACAAATTAAATTCTTGAAATATAATTGTATCACAACTTTATCTTTATTTTTATTTTGTTTTGCCTGCTTTCTCTCACTTTCCTCTTTTTTTTAAGGAAGATGGACAGTAAGGGAAGGCATTCTCAAGTACTAATGGGCAGAGCGCCAGTGGCATGTTGGGGAGACTAACAGAGGTCTAATCTAAAGGATTACTGCACGGTAGTGAAGCGAAAACTTTCTTCCATATCCTTGACCATTTGTGCCAACCCACTTTGACCTTTCTCTCTCTTTCTTAACTTATTAGATGACATGATATTTAATAGGCCAAATGACGCTTTTGGTCCTCAACGTTTGCACTAAGTTTAATATTGGTCCTCAACGTTTTAAAAAGTTATTTTTGGTCCTCAACGTTTTTATTTTGGTCAAAATTGGTCCTCCAGCATAACTCCGTCTGATTTTTTTTGTTAAATCCTGACGTGGAAGGCTTATGTGGCACACCCTCTCTCCTACGTGTCATATTTGAATGATATGACACCCTCTCTCACTCCAACTCAGCAAAACGACGCCGTTTTACTGAGTTGGAGTGAGAGAGAAGTGATACAAAACGGCGTCGTTTTGCTGAATTGGAGTGAGAGATTGTGTCATATCATCCAAATATGACACGTAGGAAAGAGGATGTGCCACATAAGCCTTCCACGTCAGCATTTAACAAAAAAAACCAGATAGAGTTATGCTTGAGGACCAATTTTGACCAAAATAAAAACGTTGAGGACTAAATAACTTTTTAAAATGTTGAGGACCAATATTAAACTTAGTACAAACGTTGAGAACCAAAAGATTCATTATTTAATATCCATGGCATGTATGTTTTTTTAATGCTTTCTCTGCAAATTTATTATGCTGGATTGACGATCAATAAAATAAAATAATGATTTAAGTCTTTTCCTTTAAAAAAACCTATTTGATAAGTATTTTTATAATAAAATTGTATTTGACTCATCTAATATTTATGCTTCTGATTTTTTTTAGTTTATTAAATACCATTTTTTTTGGCCTGGGTTTATTAAATACCATTTTAAAAATGAGTATAAAGCTAGTTTTTGCTATGTAAACAAACACGAATAATGATTGGTTATATGAATTTAGATCTATCATAAACTTTAATTATAAGACAATATTGTATCGATAAATTAACAATTTTCTATTATATTAAACTTATCACTATAATAATACTTAATAATTTTACAAAAATTAAATTAATTCTATAAACATGATCATAATAGCGTATTTAATAATTTAATATATTAATCAATCTTATATACATATTCTCTTTATTTTTCTCATCACATAAACTACACGAGACTTCTTTTAAATGAGTAAATTGTGTCTGTCAAGTGTCAAATATACACAACTTTAAACCTGCAAGGTTGTTTTGAGTTCTCTTCACAAAACATTACCATCTTATTTTTTTTTTAATATGAGATGATTAAGATTTAGATTTAATAATAGACTTGACATCATAATATCATTATACTATCAATTAATTACCATATATTATAACTGCCAACAATAAGTGGTCATTCTCACTACCAGTCTACCACTACTTTGCCTACAGAAAATTTAGTCTGGTTGCTAAGAATCCCTTGCAAAACCGCAAAGAGCAAAGCCCTTTAATTTTATTAAAGCTTGAGGATTTTTCACATGATAGTTTATTCACTCTTCTTTTTTTACATGGTAGTGGGGGAGCTTCTATTTTACACTAATGGGTGCTTGCAGTGCAAGTTCTTGTTTCATTGCCCAGAAAGTGATAACTGCTGCTATCCTTTTTGTCTTCAGTCTTCACAGAGGAGAAGTGTCTCTCATAACAGTTTATGCAGCACGTGTTGGCAGCTCAGCTTGAGAGTTCATCACTACTTAGACACCATTTATATGACAGTGCCATCTTCTATAGTTGCCTTCTCCAAGATGACTGTGATTCCTGATCGTATGTAAAATCCATCTTCTGGCCTATCTGCTTCTTCCACACCCTGCAAATTCATATAACATTTAAGACTTACTATGGTTGGTGCCTTGGTGCTACTAAATATATTCCTGAAGGCTTAGTTTGCTAGTGCAAGGAGCTAATAGAAACTCAGAAAAATGGGTGTGTTAATGGACTCCATCACCAATATCACCCATTTTGACAAGTTTTTATTAGCTAATATACAGTTGGCTGGAGGGTGATCTTGAAGCAACATAAGGTTGCCTCCATGTGACCTGAAGATCACGGGTCCAAATCTTAGAAACAGTCTCTCTGCTTGCAGGAGTCCTTTTTTTAAGAATCTCATGTGGGGCCACTTATCAGTATTTCCATGAACCATGCAGTACGCTAAGACTACTCGAGAAAAATCTGCTAACTGATAAAGTAGGCTCAAAGGGAAAAGGAAGATGAGAAAGGGTAGTCATGCTTACATCTTTGTTCATGATGATGACATCTTTCCCAATCTTTGCATTCTTGTCAATAATACAGTTCCTTCAACAGAAACAATTGTATGATTATGAGCAGACAATGATGCTTCTTTATTAAGTCCACAAAATGAATTACAAAGCATAATGTCTATATCTTAGTATGTAGTAAGTAATTATGAGTAAGATTGTTACCTAATTTTGGTGTTCCCTCCAATCCCTATTGGGACCTTTCCTTCTGCTAGCAGAGAAGCAATTTCAGATTCAGTTTGGTAATAGTCTGCTCCCATCATCACAGTGTCCTGTAAAATGTGATTTTAGATTGGAGGAATCTTAATATGGGGTAATCTAGAGCCCTGAATCAATGAAGTTATGGTAGTTTATTTATTTACTTACCTGAAGTTCAACACCATAATCCAAACGAGACCGTTCACCCACAATGGAATGCTGGACCGTACATTCTCTCAGGAAACATCCATGGGAGATAATTGCATCCACAATCTACAAGACTTGAGCATCAGAATCATGGCATCTCTCATAAGTATATTAACAAACACACTTTGAGGTACATTATCTTACCCGACACTTATCGATCTTTGTTGGTGGCAGGAATCGGGGTGACGTGAAAATGGGTGTTTTCTGGTCATAAAATTTGAACTTTGGATTCTGCAAGAGAGGAAGGAATAGATGGATAAAGCAGATATTAGTTTCCTTCAAAAGCAGCAATCAAACAGTGTTTCACTGTAATTAAGCCTATAGTACATGAAAGTTGCTCAAGGCACAAACCCCCCTAGCTCAAGTAATAGTGAAGTATCTATGATATTGTGGTTTGTCACCACTCGCCCATGCATGGTGGATACAGTTATGAATTGGGAAGACTATTAAATAAGAAAATGCCAATTATAATATCTTGAACCTACCTCTTCAGTAAGAGCAAGGTTAGCATGGTAAAAGGACTTTATTGTTCCAATGTCTTCCCAGTAGTCTCTGAAAAAATATGCCTGCAAAAACAACAGATATTTAACTTTTATTGGCACCTTATTCACATGCATTATAAGGCAAAAGTAACATACAGAAAAAAAGAAGCCTTGACCCCAGGTATTCATGGTTAGCTTATGATAAATCAAAAATAGGTTTAAATTTTAGAATCCATAGAAAAATATAATTTGGTGTTTCTCTTACTTGGACATCATGTTCCCTCACAGCTGCAGGAATGATTTCAGACCCAAAGTCATTGGATGTAGGATATCTCCATTTCAGAAGCTTGAGTAAAACATCTGTCTTGAATACATAAACCCCCATGGATGCAATATATGGAGACTTTAATGCATCTTGGTGCGACAACCCGATAGAAGAGGTATCTACTTGCTGCAGAGAGTTTAAAAGAGAACGCATGACTAAATTGAAACATATTGTGATGGCACAGGTCATAATCAAAACTAATATTTGGAGATTGCAAAAAGATAACAAAATTATGGCAAGGAACAATTAGAGGCAACTTTTGGGTTTGATTGGTAACAAAGTTATCCACACAAGGCTAAATAATCTGTTCAATACTTCAATCTAATCTGCATGTTCTTGACCATCGTCAGAAAAAACCATCTATAAGAGAAGAAAACTGAAAGAAGGTGCAAAGGTTACATCAGATAGTAACTACCATTGCTTTCAGATCAGCACCCTTTGGTTTCTCCGAAAATTGGATGATCCGGCCTCTGCTATCTACCTTGACCAATCCATAATCTGATGCACGGCTGAAAAGCAAACAATTCACAATGAATCTTCAAAAAATTTTAATTTTGAATTCATTTGTTTTAAGTACGTTAGTGTTTCCTTATATTCCTTCTCAGTGAAATACACAAGAATTTCAAGTGGAAAAAGGTAAAATAGCTAGCATAGTGTCTCATTCATATCAAGCAGCAAACTAGAGGTAAAAGCAGGCACATCAAAAAGAAGATTGAACACACCTGTCACCCGTTGCCGCGCATGAAATTGTAATATCAGCATTTCTGTCGATATGACTCTGTTTTTTCAACATAGATAAATCAGAAAGTGAAGATGTAATGAAGCTTTAACCATTCTACATAACATATTGTGTACTATACCTGCAGGAGGTCCATGTAATCCATTCGGTACAGATGATCTCCAGCCAAGATCAGTACATTCTCAACATTTGTGTTCTTGGCATCCTACAAAAATCAACCCATGACAATCCATTTTAATTTGAGAATATAGAAACACATGAAGTATATACCGCAATCAGGTATATACAAAGTTCATTGCCTACCTCAAATACCCATGTAAATTGTCTCACAGCATCTGCAGTCCCTTGGAACCATTTTTTCCCTGCTTCTCCTGGTGTTTGAGTAGCCGCCAGAACCTGTTTGGAATATCAATTTTAACAAAAGGAGAAGAAAAAGTGGAAGAATCTTTCTAGTGGCTTATCCTATATTGTAATTGAAGAAATTTTAGTGAGAACCAAAGATCTCTTTTCTTCTCCATAGTTGATGGAAATTTTAAGTCTAATTGATAAATTACTATATGAAATCAACTAAATCATTTGATGGCTTCCAATAGTTTCCCTTCTTCTTGAGGAAGATACAAACCTCCACAAATCCATCCCCAAAGTTGATACCGTTTCCGAAGTAGGTGCGAGAGATGTGGCGGTTCAAGGAAGCAGAGTTGAATTGAGTGAGTACAAATATTTTGTTAATGCCACTGTTGATACAGTTACTCATAGGGATGTCTATAAGTCTGTAGCATCCACCAACAGGGACCTGAAGATGCATAACATATAATCACCAACATAATAAGAACTCCAAAATTTTAGTCCTCTAAAGTGATACAAAATTGTTTCAAGAAGCCAAAAAATCATGATCAAATCATCTTTGGAGGACCAAAGTATTACATCTAAAAGAGAACACTGATGTTTGTTCAGTCAAAAACTACAAAATATCTAGCATATGGATCAGAATCTCTCAAGAATAACATGACGATGTTACGTGTGAAGAGAGATAGACACATAGTGGGAATACACTATTCACCTATGGTCTCCACTATACACATGGGTCCCACCACTCAATCAATTTTGTGTCTATCTCTCTTATCACATAATACTATCATGTTATTTTCTCATAGGAGAGATCCAAATCCCAAGGGTATATGCTAGATATTCACTTACAGCGGGTGTTGCAGCTCGTTTGGTAAGAGGAAAGAGTTGAATTCCAGGTCCTCCTCCCAATATGATGGAAATTACAGTTTTGGGGTCAGCCCTTCGTCTCAGAAACGAAGGCATCTGCAAGGTCTGAGTCTGAAAGTGAAACAGACACGGTAAGAACACACAAACAAGAACTAGTTCAAAAAATAATGATCTACACGAATCATCACCGCCATTATTCATCTTTTCCACTTCTACAAAAAGCAAATCCCAGAATTGGAATTCAAACTCACCAGAGATTCTGTGGTGGCATTATTTGACGTCAGAACAGCAGAAACGACGCCGTTTTTGACCTTCTTGATCCTCTTCTCGTTTCTCAAACCTGTAGTAGCCAAATGATTCGCATAGGGATTACTACTACAATTCAAGGTCCTGATTCTTTCCCCTAGAAACCCATTTTCCTGGTGGCGAAAGAAATCACAGTTTCTTGCGTTTTGTAAATGGGTATTGGCTTTCAAGGTCACACAGGAAGAAGCCATTGCCGAAGCAGAGAGCTCAAGCACACAATGGAAGTGCTCAAATTCCACCAAACACTGGAAAAACAAAAATGATTCAAAGAAAATGAACTCAAATCTCAGAGTCACAGGTAAAAAATATACACTACAGAATTTGAGAGTATACGTATGTGACACACAAAAGTTGGTTACCTTTCAGCTTGCACACACAAAAGTTGCTAAGAAATTGGGAATCCCGAGAAACGATCAGTCCAGAGGGAGGGAGGAAATTTGGGGAAATGGGAATGGAGGGAAAGTTAAATTATTGGAGTGTGAAATGTGATCGAGTGGTGTTGAAGGTAGTGGTTGCCTTTATTGGCATGTGAGCACTCACGAGAGGAAGAAAGGTGGCAAAAATCCTACGGTTTTTGGTAATATATATATGTGTTTATGTGTGTGTGTATATATATATAGAGAGAGAGAGATATCTCTCAGTTTCTTAAAGCCATTGTGAAGGAAAAAAATAAGAATGTCAATATCAAGTACTAGTCGTACATGAAATCAAAATAAGAAAAAAGATTGATTTGATTTTGAGTTTCTACGGCTGGTATTTATTTGCTTGAATTTCATTAATTATTAATGAGAATTTCATTACAATGGAAGCTTTTTTTTTTTTCAAAGTCCTGTGATGGCTTAATTGAATAATTGATTGTGGTGTTACGTAGTTGTAGCAACTTGTATTGTTGCATATTGTTGTGATAATGACAGAAGTGAAGATGACGATTACTGTTCAGTTTCATTGATTTTTTTTTAAAAAAAATTTGGTAACCAATATATATGGGACACTCATTTTCTTTCTTGTATATATTTCTTTTTATTAAAGACAATCTTATTTAAAATATCTTAATTCAATCTATAAAGCCCACTTCCATTAAACCCAACTCCTATTAGTTTGAAATATTGATTTAGAATAATTTTTAATGTTCAAATCTTTCTATTTTAAGAAATGTTATCACATATTCACATTTCTAATTTTTAGTGAATTGGGGATGTGTAATTGCTACGTTTAGTTTATAGATGATGATGGACGGTGGTTTATTAATGTGATGTAACAAAAAAATTAAGAAATTAGTGTTGTTTTAATATATTATTGTAAGTTTTATCTTTAAATAAATATAATAGTACATTATTAATCTCTCCTAATAAGAAAGGGTGAGTCTATGATGCAATTTGTTGCATGCATGTAATTCAATTTCGCCCCATAAAATTGTGACAAATGAAAAATTGTAGTACATTTTAAGTCTTTCTATCCATATGTCACAATATTATCTACCGAAATTATCTTACATGCATACAACAAGTTACGTATACATCATAGACCCACTCAATAAAAAATATTAAAATACTCAAATAATAAATATTCGGATGATAGAGAAAAAAAAAAACATGATGGGGGTTTTAATTTATAGTTGGAATTGGCATTTTGCAATGAAATGAATAGAGAGTGGTAATTTGCCTTGAAATTGATGGAGATCAGAAAACTACGGACCATGTTAATTGCAAACCTTGTCTACTCTAACAACTTGCTTATAATTTTGAAAGTAATGTCTATTAAGAAAATATAGACGGTTAGAGATAAAGGTTCATTACAAATAAAATAAAATTATTCAATTTTTTTTTTACTTATATTCGTATCAAATAAGAGTATTTATCTTATATATGAAAAAAAAATTATTTTTAATCCCATTAAATAGTTGAGATTAAAATATTATTATAAACCTAACATAACTCTTATACGATGTATTTTAAATTTTACATATGAATTTGTCACATGTTTAATTTAAAATAATTTTTTAATTTGAACTGTTATTAGAAATAACTCATTACATCGTGCAAGTGTTCTCACTCTTAAATTTCACTCTTTAATTCTCAGTCCAAGCAAACCTTAATTGGACGAGCCGAATCTTCCACCCAAGCTCAGTTGGTCTCTCCTATACTAGAGTATACGACACTCAACCTCTATACCTTAGGGCACAGTACCGCCCAATCTAGTTCTTAGTTGAAGTAGATCAAGTAAAGTAACTTTAAGTCAATTTAGATCATTGATCAATTAAAATAAAATTGTGTTGCAGTCAATCAATAGTCCAGATCGATAAAGTCGGATCCAGATTCGTTTTTGGCTTTGAGTGTCTATAGACCTCCCTTCATATTTCGTTTACCATTATTAGGTACGGGCTCTTGTATAAACCCCACCACACCCATTTTGTCTCAGATAGTTCTTTTTTTATTAGAGTTACCATTTACTTGACTTGGCTCTGGTAAAGTTATGGTGACCTGTATATTCGAAAAGCTCATCACATATATATTTTTTTAAATCATTTACATATAATATGTTTATGTCAGGTTTCATATGTGTGAAAATGTTTTTCTTTATTTAATAATCAAATTTTGTTCAATGAGAAACTATTAAGTATTACATATAGAGAGTTAAATGATAATCTTTTCTGAAATCCGTTCAAACCAATAATTCAAATTCTTAAACGTAAAAACCAAAATAAAAACTTCTGACAGACCAACTCAAGAACATGCAGTTCATACGTGGAGAATCAATAGACGATATTTTGTAATGTTTATAATTTTATGTAAAATATAATAAAAATATTTTATATAAAATATCTTCGTTTGATTGCTTATCATTTATATACAAAATATATAATATATGAATGAAAAATAGTAAAATACAATTATACAATACAAAGTTGATCATTTGGGAAATAGTTGTGTCTTTGTCCTAGCCCCTAGGGAAGTGTTATGATTTTTTTTTTAAAATATTTTTAATTTTTGGGTTAATTGAGAATAGACCTAACTTTTGGGGTCAAATTGAATAGAGAGAACCAATTATTTTGTTTGGCGGATTCCGGAAGGACCCACTAATCCTGAGTCCAAACAAGTAGATTCTTCAAAAGGGCAGTGAGAGTGTGAGACAATTGATGCAACCACTAGCATACCCAATGGACGGTTCTTGAAATATTTGGATTTCTAAATAAAATTTTTAATGAAATTACTAATATATTTATTAGATTATTAAAATATACAGGAGAAGAATGGATTCGGATCAGTTACAGTGTACTGTGGTTACAGTGCAGTCACAGTGCACATCCTTACCATTCATTTAATAAAATGAATTTCTTGACGTCAATAAATTAAATACATCTAAAAAATAAACGATGGAAATATGCACTGTGCACATCAGCTGATCCATTTTTGGAGAAGAATAGTCCTGATGTATGGGCCCACATGGCCCACCATCATATCTATGTTTGTGGATCCTATGAGGCCTGAGGCCCTGAGGCTTCCCATGCATAAGCCATGTGCATATACATTATTACATTACTCTTCTGCATATATTGAGAGTGACTCTGCTTTCTGTTTTTTGTGTGTTAATATTATTTTAAATTATTAAATAGTTTTGGCATTTTTCTATTGAAAAGATATGCATAAAATAATCCATCCATTTATGATAAAATATTTTTTGAGGATAAATGTTAGTATATGGATCAACATGAAGTCCCTTGATGTTGATGACCTTGAAGCATATGTTGATTTGTTGAGAACTTGAGATTTGGTAGGTCGTGATATTTTGAATTACAATTTATAGATGATGATAAGTAATAGCTATTTTTTTTTTCTAATTTTTAGAAATAATCATTTAAAATTACATCAATTTAAGAAGATAGATAAAAAATAATAGGAGTAGTTAACTTTATTTATAATCACATGTGTTTCTAATAAAATAACTCTTTTTTGTTTGGAAAAAGTTTAGCCAAAAAAATTACTATAAATCAAGTTAATTATGAGTTTATATATGAAAAACCTAAATATGTGAAAAGAAAATATCAGTATAACATATATTTTAAGAAGTATCATTTAATATACTTTAAAGTGATATATTACAAGTTTAATATTAAATATTAAATATGATAACTTTTTCAACAAAAATTCAAATATTGATTGGGCACGCATATTATTAGAGATGAATCTCAACCCCATTGGTAGAGCCACTAATATCTATTTGAATAACTTGAATGACATAATTTAAAAAAAAAAACTGAAATTATATATAATATAACAAATGCAAAAATAACAAATACTAGCTATATATATACTTGTGATCCAATATAGTAGGATCAAAAGTTTTGTACTATATATACATAATTATATGTGATAATATAGCAAATGAGCAATGAAGGAGTGGGCTTTCTCAATTATATGAGGAACAGACAAATACATGATGTTCATACATTTTTTTGACTCCTAATGCTAATGGAGGAAATATGTCAATAATGTTTTCAAATTTCTTATATTTAATTGGCTATTCTCCTTCCACCGTACACGTGTCCAAATAATCTGATCACACACATGGTCCACTTCAGTGTGTTAGGTTGCTTGAATTAAGTGTGGCCTCAAAATATCAATCTTATTATATATATATATTTGAGTAAACTACATATAATAAAATTGTATTTATAATCTATTTACTTAATATTTTTTTTAGCTTTTTCTTTTATTGAAATTATCAACATTCAAAGATTATTGGGCTCTGAGTAATTAATCAGAGCCCAATAAGATTTTATTTAAAGGGAATGAAATTAACAAAAATATTATTTTTACACACAAAATTCAAAATTAAGATTTTATTTAAAGAGAATGAAATATTTAGTATTTTAACAACTTCCACTTGTTATTTAATACTAGAGACTTCCAATATATTTTCAACAAATGAAAGTAATATTTTACATAATATATGTTGATTCTAATTTAATTATTTTTGCTGTTATATAAAACATTTATATATATTGAACCTCAATATAAATTTAATTACATGTACTATTACATTGAAAATAAGATAAGAAAAAAAGATTTTTTATTAAGAAAAAACTTAGGTCCATCTCTTTATGTCCATTTCATTAAGTTTCACCAATTATATATTGTATTTATACTCTCTTTCTTCTATGATTGGTCATATAAAAGGTGGTCTTCTATACTCTCTCTCTACTGTAGTCGGTCATTTAAACACTTTTTGCCACGTGTCATATTTATATTGGAGAACTTGATGAAATGAACATAAAGAAATGGACTTAAGTTTTTTCCTTTTTATTAACAAAAATAAGTTGGAGGTGAACATAATTCTTTAAATTAAAAAATAATAAATATAAATCCAATTGAGGTAATAAATTAAAACTCGCTAAAATACATTATGACTGAAGTGTATGAATTACACAACTGTTAAAAGAGATTGTTATCGTGCAAACACAAACCTTAAATTTTTTCTTCTCATAATTCAGATCTTTGTACTTTATAAATTGGCAATTCCAACAAGGAAGAGGATACAATGAAGTGCAAAATGTGTAAAGTGTATGAAGCGCATCATTCAAACTGTTAAATAAAAATCGAGATTTGTATTCGTACCGTAACAGTTTCATCGGTTTATATTCAAAGAGAGCTATTAGAAAGGTGATAATGACCTATGTGATGTGAGTAAGTATGGGTGTACTGTGCACTGTATAACTGCAAATCTGAAATGGCGAATGGTAGGAACACACAAAAGAAGAAGAAGAAGAAGAAGAAGAAGGAAACAATTTATATAGTGACAAAATTTCACGTGGTATGCTACTAATGTGGTTGACACCTACACAGTACACATTCTTTTCATTATTCACAACCTCACTCATATATTTATTTTTAAACATATATCAATCATGTATAAAATATGATTTTCTTTTCTTTTTTTAATATATTTTAGTTAAGGTAATATCTAATTTTTCAAAAGCCAAAATAATTGAGTTAGTGCCCAAAATTTTCAGTCTCATGATAATTTTGTAGTTACTTCTAAATTCTTTCTTAATTTAGGCCGTTTATTTTGATCACCAATCAAAATATGCTGCAAGGGATAAAAGTTTAATTGTGCCGTATCATTAAAGTTCAGTACATCCTTCCAATCATGTAGAGTTATTTACTAATATTAATATAAATTCACATTAATAAGGACCTATCTTAAATAGTTTAAGAACCAACTGATTGGAGGGATGTACTAAAGTTCAGTACTACCGTACCACTGAATATCTGCTCCGAGAGAATAGGGAGAGGTGAGTGATGTTTTTGGTTGGTACATCATCATTCATGTCATGTCAGTGGTGGAACCTTTTAATGTTTCAACACAAAATGTAATTAAGTTGGTCTTGTAATTCACTATATACTGGAATATAATGTTCCTGTTGGTCTGGACTTTCTCTGCCTAATTCTGTTTGCTATTTGATCCTTTCCTACCATTTCATCACATTCTCTTTTTAATTTCTGTTTGTTTTTTACTAAAAGTAGGTTGCACACAACCTCAAACAAGGACGTTTAATGTTCATGGTCATATAATAGAATAGTGTTTTTGACTCGTGAGCAAATAAATTTTGAATTTGATTCTTAAGGTTATGTTCTTTACATAGAAATGACAAAGAAAATGAGGAAGGAATGGGTGAGGTCCACTGGGTCCAACCTACTTTTTTACTTTTTCATTTCCATCAACTTTTTTAAAAAAGAAAGAAAAAAAAAGAAAATACAAAATACAAAATATCTATTATACCCTTTGATTTGATATAATCATAACTTTTTTTTTCTTTTTATTATTTTAATATAATGGGCAAAGTAGTAATTTTAATACATTTCCATTCCATTTCCATTTTCAATTTTTACTATCAAACCTAGCAAATGCATTCCCATTCCATTTCCCTTTCTCATTCCCTTTTTATTTATGCGTAAAGAACATGCCCTTAACTTTGAGTATAGAATAACTACTTTTTGAAGTGCTTACAAATCAGTAATTAATTCTTTCGTTAACATTGTGCTCAACGACATATATCTTGGTTTGAACAAAAACAAAAAGCATCAAATTTTTATGAAAAATTTGGGATTATTATTAGTTTTTTCCCCTCAACTATGTCATCTAAATTTTACAATTGTTGATTTTATCATAAACCCTAACACTCTTCCTTCCCAATACATGAATGAAACTAGACATGAAGGATCAAAAGTGTAAACCAAATTAATAGTTCTTCAATTAGGTGTAAGAAACCTACTATATATATATCATAAATTTTCCAAAGTTGAGGCATTTATCTTTTTTTCTATTGTTCTTCATGCAGTATTGTAACCAAGTTGGGCTGTTTCTGAGAGAGAGAGGAAGAACAGATCTAGTTCACAGCCCAAACTGTGTGAGATGTGAGCCCATATGGTATGTATTTTTATTTGATCTTCCTTTTGATTTTGGAAAGACCAAAAAAAAAAAAATTTAATCCTTGAAATTTCATATTTTTGATTAAATATGAAATCAATAACCCATTTGAACTCCAACCTTTATGAATTGTTATTTAAGTAAATTAGTGTTTTGGTTCCTGAAAGGTTCTATTTGTATCAATTTAATCCCTGAATTACGAAAATATCAAATTTAATTTTTGAAATATTTAACTTGTCTCAATTTAATCTAAGAAAGATACTTTGTGTTATAAATTCATCTCTGTATTTCATTTTTTTGCTTTTGCTGGTAGGGACGAAATTGCGATACTGGGTATCTTTTAAGGACTAAATTGAGACAAGTAAAATCTTTTAGGATCCAAAACAGTGATTTACTCTAAAAGGGTTTCAATTAGTTCTAACTTCTAACTATTTGAGATTTGGATCTAAACATAATCACTTGTATGATAGAGAAGTGTCTCCCACAAGGAGACTCTCCAACTCATACTTTGTTTCATATATACTCTCTCACTTACATGATTATGCCATTTTTAATCATATTAAGCACACGCTTTAACAATGCCTGAATTAAATTTTTTCTGGGTGTCTCTTTGGGAGGAACAAGAGCTTCTTTAAATGTTATTATATTGATGAAGATGAAGTTGAAGAATTGGTTTTCTGTGATTTGAAGAAGAGATCTCTTTCTCTGCTAAAAACGTGTTAGTGACAAAGTGAGTTGTCAGTTGAGTTAAATAAAAAAAGAGTAAATTTGTATTTTGGTTCTTAAAAGATGCAATAGGTCTCAATTTAATCTTTGAAAGTTGGAAATGTCAAATTTAGCCTTTAAAAGATGCAATTTTTCTCATTTTAGTTCTTGGAATTTCCATTAACATTACTTGCAGAAAATTTTCGAGGGACTAAACTGAGATAAATTGCATCTTTTAGGATTACATTGACATTTTTATAATTTAGAGACTAAATTGAAATAAATTGCTTCTTTTAGAGACTAAGTTGAGATAGATTGCATCTTTCAGGGATAAAAAAATAACTTACTCAAAATAAGAAACTTCCTAGTGATTAATGAACTTGACATTTGAGCCTAGCTAGTAGAGTTTATCAACATCATTTTACCCTAAAAACAAAGAATATAGAAAGAAAAAAAAAACTACACAGCCTTGATCAATGTTTAAATTTTCATAGTTGGTGAATTTCCATTGAACTGTCAGATTTAGTGCTTCCTAATAAATTAAATGCTTGCTTTGTCATAATTTTATTTAATTTTCAAACCCAGTAAAATGGTATCAAATTTAATATTGTTCATCTTAAAACAATGAGAAATCAAAAGCGTTGGAAGAGAGGCCAATGAAATATCAACAGAAAATAAGTCTACATTTATTATCAGTAGGCAGAAACATTCATACATGTTCTCTATATGTACATTTTAGTATATATATTACAAAACTATAAGATCTAGCACTACAAAAATTTGATGCCTCTATATAATTTCCTCAACTAGTGATTGAGGATGTTGAGGAGGGCAACTCGAGTTTTAATTAAACGCCGGAACAGAAAATCAAACCCTTCTTCGAGTTCTTGAATCCGAGAATCCAAATTCTCCAACTGGTTTTGTAGAATATTGCTATTGTCTTTCTTGCTTGTCAAGTTAAGTACAAAGCATTGCATTGCTGCATCAACTTGTGCAAATTCACTTTCTTCTGTTACCTGTGCACAAGAAGCCACTCTTCTTTTGTGCATTAGTTTGGAAACCGAAAACCAGCTGCTCGATTTTGCTCGTGTCGATCCGGAGATGAAGTTCAAAAGTGACTCAAAGATGGAAAGAGTCACTACTTCAACTTCATTCAACAAACTGACCAAGGTAGAAGAGAAGTTTCCTTTCTTGGAAACACCCTTCATATTCTCCAAGGCTTTCAAGGTGGCCTTTCTCACCACTTTCCTTGAAGTCAGAAACTTTTTAGCCTCTGCTGTGAGATCCACTTCTCCTCCTCTTCTTCTTCTTCTGATAACCGATTGAAGTTCGCGTGTGCACTCTTTCGTATGAAGTAGAGCATCTTTGGCTGAAGTACACACATCCAAGAGCCTTAAGGATCCATTCAAAAGCTCATCTACCATATTATTTTCATGATGATCTTGGACAACAAGAGCTTCTTGGGTGAGAGGAAGTTGAACAAGTTTTTCGATACAATCATGGAGATCCTGAAGGCCTTCTAGTTTTTGGCTAAGTGATGATGATGATGATGAAGAGGAAGTTTCATGGGAAGTTCTTAATCTGTCTAAGTGTTCATAGCAATGAAGAATCAGAGGGTGTGGTCTAGAGGGCAAGCTGTTCGAGCGAGCATGGAAGTTTGATTTTCGGTTCAAAGGAAAGGATGCCATTTTTTTTCGAATGTAGAGTTGAGTCTATGCCTCTATGGTTCTGCATAATATATATGATAAGTATAGGAGACAAAAGGAATCTCATCTTGAACAAATCACAATGAAAGCCTAATTAAAAAAGATTTGGATCTAAACAAACACATCAATATGTTAGAGCAATGTCTCCCACAGAGAAGCTTTCCAACTCATCTTTGTATTCTTTTTTAGGGATACAAGAGATTGCACTCTTTTCCATGATCATCACATTGTCATAAATCATAATATATATTCAATTATACTATCCAACATGTGTTTGGGATTACTTTAATTGCATTGATTACTTGGTGGCAAATTTTTTGTTGGCCATGCTGTTGCAATTGATGTACAAACAAAACTTGCATTTGATTGTAGGACTCATGTGTGCACGTGTGGATCGACTCATGTGATGGCTAAAGCAACGGCTTTGTTTCTCTTTTTGGGGAACAAGTAGTGCAGCATATATCACTTATGCTTAAAACTAGCATTAAATGAAACTTGTAAGATGAGTTAGGCTGTTTCTGAGACATGAAGAAGAAGAACAGATCTCTTTCGTTGCTGTAAGCGTGTGAAATATAAGTCTGGTTAATATATAAATATAAAAAGGCGGCCAGTGTACGAGGCTTTCACCAAACGGGATTTGAGGAGGGTCAGATGTAAGCAGTTTTATCTCGGTAAACGAAGAGGTTAATCCATGACCTCCAGATCACATGACAACAAACTTACTATTACTTTAAAGTTCACCCTCGTAAAAGTTATGCAAAAATAGTACTACTCTTCAATTGGTTTCTTTCTCTTTCCCCCCATATATTTGCTCGGGAATAGCTAATCTCATGTGAGGAAGACAAAGAATGGCTAAACTTGAACTGAAACACAAGGATGCAAGTTTTCTTTTTTGTGAGGACTGTTAGACTTTAATGATGCTTCCATAATTAATCTGAAGGAACTTTCATAATTTGACAGATCTAAATTTGATCTCTGTTGGTGGGGAATGTGTAAATATACCTGAATTTAAAGCATACTTGTATTTTTTTGTAGGTAAATTACACAAAAAAAAAAATATTTACATGTTATTCTTCATGTTTTTACCATTATCATCTTCAACTTTACCAGGATGAATACTGGAAAATTAAAGTGAAGAACAGAATAGGCAATGATTGAGATAAAAGTATTCATAAGATTTAATGGTTTTTCATGTACAATTGCGTACGAGAAGCTAATTTCTACGAAAATTACAAAAATTGATTTGATGACACCATTTTTCACAACTAATGATTGAGGATATTGAGGATGCTGACTCTAATTTTGATAAATCTCCTAAAAAGAGTTTCAAGTCCTTCCACAAGGTCTTGAATGGCTGACTCCAAATTTTCCAGCTGGTTCTGCAAGTCATGGTGATTCACATTCTCTGACTTGCTTGAAGTATGAAACACAAATGCTTGCAATGCAGCATCGACCTTCGCGAATTCATTCTCCTCGGCTTCTTCTTGTGAGCAAGAAACCCTTTTGTTCTTCATCATCTTTGAAACCAAAGACCAATTTCCTGACTTTGAATCTGTTGGCCCAGATATGAACTTCAACACTGACTCCAATATGGAAATAGAGACTACTTCCACATCTTTCAATAGCCTAACCAATTCTGCTGATTGATGATGATGCTGATGATGATGAACCTTGTGTTTATTTGAAGCACACTTTAAATTGCTCAAGGCTTTGAAGATTGCCTTCTTCACTACCTTCCTAGAGGTCAAGTATTTTCTGATCTCTAGTGTGACCTCCATTTCACCTCCTCTTTTTCTTCTTCTCATAATTGATTGAACTTCCCTTGCACATTCCTTGGTATGCAAGAGTGAGTCTTTTGCTGCAGTGCATACATCTAAGAGCTTCAGAGATCCTTCCAAAAGCTCTTCTGCATAATTTTCCTGGAAAAGTGCTTCTTGAGTAAGAGGAAGCTGAATCAATTTCTCAACACAATCATGCAAATCCTGAAGGCCACTTAGTTTGTGACTGAATGAGGATGATGAAGAAGAGGAAGAGGAAGAGGAAGTAATAGCAGAAGGAGACTCTAATCTGCTCAAGTGTTCATTGCATTGAAGAATGAGAGGGTGTGGTTTAGAAGGCAAACTGTTTGATCGAGAATGGATGTGGCGGGACTTGGGATTCAAAGGAGAGGCTGCCATTGTTGTTCCTCAAGAGAAGAGAAGACAAGAAGGTTTTTGAGGTTGAAGGAAGTGAAGAAGTTGAATATATATATTATATTGAGGGTATGAAGGGGAGACAAGAAGAATCTCATCTTTGAAAATATCAATGGGGCCTAACTGATTCAGATTCAGATCCAAACTTGATCTTAGATATGTTAATGCATTTGTCTCTTGCATAGGAAACACTCCAACTCACACTCTTTGTTCCACACGTATCATATATAAATGTATCTTTTTTTTTTGTCTAGCACACGAGTGACCTTGACATCCATTTCTTTCTTTTTTCTGATTTTTTTGGAGTAAATTACTATTTTGGTCCCAGAAGCAATTTGTCTCAATTTAGCCCTTAGAATATTCTCGGCCAACCATCTTAATGAAAATTTTCAAGGACTAAATTGAGACAAATTGTATTTTTTAGGAACTAAATTTGATATTTTTATCTTTTAGGGACTGAATTGAGAAAATTTCATCTTTCGGGACCAAAATGGTAATTTACTCTTTTGTTTGACAGTGACATTGAAAGTTATCTATTCCTAACATATACTTCAGTTAACGTTAGACATCCCTCCTTTCTGGCATATGTTAGGCAAAAAAAAAATCTTAGGAGAATCCCATTGTAAATACACCAACGCAATGGAAGATGAACGTTTTGTGGGACCTACATTTCTGGCATATGTTAGGCAAAAAATTCTTAGGAGTTAGTGCTTATCTTTACCTAAGAGAACTTTTTGGCCTAACATATCAGATTCTCAGTTTTCAAAACCTAATCCACTGTAATTTTCAATGATTCTACCCAAATTTGTAAGATTTATGTGACATTTGAGATATGCTTTTCCAGCAGAGTTGTTAAGCATTATCTTTATTCTTTAGTTATGATTAAATAATAGTAAATTAATAATTTGGTTCCTAAAATAAAAATTTATGTTCCCTCAATTTGGTCCCTAAAATACGATATTTGTTTTAATTTAATCTTTCGGTTAATTAGATAGATGAAACGTTAATTGGATAGTTAATTGACATGTTGATGTGACATCTTATTCATCATTAAAAAAATTAAAATATAGCTCATTATATCTATAAATTATACATAAAAAAATACAAACAATGCATTTTGGGTAAGTATAGTTTGTAAATCTAATGTGTTTTATCTTTTTTATTTTTGAATAAAATTTAATTTATCATCTAAAGACTATATTAGTGTTTATAAATTGAAGAATCAAATAGATTGGGAATTGATCTTTCAGGAATTAAATTGAAAATTTTCATCTTTTAAGAATCAAATTGAGAGAACCTGGATATTTCAGGGGTCAAATCATTCATTTACTCATTAATAAATTATTATAATTTATTATAGCCATTGCTCTATTATTTTTTTTTCTGTAATAAGGAAAGGAGAGTAATAATTGACTTCATATTGAGATGTATTTATTTCCTATCAATTGGCTTGTCCTCATAATAGGAAGACAAGAATCATGTTGTCCATTGCAATTAGCATATAAGAAATTCAGAAACTATGCAGGGATCAAATTTTGATTATTGTTTAATCATCAACCTAACAAGATTTGTCATCTTGACAGCTAGGATCAATATGGATTCAAGTTGACCTCTGAATAATAATAACAACAATAATAATAATAATAATAATAATTAATTATTATTATTATTATATATTATTATCTTGGTGAGAATTGTTATTCAACTTGGGCTGGATGATCAAGTTGATTTAGAATTAAAATGAAAATGACTTATTTTCATCTCTTTCCTTTCACTTATTATAGAGTAGAATATTTGAAAGAGTAAATATATAGTAAAAGGGAAAATATAGAGAGATGATTAAGTAGCTAAATTTGATCATCAGTTTAATCACTTTTACAATGTACAATTATGAGACACTCAAGGGGAAAATTTTGAATTTGGGTGTCTATGTTCATCATATACATTTTCACTAACTAGTTGTTGAAGATGTTGAGAAGGGAAACTCTAGTTCTAATGAGTTTCCTTGAGATTCTTTCAACTTCTACTTCAAGATCTTGCAAGCACATCTCCAAATTTTCCATATGGCTTTGAAAGTTGTCAATAGATGAAGACTTCAAAGTTGAATCCACCATTTCAAATTCATTCAATTCTGACTTTTCAGCATCACAAGCTACTCTTTTAGGCTGCATCATCAGCTTTGAGATCACTGACCATTTGTTCTTCTTTGATGGGTTAGAGATAAACAACAACAATGATTCTAATGAGCTCACTGTGATTGCTTCTGCTTCTTTCAACATACTAATCATAGATGATGAATCCTCATGATTTGAATCATTTTTCATTCCTTTCAAATTCTTTAGGGCCTTCTGGATTGCCTTCTTCACCTTCTTCCTTGAAGCCAAGTACTTTGCACCCTCAATTGTGAAGGCAGTTTCGGATCCTCTCGTCCTTCGAATAGCCGATTGAAGTTCAAGCATGCTTTCCTTTGATTGAAGAAGACAATCTTTAGCAGTACTGAAAATATCCAAAAGCCTCAGAGATCCATCAAGTAGTTCATCAACACATTTTCTGCTGAATTCTCTTTCAAAGGCTTGTTGGGTTATTTGCAATTGAAGCAACTTATCAATGGAGTCATGTAAATCCTGCAAGCCACTGAGATCGTGGCTTATAGATGAAGAAGAAGAAGAAGCAGATTCAGAAGACTTAAATCTGTTAAGATGCTCCTCACATTGAGATACAAGAGGGTGAGGTGAAGAGGGTAAGCTGTTGCAGCGAATATGAAAAGAGTTCTTTGAGTTTGATTCTATGGAAGCCATTTTCTCTTCTCAGAAAACAAAGGCAAGAAGAAGATGATGATGTATATGCAAATTGTTCTAAACTCTGAGTTTTTCAATGGTTGTCATATGCTGCATATATAGCCAAAGACTTGAGGGAGACAAAAGGAATAATATATCATTTGCTTGAAGTTCGGAATCACATGGGGTTCTTGAAATATTGCATGTGCCGAAGATGGAATCTTTCTGAGTTGTACTGTTTCCCCATCTTAACACAAATCAGTCATATAAAAACTAGAAGACATTGTAATGGGAGCTTCTGTCTGCTGGAGAAGAAGCTGTTGTAATTGTTAATAGTTTTCAGTTTCTGAATTTGCCTGCCAAGAGCAAGATACATTAATGGCAAAGGGAATCTTCTTCAAGTTCATATATATTGATCATTTCTCATACATGAACGGCTATGTTTTCGCAGTGTCCCCAGATCAGTACTTGCTAACTAAGTATTTTAATATTTGTTCTGGTCTCTCTCTCCCTCATTTACCCGTGAAATAGGGTTTGATGTGAGAGTATATATTGTGAAGAGAAGCAGAACACAGAAAAAATTCTGGAACCATTCTCAGTTTTTTTTCTGAAAGAGAAAGTGCATGCAATGGTATGAGGTGAGTTTGCAAGATTCACATTGAAAATCTAATAGCTTTTGCAGAATCCCTTTTAGTAAAGACAAAACAAAGAACACATTGACCTCCAAGCATACCTATGATTCTGACATAAGTGTATGTCTTAGTTTTATCAAAACAATCTTTGGACCATTGCTATGTCCTTCTTGTCTCAATGCATACCAGAAGTCTCATCCCAAGAAACAAAAGTGTCTTAGTTTTATGCCACTTTTTGTGTCATGTACATTATGATTCCTATAAAGCTAGATGAGTAAACTAATCTGCCATCTCAAGGTTATGACTAAGGAACTCATCTTCATCCCAAGAAACTTGAATGTTCAAGTTTCCTCTTGCAAATGAATTCATCTTATACATCAATATGTTATATTGTTCATCTTATATATCAGTCTAGTTCTTTTGTCTTTCGCTTCAAGTTTGGTGGATTTTCCTCTCTCTATGTGAGTCTGTCTATAAGATGGATGGAAGGGGTGAAATGGGTCCTACATAAATACTTTGAATCTCTTTTCTTATTATCATCAAAATAAAAAATGTGAAGACTTTGCCCAATTTTCGTGCTTTCTCTAAGTACTTTTATTTATTGGCTTTGTCACCTCCTAATATTGCAGAAGTTTCATTGAATCAGAACAGCTTCCTGTTTGTCTTCTGTATGGCCAACAATATAATGTGACCAAACATAGATATCTAAAGATGAAGAGGTTCCTTTTGCCCTTAAAATTATAGTTGTAGGCACTACAGATAAGCATGAAACCTCATAGATTAGAGATTAAGACTATTTAAAGATAGAAACTACTCCTCCTTGAGACAAAAGATCCATAAATGATGCTTTCTCCAATGATATGCCTTTCTGAAGGACACAGTTTGAGTTGTATCTATGACACATGCAAATTTGTGATTCCAAAGTCAAAGACTAAGTTGGGAAGTTTGGTGAGAGGGAAGCATTATCTTGATAATATCATCTAAAAAAGGAAAAAATTATTTCTTCTTGTCTCCTTCTATGTTTTGGCTATATAAGGAGAAGATGCCAATGGTAGAACACAAAAAGAGTTCAGAGCAAATTGTAAATACATCATCTTCTTCTACATCCATCTGTTTTCTGAGAAGAGAAAATGGCAGCCATTGAGTCAAACACAAAGAGCTCTCTGCATATGAGATCTAACAGCTTTCCCTCTGCACCTCACCCTCTTGTATCACAATTTGAGGAACATCTAAACAGATTGAAGTCTTCAGAATCTGCTTCTTCTTCTATAAGCCACAAGCTCAGTGACTTGCAGGATTTGCATGACTGCACTGATAAGTTGCTTCAATTGTCAACCACCAAACAAGCCTTTGCAAGAGAATCAGTTGATGAACTACTTGATGGGTCTTTGAGACTCTTGGATTTGTGTAGTGTAGCTAAAGATTGCCTACTGCAATCAAAGGAAAGCATGCATCAACTTCAGTCAATCATTCGAAGGAGAAGAAGTGCAGAAACTGAATTCACAACTGAGGCTGGAAAATACTTGGCTTCTAGGAAGAACACGAAGAAGGCGATCCGAAAGGCCTTAGGAAGTTTGAAAGGAATGAAAAATGAAGTCATAGTTTCTTCTGACATACTTGGTATGTTAAAAGAAGCAGAAGCAGTTACTGTGAGCACATTAGAATCTTTGATGTACTTCATTTCTGATCCAAAGGGACAATCAAAGAAAAGCAAATTTTCAGTGATCTCCAAGTTGATGCAGCCAAAAAAAGTAGCTTGTGAGTCTAAAGAATCAGACACAAACGAATTCAAGAAGGTCGATGAAGATTTGAAGTCTCTCATCAATCAGAAGCCTACATTTACTGAGAATTTTCAGAGGCATATGGGAAATCTGGAGATGTGCATTGAAGATCTAGAAGTAGAAATTGAGAGCCTCTCAAGGCAATTAATCAAAACCAGAGTTTCACTTCTCAACATCTTCACTCACTAGTTAAACAAAATCTGTATGATATATAGTCTAGGACACCAAGTTCAATTTTTTTTCATTTGACTTGAGTGTTTCACAATTGTACATAAATTTTTCATACTAAAGATATATATTATCTTGGGATCAAATTATAGCCATTTCATCATTTCTCTTCTACTCTTGTTTCTTACTTGCAAATCTCAGTTTTCCAATTTTCCCCCTCTTTTAAGGAAAAGTAGAATTTTTATTTCAATTTAGAATGTAAAATAAACTTGGAAAATCTGAACCAGAAAGTATAATAACCTCTTGCAATTTTACTTGAGAGTAAATTATCATTTTGGTCCCTATGAAATATAATTTATCTCAATTTAGTCCCTAAAAAATGCGATTCAATTTGTCTCAATTTACTCTTGATTTAAATCAACTTGTAAATATCCTATGTGGTTTTACTTTACAAACATGGACATTGTTATATTTTCTTCCACATTGGACTCAATCATTAAATTCCCAACACATGGATGAGTGATTGGTTCAAATTTTATATGCTATAATTGCAATGAACAACGTGTGGCTTGTCTTTGATTATAAGGACAAGCCAATAGGAAACTAGGTATTTTATATGTGTCAACATGTGCAGAAGATGAATCATATAATTAATGCTACATGAATTTTTTATTATTATAAAGAGGCTACTTTTATTTATATATATATGCAATTATTGCAATGAAGACATGACAATGTCACTCGTGTGTAGATTAATATAATTATTATGAGAATACAGATATGAATGATTATTGCATGTGTGAAGTAGAATATGAGATTCTGAGTTGGAATGCTTCTCTGTAAGAGACATTGTATTAACATTTTGGAAATCATGTGTAGAGTTGAGTTGAATATACATAAATGGAAATGAAATGACTTAAATGACCTTTCTTAGCTTGCTTGAGTGAATTTGTGAATTGTGAGGAGCAAATGTTATAGATGTTGAAAATTGTTGAGTAAATTGCACTCTCTTCCATAGAACTTTAAATTATATTTTCTTCTTTTAAAAGACTAAAAAACATACAAGTTCACTTTTTTTTTATCAAAATATTTTTATGTTTATTATTTATATAATTAAATATGTATTTAACTAAAATAAAAAATTGTTTTTTTTAAATAATTATTTTTAACTCAAAATTTTTTTAGAAAATTAATAATGTCATTAAGGATATTTTGGAAAACCACATTTTTCACTTCTCAATAAGTTTGATTTTTCAAATATTATTTATTATAATTATTAGAAAAATTACCATTGACTGGATTAGATATATAGCTACTACACTTAGGAGGGACCCATGATGGGTAACATGGATCCAACACTATAACACCTTGTAATTGATTATTTGTCTCTTTTCTCATTAAAATAAACAATATTGGCATGTCCCCTATTTCCCAAATTTACATTAATAATTTTATGATTTATTTCTAAATTATTATTTTTGCTTGATCATTTATATTTTATGTTAGTGTTCTTTATTGCCTTGTAACTTATAATCAATTCATTATAGTGATTCATTGTTCCTTAATTAGTGAACACTGAATTGAGAAAATTAATGCATGAACATCACCATCCATATATATTTGACCTACCATTGATACCTTAAGATGAATATATTCTTATTGCCCCTTCAACCATAGTTGTAGGCATTATAAATGATAGAAAAAAGCTCTTCCCACAGACAAAAGATCCAATTTTGATGCTTAGTTATGGCTAAGACACATGCATTTTTGTGATTCTTGAACTCAAAAATTGAAGAATGAGTTGTGAAGTGTGGTGTGTGGGAAGCATTATCTTGATAGTATCATCTAAAAAAGAAAAAAATATTTCTTATTGTCTCCTTCTATGTTTTGGCTATATAAGGAGAAGATGCCAATGCAATGATATATAGAACACAAAAAGAGTTCAGAACAAATTGCAAATACTTCTGCTTCTTCTTCTATAGCATTCTGTTTTCTGAGAAGAGAAAATGGCAGCCATTGAATCAAACACAAAGAGCTCTATGCATATAAGATCTAACAGCTTTCCTTCTGCACCTCATCCTATTGTATCACAATTTGAGGAGCATCTAAACAGATTGAAGTCTTCAGAATCTGCTTCTTCTTCTTCTTCATGTATGAGCCACAATCTCAGTGACTTGCAGGATTTGCATGACTTCACTGATAAGTTGCTTCAATTGTCAGTCACCAAACAAGCCTTTTCAAGAGAATCAATTGATGAACTACTTGATGGATCTCTGAGACTCTTGGATATCTGTGGTGTAGCTAAAGATTGCCTTCTGCAATCAAAGGAAAGCACCCATGAACTTCAGTCCATCCTTCGCAGAAGGAAAACTGAATTCACAACTGAGGCTGGAAAATTCTTGGCTTCTAGGAAGAACACGAAGAAGGCGATCCGAAAGGCCTTAGGAAGTTTGAAAGGAATGAAGAATGAAACCACAGTTTCTTCTGACATACTCAGTATGTTAAAAGAAGCAGAAGCAGTCACTATGAGCACATTAGAATCTTTGATGTACTTCATCTCTGATCCAAAGGGACAATCAAAGCAAAGCAAATGGTCAGTGATCTCTAAGTTGATGCACCCAAAAAGAAGAGTAGCTTCTGACTCTCAAGAATCTGATACAAACGAATTCGAGAAGGTAGATGAAGATTTGAAGTCTCTTATCTCTCACAAGTCTACATCTACTGAGAATTTCCAAAGCCATTTGGAAAATTTGGAGATGTGCATTGAAGATCTAGGAGTAGAAATTGAGTGTCTCTCAAGGAAACTCATCAAAACCAGAGTTTCCCTTCTCAACATCTTCAACCACTAGTTAGAAAGAATATTTTTAGGATAATATTGGACACCCAAATTCAATTTTCCCCCATGAGTGTCTCATATTTGTACATTGATGAGATTAAAAATTTTGTTCTGTCAATGAATATATATTATCTTGGTATCATATTATAGCTATTTGATCATCTGCCTTCTCTCTAAGTTCTTACTATAAAGAACCTCTCATGGTTTTAATTGATTAACTTGTTAATATAATATCTTGTTTTACAAACATGGGTTTAAGTTTTAACACACAAATGCATCAGTTATTAATTCCATTTTTATATGCTATAATTGCAATGAAGTACATGGTAGTGGCCTTTACTTAATTATAAATAAAAACCAATAGGCAATTAGTTATGTTATAAAGTCCATCACTTCTAACTTCCTACATTATGAAAAAAACATGAAAGAGTTGTGTTGGTTGCCAAATTAACCGATGCAAGTATACACCGCCAACAAGTAATATAATGATAAGTAGAGTATCGTCCACAGGGGACTAAGCTAAAACGAATTAATTACCAATGCGTTCAAATTTCACCTAAGTCAAGCAACCAGAATCGAATGTTTTAATTCAAATCGAACGAACAACGCAATTTAGCAAATTCAATGCGAAAATAAGTCAAGAGAGTAAATGAGATAAAGAGCTCTTAGGATTGTAGTTTCACCTAGCACTTCACTAATGGAATTACGCCATTTTTTCATTACTCAATTCATTGGTTTGGTGTTAGTCTTAGCCCTATTTTCGTTATATGAATCTTCCAATCCTATATAATTTCTACCTCTCTAATTAAACTCCACATATGCCTATGGAAGCTAAGTTCAAGAGATGCATTAAGTTCAAGCTAAATCCAACTCCTCAAGGCCCTTGGGTATATACCTATCCCTTGGGCAAATCAAGTTAATCAAGAATAATCAACATCAATCAAGAGGTATTCAACTCAAAGACTAAATTTATGGATCCTTTCCCAAGAAAACCCCAAATCCTCTAATTTCCCTAAGTGATTGCCAAACAAATAGGGTTCATCAAGCACAAAGTTGAATAAACACCAAAATTCATTAAATCAAGCAATCAAAATAACAAATCCATTAGTTTACATGCTAGGGAACCACAATCCTAAGACAAGAAGAGCCTAGCCTATCATTGTTATCAATATAAACACAGCCCTAGAGTGATACATCAGAAAAATCACAAGAGTAAAGAAGAAGAAGAAGAAAACTCCGTTTCCAAGGCCTAAATCAACTCCTTGCTTGCCTCCGGACCATGAAAATCACTCCACAAACTTGCAAAACTCTAGCCCTAGCACAGCTCCAGCTCCAAGATTCTTCTCCAGCTCTCTCCCCTGCAAAAACGCGCAGCCAAAACCCTCTTTTATCAGCAAAAACACGAAATTCCTGAAGTACCCCTGCGACACGGCGCTATAGTGCTGATTATGGCGCTATAGCACTGAGGCCGGCGATATAGCGCTGTTTTGCGGCGCTATAGCGCTGTGTCTCTGTTTTTCGGCGCTATATAGCTGTGTCTCTGTACATTTTTTTTTGTTCTTCTAATACGGCGCTATAGCGCCGTTGGATGGCGCTATAGCGCTGTCACACTGTTCCAAGTTTAAAAAGTGAGCTTTTCTTCAATCCAAAGGTTCCAAATTAGCTCCGGTTGACTCCAACTTAACTCCAGCTCCTTCAATACCATGAACTCAGCTTTTTGGAATTACTAATTTGGCACCTGAAAATTCAAGAAACTAAATCAAGACCTTGGCCACTAACTCAATATGCCAAATAGATACAAAAATCAATCACACTCACGCATATTTCCCTTAAGCCTTGATACATGCTTCACTTATATATCAGAATGCATAAATCACTAAAATAACACCAAATTCACACCCAATGATCAATATACTCTCAAAAAGACATATAATTCACCCTCTTTAACTCTATTTCCATAGAGTTATCAAGTTGTGGCATAACACACCTATAAATGATGCTTATGATTATTTGTCAGCATGTGCATTTTGATGAATCACTTAATATTATATGAATTTTCTATTCTCAACTGACAATTTTATATAAACATTTATTGCGAGTGTGGCTTAAAGAAAATTGCTTAACTATCATTTTGGTCCCAATTTAATTATTTGTTTCAGTTAGGTATCTTAACTATTTTTTCATTTTTATTTGGTTATTTAACTTTCAATTTGTACCATATTCATCCCTTAACTTTATTTAGTGTTTCAAAATGGTCCCTTACCCTTCTATTTATAGTATATTGTAAAATAAAATTTTACTTATTAGACATTGAGGTGGGTCGGGTTCAATGTATTTTAACCTGTTTAAAATCGAGCCCCTTTGATCGATGACTCGTGGTAGCTCAACCTGTGTGAATCAAGTTCGTTCACTTTTACACCTATACTTAATACATCTTAGGAGTGTTCAAATCTAATCCCAACCAATCCAATGAAATTCGATCAAAATCAATCATGTATTGGATTAACTGGAAGAGCAAAGAGAAAAATCAATCTCATCGAATTGGTTATGTATGTTTAATCAATCTAATCCAATTCATCCAATTAGTTTATTAATATTTTAAGCGAAGGCCCTAAAACAAAGAAATTTGTTTGCATAGTATGTTGAGATATAACATTATGTTTATTATGTTTGAGAAATTAATTTATTTTCAAAATTATATAATAATAAAATAGCGTCAATTCTGTGACCTGTCTCATATATGGTTTTGGTTGTAACTTGTAAGTACCATTTGATTAAGAATTTAGGATTATATGTAGTTCAACTCAACCCTCTATAAAACACCTGCAAGTTGATCTCACATGTTTTCCTGTTTTGTTCTCCTTAACAGTCCATACTTTTTTGTGGGCACCACTAGTATCCACACCTTATTACCGGATGCCGAATACAAATCACTAACAACAAAATCCATAGAGAAAACCTGCTTTCATATTTTTTGGAGGCAGTCTCTCCAAATGTAGAAAATTTCACTCACAAAAGTTTAAGGACAATAATAATAATAATAATAATGTGGAGACAGAAGCAGATCCCAGAACTGGAAACCAAGGCAGAGAAAGCAAAAAGGTCTTAAGAAGCTGAAATAACTAAGAACCTTAACTATAAACAAAACTAGTTAGAAACCCTTACTGGAAATGCCACTTGTGAAGCATGAGAAAAGGCACAACAAGAGTCTTACTTTCTTCTTTCAATCCCACTGCTTCTGTTCCTTCTTCCCCTTTATGTTCAATAGAATCTAGGAATAATAACATGCGGTTCAAACTTCAAAAATAACCAACATCTATTTCATACACGGGAGAAATCACCAGTTTTCAACTATGTTTTCCTTCTTGTGGCCTATTGTGTGCGCGAGGCCAACCTTTCCCTCATGGCTCATTTATTCCCCATTATCACATTTTAATTTATATACTCTTGGAATTCCTTTCACCTGAGCAATGTGGAACTTTATTTGGCACACATATACTATAATATAATTTAAAACAATAACTAGCTCATATATTTTCATCCCATCCCTAATTTAATTCTTCAAAACTTCTTCAGATAATGTTTCAAATGCCTGATCAGTGAGGAACACCAATGTATCTCAGGAGGTTGAGTTTGAATGAAATTATCTCAAGTGCCGTTACATTACCTAGCAGCATTTAAATTAAATACTCAGCTTCTGGTTTGAATGAAAAGAAGTCACTCAACTCTGCATCAAGAGAAGCACTTGAAATCTTCTACTTAAGATCAGCCCAAAAACACCAAATACCCTTCGGTAATCCAATAAAAAGATCAGTTGAGAGTGTTGTTTCATTTTAGAGTAGTCTTCTCTGATCTCATATCACATCTTCACATATTGTTCATATTCTTTACCATCCCTCAGTTGGCTAACTTTTCTTCAAGAATGCTTGTGCTGAATAGCCTTTCTCAAAGTTTCAATATGAATCTTTTCTGCAGCATCGTTCTAATTCCCTTACATGTTGCTCTAATTCCTTCATTTCTCTTTGATCACACAATCTTTCTTGTTGTGAGTCTTCTGAAACCCATTTTATGGGTGCTTAGGATTCTGAACTATTTATCAGGTCCAAAGGATATTTTGACATAGGCATCATTCTAATCATCACTATCATCATCATATGAAATTAACTTATTTTAAAACCCATGTTTTCACACTGACGCCACTCTCCATATTGTAGAAACTAGAAAGACTATGGTCCAAGTGTTTAACCTTGTGGAATGGCAATATCACCTTAAAAAGTGCTAGAATTGAGACCTCTAAGTCTCCACCATTACAAATTACTAACAACTAAATCCATGAGGAAAACCTGTTTTCCATATTTCTAAGTCCTAAAAGATGACAAAATTCAGGAAACCAATAACAATAATAATGCAGTGAAAGAAACAGAACCCAGAACTGGAAACCAAGGCAGAGAAAGGAAAAAGGTCTTAAAAACCCAAAATATGTAAGAACCTCTTCTGAAAGCAAGAGCAGTTAGAAACCCTTACTGGAATGAATTAATGCCACCGGTGAAGCATAAGAAAAGGAACAAGGTGAAGTCTTTCTTTCTTCTTCCAATATCTCTTCAATCTCACTGCTTCTTTCCCTTGAGTTTGATGTTGTTTTTTCCACCCTCTATTGTCTGTGTTTCTGTTCGAGCTTTCTGTTTGCTGGGGTTATGTGTTTTTCTATCTTCCTTCCTTCTTCCCCTTTTCATTTTATGTTCAATAGACTCTATAAGATGAACATATGGGTTGAATGGGTCCAACTTAAGCACCTCCTCCTCTGATTTCTTGTCTATTTTTTCATCAGCATCACCTTAAAAAAACATTGGGATTTGTCTATTTTCCCAAATTTCACATGCTTTTATGATTATTTTATTTATTTGTTTTGTCATGGAACAAGGAACAGTGACAGATTCCTGTTTGTGTGCTGTTTTGCTTTATATTAAACTCATTTTGGAGATTCATTGTTCCTTAATTAATAGACAATGAATTGGGAAAACTGCATGAACATGGCCATCTATATTTGACCTACCATTGATCTCTGAAGATGCTGGGATTCCTATTGCACTTAACGATATAAACAACTCCTCCCACAGACAAAAGATCCAATTTTGATGCTTAGTCACAGTTGGAGTTAAGATGGAGGAGACATAGTAAAGAGATCCCATCTACTGCACATGCATTCTTGAGATTCCAAAGCTGACAAACTGAGGAATGAGTTGGGAAGTTTGGTGTTTGGGAAGCATTCAGCAAACAATGCTATGGTAGCACCAAGAATCATATCTTGATAATATCATTTCATGCCCACTTTGTCACATTTTAAAAAGAAAAATATTCTTCTTGTCTCCCTTTATTTTTTTTGGGTTTGGGTATATAAGGAGAAGATGCCAACCATGGAAACACAGAGTTCAGAACAAATTGTAAATACATCATCATCTTCCTCTATAACCTTCTATTTTCTGAGAAGAGAAAAATGGTAGCCATTGAATCAAACACAAAGAGCTCTCTACATATGAGATCTAACAGCTTTCCCTCTGCACCTCACCCTCTTGTATCACAATTTGAGGAGCATCTAAACAGATTGAAGTCTTCTCAATCTGCTTCTTCTTCTTCTTCTTCTATAAGCCGCAAACTCAGTGACTTGCAGGATTTGCATGACTGCACTGATAAGTTGCTTCAATTGTCAGCCACCAAACAAGCCTTTGCAAGAGAATCAGTTGATGAACTACTTGATGGGTCTTTGAGACTCTTGGATATATGTGGAACTGCTAAAGATTGCCTACTGCAATCAAAGGAAAGCATGCATGAACTACAATCAATCATTCGCAGAAGGAGGGTTGCAGAAAATGAATTCACAATTGAAGCTGGAAAATACATGGCTTCTAGGAAGACCATGAAGAAGACTATTCAAAAGGCCTTAGGAAGTTTGAAAGGAATGAAAAATGAAATCATAGTTTCTTCTGACATACTTAACATGCTAAAAGAAGCTGGAGCAGTCACAGTGAACACTTTGGAATCCTTGTTGTCCTTCATCTCTTATCCAAAACCAAATAAGAGCACATGGTCTTCAATCTCCAAGTTGATGCAGCCTAAAAGAGTATCTTGTGACTCAAAAGAATCAGAGTCAACCGAATTCGAGAAGGTCGATGCAGCTTTGAAGTCTCTCATCAGTCACAAGCCTACATCTACAGAGAATTTCCAAAGCCATATGGAAAATCTGGAGATGTGCATTGAAGATCTAGAAGTAGAAATTGAGAGCCTCTCAAGGAAACTAATCAAAACTAGAGTTTCCCTTCTCAACATCTTCAACCAATAGTTAAAGAAAATCCTTATCATATACTCTTAGACACTCAAATTCAAATTTTCTCCCCTTGAATAGAGTGTCTCACATTGTACATAAATGAGATTAAATCATGTTCTGTTACTGAAGATAAATCATCTGATTACAGCTACTTTATCATCTGTCTATTTTCTCCCTTCTCTTTAGTTTTTTTTACCTTTATTTTTCAGATATCCACTCTAAACTAAATAAAAGAAGAAAAAAAAATACTACAGACTAAAGAGTAAAGAGGGGTATTTTCCTTGTTTTATTCAATCCACTAATAACCATCCTTTTAGTACTCTTATGTTTTAATGAAATTCTATTTCATAATTCTGAGAAAGGTGACAAGAAAATAAAGGATAAAGGAGGATGATGATGATGAATAGGAGTAGAATATAATAATTAGAAACCACTGCAAACCCTGTATTAAGCCTCACAAGGGATTCAAAGTTTTGAATCCATATCTTAGCTGTCAAGATTTCAACTGCCATTAGGTTGACAATTAAATAGTATTATTGAAAACTTAGTGCCTAATCCCATCAACCCACTAAAAGTTGAATAAGAGAAGTTAGACTCATAAGTCATAAGATAACCTTATCTGTAATTACCTGATTTAAGTTTTGGTATTTAAATTTTCTGTACACCTCATGTATCAAGACAATTTTCCAGCCAGAAAAAGGAAAAAGATGGTTAATTGAAAACTAAATCAAATCAAGTATTAAGCCCACAGGTTAGATTCTAGTCAATTTGAATCCATAAAAAAGCTTTCATTAATACATATCATGCCAAGGTGATGGTTAAACAAATAAAAAAGTTTTTAGTTCCCCGCACATGCATGAACAATTGATGCAAATTTAATATACTACATCCAATGAAAAACGTGTTAGTTGTCTTCCAATTATGAGGACAAAATGCAATAAGTGAATCAGTAAACGAGTCGTTATGACTCTTTGTCCACACGTGCTGTGATTCATCCCAAACATGGGGGGTTCAAGTCAATTGTAATGAAGATACAAATATAAATTTCAATAGTGGGGTTAGAAAAAGAAGGTCTGAGTTGTAATGTTAATGTCCAAGAAATATTTCATTATATTTCTGATAAGTTGAGATTAGATTCCTCTAGTTTGTCTCCTAAGTCCATAATATATATTGAACCATAGAGTCAATTGTGTACATTCAACCTCAAAGCCTTTTCATTTTCTCTTCTCTTGAGTAAAAATGGCAGCCTCTAATCCAAAATCCCATTGTAACCATGCTCGCTCGACTAGCTTACCCTCTAAGCCACACCCTCTCATTCTACAATGCAATGAACACTTAGCCAAATTAGAGGCTACAGAATTTGCTTCCTCTTCATTCAACCACAAACTAGGTGTCCTTCTGGATTTGCATGACTGTGTTGAAAAATTGGTTCAACTTTCGCATACTCGCGACGTCCTTGTCCAAGAGAAAGGGGAAGATGAGATCTTGGATGGATCTCTTAGGCTTCTGGATGCATGCACTGCAGCAAAAGATGCACTATTTCATACAAAGGAATGTGCAAGGGAAGTCCAATCAATTATGAGAAGAAAAAGAGGAGGTGAAATGGAGGTGATGGTAGAGATCAGAAAATACTTGACCTCTAGGAAGGTAGTAAAAAAGGCAATCTTCAAAGCCTTAAGCAATTTAAAGGGAGCTTCAAGTAAACACAAGGGTCATCATCAATCTGCAGAATTGGTTAGGCTATTGAAAGATGTGGAAGTAGTGACTCTTCATGTTTTGGAGTCACTGTTGAATTTTATATCTGGGCCAACACAATCAAAGCCAAGCAATTGGTCTTTGGTTTCCAAGCTGATGCACAATGGCAAAAGGGTTTCTTGCACACAAGAAGCCGAAGAAAACGAATTCGCCAGAGTAGACGCTGCATTGCAGTCCTTTGTGTTCCATCACACTTCAAGCAAATCAGAGAATATCAATCATTTGCAGAACCAGTTGGAAGATTTGGAGTCAGTCATTCAAGACTTTGTGGAAGGACTTGAAACTCTTTTTAGGCGTTTTATCAAAACTAGAGTTGCCCTCTTAAACATTCTCAATCATTAGTTTTGCTGTAAATTTGTAATTTTCATAGAGTTTAGCTTGTCAGATACACTTGTACATGTATGAATAACATTAATGTAGTTATATTTGGATATAAACTCAGGCTCTATCTCAATCTTTGGCTATTCTGTTCTTAAAGGGTACTAAACCTTTTTTAGTTTTACAATTTTTTAGATCCTCAGTTTTCCATTGTTAATTCTGTTGAAGTTGAAGATAATAATGGTAAAAATATGTGGAATAATCTGTAATTATTTGAGTAAATTATCATTTTGGTCATTGAAAGATGTAATTTATCTCAATTTAGTCCCTAAAATATTTGTCTCAATTTAGTCCTTAAAAAATTTTCTGTCAGTTATGTTAATGGAAATTCCCAAGAACTAAATTAAGAAAAATTGCATCTTTTAAAGACTAAATTTGACATTTTCATCTTTCAAAACTAACTTGAGACAACTTGCATTTTTTAGGGACTAAATTTGACATTTCCATCTTTCAGTGACTAAATTGAGTCAAATTACATTTTTCATGAATCAAAACGACAATTCACTCTAATTATTTTTTAGAATTTACCTTAAAAGCTTTAAATTCTGGTATATTTAGACATTTAACAACTATGAGAAGAAGTACAGATATATATTTTTTATAATTTAGAAGACTTGAGATTAAAAATTGAAGCATCTTCAAAGTCTTATTGCCCTCAAATTTAAGCCACGTACTTGCTCAATTTTTAAATGGAAAGACAGCAAAAGCAAAGTCTATGGATCGGAGTACACTGACATGATAAAATAATGAATGCACTCATGCACAATTAAGACAGCAAAAGCAAAGTTTATAGAGTAACCAGCATGAGATCCATTGTTTTGGAAAGAATATTCTTATCTTTTTCCTTTTTTGGATTTTTGGAAAATTATGGAAGCTACCAAAATTTATGTGAATAATAGTAAACAAAATTAAAGGGTGACTCTTCATTTTCCTTTCATGTTCCTCATAATTAGAATTTGGAGCTTTTTTCCCCCTTAATAGCTGTTTTTGGACTTCAAAGATAATAGAAGGGCACTTTTACTCTATTTTGGTTACAATATTATTGATCATTTCCTGTCTTCTGGAGCATTTATCTTATGACAAAATTATAAGCACATACCTTTTAGATAATAAACTTAGAGTTCTAATTCTAAGATATGAAGTTTCACATGCTTGTAAAAGTTATTTTAAAGATCAGAGATAAAGATTTCAAATTTTCAACAGGATTGGAACAAAAGCTGATAATATATATATTTATATCAATAAAACCCATATTTTACACGCTTTCAGCGACGAAAGAGATCTGTTTTCCTTGTCTCAGAAACATCCCAACTCAGCTTGCTGGCACACAAAACTCAACATCTACAACCATATAGAAAAAAAAAATGAAAAATGCTATTTATCAGTCCTATAAAAAAAATAATTCAAATTTTGGGTACATGTAATGCAGTTATTGTTCCCCAAAAAAGAGAAATAAAGCCATTTCTTTAGCCATCATACAAGTCCACACGTGTAGATTAGTCCCACAATGAAATGCAGGTTTTGTTTGCAAATTAAGACCAACAAAAAATAGGAAACCAAGCAATCAATGCCATTAAAGTAATCCCAAACACATGTTGGGTAGTAATAATTATATTATGATAATGTGATCATGGGAAAGAGTGCAATCTCTTGTATCACCAAAAAACAAATACACAAATGAGTTGGAAAGCTTCCTTGTGAGAGACATTGCTCTAACTTATTAATATGTTTGTTTAGATCTGAATCTTGATTAATTAGGCTCCCATTGGGATTTGTTTAAGATTAGATTCCTTGTGTCTCATATACCTATTGTATATATTATGCAGATCCATAGACTCAACTCTTCATTCAAACTTCAGCTCTTTCTCTTCTCTTCAGAGAAAAAAAATGGCATCCTCTCCTTTGAACTCAAAATCCAATTTCCATGCTCGCTCAAACAGCTTGCCCACTAGACCACACCCTCTCATTCTTCAGTGCTATGAACACTTAGAAAGATTGAGAACTTCCCATGAAACCTCCTCTTCATTATCAACATCATCATCACTTAGCCAAAAGCTAGAAGGCCTTCAGGATCTCCATGATTGTGTTGAAAAGCTTGTCCAACTTCCTCTTACCCAAGAAGCTCTTGTCCAAGAGCATCAAGAGAATTTGGTGGATGAGCGTTTGGATGGATCCTTAAGGCTCTTGGATGTGTGTACTGCAGCCAAAGATTCTCTACTTCATACGAAAGAGTGCACACGCGAACTTCAATCGATTATGAGAAGAAGAAGAGGAGGTGAAGTGGAGCTCACAATGGAGGCTAAGAAGTTTCTGACATCAAGGAAGGTGGTGAGAAAGGCCATCCTGAAAGCTTTGGAGAATATGAAGGGTGTTTCCAAGAAAGGAAACTTCTCTTCTACTTCTAGTTCTACCTTGGTTAGCTTGTTGAGAGAAGTTGAAGTAGTGACTCTTTCCATATTTGAGTCACTTTTGAATTTTATCTCTGGATCAACACAAGCAAAGCCAAATAACTGGTTCTTGGTTTCCAAGCTAATGCACAACAAAAGAGTGACTTGTGCACGAGTTTCGGATGAAAGTGAATTCGCACAAGTCGATGCAGCATTGCAGTGCTTTGTACTCAACTTGACAAGCAAGAAAGACAACAATAGTAATCTGCAAAACCAGTTGGAAAATTTAGAGTCTAGGATTCAAGAACTTGAAGAAGGGCTTGAATTTCTGTTCAGGCGTTTGATTAAAACTCGAGTCGCGCTTCTCAACATCCTCAATCACTAGTTGTATTAATGAGGGCATCAAATTTTTGCAGTGTTATAGATCTTAGTTTGGTATATATGTAAATATGTATACATGAATGTGGCTGTCTACTGATAATAAATATATACTTCTCAATTTTTGGTTTGATATATCATTGTTCTAGAATTAATAAACCATTTGAAGTACAGAATTTAACACCATTTCACTTGGTTTAAAGAATCTGAATTGCATTAACATATATGAGCTCAAGTTTAGATGTTAATCTGAAAAATAAGTTAAGACTATAGATATTTATAAAGATGAGACTACCTAGCTACATATAAATTGATCTAATCCTATTGGAAAAAAAGTATATCTGTAGATTCTAAGTACCTTCAATCTCAAGTCCTTCTCATCTCTTGAGAAAAAAATGGTATTCTTTCGTTGGAATCCAAAGTCCCATGTCTATGCTCACTCAAAGAAGCTTCTCTCTAAATTACAACCTCTCTTTTTCATATGTAATGAACACTACTGCAGATTAGAGAATTTGCAGCTACTTGCTCTAAATGTGTCATTGATGCCTTTCCTGAGAAATTTTTAGAACACACATTGAATCCATTGAAATAGTGGTATTTCTTTGTTTACAATTATGCTTCAGAAAAAATAAAAACCTATTAAGTTCACTTCTCTCCACTAACAAACAAAATGCCATTCTTACTTAATAAAATGTTCCATGTTTCTATGCTGTAATAACTTCCATTGGGATATTTGCATGCTCATTATAGAGGAAGAGAAGTTCCAACTAATTTACTCCTTAATAATATTCAGAAAGACTGAAATATTGTGAAAAGTATTTGTATTAAACTGTCTTAGGTCCATATCTTGATGAATTCTCTGTTCCACTTTTATTTCACATCTGAAGACATATTCCTATAACAACTCTGAAAAAAACCTAGAACTTTCTCAGGGGTAATATACCAAAGAAAATTCCTACCCCTTTACATTGCAGTGTTGTATAATGAAAAATTCTGATATAAATATTTCTTATAATAAAATGCACTATGATACATGAAGTGGTGACACAGAGTCTACCATGCTTTTATATAAAAATTTCATGAATTAGCATTTAGCAAATACTGAGCTGGGGACACTGCATAAACATCGCCATACATATATGACAAATCATTAATGTATGAACATGAAGATGCACCTTATCCTTAATCTATCTTGTTCTGGGGATGCAAATTCATAAACTGAAAGCTATTAACAATTAGAAACAGCTCCTGCAGCTGCAGACAGAAGCTCCCATTTCGATGCTTTGAGTTAATATATGAGTGACTTGTGCTAAGATGGGGAGACAAGACAACTCAGAAAGATTCCATCTTTGGCACATGTAATATCTCAAAATCCACATGTTATTCAAAAGTTCAAAACTTTAGGGATGAGTTGTGAAGCTTAGTGAGCAGGAAGCATTGCGCAGACATTGATGAGGTAGTTTTTGAGATCCAAATCAAGATGATATAATTGCATACTCATTTTGTGACATTTGAGGACAAAATTATTCTTCTTGTCTCCCTCAAGTCTTTGGCTATATATGCAGCATATGCCAACCGTTGAAACTCAGAGTTTAGAACAATTTGTATATTCATCATCTTCTTCTTGCCTTTGTTTACTGAGAAGAGAAAATGGCTTCCATAGAATCAAACTCAAAGAACTCTATGCATATTCGTTGCAACAGCTTACCCTCTTCACCTCACCCCATTGTATCTCAATGTGAGGAGCATCTTAACAGATTGGAGTCTTCAGAAACTGCTTCTTCTTCTTCATCTATAAGCCACAATCTCAGTGGCTTGCAGGATTTACATGACTCCATTGATAAGTTGCTTCAATTGCAAATAACCCAACAAGCCTTTGAAAGAGAATTCAGCAGAAAATGTGTTGATGAACTACTTGATGGATCTCTGAGGCTTTTGGATATTTTCAGTACTGCTAAAGATTGTCTTCTTCAATCAAAGGAAAGCATGCTTGAACTTCAATCGGCTATTCGAAGGACGAGAGGATCCGAAACTGCCTTCACAATTGAGGGTGCAAAGTACTTGGCTTCAAGGAAGAAGGTGAAGAAGGCAATCCAGAAGGCCCTAAAGAATTTGAAAGGAATGAAAAATGATTCAAATCATGAGGATTCATCATCTATGATTAGTATGTTGAAAGAAGCAGAAGCAATCACAGTGAGCTCATTAGAATCATTGTTGTTGTTTATCTCTAACCCATCAAAGAAGAACAAATGGTCAGTGATCTCAAAGCTGATGATGCAGCCTAAAAGAGTAGCTTGTGATGCTGAAAAGTCAGAATTGAATGAATTTGAAATGGTGGATTCAACTTTGAAGTCTTCATCTATTGACAACTTTCAAAGCCATATGGAAAATTTGGAGATGTGCTTGCAAGATCTTGAAGTAGAAGTTGAGAGAATCTCAAGGAAACTCATTAGAACTAGAGTTTCCCTTCTCAACATCTTCAACAACTAGTTAGTGAAAATGTATATGATGAACATAGACACCCAAATTCAAAATTTTCCAGTTGAGTGTCTCATAATTGTACATAAAAGTGACTAAATTTTGTCCATAATGAATAAATTGATCTGATCATCAAATTTATCTACTTCATTTCTATATATGTTCCTTTTACTATTTACCCTTTTTCTTTTTCTTTCTTTTTTTTTTCTTTTCCCCCACAAAATATTCTCCACTATAATAAGTGAAACTGTGAAAAGGAAACAGAAGGTGGAACAAAATTATTTTCAATTTAACTCTAGATCAACTTGATCATCGTCCAACCCAACAATTCTCATTAAATTAGACATTTTAGTTTTGTTTCATATCTATAAATGTAATGGCTCTTCCAAATATGGTATTTTCAAACATGTTACATGTGCAATTAGCTTATTCCTAATCTCATATATTAATCAAGTTTCTTTTTTCTTCTCTATAATAATAGTAATGATGATAATAATGATGATGATGATGAAGAAGGTGAACGAAGGAGGAAGAGTTGAAATAAATAATTAGAAACACACACAAATCAAGTGTTGAACCCACATGTGATTTATAGTCAACTAAAATCCATGTCCTATCTGTCAAGATTATAGTTCCCATTAGGTTTAGCATTAAATAACCATCAAAATATAATAACTTTACCTGTTCTGAATTTTTATATATACTAAGTACATTGAACAATGTCTTCCTATTATGAGGACAAGCCATTTAGTAGGAAATTTCTTATCTCAATATACAGTTCATTAACACTAGTCTCCTCTGTTATGGAAATAATGAAGAGCAGTGGATATAATAAACATAATAATTTAAGTATAACTAACATAATGCTTAGTAGCTCTATGCTGGCAAAGCATATTTCATTTTCCATAATGCTTAATATAATTACTATGAATATAGTTTTAGTTTAGACAGTACAGGGCCATTTCATTTTATGTTAGTTTTGTGGACACTAGATACAGTACTTGTTTTTCCAGAAAATATAATTCCAGCTGGACAGGAACTCATATATATATATATATATATATATATATATATATATATATAAAGGTAAACCCAGTGCATGAGGCTCTCACCAGGTAGAGTCTGAGGAGGGTCTAATGTACGCATCCTTACCTTGGCAAGCAGAGAGTCTATAACTCTATATCTAGGATTTGAAATCGTGATCTTTAGGTCACATGGCATGGCAGCAATCATACCGTTTCTTCAAGGCTCACCCTCATGGACAATACCTCATATATTAGGTTTACCGGGTGTACATACACGAAGCCAATGATAAATGAACACGTAGGCGTGTCAAAGCCTAGTAAATATCCATCTTCCATTAGGTAATATAAGCTTGTTACACATGTCCACTTGAGATGAGCTGCATTTAATGCTATATATATGAACTATCTGTTAGGACTTAGGAAAAGACAACTTTCAATAGGCAAAGGAAGAGATTTCGAGGTGACTCGTGTGGTGGACAAAATAGAGATTACATTTATGATATGTAAGGCTCTGAGTTTAAGAAAATATAAAGAGTCTGAGTTGGAGTGTTCCTATGGAAGAGACAATTGCATTACAAATCTCAGATCAAGTTTGGATCTGAATCTAAATCAGTTAGAACTCATTGATACGTGCAAATATGAGATTCTTGTTGTCTCCCTTACCAACAATATATATTGAACTGCCTCCATGGAAATGAAAGTAGACCTACCTTCTTTAATCTCAAGATCCTTCTCTTCTCTTCTCTTCTTTAGAGAATTAACAATGGCAGCCTCTCCTTTGAATCCTGAGTCCCACATCCATTCTTGCTCAAACAGCTTGCCTTCAAAACCACATCCTCTCATTCTACAATGCAATGAACACTTATGCAGATTAGAGTCTTCTTCTGCTTCAACTACTTCATCTTCCTCTTCCTCTTCATCATCCTCATTCAGCCACAAACTAAGTGGCCTTCAGGATTTGCATGACTGTGTAGAAAAACTGGTTCAGCTTCCCATTACTCGACAAGTCCTTGTCCGGGAAAATCGGGTGGATGAACTCTTGGATGGATCTCTGAGGCTTCTAGATGTATGTACTGCAGCAAAAGATTCCCTCTTGCATACAAAAGAATGTGCAAGGGAAGTCCAATCCATCATGAGAAGAAAAAGGGCAGGTGAAATGGAGGTTACAGCTGAGGTCAGAAAATACTTGACCTCTAGGAAGGTAATGAAGAAGGCAATCTTCAAAGCCTTGAAGGGTGCTTCAAATAGATGCAAATTCTTATCATCTCCTACCAATAAGTGCCATCAAACAGAAGAATTGATTATTAAAGTACTGAAAGATGTGGAAGTAGTCTCTATTTCCTTATTGGAGTCACTATTGAAGTTCATATCTGGGCCAACAGAATCAAAGTCAGGAAATTGGTCATTGATTTCCAAGCTGATGCATAAGAAAAAAGTTGCTTGCACACAAGAAACAGAAGCAGCAAATGAATTTTCCAAAGTTGATGCTGCATTGCAGTGCTTTGTATTTGAAGCAGCAAGCAAGTCAGAATTCAATAATGTCAATCATTTGCAGAACCAGTTGGAAGATTTGCAGTCTGTGGTTCAAGATTTTGTGGAAGTACTAGAAACCCTTTTTAGGAGATTTATTAAGATTAGAGTTTCTATCCTCAACATCCTTAATCACTAGGTGGAAAATTTGGTGGTGACATCAATTTTTGTATTTGTCTTAGATAATAGCTTCTTGTATACAATTGTACATGAACAAAAATTAATATTTTTCAATCAATCTTTTATCTTTCTTTTCTGTTATTTATCTTCTTGAGTTTCTCTCTTTCTAATCTAAACAATTAATTTATGATATGCTTCACTAATCTTGGTTTTTTTTTAATGCATATTTCATTTATAAAAGAAAAAAATCTACAACAGAGAAGTTTAGTTTGACACTGCAAGAGTATTTCCCCAAGATTTAAAAAATTGAATTAAATAACAATAATAATAAACAAATAAATAAATATATCGCCTATTTTTTTCTCTCCTTTATTTACAACTACACTTTCTCGTGGGCTAGGCTAAGCCATGTTTGGCCCAAATATAATGGACTTTACATAGATGTATTTGGGCCTAAGTCAATCGGAATGGACCAAGTGGACTGGGCTTGGGCCATTTGTGAGAGTTAATTGTTTTGAAATTTTGTTACTCGTCTAGGTATTGGTCCAAGAATGAGATTGTCATTGTTTTGAAAATCTTAGCAAAAATACTTTTTATATCCTAAATTTTACATTAATTTTTAATTTTGTCTCTAATTTTTTCTTGTAAATCAATTTTATTTTAAAAATTTTGAATTATAATTGATTTTGTCCCCAAATAAATTAAATTGCATAAAAGTTGTCAATAATTTAAATTAGTAATGGATTTTTCTGTCACAAAAACCTAACGATAATCAAATAAAATTATCCAATAAAATCTTGGCAAAAGGCAAAAGCACCTCTTGAATTTATGGTTTTGAACACAAAATAAATAATATTGAATAAAGTCTAACATATTTTTTAATATGAATATGGTAAACTTGTCATTTCATGCGAATTTCCTCAGCAGAACCTAGTACGATGTGCCTTAATAATATATCACTCTCATACCATTCATGTTTCCTAAAGTTTCACGTGCAAATGAGGCGCACACAACCATGCTTTTACACAAGACAAAAATTTTATTTTGGTCCTTGATGTTTAGCATCTTTCTCAATTTGGTCTCTAACATTTGCTCACTTTTAATTCGGTCAGTCCCCAACATTTTCTCAGCTTCAATTGTAAACGTGAAGGACCAAAACGAAACTAAGCAAAGGTTAGAGACGAAATTGAGAAAAGTGTTAAACGTTAGGACTAGAATAGAGTTTGTCTTTTAAATAATAATTTGATATTTGATTAGTTGGGGACACTGCAAAAGACATGGCCATTCATGTAAGGAAAGAGCCATTATCAATATGTGCACATGCAGATTCATCTGTGTAGGCAAATTCATAAACTTAAAGCTATAAACAACTACAACAGTTCCTCCTACTACAGACACAAGCTCACATTGCAATTTACCATGCTTCTTCAACATACAGAGTTTTTGAATATTAATATGAGTCAGTTGTGCATAGATGGGGAGACAAAACAACTCAGAAAGATTCCACCTTTGGCACATGCAATTGAAAATGGAGTTTCTTTAGATCCAAATCAAGAGGATTTCATTTAATTGCATGCATACCCATTTGGGTGACACATGAGGAATAAGATACTCTTTTTGTCTCCCTCAATTAGTTGCCTATATATGGAGCATATACCATAGAGAGGAGACTCAAGAATTCACAGCAAATTGTATCATCTTCATCTTCTAGCCATACATTTTCTGAGAAGAGAAAATGGCAGCCATTGAATCAAACACAAAGACCTCTTTTTTTCACATTCGCTGCAACAGCTTTCCCTCTGCACCTCACTCCACAGTATCTCAATGTGAGGAGCATCTTAACAGATTGAAGTCTTCAGAAACTGCTTCTTCTTCTTCTTCATCATCTATAAGACACAATCTCAGTGGCTTGCAGGATTTACATGACTCCATTAATGAGTTTCTTCAATTGCAAGTCACCCAGAAAGCCTTTGCAAGTGAATTCATCAGCAACAAATGTGTTGTTGATGAACTACTTGATGGATCTCTAAGGCTCTTGGATATTTGTAGTGTTGCCAAAGAATGTCTTCTACAATCAAAGGAAAGCATTCTTGAACTTCAGTCAGCTATTCGAAGGAAGCGAGGAGCCGAAAATGCACTCGCGATTGAGGGTGAAAAGTACTTGGCTTCAAGGAAGAAGGTGAAGAAGGCAATCCAGAAGGCCTTGAAAAGTTTGAAAGGAATGAGAAATGCTTCAAATGATGAGAGTGTGTCTATGTTGAAAGAAGCAGAAGAAGTCACAGTGAGATCATTAGAATCATTGTTGCTTTTTATCTCTAACCCATCAAAGAAGAGCAAATTGTCAGTGATCTCAAAGCTGATGATGATGCAGCCTAAAAGAGTAGCTTGTGATGCTAAAGAGTCAGAACTGAATGAATTTGAAATGGTGGATTCAACTTTGAAGTCTTCATCTATTGACAACTTTCAAAGCCATATGGAAAATTTGGAGATGTGTTTGGAGGATCTTGAAGTAGGAGTTGAAAGAATCTCAAGGAAACTCATCAGAAATAGAGTTGCCCTTTTGAACATCTTCAACAACTAGCTAGAGAAAAATCTTTATGATGATACCTTGAGTGTTCATAATTGTACATAAGAATGATTAATCTTCTTGTTAGTAATATATCATATCTTAAAATCAAATTATCTATACTTCATCATCTCTCTGTCTTTTACCTTTGCTATTTACCTTTTTCTCCTTCTAAATAATCTCCTCTTGTTAAAGTGAAAGGAAAGAAAAGGTTAAACAAAGTCATTAAAATTTAATTACAGATTACAAATTTTCTCTAATGTTCTCTATTAAAGAAGTTTCATTTGAATCCATATCCTATCTGTCAAAATTACAAATTCCATTAGGTTTATGGTTAAACAATATTAAAATTTAATTACAGCTTATGATCTGAATTTTATATGCTAAGTACAATGAACCAGATGATGCTTGTTTTCATGTTAATAGGACAATCCCATTAGTAGGAAATATCTTATCTTAGTTGTATAATTGTAGGCTTAAAAAACACAAGGAATCTAATCTTAACACATCAGTAAAGGCTAACTGATGTAGATTCAGATCTACAAATAATCTCAGAAATGTTAATACAGTGTCTCTTGCACAGGGAACACTCCAACTCAAAATCTTAAATTTTTTAGTAAATTATTTTTTGGTCCCTGAAAAATTCTACTTGTCCTTGAATAATGAAAATATCAAATTTAGTCCATAAAAGATTTTCTTGTAACAATTCTCTGAATCATAAAAATATCAAATTTAGTCCCCAGAAGATACTTTGTAATTTTCATGATTTAAGGACTAAATTGAGATAAGTGGAATCTTTAAGCACCAAAACATTAATTTGCTATAAATTTTGTATCCCACTTCCAACAATCATATCTGTATTCTCATTATATTACTCGATACACGAGTGGCATAAAATTTTCTTGTCTTTCTTGATTGCAATAAGTGCATATTTAAAATTGTATGTTGCAAATAAAAAATTCATATCACATTATGTGATTCATTAATGCACATTTTTGAAAAATAATCATAAGCCTTATTTTTATGTGTATTATGAATTCTAGGAAGGTGAGTGATGCACTATATAAAATTGATATCATAAACCAACACGTTGTTCATTGCAGTTGTAACATATAAAAATTGAGCCAACTACTTACATGTGTGGGTAATAAAATTTAGAATAAATTAATGATTTAGTCCCTAAAAGATAAAATGTCTCAGTTTAGTCCTTGAAAAGTTAATTCACAATCAATTTGGTCCCTTGATTAATAGAATTTAAAGACAGTTAATTTCTAATTGACTATCAAATGATAAATTGAATCATATTCAATAGGAAAATGTAAACAGAGCATTTTGACAACATGTAATTTGTAAAGTAAAACACATCATATGTACAAAGTGTACATAAAAAAATGCAAATTGTGCTTTTTAAGTTTTAACCAAGTTTAATTTGTAAATATGATGTGTTATATATTTTTTATTTTGAATAGGATCAAATTCATTATTCAATAGTCAAGTTAGTATCTGTTAATGACATTGCCAGTTAACTTTTTATCCATCCTATGAAGCAAAGGACCGAATTGATTGGGAATTGATCTTTCAAGGATTAAATAGACAGAAAAACATCTTTTAGGGACCAAATCATTAATTTACTCTAAAAATTAATAAGGGTGCTTTGATTCCATTTGACTTGAATGATTGAATCCCATGTGGGTTTTAATAAAAAATTATGGCTTTTGATTATTATCTTCAACTCTACCCCCTTCTCCCTCTCCTTCATTTTACTATCTCTGTGAATATGGCAGAAATAAAACCATGATGGTAAAGTAAAACCAGTTCTTATATTTACAGGTTGATTAAATAAAATAACAAGAGGTTATTTTACTTTCTGATTCAAATTTTCCAAAGGTTATTTTACATTATAAAATAAAGGAGAAAATTCTACTTTTCCTTAAAAGAGAACAAAAATGGAAAACTGAGATTTTCTTAGTAAGAAAGAAGATTAGAAGACAAATGATGAAATGGCTATAATGTGATCCCAATATAATATATCTTTAGTATGAAAATTTCATGTACAATTGTGTGAGATGAGACAATCAAGTCAAGGGAAAAAATTGAACTTGGGTGTCCAAGACTATATTACATATCTAGATTTTGTTTAACTAGTGATTGAAGATGTTGAGAAGGGAAACTCTGGTTTTGATTAGTTTCCTTGAGAGGCTCTCAATTTCTACTTCAAGATCTTCAATGCACATCTCCAGATTTCCCATATGCCTCTGAAAATTCTCAGTAAATGTAGGCTTCTGATTGATGAGAGACTTCAAATCTTCATCAACCTTCTCAAATTCGTTTGTGTCTGATTCTTTAGACTCACAAGCTACTTTTTTTGGCTGCATCAACTTGGAGATCACTGAAAATTTGCTTTTCTTTGATTGTCCCTTTGGATCAGAAATGAAGTACATCAAACATTCTAATGTGCTCACAGTAACTGCTTCTGCTTCTTTTAACATACCAAGTATGTCAGAAGAAACTATGACTTCATTTTTCATTCCTTTCAAACTTCCTAAGGCCTTTCGGATCGCCTTCTTCGTGTTCTTCCTAGAAGCCAAGTATTTTCCAGCCTCAGTTGTGAATTCAGTTTCTGCACTTCTTCTCCTTCGAATGATTGACTGAAGTTGATGCATGCTTTCCTTTGATTGCAGTAGGCAATCTTTAGCTACACTACACAAATCCAAGAGTCTCAAAGACCCATCAAGTAGTTCATCAACTGATTCTCTTCCAAAGGCTTGTTTGGTGGCTGACAATTGAAGCAACTTATCAGTGCAGTCATGCAGATCCTGCAAGTCACTGAGTTTGTGGCTTATAGAAGAAGAAGCAGATTGAGAAGACTTCAATCTGTTTAGATGCTCCTCAAATTGTGATACAAGAGGGTGAGGTGCAGAGGGAAAGCTGTTAGATCTCATATGCAGAGAGCTCTTTGTGTTTGACTCAATGGCTGCCATTTTTATCTTTTCAGAAAGCAGAAAGCTATAGAAGAAGATGAAGATTTATTTACAATTTGTTCTAAACTCTGTGTTTCCATGCTTGGCATATTCTCCTTATATAGCCAAGGAATAGAGGGAGACAAGAAGAATATTTTTCTTTTTCTTAATAAATGTTACAAAGTGGGCATGAAATGATACTATCAAGATAATGCTTCCCTCTCACCAAACTTCCCAACTCATTCCTCAGTTTTTGAGTTTGGGAATCTGAAGAGTGCATGTACCATAAATGGGATAGCTTTGCAATGTCTCCTCCATCTTAATTAGCATTATTTATGGATCTTTTGTCTGAGGGATGAGTTTTTTCTATTACTAAATATCCTTCATTCTATGAACTTGCATGCTTAATAGTGGCTACAATAAGAATCTTGTACATTCAGATTGTAATGGTTGGTCATATATGGATGGTGATACAGAAAGCAAACAGGAAGTTGGTACTGTTTCTGTAATGCTAGGAGGCAACATAGCCATTAAAAAAACATTAATTGTGAGAGAATAGATTAAAAATAATAATAATAGAGAGAAACTCATAAAAAGCATGTAAAAATTGGGAAAATGGACAAGTCTTTATATATTGTTTATGTTGGACCCATTTCAGTTTGTCCTATTGAGAGATGTTATAGATGATGTCAAGATGAAGTACACATTACAAAGTATTAAATTTACAGAAGAAGAAAGTCAAAAGTTTAGGTACCAGGAAGAGATATATTATAGACAAAAAAATTCATTTTGGTCCCTCAAGTTTAACTTTTTTCTAAATTTGATCCCTAACGTTTGTTTGGTCTCACTTTAGTCCCTCCGTCATCAAAACATTAAAATAGTTAAATATTTTTTAGGGACCAAATTGAGACCAACTGCAAACATGGGTGGAAAATTTGAAATAATTGCTAAACTTGAGGGAGCAAAATGGGTTTTTGTCCCTAAATTATTTATGTTGGACCCATTTCAATTAGAACTACTGAGAGCTGTTATAGAAGATTAAGTATACATTTGAATGTATTAAATTAAATTTGCAAACAGTAAAACATTTCTCTTTTCAACTATCTTATTCCTGACATTGCTTTGGGTAATTTATAATGTTTATATCTAACAATTTTTCTATGCTAAGGTTAATGACTTAGCTTCAGATCTGGAATACAATCTCAGAAATGATAATACAATGTCTCTTGAAAAGGAACACTCCAACTCAGAATCTTATATTTTTCATCATCATTGCAATAATCATCTCTCCATTTTCCTGATGTTACAATAAATGAGATTCATCTTCTGCACATGTTGAGAAATAATCATAAGAATATATTTTTTCTGTGTGTTGTACTGCATTAAATTACTAGTTTCCTATAGGCTTGTCCTTGTAAGAGAAGACAACCACCACGCTAATCATTGCAATTCATATATCATTAGCAAATAAAATTTGATATGGAGGATTTGATTCCATTTGAATGATTGAATTCCATGTGTTTTTAATACAAATTATGTCCTTCATTTTACTCTTTGTAATTCAAATTTTCCAAGGTTAATTTACATTTTACATTGTAAAAATTGATTGTACTTTTTCTTAACAAAATATGAAAAAAAAAAAAAAAAACTGAGATTTGCAGGTGATCAAATAGCCATAATATGATACCAAGATAATATATATTCAATGACAGAACAAAATTTTTAATCTCATTTATGTACAAAGATGAGACACTCATGAGGGAAAATTGAATTTGGGTGTCCAATCTTATCCTAAATATTTTTTCTAACTAGTGGCTGAAGATGTTGAGAAGGGAAACTCTGGTTTTGATAAGTTTCCTTGAGAGGCACTCAATTTCTACTTCTAGATCTTTAATGCACATCTCCAAATTTTCCAAATGGCTTTGGAAATTCTCAGTAGATTTGTGAGAGATAAGAGACTTCAAATCTTCATCTACCTTCTCGAAGTCGTTTGTATCAGATTCTTGAGAGTCAGAAGCTACTCTTTTTGGGTGCATCAACTTAGAGATCACTGACCATTTGCTTTGCTTTGATTGTCCCTTTGGATCAGAGATGAAGTACATCAAAGATTCTAATGTGCTCATAGTGACTGCTTCTGCTTCTTTTAACATACAAAGTATGTCAGAAGAAACTATGACTTCATTTTTCATTCCTTTCAAACTTCCTAAGGCCTTTCGGATCGCCTTCTTCGTGTTCTTCCTAGAAGCCAAGTATTTTCCAGCCTCACTTGTGAATTCAGTTCTCCTTCTGCGAATGACTGACTGAAGTTCATGCATGCTTTCCTTTGATTGCAGTAGGCAATCCTTAGCAACACCACAGATATCCAAGAGTCTCAAAGACCCATCAAGTAGTTCATCAACCGATTTATCTCTGCATTCTCTTGCAAAGGCTTGTTTGGTGATTGACAATTGAAGCAACTTATCGGTGCAATCATGCAAATCCTGCAATCCATTGAGTTTGTGGCTTACAGAAGAAGAAGCAGATTCAGAAGACTTCAATCTGTTCAGATTCTCCTCAAGTTGTGATACAAGAGGGTGAGGTGCCGAGGGAAAGCTGTTAGATCGAATATGGAGAGAACTCTTTGTGTTTGACTTAATGGCTGCCATTTTCTCTTCTCAGAAAAAGTGATTGATAAGAGATTTTTATGTACAATTTGTTCTAAATTCTTTTGGGTTTCAATGGTTTGCTTCTTCTCCTTATATAGCCAACAAAGAGAGAGAGACAAAGAAGAATAATTTTCATTTTAAAATGTCACAAAGTGAGCATGAAAAAATATTGTCAAGATATGATTCTTATTGCTGCCACTATATTGTTTGTTCAGTGTCTTCCCATACACCAAACTTACCAACTCATTCCTCAGTTTTTGAGTATGGAATCATCTAAATGGATGTGCCATAGATGGGATTCCTTTTCAATGTCTCCTTCATGCTGTGTGCTCAACAAAATTAATGGATCTTTTGTCTGTAGGAAGAGTTGCTTCTATCTTTAAATATCCTTAATTCAACAAAATTTGCTGTATACTATAGTTTGAGGGAAATAGTATTCTCTTCATCTTCAGATTTGAATGGTTGGTCATATATTGACAGATATACAAAAGACAAACAGGAAGCTGGTACTGTTCTGTGTTCTGCTTCCATGGAAGCCCTGCAATACTATGACCCAACATAGCCATTAAAATATAATGACAAAACAATTAGAAAAAAAAATTTATGTAAAATTGGAAAATGGACAAGTGCCAATATTGTTTATTTAGATGCTTATAAGAAAAGAGACAAATAATCACATGCTGAGGTGTTTATGTTGGAGCCATTCTGCCCATCCATTGATCTTATAGGTCTATTGAATATAAATGGGAAGAAGGAAAAATACAGAGACAAAGACACTACAGATAGGAAACAAACATCAATCTCAAAGCAAAAGAAGGAATGGGATTGAAAGAAGAAAGCAAGGCTCACCTTACCTTATGCCTTTACCAGTAAGGGTTTCTAACTGCTGTTTCTTTTTATTGAGATTCTGAGATACTTTGGCTTTTTAAGATCTGTTCTTCTTTTTTTCTGGCTTTGTTTGGAATCATCCACTAAAATTTGTTTTCTTTTTTGGCTCAAAATTCTAAATTTCGGCTTTCATATGGGATTTGATATTGTTATTTGAAATGGTGAAAGACTAGGGAGTTCTCAGTCCTTGCAGGATATGTTATAGGATGGTGAGTGGTTAAGAATCTGACGAGTGAGAATAATTAGAAAGCAATATATATGTGAAAGGATGACACAAGACATATACTTGAAGATAAGGAGGGAAAGAAAGAAACTAGACCAAATTGGTATAGAAGATGAACAATATTGTTGAGTTTACAGAAGAAGAATATTATGAGTTTCATAATCACTACTTCAAGTCTATGCCACTTAACATCCTATGATACATTGTTAGTGCAAATAGGTTAGAAAGAAATTGAACAAGATGAAGAAGCAGAGAAGTTGAAGCATTGAATTGAGGCATGGAGACAAACATAGCCACTCCTAAAGGACAAGAAAGGCTGTTTTTGCCACTAACATTCCTGAAACGTCTTTGACAAAAGATGAAATCAAGTGTTCAATTAATTCTGGATTTTGTTAATGCTGGAAAATAATGTCCAAGATCAACTTGAAGGTGTCTCAGAGAGGGTCATTGAGTTGAAGTAACCTTAATTAGCAACCGGTTTTTCCCGTGTTAAGAAGAACAGCAGAAGAATGGATTCTATCTAAATGTGAAACACATTCAGATTGTTGGTATGAATCCTTGCTTGAGGCAGATACAACTAAGAAATATATGAGAAAGCTCTCAGAATTAAAGCTTGAGTGGTTCATGAATATAGTGTTCAACTATATATTACCAGCTTAAGAATTTGGAAGACATGGTAGGGAAGATTATAGAGCTCTTGGATTCCTCTTCTTTGTTTATAATCTTGGGATTTACTACTTCCTTTTGCTCCTATGGAAATCTAATATGATGTTTTACTACTTATCTGTTCTGTGTTAACCCAAGAGCTACAAGATGAACTCAAGAACATGGAAGACTTAAAGTAACTGAATTCAAAATTTGATCAAAGTAATTAAATTTGTAACAAGATTGGTGCCCATGATTGATATGCTGCAACTTGAGGGGCAGTGTTAGAATTAAATGTAAATAGTAGGCTAAGCTGTAAATTCCTTAGTACCACATTGCTTATTTTGCCTATTATTAGTCTTTTGTTCATATAAAGTGAGGTTTTCTCTTCAAACTTTCAAAAGAAGTGTAAATAGTAGACTAATCTGTATATTCCTTTCTCTGTCCCACATTGTTTATTGAGATAAGAAAATTACAAGGCACTTCGCCCTGTTTTGAATTGAGCTCCATTTTCTTAAAATATAATATGCACTATGTTAATCTTTACAATTTCACTTATATTAACTAATATAGCCTTATATTTACTATTTATAGATTAAATTAATATTTTAGTCCTTGAAATATATAATTTATCTCAATAGTCCCTAAAAGATGAAGGTTGTCTCAAATTTAGCCCTTGAAAGATGGAAATGCCAAATTTAATCTCCAAAAGATACAATCTGCCTCAATTTAGTCTCTGAGAATTTTCATTAACACAACTTACAAAAAATTTCATAGGGCCTAAATTTGACATTTCCATCATTTAGGGACTAAATTGAGACAAATTGCATCTTTCAATGACTAAATTTTATATTTCCATTTTTTAGGGGCTAAATTGAGACAAACTGCATCTTTCAAGGACAAAATTTGACATTTCCATCTTTCAAGGGCTAAATTGAGATAAATTGCATCTTTCAAGGAGCAAAATATTAATTTACTCTTATTCATAACAAGTACTATATATGTATTTGACTAATATAAAATTAATGCTTTTTAAAGTTTATAATCACATTAAATTTATGATTTTACACATGATAAATAATACTGAAAGCAAGATTTAAAAATAAATTTTCCAGTAAGTTTTTTTTTAATAAAAGAAATCAATATATTATCTTGGAGGGTGTCTTAGTCAATTTACAGCTTCAAGGTATTTGTGTATATTTTAGAGGGAATAATTTATCCCTTTGCTTACTGTATAGTCTTTTGTTCATTATAAAAGTATAAATATATAACCTATCTCTTCACACTTTCTTTTTTTTCTTTTTTTTTTCTTTTTTTTGAGGAACTCTTCACACTTTCTTAAGTATAGGCTGTTTCACAATCTTAATTAGTTCATATTTACACACGCATGTCTCAAAGATTAGGCCACGCATGTGTAAGTATGAACTAATTTAAACTATGAAACATACTTTAATTTGGAAAGCCTGAAAAGATAGGCTCACATGTATTGTATTTATAATGAACAAAACATTACATTATTGGTAAAATAAGCAATGTGGGACTAACTAAAAAGTAATTTAGCCTTTTGCTTACATTTAATTCTAACAACTTTAATGCGTTACCAAGAGAAAATACATTTAATAATGAATTAGAAAATCCTTCAAGAGACATACTTAGAAGTTAGAAGGATTAGAAGACAAGACTGTAAAGATTGATTAGAATGAAACTTCTTGTAATGTTCCTAATGTATAGACACTTATAGATTAAAAGAATAGATTGTTTTGTTCTTGAATTGCAGAAGAAAGGAAGGTTCATTTGTGCATGCACAAGATCAAACACAAAATCAGTAGGAAAAAAAAAGAGCATGAGGATAATCTGTCTCCATTAGACTATTATTTGGTTTTATTATAATACATAAACAGCTACAACCTTGTGTCTAATCCTCAAGGGTTTAGATTTTTACACTAAAGTAAGAATAAAAGTATTATAATTATTGCATTATCTCACAACAGCTAGTAAGATCTTAATATATATATATATATATATCAGAAATGTTCTCAGAATTTTATGTTTTTCTAATTTAATTTAACCCAAAAGTGCCATAAACATATATGTATTCAATGAACTATTAAGTATTGTCATGCCTTTCTTCTTTGCAATAATGCAATTTATAAAACTCTCACTTGTGAATAGAAAATTCATATAACATTAAGTTATTCATCTGCTGTACACGTTGACAAATAATCATAGCATCATTTTTAGGTGTATCATACACACCTCCTTTTCAATAATGTAGGAAGTTCAAGTAATGGACTTTATTAAAAAAATTAGTTGCCTCTTGATTTGTCTTTATAGGGAAAGACAACCACCACATTGTTCATTGCAATTATATAGCTTATAAAATTGAAATTAATAACTCATGCAAGTGTGGGTAATAAAATTTTATATAGATTCTTTGATTCCATTTTACTTGAATGATTGAATCCCTTATCTTCAACCCCTAATTCATTTACATTTGTGTGTTAAAAATTAAAACCATGTTTGTAAGAGGTTATTTTCTTTAACAGAGAAGAGAAATGGAAAACTGCTATTTGCTGGAATAGAACTTGGAGATAAGGAAGGTAGATGATCAAATAGCCATAATATGATCCCAAGATAATATATATATTCACTAACAGAACAAAACTTTTAATCTCAGTTATGTACAAGGTTATCCTAAATATTTTTTCTAACTAGTGGCTGAAGATGTTGAGAAGGGAAACTCTGGTTTTGATAAGTTTCCTTGATAGGCACTCAATTTCTACTTCTAGATCTTCAATGCACATCTCCAAATTTTCCAAATGGCTTTGGAAATTCTCAGTAGATGTAGGCTTGTGAGACATGAGAGACTTCAAATCTTCATCTACCTTCTCGAATTCGTTTGTATCGGATTCTTCAGTGTCAGAAGCTACTCTCTTTGGCTGCATCAACTTTGAGATCACTGACCATTTGGTTTGCTTTGATTTTCCCTTTGGATCAGAGATGAAATACATCAAAGATTCTAATGTGCTCATAGTGACTGCTTCTGCTTCTTTTAACATACTGAGTATGTCAGAAGAAACTGTGATTTCATTCTTCATTCCTTTCAAACTTCCTAAGGCCTTTCGGATCGCCTTCTTCGTGTTCTTCCTTGAAGCCAAGTATTTTCCAGCCTCAACTGTCAATTCAGTTTCTGCTCCTCTTCTCCTTCGGATGATTGACTGAAGTTCATGCATGCTTTCCTTTGATTGCAGTAGGCAATCTTTAGCAACACCACAGGTATCCAAGAGTCTTAGAGACCCATCAAGTAGTTCATCAACCAATTTATCGCCGCATTCTCTTGCAAAGGCTTGTTTGGCGATTGACAATTGAAGCAACTTATCAGTGCAATCATACAAATCCTGCAAGCCATTGAGTTTGATGCTTACAGAAGAAGTAGATTCAGAAGACTTCAATCTGTTCAGATGCTCCTCAAATTGTGATACAAAAGGGTGAGATGCAGAAGGCAAGCTGTTAGATCTTATATGAAGGGAACTCTTTGTGTTTGATTCTATGGCTGCCATTTTCTCAGAAAGAAAGAGATGGCTAAGAGATTATATATATATATATACAATTTGTTCTAAACTCTGAGTTTAAAGTTTTCAGCATTCTGCTCTATATATAGCAAAGAAATAGAGGGAGACAAGTAGAATATTATTTTCCTCTTATGTCACAAAATTAGTATACAAATTATATTTCATCTTGATTTGGATCTTAAACCTAACCTGGCATCTTCATTTTTAATGGCATGATGGGATTTCCTTGCAAAGTAGCCTTCATCTTTAATAAATTTCAGATCATAAATATAAAATCAAACTTTAAACACCATGAGGTTAAGCCATTATATTTAGCATTATATTGGGATACTTTGTCTACAGATAGAGGAGCAGTTTCAATTTGATAATACCACTTAATGTATAAACCTGCCTGCTTAGTTTATTGCAATTTGCACTTCCTAGAGAAATCTGTTCATATATTCACATCTCAGTGGTTGGTCATTTTTGGATGGCAGTGTTAATTTAAGCAATATAAGTATTATTTAATATCAAATCATTGATGTTAAGTCAATGCAATTAGTAGCTAGTCACACCCTTTACCACTATAAAATGAGATAATAAATATAATCATCAATTTTTTATTTTTTTTCATTTTTTATCATCCCATTTGGATTAATCTTTGACTTGTGACTTATTTTCCAATGAAACTAACTTTTTTTTTTTTTGTGAGGAAAACTAATTAAGTGATACAGAAAGAGGTGTAGTTACAAGACCATGAGACAAGGATACAATGTGGCCATTAAAATATAATTAATCTAAAATAATAATAATAACTTTCACGTAAGTTATAAATTATCTTTAGCATCGTTTATGACTTACGCCAAAAAGATTAGCGTTAGTTCTACAACTAACACTAGAGATTCTGTCGAAAGCATTTTAATGTCAGTTATAACAACCAAATCAACAAATAACATTATTGACTATAACATTATTAAAAAATAACACTAATTAACTTACACTAAAAAAAAATTTCTTGTAGTTATACTGAGGCAATAAAATTTAAGAAATTTAAAAAAAAAAAGGAAAATTGGATGAATCCTATGATTGTTTATTCTATGCTAACAAAGAAATAGATTATTGGTTCTGGAGAATACTTCCTCAGTTTTCATTACCACGTACCTTAATCATAGTAGGTACTTTATAATAATAAATGTTTTTATTAGGATATTTTGTTTATAATTTGATAAATAAGTGACCAAGATTTCATGTAGTAAAGTAAATTCCATAAAAGAACAGAAGGCAAGGAAATAGTAGCAGAACTTTGAGTACTATTTTTCTTATCAAGAGACAGAGAAAGACTAATACAAATCTTTTTCATGTACAATTACATATCAGAAACTAACAAACATCTGCCTTTACAAAAATTTTCTTCCTCCCTCTCCTATGTTCATCTAGTGATTGAGGATGTTGAGAAGCGCAACTCGAATTCTGATCAAACGCCGGAAGAGAGACTCGAGTCCTTCTTCAAGGTCTTGTATGCAAGACTCCAATTTTTCCAACTTATTTTGCAGATCATTGATGTTATTTGACTTGCTTGTCAAGTTAAACACAAAGAACTGCAATGCAGCATCCACTTTTGCAAACTCATTCTCATCTAAAGCTAATACCCTTTTGCTGTGCATCAGCTTGGAGACCAAAGACCAACTACTCGATTTTGATTGAGCCGAACCCGAAATAAAGTTCAACAATGACTCGAATATTGAAAGAGTGACCTCTTGAGAATCTCTTAAAAGGCTAACCAAGGTCATAGTTTGATAGTCTCCTTTTGTGCTGCATTTATTTGTAACACCACTTTTTACATTCTCCAAGGCTTTGAAGATTGCTTTTCTTACCACTTTCCTCAAGCTCAAGAATTTCTTGGCCTCATTGGCGAATTCCACTTCATTTCCCCTTCTTCTCCTTCTTATAATTGATTGAAGTTCCCGTGTGCACTCTTTCGTGTGAAGCAAGGCATCTTTTGCTGATGTACATGAGTCTAGGACTCTTAGAGATCCCTCCAATAGGTCATCTACCCGTTTCTCTTCGTGTTCCCGGACGAGCGCTTCGTGTGTGAGAGGCAATTGGACTAATTTCTCAACACAATCATGCAAATCCTGAAGCTCTCTCAGTTTGAAGCTTAACAGCAATGAAGATGATGAAGTGGCATCAGAAGCAGCTAACCTAGCCAAGTGTTCATTGCATTGTAGAATCACCGGGTGGGGTTTGGAGGGCAAGCTGTTAGAACGAGCATGGTTATGAGGCTTTTGGTTCAATGAAGAGAATGCCATTTTTTTCCTAAAAGAGAAGAGAAAGGTCTTGACTCTTGAAGTTGAAAATGAAGAATTGAATCACTAATTTGCCTTTCTTTGATGGCAATTTCTCTGTATATTTATATTGTGCTAAAGTGCATAGAATAATGCTAAGTTCTAATAACTTATAGATTGATCTAGATATAACCAAAGATTTGCTATTGCTATGTCTTCTTCTCATCATAATCTCTACAACTCATAACCCAATTTTTTTTAATTATTTTTTCTTCTTTTTTTGTCTCACTCTTCCATAATCATATTTGGCCAGCATTTTCTTTTTGGTGCATTGTATCTTCATTCTTTATTTATTATATACATTGCACGAGGGACATTGACATTTCTTTGTTAGTTGCTTCTGATAATTTAAGATTTTCTTTTTTCTTTTTGCATTGTGATTATGTTGTGTATTTCATTATGATTTGGCCTCATTGATATGAATTTCATGGGCATATATATATATATAGAAGATATTATAAATGCAGATGCATGGAATCAATAATAGCTTAAGGATTTCATTCAACAACCACTCTTCTCATCCTTATCTGTACCATCAATTGGATCCAAATAAAATCTAATTAGATTAGCAATGAAAATAATTGGTTTTTATGAGCTAATGGGTTTGAGGGAGGTGCCATAATAAAAAAATGGTTTCTTAAATAATATTTTAATTAAATTAAACTTCCCTCTCTAAAGATATGTTGAAATTACACTCCCTTCTCTCTGGTGATTTTTTTAAAAAGAAAAAGAAAGAAACTTACGTTTTCTTCTTTTTTTTACCAAAATACCCTTTATTTGTATTATTGTATAATTAAATATGTATTTAACTTATATTAAAAAAATATTTTTTTAATTTGAAATAAGTTAGCTTTATTATTTTTAATTCAAACTGAATTATAATGAAATAATAATTTCTAAAGTATATATTTGATATGTCAAGGAAGGGAAGGTGCAATTTACTCAATATTTTATTGGTGGAAATTGTTCTAGTTGTGACACTATTAGTGAATTATAGACTTTGCCTTACTCTCTTGTCCTTCTATAATGCAGAAAGCTAGCAAGAGGAAAATGGATATTTGATATTTTGATTTGCTTGTCCTAATAACAGGAAGACAATAAGCACATTGTTCATTGAATTATTCATCTTATGAAATTTGAGCCCATGACTTATAATTGAGACCAATAATTGATATTTATAATTGTTCATCCGCCAAAGCTAAAGCAATTGTGATTATCTTCAATGCATCATATAGGTTCAAAGCTTGAAGAGTAGCTACACCTCAGCAAAGCATAATATGCCAATAAAAATGAATACTTAAATTAGATTCAAATAAGACAATATATTTGAAATTATTTACCATATTTTCACTTAATTATTTATCAAACTAAGATTAGTGAAAGTGACTAATCCCTTTGAATCTGAGAGATGTGTCCTCATTTAATGCCTAACAATACTTCAAGCAAGATTGCCGAGGAGACCCGAGAAAAGCAAAAAAAAATAACTTTTTTTTGCCTCAACTCTTCATTTTAATCTTATTTTGCAGTGAGAATGGAAATAACAGAAAAGCAAATTAATGTGAGATATGGCATGGATTGAATTTTTTTTATGGAAGGAGGGATAAGAAAGATAAGATTTTATATATATATATATATATATATTCAGTAACAAAATTGTATAATTACATTGATGAACAAGTATGTGAATCTCAAATCAAAATCAGTGTTTGATGGGGATGTTGAGAAGAGAAACTCTTATTCTGATCAATTGCCTTTGAAGCTGTTCAATTCCTGCCTCTAAAACCTCAATACTCAACTCCAAATTTTCCATATGATTCTGAAAATCCTGAGGTTTGTGACACAAGAGAGACAGCAATGTTGTATCCACCTTCTCAAATTCATTTGTGTTTGAATTTTCAAAGTCACATCCTACTCTTTTAGGCTTCATCAACTTAGAGACTGACCATCTTCTCTGCTTTGGTTGTACCCTCAAGCCAGAGATAAAACATAATAGAGATCCCAATATTGCAAGAGTGACATCTTCTGCTTCCTTAAACCTTCTGATCATAGAAAAAGACTCAGATTCCTCCATGTTTGAAGAACTTAATAAAATGGCTTCCTTCTTCTTGTTTCCCTTTAAATTTTCTAGGGCCTTCTTGATTGCTTTCTTCACATTCTTCCTTGATGACAAGTATTTCCCACCTTCAATTGCGAGTGCTTTTTCGCCTCCTGATCGCTTTCTTCGAGCTGCAGATTGAAGTTCATGTATGCTTTCTTTTGACTGTAGCAAGGCCTCTTTGGAAGTGCTGCATATATCCAACATCTTCAGAGAGCCTTCTAGAAGTTCATCAGTCCAAATTTTGCAGCTTTCTTGGGACAAGGTTCGTTGCGTGGTGGGCAAGCGAAGCATCTCGTGGATGCAACCATGGAATTCCTGCAAGGCATTGAGCTTTTGGCTAATTGATGATGAACAAGATGAGGTGGAAATGGAATCAGAAGAGTTCAATCTGTGAAAATGTTCTTCAAGTTGGGATACAACAGGGTGAGGTGCAGAGGGCACACTGTTGGATCGATTGTGCTGAGAAGTCTTCATGCTGGTAGCCATGGAAATCACTAGTTTTCCTCAGAAAAGAAAGGCTTTGAAGAAGAAGAAGAAAATGATGATGATGATGATGATGATATAGGCTTCAATTCAAATGCTTCATATATATGTATATGGGAAAAGAGGTTGAGGGAGACAAAAGGAATATATTCTTCTTCATGTGTCACAATGTTGGCTTACAATGTATCTTCTTGATTGGGACTTTTGGGCTTCCATACATGCATGCATTTCAAGCCATATAAGTTTTTGATATGAAAATCATCAGCAACTAGATTTTTATATGTAAAGATGATTTCTTTTGCTGTTTCTAAGCAAATTCAGATTCAGTCTAACATGTTGTCTCTCTTTAATTTATGCATGCTATGCTTCATCTTCAAATGTAAAGGGTTGGCAACAAAGAGTAGTTGCCATAATTTATCACTGTGATGTTGGAACAGTGTTCCCAAAATCTAGATCACTAACTATTAATTAATTGCTTAAGAGATTATGATTATAATGGTGAGTGAGAGGGAATGTATGTGTACAAGAAACATACACCTTAAGCTTGAGAGATAACGATTATCAAGTTAATGTATTAATATGGGTAGATTACAATTCTTCATTCACTTCATGTCACGATTATCAAGTTGGAATACTTTCTAATTAGTTGAATTTTCTTATTAAAAAATTTTTATCTTTTAAAATATGTTAAACATTTTTTTGATTCAAGAGAATTTGTTGATATTTCTTCTAAAACAGAAAGCACTATACTGTTTAAACATCTAGCATAATTTACGGTATACCTTCGATGTTTTAAAAATTGTTCCACAAAAGCAGATGAGATTATAACACTCTTTTTATTGTAATAGGCTAATACAAAAAATTACACCCAATTTGATTTACATTGTTAAATTCCAGTTTAGAAAAGAACAAAAAAAAACTGATTTTACTTGTGATTAAGATATCAATCAAGTTCTTAACTTGTTTACAGTTGTTTTGCCGAAAACATATTTCTTGCTTGCAAAATGCAAACACTGCTTTATATAACCAAATGAAAAGGTTCATCAAAACATATTAGTCCAAACTTCAAAGGGGGGGAGGGTAAGCCCTAACTTGTAACTACCAAACACTGCCTCACCAATCATTAACCAAAAAACTAGGAGGAGTCAACCAGTACAGCCAGAAACCTTAAATCTATCACAATTTCGATGTTAAATTAGGAGGATAATAAGGCAGTCTGAAAACAAAACATATATTTCTAAGGACATAAAACAATCTCAATAAAACATGCATTTAATATCTGTCGAGAATTGTACTGATGCAATATAACAAGGGAAAAAGTGTCTTGACCAAAATCAAAAATACTGCCAAAAACGCCAACACTACATAAGCTATGACTAGAAGCACTCAAGTGTTTGTAGCCCTAGTGTAAATCTGCTGACTTGCATGAGCAGATACCATCCTGATTGAACCTCTAGCCATCAATTCTCTGATAGCCTTCCTTGCAAGTGATCCATTAATCTGGAATAAAAATTGCAGATAATCACAAATTTAGTATATTACTCATAGAGTTCCAGACTGAACAATCATTCACAACAAAAAACAAGTAAAACATAAGAAACAGAAATAACTAGCTAGTTATGACTTCATATAGCATATACACATCTATCTGTTCAGAAGCACGGATACACCCAAGAGAGCACGACATTGGTCATTGTTGCAATTGGATTTTGCTACATATACAGATAGTAAGTACGCAATTCTAATCTACTCAGAATTTGTAATAAAACCTTCAAAGGATATAAAAGGAACCTGAGTAAAAGGGCATAGATACATAGCAAAGTAAATAGTCAAAATTCCAAATGACATGAAGAGGAAAAAACATATATTCCGTGACTATTGACTACCTGATTTCGTGCCTCACTCCATCCACTAGATCATAAACATTGTTTAAGGCAAACTTAAAGAAAGCAATTTCACATAATAATATCTAACCAATTATATATTACAAATCCCAAATCAAACTCCCTGACACATTGCCCTCAAAAGAGAAAGAATACTCACTATCATAAAATTTATAAATACTTGCCTGATCCTATCCTCATAAACTAACAATCTTATTGGTAATGTTGAGTAAGAAAAAGTTAGCTAGTAAATCCACATTGAGGAATTAATCAGATCCATCATAATACAAAGAAAATTTCCAAAGTTAGTTCCAACTCTCAAAACATACAGAAGCCGACCAGCAGAAACATACAAAAACATACAGGAGTACAAAATCCCAAGTTTCAAGCTCGCAATATTGAGATAACACCAAAAATAGATGTTATACAATCAACCTCATCTCATCAACATGGAAAATCAAGTCCGTATCCATATTTAGGCAAAAGCGAGTAATAAAAGAGATACATACCCTCAAACGATCAGAGAGGATGGAAGGAGTAATAAGCTTGTATTTGGGTGCCTCAGACAAGAGTTTGTCATAGGTAGCCTGATCGAACAACACCATGTTATTCACCTTCTCCTTTTGCTTTCCCTTGCTCCACTTCTGTAAAACATAAAATTTCACCTCAATAACTCACACCCATCACAAGAAAACTATACCCTAGAATTCACAGTACAAAAAATACAGAACTTCAACATCAACAACAACAAATCATAACCTTCTTCTTCTGCTTGCCACCACCAGATTTGGCGGGCTTCGAGGAAGGTGGGGGAGCCTTGTCCTTCTTTGGAGCCTGCAATTAGCAACACACGAAACCGAAGAAACACAAAATTAGAGAATGGAACAGAGACTGATAGTAAGTAGTGGTAATGGAAGATGCATACCATCGTAACGGATCGAAGAGACGACGATCTTCACAGCGGCAGCAGAAGGAAATGTGATGCGAGACCAAGAGTGTGAGCTAGGGTTTTTGTTTTATAAGAAGGAGAAGGCTGACTGAACGCTACGACGTCGTTTTAATTTGGATTCCTTTCCTTGCCTGAGAAAAAAGCCCACTTGAGGCCCACTTTCTAATCGTTTCTCTAACCGTATATATGAATATTGGGCCATATAATATGGGCTTTCTCCACTTATAGTTTACCCAATGTTGATAAATTTGACCAAAATCAATAAGTGTTGACAAAAAAAAGAGAGAGATAAACCAAAATAAGTTAATTTTTTTAGTATATATAATGAATTATCAAAATGTGTGTAATTCTCCAATATAAAAAATTATCCTGGGATGCATAAAATTTACTATACGGGATACTACTTGCAATTTTTTTCCCAAAAATTTATGATAGCTTATTATACATGTGGGACTTGGGAGAGTAATTTTATGTAATAAATAATAGAAGAAAATATATTATTACTGGAAATTAAAGTCCAAATTGATACCAAAATTATTAATATCAACATCAAAGAAAATATTATTGCATACTTATATTGAATTATATATATATTGATAATTGGGAGTAATTAAGAAAAAAAGAAACTTAAAAAAGTTGAACTTATTTTTTTTTTTTAAATCTAAAAAAGTTGAACTTATATATATGTGTGTGTGTATCATGTGACACTTATGTTTCCTTTTTTGTTATAAAAAGAAAATTGATGTTTCTTAAATCATAAAAAAATTATGTTTTATATATTAATGATACCGGCCCTAAAAAAAGGGAAATCAATAGGCATAAAAAACTATAGTTTTGAAAGTGTGAAGAGCCGCAAAATTAAAGGACCCAACTGCAATTATTTAATGGGAACAAATTCAAAAAGAATAAAGGAGTTGGAACAATACCAACATAATATTTGAGTCATATGTATTATTCTTACATAAAATTAATATTCTTCTTAATAACACCATGTTCATGCATATTTTGTATTTGATGTCAAATCAAGTTCCTATTAAGACTCAGGATTCTTCAAATAATTAATTAAGATACTCATTGATAAAGGCCCTCCAAGAATTAATATTGCTGAGAGAGAGATTTAATTTGCTTCATCCACATATTAATTATAGTTAGGTTTTGCATATTCTATTAAAAAATATTCTTTTTATCGACATACATTTGTAACAAGATTAATTAAATAAAATACATTATATAATACTTTCCAATGGGGGCCGATTCACCCACTTTCTCTTTTTTTTTTATCGTTTTTTTAACTTTTATTTAATTTTTTATATATGTTGAACGAAAAAGAGATGAGAAGCTAAGCCATACGAATTTTCTCTCTATATATATTCTTTTCAAGATGGAGAAATGTTCATTTTTGGCTCTACATGGTTAATAAAGAGTTTCTAATTCTTAATTGAGCCTTTTTTGCTCAACTTATAGTAATGCATATATATGTAAAGAAATTATCTTATAGACATAGAATTGTTCAATGTACACTATAGTGTATGAATAGATGTAATAATTAATGTCTTATAGCATTGATTTACTATTCCATATTTGTGTATTAATTAACTTAGTAGATGATAAGATACTAGCTAGCATATTGTTTTATCTATTTATAAACAACTTGAGCAATTTATTTCATAGTGTATATTCACAAAACTTACATTACATGTAAGATAATTAATTGACTAACATGTCAATGTCCCTAGTAATAATAATATGCATGAAGAATGTTAGGTTCAATAATACAAAATCTTGAATCTCAAGAAAAGAGTAATATATCATAGAAAAATTGGAAATTAATTAATTAATAATTGAGAATGAAAATGCATAAATTAAACTATATAATTAGAGTTTTGTTTGAAGCCAAAAGGCTGCATGCTTGTCCATTATTAAAATGGTGGGTCTAATGGGGGCAGAAGGATGAGTCATGCACCATTTAGAAAAAGTGAAGAAATGTGTTTTGTGGGAATATTCATAATTTATTAAAAAGAAAAAGAAATGGCAAAGGCATTTTCTTATCTAGTAAGGAATGGATTGAAATTCCACCATGTGAAAACTATTAGTGGTTGGTATATATAGTGGTGTGAATTTTAATTATCAATTAGTTATATATATAATATAAATATTTTTTTAAAAAAAATGTTGTTATCATATGATTATTTTCCTAAAAATATCTATAAACAATAAAAATTTAAAACTTTTACATAAATAAATTCCAATAAATGAATATATTAATCACGATTAATAGATATATAAGTATATTACAACTTACAAGTAATAAATTTTACTAAAAAAATATAAACTTACTTATGATTTTAATCAAATTATTGTTTAAAAATCATGTCTACTAAGTACTAACCTTTTTTAGTGAGATCTTCTGTAGTGATATTCTCTTATAATGCTTATAGGCCTAATAAAAGTTGTTATATAATAAAATCATATTAAAATGTGAAAAAGTCTCTCTTTGTATTTAATTAAAAAAACTATAGTGCTAGAGATCATACATAAGGCACAAGGCATTCTAGTTTCTTCTTAATTTTTCTCTGGCTGCTTTGCTTAACACATAATAAAAGGCTTGAAAGTTTTTTTTGGTGTGTGGGGTGCTTTGAAATAAATTATTCACATAAGCTTTTACACAAGAAAAGATTCTTAGTATGACAAATTAGAAGAATCAATAGTACATAAATTTTTTATTATCTCCCTAAAAATGTAGGTTTATTCATATCAATTTTTTAAGGTGCAACAATTTTTTTCATATGAAACATTAAGTAAAACTTTTGTAAGATTATTTCCAAAAACAATGCCTATGCATTTTTTTGTTTTTTAAATTAATAAAAGGTTTTGTTTGATTTTGATTAATTGTGGAAATCATGTGTTAGATCATTCACCTCAAAAAAGATTAATTAGCTTTTATTCTCAATTGGAATTTATACTTCTTCTTTTTCTTTTTTTTTTGAAAACTATACTCCTAAATTATTGTTAACTTAACTTTATTTTTCTCTTGGGCTTCCACCAATTTGTTTTGCCACAAATAAATTAACATATTTAAAATTGGTACTTTTTATGAGTGTGTGTGAACACTTGGATATGAATCAAAATTTTGAATATATGCTTCTAATCTAGCTTAGTGAAACACATTTGTCAAAAGTGAAAAATAATGACAGACACATGACATGAAGAAGGAAAATCAAAAGTAGATAATGGAATATTTAGGGAAAAAAGGTAAAGTTTTAGATTCCAATCTATAATAAATTAGTGTTAAGAGGCCACCCAAACAGAAAAAGCCAAACAGAATAATAACAATAGCACTACTACTTCCTACTTCCCACCATACAAACAGAGCAACTCTGTTCACAACTTCAAAACAGAGTTCCAAATCTTGTGATACTCAATTCTTTTTTATGATTAAAGAAAATTTTTATTTGGATTTTAATAAAAATAAAATTTAAAAAAAATATCAGAGTCCTTATAAAGATTCACTCTGTTTCCTCAATTGTGCTTTGAGAGCTCCTTTGAGCCTTCCACTCTCTTCCTTCCCTTGCTCTGTTTTCATGCTTTCAATTTCACAATATTCTTCACTTTCTCTCTTCTCTTTCAGAGAAATGTATTTTCTCATAGACCCTTTTGAGTGAATCCCACAAACTCCATCTCTTCTTCAGGAATTTCTCCAATTGCTCTGAAAATCTACCAAAAAAAAACACCAAAATGGATTCTTTCAAATTCACCAATCTTAAAGCAGAGAAAGCTAATGTGATGATGACGAAACAACGACAACTCCGAAAGATCGCGAACTTCTTTCGCTTCGTCGAGGTTTGTGTTGTGTTAGTATTGATTTCAAAGATTTCCATCCACCTCCCGGTCGCCGTCAAGAACTCCGGCGACTACTTTCGCGGCTTCTCTGTTTTCGTCGTAAGCCCCCGGTTCGTTTTCGTCGTCGGAAACATCATCATCATCACACTCTTCGCTCAATCAGGACAATTCTCATCTCATGGCTCAAAATCAAAAAACTCAGAGCCTGATCTTTACCAGAAATTCATTAAAAACAACACAAAGAATCCAAAACTCAAAGAAGACAAAGAACAGAGCAAGTACCAAGAGAAAAAACAGAGTATTATGAAAACAGAGGATGAAGAAAACAGAGTGTACCCAGAAAAACAGAGTATTAAAACAGAGGAATACTCAGAAAAGCAGAGAATTGAAGGAGAAAAAATGAAGTGGGTGGAAAAACAGAGTGTGAAAACAGGGGATAGGAAGTGTTTGGATTATAGAAGGAGTGAGACAGAGAAATCAAGGGATTTTGAGAGGGAGAAACCTAGGAGTTTGTTAAGAAGAACAGAGACAGAAATAGAGAAAAGAAGAAATTGTTCATATCCACAAGATGGCATGAGCAATGACGAGTTTCGTCGCACTGTGGAAGCTTTCATTGCTCGCCAACAGAGGCTGCGAAGAGAAGAAGAGTACTCTGTAATTTGAAATCTAAAAAAAAAAAGGATTATGAAATATTAGCAGTTTGTACATTACTTGATTGTAAACGTATTGCTGCAAATAAATTTTTTTTCTTGGTAGATATATGTTTTATTATACATAGTAATAGATGAAGGGAAAGATTGTATGAAATTTTGGTGCTATGTTAAATTATTGTTTTTCTTTTTGTTGTAAATGATCCCATTATTAGCTTTTGTTTGGACTTTGGATGAAGAATTTAATATTTCATGAAATTTAAGGGTGTGTTTAGTTCTATTATTTAGTTGTTTTCATTTTAATTGAAAATTGAAATATAACTAAAAATACATTTAGCATAATTTAATGTTTTCACTTGATAGTTAGTAATAATTTTATAATCTTTTAATGAAATAAATCCTTTAATCATATGAATAATAAAAAAAAGAATAAAGATTTTTTTTAGGCCAAATGAAATTTTACTCCTTCAAAATGACGAATACAAAGACTTTGGATCAAAAACCCACAATACAGACACAAACTTAAGAAACTCCGAAAGACCAAGTAATGAACTATGATACAATTTGTTGCATCATGCAATGCAATTTTAACTAATAGGATTATGACACTTGTTATTTTGCTACATCATGCAATGCAATTAACCAATGACTACAATTGTGCCACATAACTCATTACATGATCCAATAAATTACATCATAAACTCACCCAAAATGAAAAGATAGACACTACACAAAACAAAACATATACTAAGGAAAGACACATAAAAAGTAGAAAAACAGAGGTAGTCAGCAAAGCCCATTTATCCATACACAAACAAACACATTTGCCACGTAGACTACAAGTCAATGATCAAATATAAATATTTTATTTTATTTCTTAATATTTACCACTTTTGTTAAATTGGTCATTAATGTTTGCTTAATTTTAATTTAATCTTTCATGTTTATAATTGGTATCAATTTAATCCTTTTATTATCTAACTAATCAAACGCATCAAGCATTCTTCAAACCCAAGCACCCAAAATAACAAATAAACCACAAGAAAATCTCCCAATACTCATATTAGTAGTGTCTTAATGGTTCAAGATTTGAGTGTTAGTTAAAGGTGTAGATTAAGTAAGTGTGAGTAGGATTAAATTTGTTTGATATGCAAAGAATAAGTTATACAGCTAAGGGAATTTCCCACTACGGATGCCATTCTCTAATATTGGAAAATTTATAGGCATATTTTGATTTTGGAATAGGAATGAGTACGATCTATAATTCATGTGCTATTTTATGCTTTGATGCCAAAATTCCCAATTAAGCCTCCGAATTTCTAACACAAGAAGGAAATGAAATGGAAGATTTAGAAAAATAAAACCCACTCAAATGATACTATTACTATTCCATCAGGATAAGCATATATCCTAACCAAATTTAGGAGAGAGAGAGAGAGAGAGGTAAAGCATTTTTGTGAAGTGAGTTTGTATCGTTGATAGAAGCTGATTTTGCAACGATATTGTCTGCCACTATAGGGTTAAATTTTGACTTCAAAAATATTTTTTTACTTTTTGTATTACAAAAATAATAGTGAAGAAGACACCCAAGACTATTGAATAGGACATCAATGATATGTTAAGATATTAATAAAGGTTAAACTTTGATTTAAATTGTAAATAATTTTATCTATTTATAATTACTTAAATAAATTCTTTGATGCTAAGAGATTTTTTTTTGGGAGAAGAAGTTGACTGAACATAATTTTGGAGTGATTCATACCTTAGTAGATAAAGTAATTTCTTTGGATCTTAAATTATTCCTGTCTTAACTTTAATTTTTTTTTTTAAGTTATGTAAAAATAATTGAAGTTAAACTTTAAGTAGTTTTACCCTTGTGAAAAATGTCTAGTAATTAGTGCGTTTTGCATGTGTCATCCATGCTTGCATTTTGTTCTTTTTTCTTTTTCTAATGGATAAAATGTCATTTCCAAGAGTACTGAATTCGTAGTGGAACAATTCTCAGATATTTGTTAGATTCTTTTATTTTGGAATATTTTTCTTCAAAATTAAATTAATATTATTAAATATTTTTCAAATTGATTTTTTTTAAAAAATTTTATATTATCACTATTCATTAAGAATTTCATGAATATGACTCCAAATATCAAATTTTTATAGCAACTGAACATCATAAAGAATTAATGCATATTTATTATTTAACACTTAAAGAGAGGGTAAACAAAAGAAGGCAGGTAAAAACTTTAATTAGATGACTCCACTCCTTTTTATTTAAAAAAAAAATCATAACTTGATCTCTACCACTTATATTTTAAAGCAACGACAATTATCATAAATTTTCAAAAAGATTATTCATGCATGCTTTTAGATATTTAAAGTTCCTTTAAATTTTGTATAAAAAATAAAGTAAAATTAATCAAAATTTAATAGATTTCTGAATACTAGTAGTTTTTCAATGAATATATAAATGAAGATTATATATGGTAGATTTAAAATATTCCATAGCTGCTGATGGAATTTGATGACGATCTACACAATGACACTTAGAATGAAGGAACCTAGCTAGTGCTCTTTCTTTTTCTTTCTCAATTCTCATCCAAATTTTGATTTGAAGAATACTTAGGGTATGTTTGGTAAGGATACTAAATAGTATAATTATGGTGTTTCACAATTTTTAAAAATATTTTATATAATATTTTATACATACCAAATATACTTTTTATCATACTTTTTCTCTTTCCTAATTTTTCTCTCTATCTCTCTCCTCACTTTTCTCTACAGTACTTTCTTTTATTCTACAGTACTTTACATCTGTACATTTATACCAAGCGTACCCTAATTGGTGATGTTGCTTCAAGCTCTTTCAAGTGCCAAGAATCCACCATGTATTGTGAATTTTATCCTTAAAATTTGTGTTTTATTTAAATAATAATAATATAATTGAAATTAGTGATTAAGAAAAATTGATTTTTCAATCATGCTTAACTTAATAGGATATTTAAGTTGTGAGTTGCTTCTCACTGTGGTTGAATAAGTTAATGTTTTGGGATATGTTATTGTCATGGTTTAAGTCACCTTCTTTTGGCGTTAATTAAAGATATTATTCTATAATCTAATTAAGTTGCAATTATGCGGCATATTAGAATTAATCTAGCAAAGTTTGTTTTTTGTGATTATCATGACCAACTTAATAACCAAGCCTCGCGTCGTATTTAGATATATTTATGGCTTGAGCTAAGGGCATAATTTTTACGTAAAAATAAAAAGGGAATGTATTTATTGTGCTTGTTAGTAAAAGTTTAGGAATGAGAATGTATTAAAATTATCACTTTACCCCTTATATTAAAATAAAAAAAAGAAGGTTATAATTGTGTCAAATTAAATGATACAATAGACATTTTGTATTTTTTTCCTCTTTTTTCAAGGTTAAAAAGAAAAAGTAAAAAGTAGGTGGAGTCAGATGATTCCTAAATACTTTTTTATTTCCTTTTTATCTCCGATGAGTGTAATGAGCGAGACCTAACTCTTAAACTCTTTGCAAAGTTGTCAAAATAAGTCAATTTGGACCATATAAATTGGCCCATCATGGTTTTAATGAAAGTGAGTTAGGTTAGGTTGGTTCGTTTCTTAAACGGGTCAACAATGAGCCAACCCAATTCGGGTTGAAGGGTTAATGGGTTAACTATTTTATTTTTTTCCTTCTTATTTTTTAATTAATTGATGTATTTTTTTTAATATATTTCTATCACGTTAACAAATATTTATTAGTAAAAAAAATTCGAGATGTAACACTAGTATCACTAAGCTAAAATAGGTATGAGAAAATAAAAACTAACTCACAATATTTAATATGAAAAACCTCCTACTGTTGAAGAAAAAATCACGGATAAAAATGGAGATGTAAAAAAATATTACAATCCTTTTTTAAATATAAAAAGAAAACAAACCACATCCTCTCCCTCTGAAAAGAAAACACTATAAAAAAACTCTTCATCCCAAGAATGGAATGAAAAAAAATAATGGATATGCTTCCTTTTATAAATAAGAAAGAAGGAGGAAAAGTGAGTTTAACTAAAAACAAAATCCCACCAAAATCATGATTTCAAACAACGTGAGCCCACAGTATCAAGTATTTTGAGACGTCAGGTTTTGTATGAGATAAGTGATTGTTTTGTGTGAATACCCAAAAAGGCAAATACGTCACGTATAGGCAAATACCATTACCTTATCTATCGGATTTCCTACATCCTAATGGAAATGATGGAGTAAGACCAGAATTCAAGAAGATACATAGTTTTTCACGAAAAAAAGAAGAAGAAGATACATAAACCTTTAAATTTCAAGCCTTCTTCCTCCACAATATTTCACATCGAGCTCAGTCCAGCAAGTGAGTAATTTTAATTTCCTCTTTCTTTCTTTCTTTAATGCTTAATATATATATATATTATTGTAGATGGATGCATAATGTACAAGTTATTGGTACTCTAGTTCCTATACTATACTGTTTGATCTATGTAATGTAAGACAATAGGCTTCTCTTCCCTCATTTCTACTCTTAATCATTTCATTCAACCACAAATTCATCACTGGGTGGTTTCCATTTGGGCCCCGCCCTTCTCTTCTCCTCTTGCTTCATGGAGGTTCCACAAGCTTTCTAGGTAGGGATCCATCAGGGAAGATGAGTAATCGGTGGAGATTAGATCATATGCTGTACATAATTAAAACACAGAGAAAGACACAGGGAGTGGACCCACATCATGTGGATTTACCCGGTTTCTTTCTCTATGCAACATAAAATCCAAAGGTGTAATGGGTGAATGATCGGAATTTTTATAAAATGACCGAAATGCCTTCTACTTATTTTAAAAGGAGAGCTTATGTAGTTTGCATATATTATAATTTTTACTTCCATTTTTAACTTTCTTTTTGACTTTTATTTATTTCCCTATTTTTTTTACGCTAATCATTTCAAAGACACAACTCATTCCAACTCTTATTAAATTCATACAAAATTTAAGATATTATTAGCATTTTATTCAAAGACAGAAACACACAATAATAAGATAATAAAAGAAAGTTGAGGAACAAATTTTTAATAATTAGCCAAATTTGGTGGGAGGTATTATTATAATGTTGATTTGATTATTGATGTGGCTCTTATATTATAAGGTTCATTAATTTTTGAGAGCAGCAAATAAAGTTAGCAATGGCAACAGAAGAAGTCCTTCATATGAATGGTGGTGTTGGAGATGCAAGCTACTCTAACAACTCTCAACTACAAGTACTTTCTCTCTCTAATTTTGATACATTTGTATTTGAATATATATATATACACAGTGATCATAATTAATTGTATTGCTTTATCTATCAGGGTTCTTAGATTAATTTCTCTCTCTAATTAACAGAGAAAAGAAAATTTAGTGTTCTGATCATTCTTCAAACTATTTGATTTTAGTCTCATTGTATTGGGTTAATTTTTGCTAGGGCTAAATTGCACAAATACATAAAGAATTTGGGTTGTACAGTTTGTTTCTCTCGATTTTATGTTTGAATAAAGACTTGCTTGAATTTTTAATTTTGTGAGTGAGAGTGAGAGAGATATATAGGGGTGGTATGTGTGTGGGACCAACCCACTTCCATCTTTATTAACTAGAGTTTGAATTGCTCTAAAGTCATTTAAAATTTCGTTTGGTGTGGGCACCTTCGATCTCCTAAGAAATCTCTTAGCACTCGTGGATTGGTTGAATAGCTGGGACTGGATAATAACGAATTAGACATGTGCAGTGATCATTTGGATTGGACATTTGTTGATTTTTCCAACATTTTTCATTAGGCATTAGCAGCCTACCTGATAGTACTTGGAGAGCAAATTCGATATTAGGTTTTTCCGTACTTTAGTATGCTAAGCCATCACTAGAAAGTAAGGGTGGCAATTTTGACCCAAACCCATTAACCCAACCCAACCCAACTGCATTTTGACCCAACCCAACCCAACCCAATTAATAAATGGGTCATGTGGGTCGGGTCATAATTGACCCATGCAAATATGGGTTGGTTGGGTAAAATCCACGGTTAACCCATTAACCCATTTAATATATTTTGTATTTTCATTTTTCTCTTAGTTTCAACTTTTTAAAATTATAGTTTTGTCCAAAGTTGCATTTTAGTCCCGATTTTCATTCTTTCTTTGATTTTTGATCCAGAAAATTTTCATATTCATATTTTCTCTCTTATTCTAAAATTTACAAAATTACAGTTTGACCCTAATTTTTGTCATAATCAATATTTTTGGCCCAAATTGCATTTTAATTATTCCATTTCAATTTAAGTCATAGAAACTTTTCAAAATTGCATTATGACCTCAATTTCAAATTTGTGGAAATTACATTTTGACCCCAATTTTTATAATAATTGCATTTCGGCCCAAATTTATTTTTTTTGAAGAAGTATATTATTTTATTTTTAACTTATATTACTGCACGTATCCTAAATCTATTCAATTTTTAAATCACATAATAATTTTTTTTCATTTGTGACATTTCATTTTTTTCGTATAAATTTTGAAATCACACAATAATATCATGGTCAAAACTCTAAATTGGTCCCTTATGTTTGCATGAAGTTTCATATTGATCCTTTATGTTTCAAAAAGTTTAAATTGGTCCTTTATGTTTGCAAGAAGTTCCAAATTGATCCTTCCGTCCACTTTCGTCAATTTCTTAAGTTAACTGCTGACGTGACGTGCCGAGGTGGACACATAATCTCTCCTACGTGTATCAGATAGCTGATGTGGCCTTAAATACACTAAAAACACTCAAACGACATCGTTTAAGCCAAAAATAAAATCATGCTGAGAGGACCAATATGAAACTTTAATGAAATATAAAGGACTAATATAAAACTTCAATGAAACATAAAGGATCAATATAGAACTTCAATGAAACATAAAGGACCAATATAGAACTTGAATAAAACATAAAAGACCAATATAGAACTTTCATAAAACCTGAAGGACAAATATAAAACTTTTGGAAAACATAAAGGACCAATATAAAATTTTTGAAAGATAAAGGACCAATTTAAAACTTGGGTGAAACATAGAGGACCAAAATAGGTATTTGACCTAATATCATTTAGGCATTTAAGTTACATATAAAAACTTTAAAAAAAATAGGATAACTACAGTAATCATAAATAAAAAATAAATAATAAAAATAAATAATAAATTAGAGTGATAAATATGAATAAAAATATAAAAATAATTACTATAATAATTAAAAATTAAGAGATAGAGATTTATATAAGTGTTTATTAAAAAGTAAGTGAAGGACACTTATTTTTTTAAGAAAAAACAAAAAACACATTTATTACAAATTGCGATTTCTAGGCATTTTTCCACTATCCAACCTCATTAAATGCCTCATTAACTACTGTTCTTGGTTAGCAAACCCCAATTTTAAATACATAACAAAAGTATTGGCTAATTTTTTGAAAGCATGTTTTCATGCTAACTTTATTGGAGTTAGATTTCCAAGATAAATCAGTAATTTCTGACAAGTAGTTGTAGGATTTGATTTTTATTGTTTCTTATGTCTGGTGGAGAATTGTATCAGTATTGAACTTTATACTCTTTGTCTAGTGGTTTTGATTTTTATTATCTTTATTGATATAAATATAAAGTAGAATGATTGGTAGGCCAAATTAATTAAAATAAATCAAATAAAACAACAAAAGGAAAATAAATGGGTTGGTGGGTTATGCAGGTTTGACCTATAATTAATGGGTTATGACCCATATAACCCATTTAAAATTTGACCCATTTATGACCCAACCCAAATTTGACCCAACCCAACCCAAACCCACCCATTTTGCCACCCCTACTAGAAAGTGTCTTCTCTCACTATAATATTTTTTTAGACCAAAATAAGGTTGTAATTTTGAGGGAATGCATGTGTTGCACAAAATTTAAAGTTGGAGGGGGTGTTTTGTTACATTTTCAAAGTTGATGTTCAAAATATTTCTGCAGAAAAAGGCGATTTTGACAGCAAAACCAATACTTGAAGAAAGCCTGAAGAAGATGTATTGCAGTAACAATTTTCCAAGGTGTTTGAAGGTGGCAGACTTAGGTTGTTCTTCAGGACCAAATACACTTGAATTTGTGTCTGAAATTATGTCCATTATTGTTGATGCTGCTAGACTCAGTAATTTGAAGGTTGAAGAAGAGAGACAGAGTATCCAAATTTTCCTGAATGATCTGTATGGAAATGATTTCAACACCATATTCAGATCAATCCCTCATCTCTATAAGAGGCTTGAAGAAGATGAAAGAAGTTGCAAGTTGATAAAGAATTGTTTCATTAATGCAACACCTGGGAGTTTCTATGGAAGGCTCTTTCCTTCAAACTCCATTCACTTCTTCCATTCCTCTTCAAGTCTTCATTGGCTCTCTCAGGTTCCAAAAGGGTTGAGAAATAATGGAGGAGAAGCACTGAACAAAGATAGCATTTGTGTGACAAGCACAGATCCTCCAGCATTAGTACACAAAGCATACCTTGAGCAATTTCAGCAAGACTTGACCCTCTTTCTGAAGCTACGTGCAGAGGAATTAGTGCCTTCTGGTGCTATGCTTCTTACATTCATTGCAAGAAAAGATGATAATAATTCTTCTCAAATTATATCTGGCTGGACAGTGCTGGGTATGGTTCTTCAAGACATGGTCTCCCAGGTGTGCTTCATTCCTTCATTCATTATCTTGAGTAGCTGCACTGGGTAAAATTGTTAGCGGTTTAGGCCTGTGCAGTAATCTTTTGGGTTGGGCCTCTGTTGGTCTCCCCAACATGCCACTGGCGTCCTGTTCGGTAGTACTTGGGAGTGCCTTTCCTTACTAGCATTTTGATTACCAAAAAAAAAATGAAAATATTAAATTTAATTCCTAAAAGATGTAATTTATTTCAATTTAGTTCATGAAAGATGAAAATGTCAAATTTAGTCCTTTAAAGTTGCAATTAGTCTCTATTTAGTTCTTGAAAATTTTCTTGCAGCTATATTTATTATTTAATGGAGATCCTCAAGGACTAAATTGAGATAATTTACATATTTCAAGAACTAAATTTAATATTTCTATCTTTCAATTACTAACAGAATAATGTACATGATCTATAGTTTAGAGAATTATATACATTTTAATTAATTTGATTTTGATGTGTTCACTCACCACGTGACAGAATTTGATAGAAAAGGAGAAATTGGAGGAGTTCAACATCCCATTATACAATCCCACAGGGAATGAAGTAAGGGAAGTGATAGAAGAAGAAGGATCATTCAGGATTGAGAGAGTAGAAGTGGAAAGTACAGAGGTTGATGATAAGAATGATGATTTTGATGATAACATGAGATCAGAGTTCATGGTAAAACACATAAGAGCTGCATCAGAACCACTTTTGAAGTCACAATTTGGTGAAGCAGTGATGGATGAGTTGTACCTCAGGCTTAAGCACAAGGCTATCCACCTCTTGAAGCAGCCACAGAAATGGGAATTTCCTTCCTTGCTCATCTTCTCCCTCACAAAAATGGACATCCCTATCCCTAGGTACAAGTGACACTGACAAAATTTAGGGATACAATCGACAAAAATCTTATGATTTAAGATTATCAAAGATACTTTCTTTTTTTATTTCATCATTTCATTTTATTTTATCTCTCCTCCCATTTTCTCTGTAATAAAGTCTTTTTTGGCTGTTGCAATTTTTTGTTTGACCTTTTCATGGAATTTGACATGTTTAATTTTAGAGCATGTTTGTGCATGTTTATTTTTAAAAAAGAAACACTTATTTTTTTAATAATCACTTATTTTAAAAAAGTGTGTTGTTTGTGCATGCTTATTTCATAAAATAAGTGATTCTTAGTTGTATTAGAATACACTTTTTTAACTTTAAGCAGAAGCTAGAAATTTAAATAATTATGAGGAACATGAAAGGAAAATGAAGATAAGAATATTCTTTCCAAAACAAAGGATGGGCTCATGCTGGTTACTCTATAAACTTTGCTTTTGCTGTCTTAATTGTGCATGAGTGCATTCATTATTTTATCATGTCAGTGTACTCCGATCCATAGACTTTGCTTTTGCTGTCTTTCCATTTAAAAATTGAGCAAGTACGTGGCTTAAATTTGAGGGCAATAAGACTTTGAAGATGCTTCAATTTTTAATCTCAAGTCTTCTAAATTATAAAAAAATATATATCTGTACTTTTTCTCATAGTTGTTAAATGTCTAAATATACCAGAATTTAAAGCTTTTAGGGTAAATTATAAAAAATAATTAGAGTGAATTGTCGTTTTGATTCATGAAAATTGTAATTTGACTCAATTTAGTCGTTGAAAGATGGAAATGTCAAATTTTGTCCCTGAAAAATGCAAGTTGTCTCAATTTAATTTTGAAAGATGGAAATATCAAATTTAGTCTCTAAAAGATGCAATTTTTCTTAATTTAGTTTCTGGGAATCTCCATTAACATAACTGACAGAAAATTTTTTAAGGACTAAATTGAGACAAATTGCATCTTTTATGGACTAAATTGAGATAAATTACATCTTTCAAGGACCAAAATGATGATTTACTCAAATAATTACAGATTATTCCACATATTTTTACCATTATTCCCCTTTCTCTTGGACAAGGACGTCGCGAGTATGCGAAAGTTGAACCAATTTTTCAACACAGTCATGCAAATCCAGAAGGACACCTAGTTTGTATTTGTATCTTCATTACAATTGACTTGAACCCCCATGTGTGGGATGATATGTATTAATGACAGCTTTTTTATGGATTCAAATTGACTAGAATCTAACCTGTGGGCTTAATACTTGATTTGATTTAGTTTTCAATTGACCATCTTTTTCCTTTTTCTGGCTGGAAAATTGTCTTGATACATGAGGTGTACAGAAAATTTAAATACCAAAACTTAAATCAGGTAATTACAGATAAGGTTATCTTATGACTTATGAGTCTAACTTCTCTTATTCAACTTTTAGTGGGTTGATGGGATTAGGCACTAAGTTTTCAATAATACTATTTAATTGTCAACCTAATGGCAGTTGAAACCTTGACAGCTAAGATATGGATTCAAAACTTTGAATCCCATGTGTGAGGCTTAATACAGGGTTTGCAGTGGTTTCTAATTATTATATTCTACTCCTATTCATCATCCTCATCCTCCTTTATCCTTTATTTTCTTGTCACCTTTCTCAGAATTATGAAATATAATTTCATTAAAACATAAGAGTACTAAAAGGATGGTTATTAGTGGATTGAATAAAACAAGGAAAATACCCCTCTTTACTCTTTAGTCTGTAGTATTTTTTTTTCTTCTTTTATTTAGTTTAGAGTGGATATCTGAAAAATAAAGGTAAAAAAAACTAAAGAGAAGGGAGAAAATAGACAGATGATAAAGTAGCTGTAATCAGATGATTTATCTTCAGTAACAGAACATGATTTAATCTCATTTATGTACAATGTGAGACACTCTATTCAAGGGGAGAAAATTTGAATTTGAGTGTCTAAGAGTAAATGATAAGGATTTTCTTTAACTATTGGTTGAAGATGTTGAGAAGGGAAACTCTAGTTTTGATTAGTTTCCTTGAGAGGCTCTCAATTTCTACTTCTAGATCTTCAATGCACATCTCCAGATTTTCCATATGGCTTTGGAAATTCTCTGTAGATGTAGGCTTGTGACTGATGAGAGACTTCAAAGCTGCATCGACCTTCTCGAATTCGGTTGACTCTGATTCTTTTGAGTCACAAGATACTCTTTTAGGCTGCATCAACTTGGAGATTGAAGACCATGTGCTCTTATTTGGTTTTGGATAAGAGATGAAGGACAACAAGGATTCCAAAGTGTTCACTGTGACTGCTCCAGCTTCTTTTAGCATGTTAAGTATGTCAGAAGAAACTATGATTTCATTTTTCATTCCTTTCAAACTTCCTAAGGCCTTTTGAATAGTCTTCTTCATGGTCTTCCTAGAAGCCATGTATTTTCCAGCTTCAATTGTGAATTCATTTTCTGCAACCCTCCTTCTGCGAATGATTGATTGTAGTTCATGCATGCTTTCCTTTGATTGCAGTAAGCAATCTTTAGCAGTTCCACATATATCCAAGAGTCTCAACGACCCATCAAGTAGTTCATCAACTGATTCTCTTGCAAAGGCTTGTTTGGTGGCTGACAATTGAAGCAACTTATCAGTGCAGTCATGCAAATCCTGCAAGTCACTGAGTTTGCGGCTTATAGAAGAAGAAGAAGAAGAAGAAGAAGAAGCAGCAGATTGAGAAGACTTCAATCTGTTTAGATGCTCCTCAAATTGTGATACAACAGGGTGAGGTGCAGAGGGAAAGCTGTTAGATCTCATATGTAGAGAGCTCTTTGTGTTTGATTCAATGGCTGCCATTTTTCTCTTCTCAAAAAATAGAAGGTTATAGAGGAAGATGATGATGTATCTACAATTTGTTCTGAACTCTGTGTTTCCATGGTTGGCATCTTCTCCTTATATACCCAAACCCAAAAAAAAATAAAGGGAGACAAGAAAAATATTTTTCTTTTTAAAATGTGACAAAGTGGGCATGAAATGATATTATCAAGATATGATTCTTGGTGCTACCATACCATTGTTTGCTAATGCTTCCCAAACACCAAACTTCCCAACTCATTCCTCAGTTTGTCAGCTTTGGAATCTCAAGAATGCATGTGCAGTAGATGGGATCTCTTCATCTTAACTCCAACTGTGACTAAGCATCAAAATTGGATCTTTTGTCTGTGGGAGGAGTTGTTTATATCGTTAAGTGCAATAGGAATCCCAGCATCTTCAGAGATCAATGGTAGGTCAAATATAGATGGCCATGTTCATGCAGTTTTCCCAATTCAGTGTCTATTAATTAAGGAACAATGAATCTCCAAAATGAGTTTAATATAAAGCAAAACAGCACACAAACAGGAACCTGTCACTGTTCCTTGTTCCATGACAAAACAAATAAATAAATAAATAAAATAATCATAAAAGCATGTGAAATTTGGGAAAATAGACAAATCCCAATGTTTTTTTAAGGTGATGCTGATGAAAAAATAGACAAGAAATCAGAGGAGGAGGTGCTTAAGTTGGACCCATTCAACCCATATGTTCATCTTATAGAGTCTATTGAACATAAAATGAAAAGGGGAAGAAGGAAGGAAGATAGAAAAACATATAACCCCAGCAAACAGAAACACAGACAATAGAGGGTGGAAAAAACAACATCAAACTCAAGGGAAAGAAGCAGTGAGATTGAAGAGATATTGGAAGAAGAAAGAAAGACTTCACCTTGTTCCTTTTCTTATGCTTCACCGGTGGCATTAATTCATTCCAGTAAGGGTTTCTAACTGCTCTTGCTTTCAGAAGAGGTTCTTACATATTTTGGGTTTTTAAGACCTTTTTCCTTTCTCTGCCTTGGTTTCCAGTTCTGGGTTCTGTTTCTTTCACTGCATTATTATTGTTATTGGTTTCCTTAATTTTGTCATCTTTTAGGACTTCGAAATATGGAAAACAGGTTTTCCTCATGGATTTAGTTGTTAGTAATTTGTAATGGTGGAGACTTAGAGGTCTCAATTCTAGCACTTTTTAAGTTGATATTGCCATTCCACAAGGTTAAACACTTAGGCCATAGTCTTTCTACAATATGGAGAGTGGCCTCAGTGTGAAAACATGGGTTTTAAAATAAGTTAATTTCATATGATGATGATGATGATGATTAGAATGATGCCTATGTCAAAACTTACTTTGGACCTGATAAATAGTTCAGAATCCTAGGCACCCATAAAATGGGTTTCAGAAGACTCACAACAAGAGAGATTGTGTGATCAAAGAGAAATGAAGGAATTAGAGCAACATGTAAGGGAATTAGAACAATGCTGCAGAAAAGATTCATATTGAAACTTTGAGAAAGGCTACTCAGCACAAGCATTCTTGAAGAAAAGTTAGCCAACTGAGGGATGGTAAAGAATATGAACAATATTTGAAGGTTTTACAGAAGTAAAGGAGATATATAGGCTTGTGAAGATGTGATATGAGATCAGAGAAGACAACTCTAAAATGAAACAACACTCTCAACTGATCTTTTTATTGGATTGCCGAAGGGTATTTCGTGTTTTTGGGCTGATCTTAAGTAGAAGATTTCAAGTGCTTCTCTTGGTGCAAAGTTGAGTGACTTCTATCCAAATCAATTCATGAGTCATGACAAAGGTTTTGTTCTTTCACACTTGTAATTTGACATGACTAATCGCAAGGATCTAGCCCAAATAAACTAGTCAAGATTCAAGTTTTTTTCTCCTAATACAGCATTTTCAAAAACAAAATATATGCAGATTTTTCTTCAGATGCTACAGCTGCATTGGCGGCATTTCCAGCAAGGATTGGAGCAATCAAAAAGTTTCTGAGGGCAACTAGCAAAACATGAATCTGCACATTCAAAACAGTACTGAGATGTACAAAGGGTAGGCACATTCAAACTAGTTCCTCTGTGTGACTACAGTTTCATGTTTCTCCACTTGTCCTTCAAATCAACCTGAAAAAAAAAATTCGATTCTTATATTGAAAGCTTAAGTTCAGAAAGAAACAAGGCACAGCAATAGAGTATATTAGTGGCTTACTTCAGTTCTGTCTGCCTTCTTAAATATCTCGCTATAGAAATTTAAGATAGTCTTCCAGTTCCCTTTGCCAAACCTATATAAGAAAATATGGAGAATAAGATCATAATATCATGTAGTCTGAAACTTAAAAAAAGCCGATTTATGTACTTCTCAATACAAGTAGAAAAGATCTTAGATGCCCAAATCACTTCAAGTAGTCAACTAGTGTGGAATTGCTGTCTTGTGAGAAAAACCCCATATGGCTCACGCATTCTCGAATACCTCACAAAATGCAAAGCTTTCTGGGTATTTTGAATATAACAACAATAACAAAATACAAAGTCTTTTCCCACTAAGTGGTGTGGATCAAGCAACGGCTAACATGTTCTATCTTGGCTCATTTTTAGATTATTTATAATTAAATACATCACTATGGCTTCTCCTATTGTTTTTACTTGTTTCAACTTTCGAGTATATTAAATGCATAAAAGAATCAAAACCCAAACTATTTAATCATGGATAGTTGTGGTTTCACTAGTTTAAAACAAGCACTTACTTCTTTATACCAGCCACTAACGTCTGCTCTTCCAATGTAGTCCATCTTTTGCCTCTCCTCCTTTTCCTAGGCGTTCCTTTAGGCAAGTTATCTATTGAATCACCCCACTGCAAAGAGAAACAATACCTAATATGCTAAAGAAATATACTCAAATAAAAACTTAGTCTCCACAAAATTATTACCAGAGAAAGGGACCATGAAAGATATATATATATATATATATATATATATGTGTGTGTGTGTGTGTGTAATAACCAAGTATAGACAAAATTAAGACTCCACTTTATTATTAATGAATTTTCACAGTTTTACTTGAAAAAAAACAAAAAAGATACTCCACCTTTAGATCAACGCCAAGCTCATCCTAATACTTATAAACTTAAAAAGAACCTGCCACCAGATTAAAACAGAAAACAATAAACAAGATTACCTCATGAGTATGGGCAGTACTATTTCGTTCCAATAAGTTGGGGCAATGAACATTGCTCTGATTAACTGAAGAGTTCTTTAAAAGAGCATCAATAGGTTGATAAAGCACAATGCTCCTGCAAGTATTTGATTCTGGTATATCAACATCTCTACTCTGATTTTCAAGAGGTGGTTCATGACTAATGCCCTTCATTGCCAATTCAGATCTTACAATGTCAGATTTCTGCAATATCTCAGGAAGAGGGTCTGTGACCGCTGCTTGTAACTCCAAAGAACTTGATTTAAGAGATTCACGGAGTTTTTCAACTTCAATACTAGGCACAGGGTCATATTTGCCCGACATTGTTTTTGGGCCCACTTTCTCATCACCAATAATTTTAACTCCCCTCTGTCGTGTAGAGGATGCAGTATGCTTATGCTTATCTGGTAACATACTATTCTGACATGCTACTACAGACACCAAAAAATTGATTAGACAAATATCCATTGTGGCAAAGAAAAATGCATTGTCTAAACTAATCTGAATAGACAACAGTCCAATGGTAGATGTAGAAAGTAAGAAAAAATAATAAGCATAAACGAAGTTTCATGCTTAATCCAGCAAACCATAATCCACTAGTTTCTTTTCCTCCCTTGAGAAGGAGAGTTACATAAAATTCAATTTAAAGCATATAAATAAAAATGTTTATTGATTATTGTTACTAATATAAGGAAAAATAAGAAACACCTATTTTTTTAAGAAAAGAAAAACAAATGTAAGGCAGAACCATGGAAACAACTTAAAAGAAACACATTGTAAGCCCTCAAATAATGCAGAATAAAGTTGCATCCTTGAATCCACAGCTTAAAGCTAGTTTCTTGAACAATAACAAGCATTGCTAAGTTCCATCTAGGATGGATCAAACTATAAACAACCTAACCATAAAAATGAGCCAACATAAAACACATTAGCTAAGCTCCATCTAGCCCAACCTACTTAGTGGACAAAGTTTTTGTTTGTTGTTGTTGCTGCTAGTACAACTACCACGTACTATTCAAAAGGTATAAAATTTCGCAAATCAAGATCAAGACCAGAAAAACATACCAATCTCTATTTCTCGAGGAGAGCCAATCTCATCCGATTCCCGATTTCCATCATCATAAATCACAGCTTTCTTTCCCAATTGCTCACTCCCCTTGTTTCCACCAACCTTCTCCGAGCATATTGCAGCATTATCCAACTCCATTTCATCACCAGCAACTGAATTCTGTAACCTTGCTTCTTCACCCACATTCAAGGGATCAGAGGCCAGGTCACCTATGTCGCCACCCTCATCCGATCTATCTGTTGCATCTTGTTCAGACAATGCAGCTGCTAACTCTAGAAAAGAAGGGCCCATTAATTCCCAGCTTTCTGCCAAATAAGCCCTCAGCTTCTCCAGTGCAATTCGTCGGGCATTTATGTTAGCTAACTTCTCGCACACCTTCGAGTCACATAACGCAGCCTCAATATCATCCCTCCATTGACTCAACTTAACCGTCCACAACTCGCTACCTTCTCCGGAAGCCATAGCCGCCTCCATTTTCCCAATCCGTTCCCTCCAGATCCTCTTGACGGCGTCTAAATACAAACCCTGCTTGTCGTCGTCGTCCAGCGATGCCTCCAGGTATTTGATGGTGCATTCCACAGCAACTGCGCTATACGCCTGCTTCATCGTGTCCGTGATTGCAGTGCCTTCAACCCTATCTAACTCCTCGATAATCTCGAGAGTGTCCAGTAGGGTTTCTGTGAGTGTGGCCGTGGACACATCAGATTTGATAGACCTTAGAAGCATCGTTTTCTTGAGGCGCGAATCGGCACCAGAAATAGGCAAAATATTGAAGACCCTCTTCGCGGTTGAATCTGGAAGGTTACTCCGAAAGACGAACTCCAGAATCCAGCGGGCTACATCGACGTCCATTGCTTTGGGGAAAAGCTGTAATCGGCCGTGAAAGGGAAAGCCGAAAGGTAGGGTTGAATGTTTCAAGTTTCAGAGATGAAGAGATTGGGACGGTGGGGGGTTTTTGAAAAGACTGAGTGGGGGAGAGAAGGGGTCGGTGGGGAGGGTTCAGAGAGAGAGAGAGAAAGGGACGGTGGAGAGGGAGAAAGAGAGAGAGTGACGGTGGAGATGGAGAGGGGTTCCGTTAGGGCTTGGGAAAGATTGAGTAGAGAAGAAAGAGGAGAAGAGTGAGATTTGGACGGTGTGAGGGCTTTGATTTCGGGTTGGAGTGGTTTGGACGGTGGAGGACGGAGAGAGAGAGGGACGTTGGTGGTGGAGATTTTTAGAGAGAGAGAGACGGTGGTGGTTTGGTTCAGACAGAGAGAGAGCACGATTGAGGGAAGAGAAGTGGAGGTACGGAGGTTTTGACTTTTGAGAAAGAGGGAGAGGGTTTAGGTTTTTTTTTTTTTAATATATATTAAATAAATAAAGTAAAATAGAGAAAAAAATAATAATAATAATAATAATAATAGCTTTTGGGCGCCACGGCGCCAGAGTGGAGAAGAAGATGTTTGGGAGAATTAATATTTTGATCTTGTGAAAAGATTGTTTTGTTTCAATTTAATTCTTGATTTTAGGGTGACTTAGGATACTGATACACGTAAGAAAGATAGTGTTTCACTTCAACTCGCCACATCATGGAGAAATGGACAGAATGATCAATTTAATATGTAAAAAGTATGATATAAATTTCTAAAAAAAAAAAAAATGTGAAAGTACTGATTGATTTTTGTACAAAACATACCCTGAGTTTGGGAGGGGGTTTTTCCTCCTAATTTACATGATGCATATATTATTAATTATTCTTCAAAATTTCAAAATTATATGTAATTTAAGGTATTAGCTAGGTGAAATGGTTAAACATATAATTCTTATTATAATTAATAACAATACGTAAAGACAAATTCCTTCATTGATAATAATAATTATTATTATTATTATAGCTTTAATTTGTATAATTTTGTTGTTGTGCTAATTAAATACTTCTGCAGAAAAAGGCGATTTTGACAGCAAAACCAATACTTGAAGAAAGCCTGAAGAAAATGTACTGCAATAACAAATTTCCAAGGTGTTTGAAGGTGGCAGACTTAGGTTGTTCTTCAGGACCAAATACACTTGAATTTGTGTCTGAAATTATGTCCATTATTGCTGATGCTGGTAGACTCAGTAATTTGAAGGTTGAAGAAGAGAGACAGAGTATCCAATTTTTCCTGAATGATCTGTATGGAAATGATTTCAACACCGTATTCAAATCAATCCCTCATCTCTATAAGAGGCTTGAAGAAGATGAAAGAGGTTGCAAGTTGATAAAGAATTGTTTCATTAATGCAACACCTGACAATTTCTATTCAGAGACTAAATAGTATTTTAACCAACAAGCACAGATCCTCCAGCATTAGTACACAGAGCATACCTTGAGCAATTCCACCAAGACTTGACCCTCTTTCTGAAGCTACGTGCAGAGGAATTAGTGGCTTCTGGTGCTATGCTTCTTACATTCTTTGGAAGAACACATGATTCTCAACTCAAATCTGGATGGACATTGCTTGGTATGGCTCTCCATGACATGCTCTCACAGGTCTGCAAATTCTCTATTGGAGTTTTCAATATCAAAATTAATAAAAGAGACAAAATACTATTTAGTCCTTCAATTGTTGGTCAAACTACTATTTAGTCCCCGAATTTATCAAAAATACTATTTAGTTCCTGAAATTTGTAACGATGTCAACTATTTAGTCCCTGAATTTGTAACTATGTCAACTATTTAGTCCCCAAACTTGACAAAAATATTATTTAATCTCCGAATTTGCAACTCTATCAACTCTAACGGGTAACAGGAGACTAAATAGTTGACAGAGTTGCAAATTCGGAGATTAAATAGTATTTTTGCCAAGTTTGGGGACTAAATAGTTGACATAGTTGCAAATTCGGGGACTGAATAGTATTTTGGTCAAATTCGTGGACTAAATAGTTGACATAGTTACAAATTTCGGGGACTAAATAGTAGTTTGACCAACAATTCAGGGACTAAATAGTATTTTGCCTTTTAATAAAATGATGTAGTTGAATACATTTTAACCTTAACTAACTAATATTTTCTATGTGTTAACCTCATGACAGAATTTGATAGAAGAAGAGAAATTAGAGGAGTTCAACATCCCATTATACAATCCCACAGAAGATGAAGTAAGGGAAGTGATAGAGGAAGAAGGATCTTTCAGAATTGAGAGATTGGAAGTGGAAAGTACAATATTTAATGATAATAGTGGATCAAATGGTGGTTTTGATGATAACATGAGATCAGAGTTCATAGCAAAACACATGAGAGCTGCCTCAGAACCACTTCTGAAGTCACAATTTGGTGAAGCAGTGATGGATGAATAATTGTACCTCAGGCTTAAGCACAAGGCTATCCACCTCTTGAACCAACCACAAAAATGGGAACTTCCTACTTTGCTCTTGTCCCTCACAAAAAATTAATCATAAAAAATGTTTGATTTATTATTATAGAATTCTTCTGCATTTGGATTGGTTTTGATAAGTCTTACATATATATATATATATATATATTAAATAACTTCCACTTTGATAAATCTAGCCGTGTACTTGACTAGTTGATTTCTTCTCCTGTTTGGATAGACTTTTATAAAAAGTACTTTTTTTAATAGAGTTTTATAAAATAAAATTTTTATTAAAAGTGAAAGTTATTTTGTGTTTGAATATAATAATTAAAAAGTTTTTTTGTACTATTTTTCTTTTGTGATATCAAAAATCTGCAAATGGGATTTTTTTGTAATTATTTATTGGAAAGGAGAAAATTATTTTTTTAGTATTATATTTTGCTTTTGTGACAACAAAAATCCGTAAAGCCATATATATTAATATAGATTTACACACAATATATAGTATGGAAGTGAGATGATTATGAATGCTTTAATTTGTGGATGAGAATGAGATAGCAAGGTTGGTAGATATATAGAAAAATACGTAAGAGCTGTGATGGCCATGGAACCTCTTTTGAAGGCACATTTTGGAGAGAAATCATATATAGATAAACTATTTCTTAAGTTCCAAAACAAGCTTCTCCAACTCATAGAGAAATTGATGCACCCAACTTTTGGTCATTTTGCCCAACCCATAAGTGGTCCTATGATAATTATATCATGTTAACAGGTTTGTTATTAGGTTTTATTAATATTATTTACATAATTTTTTTTATTAAAAATAATTTTATTCGAAACATTATATTGTCCGATTATTCTAAATGAGAATATATATCTCTCAATAAGAATTTAGATCCTAGTGTATATGTTACTTTCATACAAGAAATTAGTCCAAAATTTGTTAGTATTTAGCTTTTAAATCTAAATAAAAATTGAGTGTGATGGAATTGGAAAATACGTGTGTCATATTCTATGAAGGAAAAGAAATTGAACTAACAAAAAGAAACAATTCTTAAAAGAGAATAAATTAGTCTCGCAACATAATAATTCTTGTAAAGAAGAAAAATAAAAGAGCCAACTTAGATTCTTTAGCATAAGACAAAGCGCAGTCTCAACCTTAACTAATTTCTAGACCTACATATGTATATAATAACTACTAAATAATTAGTATTTTTTTTCTTCATCTAAAATTAAACAAACACGTAAATTTTAGACCCAATTGAACATTTGTCTTATTCAATTTATGTTTAACTATCAATATGTATGTTTAATTCCATAAAAAATTATGTATGTTTAATTATATAGTAATTAATTAATATAGTGAGTTTTACAAGGATCAAATTGAGTAGTGACAAGCGTAGACACCAAAATCTTAATTAAATTGTTCAACAATCGTTGACTTATGGCGGAAGATGATCAAAGTAGTGTGATTGTTGATTAAATTAAACATTTGAGGCATATATTAGCAAACGATGTAATTAGATTTGGCAAAATGAATTGATTTTTTATTATTTAACATGGTTAATTATAGTTTATCTTTTTGCTGAAAGAGATGTTTATTTATTATATATTTAATATCAGGTTAATTAATTTAATTTCAATAATCATATCTATTATACATACTAAAAGGAAGAGGCGCTAATTAATCACCTGCCACATCAAACTTTTCAAGCTTTGCAAAATGAGCATGTGTATCCAACTTGGGTCCACCTATGCACTGACCTGTCCAACAACGTGGCTTACAACTTGGAGTTTGGATTCTTCATAACAACTCTGATTTGCGCTAACTAATTGGGCCCCAACACAATTTAGCATAACTTGGATTCTGATAACAACTGTGATTTGCGCTAACTAATCCAACTATCAAATTAATTTGAATTCAAAGTCAGAATCTGAAGTAGATAACTTTTGATTCAAAATATTTGATTCCCAATGAACCATGTGCTATATATACCCAGTAGTGAACAGTCCTATCATCAATCTATCAAGTACTAGTTTTCTCTGTAAGCAACCTTGCAAAAGACTTCATGGCTCCTAGAACTCAATTGATTAGTGATATCACTCCATTGGGAGGGAAGGAACTAACAATTAAGGTGCGTGTGGCAAGACTGTGGTTTATGCCACCCTAGAACTCGAATGGTCCTGCTTCTGCATCGAATGGGGTTGAAATTCAAATGGTTTTGTGTGATCGTGAGGTATGAGTCTGATCTAATTTTTTATTGTTTAGTTTTATTTTATCATTCGATTTCATGATAAGAAGAAGAAGAAGAAGAAGAAGAAGAAGAAGAAGAAGAAATGCAAAATGAAAGAAGGAAAGGGAAAGGGGAAGTGGAAGGAGAAGATGAAGGAGAAGAAGCTAAAAGGTAAGTGAAAAAAAAAAAGGTGGGAAGAACATAAACATAGAGAAAATAAAAGTAAATGGCTAAATGGAAAAAAATATGAAAAAATAAAAAAGTTAATAAATAAATTTAAGTATGGGAAATATAAGAAATATATAAATAAATATATATGGAAAAACAAAAAGTAGGCTTGTAGGCCATAAAAAAGTAAGCTCATAGAGATAGGTATGACAAAAATATAAAGTAACTAAAAATAAAAAAAGTTAATAAATAAAAGTAGGTATGGAAAATATGTAAATAAATATATATGGGAAAACAAAAGGTAGGCTCATAGCCCATAAAAAAAAAGTAGGCTCATAGAGATAGGTATGGCAAAAATATAAAGTAACTGAAAATAAAAAAGTTAATAAATAAAAGTAGGTATGAGAAATATGTAAATAAATATATATGGGAAAACAAAAAGTAGGCTCATAGCCCATAAAAAAAAGTAGGCTCATAGAGATAGGTATGGCAAAAATATAAAGTAACTAAATAAATAAATAGTGGGTGAAAATAAGAAAAAAAATATAGGAAATGTATAAAAAAATATGAGCATATAAGATTAATAAATATTTTATTTTATATATTTAAAATTTTAAAATATATTATTTTTTTTATATTTATACTAATTATATTAATATAATTAGTAAGAGATGAGAATGAGTAAGAAAAAAATACATAATTAAAAAGAGGTAGAGAAAGAGAAGAAGAAGAAGAAGAAGAAGAAGAAGAAGAAGATAATAAAATGTGAGTAAGAAAAAAAAGGTGGGAAGAAGATAGACATAGAAGTAGAAGGAGAACGATAAGAAGAGAAAAGAGATAGGAGAAGAAGAAGAGATGAGAATGAGAGAAAAAAAATACATAATCATATAAAAAGAGGTAGAGAAAAAGATGATTGAAAGAAAAAGAAGAAGAGGAAGAGGAGGAGGGGAAAATGATCAGCTGAAGTGTGGTGGTTGATGTGCAATTTTAGAGGGCACATTGTAGCCATTGGTTTCATCAACCTTCAAAAATAAGGAAGATAATAAAATGGGAGTAAGAAAAAAAAGGTGGGAAAAAGATAGACATAGAAAAAATAAAAGTACATGACTAAATAGAGAAAGGCATGAGAAAATAACAAAGTTAATAAATAGATCTAGGTATGAGAAATATAAAAAATATGTAAATAAATATGTATGGGAAAATAAAAACTAGGCAAATAGATATAGGTATAGGAAAAATAAAAAGTAACTAAATAAATAGGGGTGAAAAGAAGAGAAAATGTATAGAAAATGTATTAAAAAAAATATGAGCATGTAAGTCTAATACATATTTTATTTTATATATTTTAAATTTTTAAAGGAAGAAAAGTGAAATTTTAATTTATTGAAAAAGAATAAAGATATATTATATACCTATTTTAATTTATATGTAATTTTTTAAATTCAAAATAAATAATTACTATATATATTAAGATCGAATATTCTTAATACAGTAAGTATCACCAAAATTAGAATTGAGAAGATTCTTAAACATATAAACCATAGATACAATTTATTTATGTAAACACCAAAAAATTCATATAATTCAAATATTATTTATAATTATTCCTCAATTTTTAAATATTTTAGAATTAGTTATGAAAATATATACGATAAAAATTGATTCAAATTAATATAAAAAGATCTTTAAATATATCCCGTGCATTGTCAAACACATGTTGATTATTAATAATATATATGTCCCTTAGCTTGTCAGTTAGTTGTAGTACTAACAAAATAAATTCATGAGATCAGTGTTAATTAATTTATTATTATAGATTTCTTTTCTGTTGCTTTAAATAGTGTGCATTATTTACATGAGCGTAGTTAATTAATTTCATTTTTTCTGGTACTTTTCATTTTGTTTCTAACGAATGACGATATAATTATGTAATCATAATTAATTAATATACACCAGCTCCAAATGAATTTAATTATATATAGTAAGAAAAATCTCAGAAATGTTCAAATTACATACATAATATGGCCTTATATATTTCAAAGGGTAAATTACACTTTAGTGCCCTGTGGTTTAACTCGATTTCAATTAGATGTCCTGTGGTTTTATTTTTGTCAATCAGGTGCCCTGTGGTTTGTACTGTTAGCAACTTAGTGTCCTGTAGTTTAATCCGTTAATTTTCTAACAAAAGTGTCACATGTGCCACACACGTGACCTTTAAAAAACTTCCAAATTATTCTCCCTCCATTTTTTTAGATCTAAATTCACCATTTCAAATTTATCTCTTAAAACCTAACATAATTTGAACTCACCTCTAATAAAATAAAAAAATAAAAACAAGAGGTTGGTTACAAATAGTTTAATTTAGAAATATGGGAACAAGAAAATAAGTATGAATTGTTCAATTGATGAGCAATTCAAAACCTATGAATGGATGGTGAGGACAACGGAAACAGAGGCAGCAACTCCTAATCTAAACAAGGACTAATGATGAAATTGAAGGTGTCAGACTGAACTAATAGCGAGTGAGTCTAGGCAGATAGAATCATAGAATTCATAAAATTTGCTTATTCACAATTGTTCTTACAGTTACCAAACCGATAACCCAGAAACACACCTACAGATGAACAATTACAAAAGGGGAATCAAAACCATTCAAACACAGAAACAAACACCTTCATATAGCAATTTTAATTTTACGATTAGAAATCAACAGAAAAAAAAAAAAGAAGAAAGAAAGTAGGTTCATAATTTCTCAACAACGAAGTGTAATCATCGCACGATTGCTTCGGATGGCCTTCATTTTATGAGGGAAGGCAGTAGGCAGTAGCGATAGACTTTGTTCCCATATTTTTGAATTAAACTATTTTTAAGCAACCTCTTATTTTACTTATTTACTGAGTTGAGATCGATTATGTTAAATTTCGAGAGATATATTTGAAATTAATTTTAGATTCATAAAATGGAGTAGAGAGAAGGATTTGGAGGTTTTTTTAAAGGTCATGGGACACTTCTATTAGAAAATTAATAAACTAAATCACAGGACATTAAGTTGTTAACGGTGCAAACCTCAGAGTACCTGATTGACAAAAATGAAATCACAGGACACCTAACTGAAATCAAGTTAAACCACAGGCCACTAAAGTGTAATTTACCCTATTTCAAAATATACACAAATCTCACATTAAAGTCTGACTATGACATAGTCCTACTTAAAATTAATCGTTCACAGTTCACATGGCTCTTGTTATTTATTTATTTCCATTTCCCACTTTTTTTTAAAAAAAAAAAATTCAAGTTGGTTTTTTTCATTAAACAGCAGCCTTAATATTATATATTTATATTATGGGGATAGCAATAGCAATGATTAGTTTAATTTGGAGAATTAATTAGGATATATGTTTATGCTTTGATAGGAATTAGATGATAATTGATTATTGATTAGGAGAGCACTGAAAAATATATAGAAATGAAGAAAGGAATTTATATTAATTAATTAGTTAAATTTGGTGGCATCCTCTGCATGTGCTGCTTTTTATAAATAGCGACGATTTTCTAAAAGCGATGCAGAAAATCTATTGAAGGGCTTTGAGCATCGATCTCATTAGTAATGGCAGCCATGGCTACAGAGCAAGACCTTCACATGAATGGTGGTGATGGAGAAACAAGCTATGCCAACAACTCTTTAATACAAGTAAGCTAATTACTTTTTGGAAAAAAAAAAGCATTTATTTTCACCAAACTTCTTTTAAAAAAATAAGTTATTTGTGAGTGATAATAGAAATTATTTTGTTGTCGTTGTGATAAAGAATTAAAGTGGAAACAAATTATGTTCTAAAAACAATTGTACCATTATTAATTATTTTCTTCAAGTATAAAAGCTTACCTAAAGCATTAATAGAGGATAGACGTATAAGATTGATTGAGGAGGTTTTCTTGCACAAAATTTAATTTAAAGTTTAGGGAGATTTTTCAAAATAAACCAAAAATTCATTAAATTTATAGATTGTTTTTTCTTAACATGCATGCCATTGTATTTCATTATGATTTTGGATTAAAAAATTAACAAAATAGTTTTTTTTTTCGGCATAAATTACAATGTTTAGGGAGGGAATTAGATCATATATAGTCAAGTGCCACTAGTTTTCGCATTTTTTTAATCTATTCTTTTAACACTACAAAAAAAAAGGAATACTTTTGACGATATATATTTGGTCAAAGGTTTATTTTGGTTCTCTATGTTTCACTCAAGTTTTAAATTAGTCCTTTATGTTTCAAAAGTTTTAAATTGATCATTTATGTTGCACAGAAGTTTCAAATAATTGATCCTTCCGTCCATTTCCATCAATTTCTTAAGTCAATTGCTGATGTGGCGTGCTGATGTGTCATGCCACATCGTTGCCACATCATCACCACGTCATCAAATAAGATGAATAGAAGATGACGTGGCAATGACATGGCATGCCACGTCAGTTTAAATGGATACGTAGGAAAGATGATATGTCTACTTCAGCACCCCACTTTTGTACTTAACGGAAGAAATGGACGGACTTGGACGGAATGACCAATTTGGAACCTTTGGAAAATATAAAGAAACAATTTGAAACTTTTGAAACATAAATGACTAATTTGGAACTTGGGTGAAACATAGAGGGCCAAAATGAGCATCTGGCCTAATATATTTTAACAGTCACTATTAATTGTTAAAAAATATACTTTTCAACAATTATATAAATTTTGATTGTCGAAATAAGTACATTTTTCTAACAATTAAATTTGACTATTGAAATTATAAATTGTTGAAACAAGTCAATAATAATATTTTCAACGGTAAATCATTGTCAATATTATTTTGGTCAATACCTTTGTCAAAGATGGCTATAAAAAAGTATTGTCGAAAAATGTCTAGACAATTATTGGTCATCGAAAATACATTTGTTTTCTATATTTTTAACAACTTATTTCGATAGTCAATATTTAGTTGATGAAAACAATTTACTTTTTTTAATATTTATTTTTCTTGTAGTACAATATACCATTTTTTTTACTCTAGAGTTAAAAAATATTCTACATATTTTAAAATTGATTATCAATCATAAATTACTTCTCAAAAATGAACAAAAATACTTTTTTTTTTGTGAGAGCAGAAAATGTTGATGTTGAGATCTAAACATGTGGTTAAAGAAAGTATCACCAAGATGTATTGCACAATTCAACCAAGATGTTTGAAAGTGGGAGAATTAGGGTGTTCTTCAGGACCAAATGCACTTCTCGCAGCATCTAATATTATACAAATTGTTGATGAAATTACAAGAAGCTTCAATAATCATATTGAAATACCCAATACTTTCCAAATTTTCTTGAATGATTTGTTTGGGAATGATTTTAATACAATCTTTAAGTCACTCCCAAACTTCTATGAAACACTGAAAATAGAAAATGATGAGAAGAAGCAATGTTTCATTAATGCAACGCCAGGAAGTTTCTATGGAAGACTCTTTCCTTCTAATTCCATCCATTTCTTTCATTCCTCTTCCTCTCTCCATTGGCTCTCTAAGGTAAGCTACCTCTCTCCCATTAATTAATTACTTCCCTTATCTTAAATCATTTCTCTTAAAAAATAGGTCAAAACCCCAAATTGGTCCTTTATGTTTGCACCAAGTTTCATATTGGTCCTTTATGTTTCAAAAAGTTTAAATTGGTCCTTTATGTTTACAAGAAATTCCAAATTGGTCCTTCCGTCCAACTTGGTTAATTTTTTCTGTTAAGTGATGATGTGGCCTGCTGAGTTGGATCCTATGTGTACAAAAAGGTGACGTGGCACTCCACATCACTTGCCACGTCACTCTCCCACTCTCTCTTCCCGCCACGTCAGCATCTTCTTCAACCTTGGGCTTCCTTTCTTCTTCTCCATCTCCATCTTCTTCTTCATCATTATCATTATGATCATCATCATCATCATCATCACCATCATCATCTTCGTCTTCCTCATCCACCACCGCCGCCGCCGCCGTCGTCCATTCTTCAAACTCAAAATTGACCTTGGTAGATACTGCAGGTAAAGATACTTCAAATGAAATTGATTTCGATCACTTAGAATTTGAAGGTAAAGACAAACTGACCTTGGTCACCATTGAAGGTAGTATGAGCCTGGCCATTGATAAGGAGGCCATCCGGATTGGCAAGGGATCTTCCAGAATCCAAAGTTTGCCTTAAAGTCTGAAAACGCATCAAAACAAGAATGAAAACAAGGTCTCTTAGGTATTTAGGATGTGTTTAGTTTCTCAAAAGTCAAAATGATTCACAGTATACATTAGATTTGTTTTGTGAGATTATTATAAGTTTGTTCATCTATTTTAGTTTGACCATCAACTAATTAAAGCTTAACATGCTACGCTTTTGGAGGGTTCTTGTTTTTGCTCAACTCACCTGAAAATACAGAGTGAGCAAAACAGAGTAAGAGAAAAACAGAGTAAAAGATAGAGTAGTATTAAGTTACCTGTTGTTTTAATTTGTCGTTTTGGTGGAGAAGAAAGTCATGGTCAATTTTGAGTTTGAAGAATGGACGGCGGCGGCGGCGGTGGTGGAGGAGGTGGTGGAGGAGGAAGACGATGGTGATGATGAAGAAGAAGAAGAAGAAGAAGAAGATGGAGATGGAGATGGAGAAGAAGAAAGGAAGCCCAAGGTTGAAGAAGATGCTGACGTGGCGGGGAGAGAGAGTGGGAGAGTGACGTGGCAAGTGATGTGGAGTGCCACGTCACCTTTTTGTACACATAGGATCCAACTCAGCATGCCACATCATCACTTAACAGAAAAAGTTAACCAAGTTGGACGGAAGGACCAATTTGGAACTTCTTGTAAACATAAAGGACCAATTTAAACTTTTTGAAACATAAAGGACCAATATGAAACTTGGTGCAAACATAAAGGACTAATTTGGGGTTTTGACCTAAAAAATATATATATGTAATTAATATCAAGTTAATTATTGTATTTACTGTTTTAGTAAAAAAAAAAAAATCATCTAGTTTTTGTGTCAAAATAAAAGTTGTATATTATTTTGATAGAAAATAAATTATAAACAATATGAGTATATATAATTTTTTTAAAAAACTAAATTAAAGAAATATTAAATATAATTTCACCAAGTAAAACTATAACTGGTTTTTAGCGGCGGTTATAGCCGCTGTAGACCAAATTTGACCGTCATAAAAAACATATTTTTTAGTGGATTTCTCAAAGCAGAAGTTAGTGTATATAATGAGTATCATATAATTTTTCTGAACATACTATATTACTAGGACGATGGATTGGGAAATTGAATGAAATAATTAAACAGGCTCCTCCAAAGTTGAATGGGAAAGGAAGAAAAAGAGTAGTGAAGAAGGAAAATAATAAAGTTGATGGGAGGAGGAGAAGCATAATTAATGCTGCATTATGGTACGTAGAAGAGTTTAAAGAAGACTTGAAAGTGTTTTTGAGATCACGTTCAGAGGAACTAGTGGGAGGAGGTACCATGGCTTTAACATTTGTTGGCAGATACGATACTCCACAACTTATAACTCATGCATGCCTCATTTTTACACTACTCAATGACATGGCTTCCAGGTATATATATAGAGAATGGATCATATGTTGTACAGCATAAAAAAGTAATGAGAGAGAGTAACACATAGTGGGTGCCATATATGGGTTCCACTTATGTATGAGACCCAATCCGACTAACTTGCAAATAATTAGTTCACCTAATTCATGAGTTAATTAGTAGTTGGTCAAGTTGATTTTTTATTCCACTTGGTTGAACTAATTTTGATAGTTCTATATATAAACGATGTCTTATGTCCAAAATATATACTTTATATACCTATCACGTGTTAAGAGTTTAATTGTTTAATAAATAAAATTATACTATGTGTACAATTAGAATTGACAATTATATTAAACTATTTTTTAAATCATATTTTCTCAAATTTATCTACTTATGTATATATATATAATTAATTGTAATTAGCATGTTACAGGTTTCATACATACATATATATAGCCCTTGAATTACTTTTAATCTCCAACGTACACCTACCATATTCATTGTTAGCTTAATTAATTACTTTATATTCTTTTTTTTTTTCTAAATACATGTGCTACTATATATATAATTTACAACAAAATAACTAAACGTATCAAAAATGATGATGCAGAATTTGATTGAAGAAGAAAAATTGGAGAGTTTTGGTATACCAGTACATCATCCTACAGCAGAGGAAGTGATAGAAATAGTGAAGGAAGAAGGGAGCTTTAGTGTTGAGAGACTAGAGAGCATCAAAACAAGATGGGATGGATCAAGCCTCAATGAAGAAGAAGAAGAAGAAGATGGAGATAGTAATAATAAGTGTTGTGTGGATGATAATGGAAGAGGGAAGTTCATAGCTAAAACCATAAGAGCTGTGTTGGAACCTCTTATGAAGGCACATTTTGGAGAAGGAATCAATATTGATGAAGTGTTTCTTAGGTTTCAAAACAAGGTTGTCCAATTCATGCCTATATTGGTCTATCCTACTTTGCTCTTATCTCTAGCTAAAAATGCTTGAAAAATAATGTGGTATATGTGAAAGCCACGGCTATATATTCATGTAAAGAAATTAAAAAAAAAAAATTCTTAAAAAATCCAATATAAGTATCAACTAGGTCTCGTGATTAACTCATTTAGTATTGGTCAAAACTCCAAATTGGTCCCTTATGTTTGCACGAAGTTTCATATTGGTCCTTTATGTTTCAAAAAATTTAAATTGGTCCTTTATGTTTGCAAGAAGTTCCAAATTGGTCCTTCCATCCACTTTAGTCAATTTCTTAAGTTAACTGCTAACGTGGCGTGCCGAGGTGGACACATAATCTCTCCTACGTGTATTAGATAGTTGACGTGGCCTTAGATACACTAAAAGCACTCAAATGACGTCGTTTAAGCCAAAAATAAAATCATGTTGAGAGGACCAATATGAAACTTTAATGAAACATAAAGGACTAATATAAAACTTCAATGAAACATAAAGGACCAATATAGAACTTCAATGAAACATAAAGGATAAATATAGAACTTCAATGAAACATAAAGGACCAATATAAAACTTCAATGAAACCTGAAGGACAAATATAAAACTTTTGAAAAACATAAAGGACTAATATAGAACTTTTAAAAGATAAAGGACCAATTTAAAACTTGTGTAAAATATAGAGGACCAAAATAGACATTTGACCTTTAGTATTTGATCCATGGACTAAACAAAGTAACCACAAAAAATAAAAATCAATAATACTAATTTCAATTTCTTGTTTAAACCATTATACTTTTTAAAATAAATATGCCTAGTTAGCTAGATATGTTATTGTTATCATAATAAATTTAGCTTTATTTTATTTATTTAATATTGACATAAAAAAGAAATATTTAGTAATATTACTTATTTATTTTTTAATTTTAAAATTCTATATTAAAAAAATAGCTCACGGGCTAGCCCACAAACTAACACATTTAACTTGTGGGCCAAAATGGAAGGCCTTATATTTAAAAATGGAAGCTCATTTATTAAACAGGCAAGGCTGTACGTCTCACTTGCTTGTGGTTGGCCCATCCCAAACAAAGTAATAGTTGTAATCTTAAAATATGAATATGTGACTCTAATTTCCTGGAGTTAGTGCATGCTAGAAATATGGTTTCACTGCATTGAACCTAGTTTTTTTTTTCTTTAGTTATTTTCCGATCAGAAACAATCTTGTAGCATTTGTTAGGTATTAAGGCTATGTTTGAGAATTTTACAGAGGATGAAAAAAAAAAGTGGTCATTAATGGAAGAGAGAGGAGTGGAATGAGTAAATATGTTGTTTGGTAATTTTAGTGAGAACAATGATGGAATAGAATTGATAAAATGTTGTTTGGAAGGTTAATGAAAAAAATGGGAGAATGGAATGATTAATTAATTGTTTTTCTTCAACATTATTACTCCTTTCCTTAGATAAGGCCTTTTTACGGTACATAATTTTATTAAAATATGAAGGGTACAAATGTATTTTTATAATAGCAATAAAAAAAATTACAAGTCATTCCATTCCTTTCTTATTAACTAAAGAGGACAAAAAAATGAAAGATTTTGAATGCACAATGAGGGTTTGGGATGCCCTCCATCTCCTTCCGCTCCCTTCTATCCTTAAAAAAAAAATATTCAAACACAAATTTAAGTCATTTTATTCCACTCCCTTCCATCCTTAAAAAAAATATTCAAAAGCTGATTCCTTCAAATATTTCCAAAACGTATATGTGTTATGGTTTCAAATTTCAATGCAAGAAACGTATGCCTGATTCTTGCAGTGTTGCTAGATTCAAGGTTTTATGTTTAAACTTGTGGCGATCTAGCTTCACCACTTCCAAGAAATGTTCAAGTGGTCTATATATTTTTTTAATTAATTAATTTTTAATTCATTCAAAGAATCAAGGTAGATAATTATTAATGCGATTTTAACACATAATACTACATGATTACATACAGCTTAATAAGGATTCACTTTGAATTAATTAGGGACCAAATGATTATAAAAGTATATTAAAGTTCAGTATTATTGTACTGCTGAATATTTACTCGGAGTCTAAATCTAAATGATGAATGGAGAATTGATGAGATGAAAGAAGAATGATAATGATGAATGAGTGATGAAGTTTTAAATTAATGTATGAATGTGTATGAATTGTGATGAATTATGATACATTTGTATATTATTGTATTTGGTATGTGTGAATTATTGTTGTTTATATTAATGGATGAATTTAATTATGAAATTACGATGAATTATGAATCTTGTATGTTTTTAAATTAATTAATGTATGTTTGTTTGTTCAAATATTTATGAATTATGATTGTGAGAAAATTTTTAGCAGATGAACAATTCAATAACTAATATGCTAGTAATTTGGGATTATCCTATATAAGATTTTTGTATGATAAAGTATGATTATTATTAAAAATGGTCAAAAAAATTTAGGGTGAGCCTAATTCGACCCTTGGCCCTCATAAGATTAGGTTGGGCTAGAGAAAAATTAATCCGCATTAAAAATGTGTTATATTATACGAGCATAAATTTTTGGGAGAACCCCAAAAGTTAGTTATTGGAGTGGGAGAGCTCAATGTCTTATAAGGCATTTCTTTAATTATAGCATCCCCAATAGCACCCCCTTCAAAAGCCGGTGTCTTTACGGCTGTACATTGCGACACTTCACTCGGTGGTGCTTCACTTGATCACGATCAGTCCCTCCACCGGTCAGAACCCTCCACAGGTAGCCCTTTTTGGTCGGGCGATTCTCAATGAAAGCACCAATTGATAGGAACACTAAGTCCTCGAGGGAGAACCACATCTAAAAAATTAGCTATTAAAGTGGAAGAGTTCAAGACCTTATAAGATATTTCTTTAATTATAACCTTCCTAATAATATGAGACTTGTATCATTATGACTTGATTCGTTTTGCAAATTCTAAATCTAATTCAAAATATACATATAAATCTCACTTTAAACTAAAGGATAATCAAAGTCTGATTATAAAATAGTCCTACTCAAAATTAATCGTTGCACATGGTTCCTGTTATTTATTTATTTCCATTTCCCACAAATTTTATTTTTCTACACATGAAAAACTTTCAAGTTGTGCTTTTTTTAATTAACTAGCAGCCTTTATATTTAAAAAAAAAAAAATCAAATAGCAGCCTTCAATTATCTTCTATGTATATGATGATGGTGCCAAGTACGATGAACAATAATTAAATAACAAGATAATAGTTTTTATTATTATTATTATTATTCTTTTAAATCCTGTACAAAAATTATAAAAGTAAGCTAATTTTATAATATCAAAATTCTCTATATTTGAATTATAATATAGTTGTAGAGATCAGAGTATATTAGAATTGGTTCAATGAATTATACTGGCCATATTAAATTAATGGAATAATTTAACAAATACACATGACTCATGGTCTGTATTTTGTGGGATCTAATATATAGTGTACAATGGTGAATCCTAAACAGAATATAAGGTATTAACTTTGCATATATATACTGTGGGCTTAATATATTCTTTGTCCTTAAGTAGAGTGTTATATATATATAAAGCTACCATGTGTGCATAAACATAATTAACGTCTAATATCATCAATAATGGCAACAGAGGAAGTGCTTCACATGAATGGTGGTGTGGGAAAAACTAGTTATGCAAATAACTCCTTGCTTCAGGTAATTGTTTCCATTTTCATATATATGCAATGATAATGATATTACTACTGCATTATTCTTTTATTTATTTTTTAATATTATTAAATTTGGATGCAGAGAAAGGTGTTAATGAAAGTGAAGCCAATCCTGAAAGAGCACATCACGAAAGTGTACACAAACATTGATGTTTCAGATTGTTTGAAAGTTGCAGATCTGGGGTGTTCTTCAGGACCTAACACATTGTTGATAGCATCTGAGATTATGGGAATGATTGATGAGATAAGCTTGAGGTTGAAGAAGAAGAAGACACCTGCATTTCAGATATTTCTCAATGATCTTCCTTCAAATGATTTCAACACAATCTTCAACTCTCTTCCTGATTTTTACAAGAATCTACAACATGAAAAGGGACACAATTTTGGGCCTAATTGTTTCATTCTTGGTGCTCCTGGGAGTTTCTATGGGAGGCTGTTTCCGGAAAATTCCATCCACTTCTTTCATTCCTCTTACAGTCTCCATTGGCTCTCTCAGGTAATTAATCCCATGATCTTCTCCATTTTTATTTTCATTAATTAAGATTAAAAATTAGAATGATTTTGTTAATTAATCAATAATATTAACAGGTCCCAAAGGATTTGATTGGTACATGTTTGAACAAAGGAAACATGTATATAGCAAAGACAAGCCCTGAAGCAGTGTGGAAAGCATACTTTGAGCAATTTGAAGAAGATTTCAAACTCTTTCTCAAACATCGTTCAGTGGAATTAGTAAAAGGTGGTGGAATGGTCCTTACTTTTATAGGAAGATCAGAGGATCAAGAACCACTCACTTTACCTACTATAATTGGAATGACACTTCATGATATGGTCTTAGAGGTACAAATTAAATTAAATTCAATATATGCTTATTAATCATATTTTATATAAATATATAAAATTTCATCTATATATATATATATTATCTCTTGCATGTTGTTTATATGTAGGCGTTGGAAAACACAACACCGACTTTTTTTGAAGCTCGTGAAATATTCTAGAAAATGCTAGAGTATAATGTGGCAAAATAACAGAGCAAAAATCTAAAAAATAGAAGTCTTATTGGATAATATAGTAAGAGTGTAAGTAATAAAATTTCTTTCAATTTAGTCCTATTTTTTATCTCCTCAAATTCTACGGGCTGAATTGGAAAAGAAAATTATCTTAAGAAATTAGGTAATTTACTCTCTTGATCAAAACCTAATTATTTCTTATCGCACTCATTAACTGCAAAAATAGATCATCTATAGTGTGCGTTTCGTTTTTTTTTTTAACCAAAGTGTGCATTTGGTGAAGTGTTTTTATGTACATTAGTCAACTAACTTTAATAGGTTAATTGGAGAAATTTTCATTTTGATCCTCTATCTTTTTCATTGTCAATATATTGATTTTTTTTATTTTTTAAAAGTTTTAAATCCATTTTTTTTATCTTTGTAAGTTGTTCCAAATTGATAGATTCTTTTGTATAACACTATCAATTTGAATCGTTAAGTAGTGATGTTACACAATGAAAACTTTTTAAAAATTAATTACTATTTTACTTATTAACTAACCAATTGATTAATGTACAAAATTAACATACTTCAAGCAATTTACACTTCATCACATGATCTGTCTCTAATGCGTTTGGTTGCAATTTGAAATTAGAACTGGGGTTGGAATTGAAATTGCACAAAAATTGAAGAATTCCAATGTTTGATATGACATTTAAAATTGAAATTTGGATTCTTAGAATTGCCCAATTCTAAAATTTTATGGAATTGAAATTCCAAGAATAAGACATAGAATTGTTAGTTGGAATTAGAATTGAAGTAGGAAAATACTTTTTTGCCCCTCCTAATTAATTAATGTAATAAGGTATGAATATATTTTATTACAAATATATTATGAAGGGTAATTTTGTCTTTTTAATTAACTTTCCTTCACAAATTTTTCATTACATACTTCTCAGTTCCAATTCCAAACCTGCCAATTCCAATTCTAATTTTCTTTTCTTTTCAAATCATTTTAATTCCAAAACCCAAAACACAAACGCTTATATATATTAGCTACCAAATTCTATATGTAAGTATCTCAATGAATTAATTAACAAATATTTCAATATACATAATATCATTATTGACAATGTCTACCTTAAATTCAATATTAATTATGGTTTACATTAATTTTTACTCTTATAATTTTATTATTTTGCAGAATAAAGTTGAGGAGGCAAAATTGGACTCTTTTGACATCCCACATTATGGTCCTAGTAAGAAGGAAGTTAGGAAAATAATTGAGGCAGAAGGAAGTTTCAGAGTTGAAAGACTGGAAATTTGCAAATTAGGTTGGGATGCAGACATCAATGAAGAAGGAGATAACACAATTTTTTATGACAATTTCATGAAAGCCAAATTCATAGCCAATTACATGAGAGCTGTGTTTGAACCTCTTTTGAAGAATCAGTTTGGTGATGCAATCATGGATGAATTATTCTTTAGATTCTCAAATAAGCTTCTTCAATTAATGGAGGTGAAGAAAGAGCTGGTGTATACTAATTTGGTCATGTCTCTTACAAAGAACTAATGCTTGAAAACATATATAATAGCCTACATGTTAATTCAGAATAGTTTATAGAGAGGGATGTTAAGGAAAATAGAGTAATAATTTGCTGTTTAATTTCAAAATATAATAATGCAAAAATTACTTGAAACTTTGATTTTAATTATTTGCAAGATGTTTTTGTTTAATTTTATTTTTTGTTTCCCGCATATATTGTTTTATTTTATTTTATTTCATTTCAAATGGTGAAGAGAGTTTATGCTTTTTAATCATCAATTACCTCCTGAATTTAATCTTAAAAGAATGAGAATATAATACAAAGTTACTCCTGAATCACAGTTGTAACAATTGTGCTTGAGATATTAGTACCACTCACTAGCTCCACTCTAATGATATAAATTATAATGCATATATAGTTCAAAACCAAATTTATTGTTTAATCACTACTTTGTAAAAGATTGATTTTTTTTTTGGGTAAGGGATAAGAGGCTAAGCTCTAGACAGCAACAACTGTAAGTATGTTTTTTTAGAAAGAAATGGGAAAGAAATGAGGAGGGAATGAGTGGGGTCTACTGGGTCCCACATATTTTATTATTTTTTTTATTTTTATCAACTTTAAAAAAAAAATACAAAATATAAAATATCTATTATACCCTTTGATTTGATACAATCATAACTTTATTTTCTTTTTTATTATTTTAATATAAGGGACAAAATGATAATTTTATTACATTCCCATTTCATTTTCATTCTCAATTCTTTCTACTAAACACATCAAATGCATTCTCTCGTTCTCTCTCTACCTGTCCCTTTCCATTTAGAACATGCCCTAACAGTCCCCAAGCTTCAACTCCAACTTCAATGCTTCATTTGTGCTTCGTTGGGAAAGAGGTATAGGGCCCACCATACATTTTATGCTTCCTACTATTACTCATCACCAGTGCCCAGTGGTGAAACTTGAAAGTATCAAAAGAAAATTAAGGAGTAGAAAATAATCAAAATATTATCTTTGCCAATAAATATAGAAAGAGTAAATTACACTGCCCTCCCCTGACAGATCCTAATATTACACTGCCCTCCCCTCTCCTTTCAAATATTACACTGCCCTCCCTTGAGACACTAAAATGTCAAACAATTCAGTCCAAATATCACTTTAACTTTAAACTACCATCCAAATAGATATTTTTGTTAATTTTGAAGTGATTTTTTTCTCTTATGACCAAAATGCCCTCTAAAACATTTGAATCATTTGTGACAAAAGTGCCCCCCATAACCAATGTAACGTGCTGATTCATTTTGTCATGCTGTAATTCTTTTTTTTCTACCATTAAATAATATATTAAGTATTAACCTTTATATTTTTTTTTGACAAAACCTTTATAAATATTACATTAAATTAAATAAAAATTTCATTCATTCTTGTATTAATATTTTACTTATAAAAATACTAATTGCTAATTAGTAATTTTTTATAAAAAATTACTAATTACTAAATTGCATTTTTTTAATTAAAAAATCGTAGCTAGCAATTTTTTTTATGTAATTGTTAACATATAATAAGATTTTTTATATATAAGAATTTAGAAAATTAATTATCTTCCTTTATACATTTTTTTTATCAACAACATGCTAATCGAGGATTTGAAACCTATTTATTTAGATAAATAAACAAAATATAAATATAAATAAATCCAAATCTAAACTAAATATGTCAATTTACATATTAAATAATGAAACATTTAGAACAGCAAATCAACAATATAAAAATAAACTTTAATATATAAATTTGAGTCATATATCTCGTAACATATGTTTATTTGACCACTTAATAAAGTTGAAGTATCTTCAAAATATGCACTATGTGCAGACAAAAGATGTGCACCAACTATGTGCATATCATTAAGTATTCTCTATCTTATCTCACTAGCCACTTTGACACTTTACAAAATATGCACCAACAGTGTGCTATACAAAAAGATGCATCAACTATATGCAATATCATTAAACAACTATATATAAGTGTGTTCAAAATAGACAAAACATCATCTAGCTTGTCAAAAAGGATTCTAAAAGACATCGGGCTATCATGCTCTTCCAAGAAGCCTAAAAAACATTAGCAACCCTTCCAGTGTCAGATCTTTCGATCATGCTCTCTTGAGTTGTTGGATTTGGAGGAGCCTTAGAGGCTTGGTTTTCCCTAATATACTTCAATATCATTATAAAGAGAGAATTTCATTAAATTTAAGTCATTTCATAAAATTAGCATAGTGAAGTTAAATATATTTTACCCTTTTTGTTCTTTTGGCTTTAAGTTGTGACTTTGCCTTTGCTTGTACTTAAGCATATTCTTGTATTTCCCTCCTAGTTGAAGTTTGTGATGCACTTGTAGATGCTCCCTACAATTTGAAAGAAAATAGAACATCAAAATCAGATTTCTTAACTAGAAATATATATATAAATATATGTTGTTTTTAATAAAAAGTATGATACCATAGTACTTATTTTTTTTTCCTTGGCTTTAATTGGAGCTCTTTGACAACTCCTTTTGTTGTGTCCTAGCTGTCCAAAATAAGAGAAGGCAAATTTTCTAACCAAATTTGAGAGTCATTAATCTCACAAGCAAAATTAGCAATCCTATATGGTACTAAATTACTGTTCCTCGGAGTCCATTGAATGCATACTTTGCTAAAGGTAGCCATAACATATTTTATATCATCAATTAACATACCCAACCTTAATAAGTTTGGTGCAGAGGTGTTGCCAAATCTACTACCTTAGTTCTTTAATATTAATTCAAAAAGTACAGGATTAAGTTGAAATCATATTTAATTTATTGTCTTTTTTTTACAAGCTATATATGCATATATACTCCAAAGTTTGGACCCTTTTTTCAGAGCATATATACTCCATTGTCATATGGAATGAAAGACTGTACAAGAATGAACATAACCACACACACAGTTATATATATATATATATATATATATATATATATATATATATGCTATTTCTAGCCAAGTTCTATTTGGTGGCATTGATTTTTCCAGATAAAGCAAGACCAAATACACTAAAACATCAAAGAAAAGCTTTAACCTTGATTAAAGTGGAATGAGAGTAAGCCTTGATTAAAAAAATACCCAATGTCAAATAGAATCCTTGTAACCCACCGAAAACCACCGTAGACCACCGTATCAACCACCGTAAACCCATGAGAGCTTGAAACGGAACTTACATGACAACAACGGCGATCGACGCGTCAACAACTACCGGTGATGATGGCACGTCGGCAACCGGTTGAGATCCTCGATGCTTTTGGGAGAAGATGAAACCGTTGAAGATGAAACCAAGTAAGAGTGAAAGTTGGGAGAAGAAAAGATGAACAATTTTAGGTTTTACCGTGATGAAGAAAAGATGAAAATGAAAAGACCATTGGGTATTGGGTATAAGTGTAAGGACAAATGAGTAAAATGCATCCAAAACATCCATTTTGACGGCAAGATTTAACGAAAGATAGCTTTCGGACTGAATTGTTTGGCATTTTAATGTTTCAAGGGAGGGCAGTGTAATATTTGAAAGGAGAGGGGAGGGCAGTGTAATATTAGGATCTGTCAGGGGAGGGCAGTGTAATTTACTCTTATAGAAACCCCAATTGGGAAGATAGTTTTAGAGTAATGTCAAGTAGACTAGACTAGAATAATTTGGGATAAAAGTTCACTACTACGATATTATTGAATTTCAGTACATCCATTCAATCATGCAATACCATTTGTTAATATTAATAAAATCACACATTAATAACGACCTACGATGAGTGGATTAGGAATCAACTGATTAAAAAAATAAAAAAATATACTAAAATTCAGTACTATCATACTACATTATAAGTTTAATAAATTAATAGTGTCTTGTGATTTAGCTTCGTTTGAACTTTGAATAACATTTTACACTTTTTTTAATAATCATTTTAAACTATTCAATGCCACTATTTTTAAATTCTTCCAAATTATATTTGAAACTATTTGTAAATTATATATTTTTATTTTAATCTATTTTTTTATTTATTCATTTTAAGGATAATACTAAAATTTTTATTTTCATCACCCTCATTTATTAAAACTCCCAATCAATTCCACTATACTCTACTCCATGCCACTTTATTAATAACTATCTCACTTCAACTCTATTCAAAAATAGAAAATTAAATCCTTAGGATTTGTTTGGAATAAAAATTAAGAAAGAGAAAGAGAGGAGGATATAATCTCTTACCATTATTTAAACAGTTTAAAAATGAAGAGGAAGAGATAATGAATTATTAATTTATAATATTTTATTATCTTTATTCTTTACCATCTTTAAATATCTTAATTTAGAGTGTTTTAAAAGATAAATAAAGAAGGGAGAAAAGGGGGAATGGTCTACCCTTCCTTTTCATGTATTCTTTTTCCTTTCTTTTAATTGACAAACATATTCTTAATAAAAAAACATGTGAATGGGTTTATATATTCTCTAATGACGATTTATATTACTACACAGAATCTGAGTTCATTATTTTAGCCAATAGATTCAAATCATACATTGTTCTGTTATGTACTAATTTTGTGAAACAAAAATGGAATATGTAGTCCAAAAAAAAAAGTTCAATAATTAGGAGATTGCAAAAAAATTATAATTAAGAAAATTAAAAATTTAGTCCAAATGCTCATACAAATTACAGCTACCAGGGAGAAGAATTGTACAAGATCTAATTTCATTCCTAAAAACACATGTTAGATAAATCTAACGGGTAACAGTCAGGGGACTAAATAGTTGACTGAGTTACAAATTTGGAGACTAAATAATATTTTTGTCAAATTCGAGGACTAAATAGTTGACAGAGTTACAAATTCAAAAATTAAATAGTATTTTTATCAAATTTAATGACTAAATAATTAACAAAGTTACAAATTTAAGAATTAAATAATATTTTTCTCAGATTCAAGAATTAATTAATAATTTAACCATCACAATTAAATAATATTTTGCTTTATCATCCTCAAACCCACCCCATTCCTTGACAAACCCTCAAATATGGAAATGGACGTGGACAAAACGTCGCTCTCACTCCCTCCAAACTTTAACCAAATTCAATGGTATCGTACCACTGAACTTCAGTACATCCCTCCAATCATGTATTGTTATTTGTTAATATTAATAAAAACTCACATTAATTAGGACCCACCTTAAATGATTTATAGACCAACTGATTAAAAGGATGTACTGAAGTTCAGTACTACCATACCACTGAACATCTACTCCCAATCAACATTCTCACGTATTTTAAAAATAATTCAAACGTGTACCAAACGTTACAGTAGTAGTTCTCACTATTATTGGTAGGTTAAGGGCCCATCCCAACAATCTTAACTCCATCCAAAAAATATTAAAGACAATATTAAATTTTTCAAGAAATCAAACGTGGCCAAACTCTTTTGTTCTTTTAAACACGTGGCTGTGGAACTCGAATCCAACGAGAAACTCTTAACGGTGGCACCATATCATCCATACATGAATAAGAGTAATCACTTTAAAATAAAACTCATCATTCACTATATTACCCCTCACATTCACATAGCCAACCCCACAACACACAAAAATCCAAATAACTAAATGATTCGGCATTTCGGCTTATGAACACAAATCAATTAATACATGAGAAAACTGAAAACTACCAATTCAAAAAAAGAAAAAGAAAAAGAGTGCACATGTTGATACAATGATATCTGTACTAATTTCACGTCCTTCAATCTTCAACCACTTCAAACAAAACCAATCCTGCTGGGTTAAACTGTGTGACAGCAAAGACATATATAATTGATGATCCATTTAAACATAACTTTGTCACAATCAATCAAACATTCAAAATCAATTATATAAAGTATATATCTTCACCTTTGGAGACAAAATAGTTGGAAAAAAATTACAAATATTCTTCTCCAACTATGACACATCACCTACGTCACTCCACCATAGTAAAATTTTTGTTTTAGAGAAGATGATGATGATGATGTGGTCATGGTGAAGTGACATAGCGTGATGTGTCATGTCACGTCATTAAAATATGACACGTACGAGAGATGGTGTGTCACATAAGCATGCCACGTCATCCTTTAACGACAAAAGTTAACGATGTTACGCTCGAGGACCAAAATCGACAAAAAAGACTTTAAGGACCAACATTAAACTTTTGAAACATTAAAGACCACCATTAAACTTTATACAAACATTGATGACTAAAATAATACTTTAGCCAAAGATAAAAGAGAAGAGAAAAAATAAACGTAGTGGAGTCAAAACAAAATAATGTAAGTTTAAATAATAACTTCTCAATATTAATTTATAATTTCAAAAATTAATATTATTATTTTATATTACATTTCAACAATTAAAAAATAAATAATTTTGTATATATTTTTGTGCCTGCAAAATCTGTAATAGGTATATATATATGTGTATGCTGTGGGGTTTGGGGTTTAAATTTGGTTCAGTTTTTCAATACAATAAAATCATTTGATATTCTTTGCAGTAAAAAATATTTTAGCACTAAAGTAATTCTTAAGGAACATCATATCTCTGCGGCGGATGATATTGTGGTTTGTGTGGTGGCAAAGAAGAAACCTTATCCCATTTATTTCTCATCTGTCATTTCTCTACAGCTGTGTGGTTTGGTATGAATATCAGGGATGGAGGAGTTGTAAATTTGTAATACATAAATTGAGGGAGATATGGATAAAAAAATTTAAAATTTCACACAAATTGAGACCCAATAAATTAGGAAATATATTTTAGTTCTAAATCATTCATGGTATATCTCAATTTGTGTGAGATTTTTAATTTTTTTGTGTTCTTTTTAAAAAATGTACAATTTTTTAAAATTTAAATAAAAAAAAGTGAAGAAAACGATTCAAAAGAGAAAGCCTAACATATTAACTAAAGCATAAAAGAGTATAGCACCGATTCATTCGCTCTCATTCTAGTCTTCTTTCTTTTTCACTTGTTTCATATTAGTAATTTATCTTTTAAAATTCCTAAATCAATCATCTATATTTATAACTTATTTTAAATTAATATTTTATGTAACATCATTCATTTGGACCGTCAAATAGTGGCCTTTGGTATCCGTGAGTGTTTTAGTGGGAAATGGAAGTGGAAGTAAGTGATAAAAAGTATGTTTGGTATGCAAGGAAATGGAAGTGGAATGTAAAAGTAATATTGTTTGGTAGGGTGGGAAGAAGATAGGAAAATAGAAGATAAAAGTATGAAATACACATTTTGTTCTTACTTTTTTAAAAGCCACAAATTTTTTAAGGGCATTTTGGTCTTTAAACCAAACATCATCTCACTTTCCCTCCACTTCTTTATGACACCAACCTTTTTATTTAGCTAGAAACCTTTAACTCACCTCATCACTTTCAAAACCATTCCAAACACACTTTAATCTCACTTTTCCTCTAACGTAGAACCTATACCAAAGGGCAGAAACCCAAAAATATGTTGGGAAAGTATCCAAATCTATACTAACTCAATTTTCCTATGCCCCCACGTATATATACACATGTATTATACCAAGAGATTCCGCATTTCTCTGAAACATCTATAACACCAGACAGAAATCAAAATCAAATGGATTAGAGCTCACAAGGTTATGGAAGCCAGAAAATTAAAAAAAAAAAACAAATAATAGTAAAACAAAAGAAAAGAATGATGAAAACTCATTATCATTTCACTATCAAATACATATAATATATATATGTGGTCCATATAGATATAGTGGTGGGGCTTCCTGATCTGTCCACAGTCCACACAAGTTAGAGGAAGAAATTGAACTCAAAAACTATGAATTTTATTCAACTAGTAGTAAATTAAAATTAATTACCAGGCCGCAAAAATTACTGTCTTAACAGATTATACCAAAGGACTAATTTAAAACAAGTTATAAAGATAAAAAATTATTTAAAATTTTTAAAAAACAAAAAAGCAATATGTAACAAATAAAAAAGATAGGGAATCAAAATGAGATTTTGGCTCGAATCAACAAAAATCTATCAATGTGATTGGATGGATTGGATATTTTTTAGCCTTTGATTACTAGATGAGGGCCAATCCCATTCAAACTAAATTATATTGAACCAACCGATTAATTTTTTTAAAAATATTAAATTTTATACTAATTAATATTTATGATTTCATCTTCTTAGATTGCAATTTTAATTTATGGTTATATCTATTTTTACATTTTAGATTTAAAAACGAAGGAAAAAATTAAATTTATTAACTTATGATTATTATTTATTATTATCAGAGTCTAAATAAATTGGATGACTTGTTCAGTCATCTCATTTGGGATAAAAGTTCAATGGTATCGTACCACTGAATTTCAGTGCATCCCTCCAATCATGTAGTGCCATTTGTTAATATTAATAAATACTCACATTAATTAGGGTCCACCTTGAATGGTTTAGGGACCAACTAATTGGAGGGATGCACTGAAGTTCAGTACTACCGTACCACTGAACATCTACTCATCTCATTTGATGAGATGACAAATTGTCCACCAATACCAGCCAAGATGTATACATATAACTATTCACGTCATTTATTACAAAAGGTGAATGAACATTATATTTATTTAAGGAAAGTATAGTTCTTTGATTTCAAATCACATTTTAAAGACGAACCAAAATAATTTTTTGTAGCATCTATCGTCATCAATGGCAAGTGAGGAAGCGCTTGAGCTTCACATGAATGGTGGTGTGGGAGAAACTAGTTATGCAAATAACTCCTTGCTTCAGGTAATTAATCTCCCTATCATGATTTATAAACATATATACTCTTTAATTTAATATCTTGTTATTTTAATTGTTACTGTATTAATCCTTTATTTTGGTTGTGTGTTAAATTGGATGCAGAGAAAAGTGTTAATGAAAGTGAAGCCAATCCTGAAAGAGCACATCACAAAAGTGTACACAAACATTGATGTTTCAGATTGTTTGAAAGTTGCAGATCTGGGGTGTTCTTCAGGACCTAATACATTTTTTACAGCATATGAGATTATAGACATTATTGATGAGATAAGCTTGAGATTGAAGAAGAAGACACCTGCATTTCAGATATTTCTCAATGATCTTCCTTCAAATGATTTCAACACCATCTTTAAGTCACTTCCTGATTTCTACAACAAGTTACAACATAAAGTGGGACATAATAATTTTGGGCCAGCTAATTGTTTCATTGATGGAGCTCCTGGGAGTTTCTATGGAAGGCTTTTTCCAGAAAATTCTATCCACTTCTTTCATTCCTCTTATAGTTTACATTGGCTCTCTCAGGTAATTAATTTTTTTTTTGTCGAAATCGAGGTATTCCCCGTCGCCCTTCATAGCTTTTAAGCACATTCAATGTGACAACTAGTCCAAAGATTTCGATATGAGTATATTAACTGGGCTAAAGGTCTATTTTGGTCCTCAATGTTTGCATGAAGTTTAATGTTAATCCTCAATGTTTCAAAAGTTTAATGTTGGTCCTCAAAGTTTCTATTTTTGGTCGATTTTAGTCCTCGAGCGTAACACTGTTAACTTTTTGTCATTAAATGATGACGTGGCATGCTTATATAGCACACATTCTCTCCTACATGTCATATTTTAATGACGTGGCATGACACATCACTGCCATGTCACCCCAGGTTGCCACATCATAATCTTCTCTCCTTCATCAGAATCATTATCATCATCATCTGGGGTGACGTGGCAGTGATGTGTCATGCCACGTCATTAAAATATGACATGTAGGAGAGAGGGTGTGCCATATAAGCATGCTACGTCATCATTTAACGGCAAAAAGTTAACGGTGTTACGCTTGAGGACCAAAATCGACCAAAAATAGAAACTTTGAGGACCAACATTAAACTTTTGAAACATTGAGGACCAACATTAAACTTCATGCAAACATTAAGGACCAAAATAGTACTTTAGGCTATTAACTGTTAAGTCTCTTCCACTCTCAAGATTTGAGAAATAAAAAAATATACAATATAATTTGGCTCATTTTAATCAAAACACACTTATATTTATGATTTTTATAATTAAAATAAATAATAATTTTTAAAAAATGTTTTAATAAATTATATTTGTTTAAAAAAAAGTAGTACCATAAGGATATTTCGGTTATAATAAATAAAACTACTGTTGGTTTTTAAAATTCTTTTTATGAAGAGGGAGTTGAGTATAGGTTTTTTTAAATAGATGGGAAGAACTCAAAAAAGTGCAATTTTAAATTAATCCCATGCATGAGAATCTATTTCTATATAATAACATGCATTTAATTAAATAAAAAATTAGGATTTTGTTCATTTATATTAATTAATTCGTACAGGCCCCAGAGGGTTTGATTGGTAGAGGTTTGAACAAAGGAAACATTTATATAGAAAAGGGAAGCCCAGAAGCAGTGTGGAAAGCATACTTTGAGCAATTTGAACATGATTTCAAACTGTTTCTCAAAGATCGTTCAGTGGAATTAGTAAAAGGAGGTGGAATGGTCCTTACTTTTATAGGAAGATCTGAGCATGAAGAACTTACTCTGCCTACTTTAATTGGAATGGCACTTCATGACATGGTCTTAGAGGTACAAAGATATATATAATTTATAGAATTTCATTTATTGTCTCTCATGAATTGTTTTTTTAATATTATATAGCTATTGGGTCTTTTGATAACTTGTGCCACATAAATAGTTATTTTTATAATTTTAAAAAAATGAAAATATATAATGGGAGGATGTGGAAGAGAGAGAAGGGATATGATGGGTAGTGTGATTCTATAATATTTTCTTTTATGGACACGTGACACTAGTCTTCTAGAAGCATAATCAAACCTTGAATAAGTGACACATGGCACCACATGATGGCTTTCTACGTGTCCCTTACCTACAATTCTCCCAGACTCTCTCTTGTAATAGAGACGTGGAGGAGGACCGGAAACATAGATCGAGCACGATCCATAGGAACGTGAGGCGACCACATTCCTCCCTACACCAAGTATAAATACTCCTCATTTGGGGGACTCAACCAAGTCTAATCGACATAATTAACTCAGAGCTCATTTATCCTCTCATTTAGATTACTATTCAGAGATCCTAGTTCTCTCACCCTTCACTCACATATACCTCCAATAGGCGACCACAAGTAACATATTCCTGCCTAACGGCTCTTATGAACATTCTTCTTCGAACTACGTGGACTTTGATCTCTGAACAAGGGTATGTAGGCACTTAGATCATCATCTAATGACAAATCCCCTAATGTTACGACCCCTTGTGATCCTTATTTTCAATTATGAATTGTCTGAATCAAAAATAAAAGTTACATGTAGTTATTAGAAGAAGTAAATAACCACTATTAATTAGTTTATTATTTAAAATATAGTAATAATTATGTTATATTGTATTTTAAAAAGTAAAAAAAAAAAATCAAATATTTAATTTGTTATTATTTTATATTATATTTTTTAAATGTTAAAGAACAAATTAGAAAAAAAAAAATTAACTTAAGAAATTAGGTAATTTACTCTCTTGACAAAACAAACAAACTTCAAAGGATCTGCTTTCCTTAATAGCTTCATATATAAATATCTCAATTACTTATAACACATATTTCAATATACATTAATTCATGATCATGATTGACTATGTTTACTCTATTTGTAGAATAATTTCTTTCTTGAATTATTTATTCAATATTAGCTATATGATTTATCTTATTTCGTAATTTTGCAGAATAAAGTTGAGGATGCAAAACTGGAGTCTTTTGACTTGCCACATTATGGTCCTAGTGAGAAGGAAGTTAGGAAAATAATTGAGGGAGAAGCAAGTTTCAGAGTTGAAAGACTGGAAATTTGGAAATTAGGTTGGGATGCAGACATCAATGAAGAAGGAGATAACACATTTGTTTATGACAATTTCATGAGAGCCAAATTCATAGCCAATTACATGAGAGCTGTCACTGAACCTCTTTTGAAGATTCACTTTGGTGATTCAATTATGGATGAATTATTCTTTAGGTTCTCAGATAAGCTTCTTCAATTAATGGACGCCAACAAAGAGATGGTCTACACTAATTTGGTCTTGTCCCTTACAAAGATGTAATATATAATATATAATTTAAAAGAATAGATTTTATACTCTACGACATAAAAAAGTAAGTAAAAAGAGTAATACATTATGAGTCTCAAATATATCATTCTCTTTTTATATTTTTATGTTGTACAGCATAAAATTCATTCTCTTATTTTATATTTTAGTCTCCTCATCAATAAAGTTAGTGGATGAAAATATTAACACTCTCAACTAATTATTGGAATAATGTAGTGAGCATTTAATAGACAATTAAATAATTTTGGTCCCAGGCCAGAAAAACAAATAATTTTGGTCCTCACTGTTTTTTTATTTCGTAAAATGGTCCTCACTGTTAGCGAGCACAATCTGACATAGAAAAGAAAAGTTGCAGAGGTATAGAGCCCACCACGTTAATTAGGCCTGTTTCATAAGAGATAACTTATTTCGCGTTTAGTATTAATGGAAAATAGAAATAGAAGTGAAAGTAAATGATAAAAAGTATATTTGGTATAGAGGAAAATAGAAGTGGAATATAAAAGTAATATTATTTGGTATGGTGGAAAGAAGATAAGAAAATAGAAGATAAAAGTACAAAATATTTTTTTTGCCCTTACTTTTTTAAAAGCCACAAAAATTTTAAAGGCATTTTGGTCTTTAACATCACCTCATCTCACCACAACTTCCCTCCTTATACACAAGCAACCTTATTCACCTCTCATGAAGGAAGTTGCTTCCCTTTCCCACTCACCTCAGAATCTATCAAACATATCAAAATCTCACTTGTACTCACTCTCTACCAAACATGCCATAAGGCTATATTTAGTATACTCTCTAGGAAAGAGAAGGAAAATAAAATTGCCAATCCCAAAAAATTATATTATTTGGTATAATTTATATGTAAAATATTATTTATTATTTGACTTTCTTTTTGAGTCTTCGGTAAGTTAAAATGTCGAAATGGCTCTTCCTAATTACTTTCTCTCACTTTACTTTTTTATTTACTAAAAATAGAGAAAGTGAGGTGAAGTTACTGCATATTTGGTATGCCTTCAGCAGAAGGAAAGTGAGACGGAGGGAACCTTTCTTCCCTCATAATGTGAAGAGAAGGTGAGGTGAGGTTTGGTTTAAAGACCAAAATACCCTTAAAAAATTTGTGGCTTTTAAAAAAGTAAAGGTAAAAAAAGTATTTCATACTTTTATCTTATATTTCTATATATTCTTCCTACCATACCAAACAATATTACTTTTACATTCCACTTCTATTTCTCTGTATACAAAACATATTTTTTATCACTTAGTTCCACTTTCACTTCTATTTTCACTTTCCACTAAAACACTGACCGAATACCAAATGTCACCTTAGTCTTTTTCAATAATTTAGTTTACAAATTTTAGATCATATTTTTACATACTAAACATAAAATTTATTTTTTATTTTTTTAAAACAATTTATATTTTCCTTTACTCAATAAATTTTTTTTTACTCTATGATACTTAATTTTATATTGTTGTGGTTTTATTGGTGCATTTCTATGAAAGACCGCCTAAATTTGCCGTTACGCAAATTCAAGTCACGCGAGGTGCGTTTTGGTCTCTGACGCATGGCTCCTTTTGGTAACCCAATCGTTTGGTATCCGGTGAGTATTTTAGTGGGAAGTGGAAGTAAAAGTGGAAATGAAAATAGAAATGGAAGTAAGTGATAAAAAATATGTTTGGTATGTAGGGAAATGGAAGTGAAATATAAAAATAATTTGTTTGGTATGGTGGGAAAAAGATAGGAAAATAGAAGATAAAAGTATGAAATACCTTTTTTGCCTTTACTTTTTTAAAAGCCACAAATTTTTTAAGGATATTTTGGTCTTTAAACCTCAACTCACCTCACCTCACCACAACTTCCCTCTCCTCACCCATGGCACTAGACCTGATCACGGGCCTTAAAGCCCGCCCGGCCCGATAAGCCCGGCTCGCTAAAATGCAAAAACGAGCCCGAGCCCGAAAGCCGCTTTTTTAAAAGTCCAGCCCGAAAGCCCGGCCCGTATTATATATACTTATTTTATTTTTATTTTATATATATATAATACATTAAAATAAATAAAAAAAAAAACTCAATCTAATATAGAATAAATACCAACCTAATTGATAACATATTTTAATGTTTGATGTCCAATGTCTTGTATTTGATTCATTCAATCTTACATATTTGAACATTTAAAAAATTCAATCTTACAGGGGAGACTAGCTTCCAACTTCCAATTAACTAGCATTACACTAATTTTCCTAAAGTGCGTGTACCATTTTTTTCACACAATCCATTAGGAGCAAATTCAAGCTCTCTTAGAGTGTGTAATTTGCTATTTATTCTATCCAGATTCCAGAATATATAATATATTTTGGATACAAAATATGTATATCTTTATATACAATCCGTATAAAATGTTTATATATATAATACATTAAAATCTTTTAACTATCTATTTTTAAGAAAAAAAGTATCTCTTTGTATTTTAAATGAAACATGAAATAAACTATAAAAAAAAATATGGTACAAAATATGGCGGCCCGGCCCTTTTTTCATTTAATACGGGCCGAGCCTGGCCCGTTTTTTAGTTTAAAAAAAACGGGCCCGGGCCAGGCTCGGGCTTGAATTTTTAGTTAAAAGCCCGAAAGCCCGGGCCGTATTTTTTAAAGCCCGGCCCGTGATTAAGTCTACATGGCACCTACCTCCCCTCCAATGATGAAACTTGACTCACCATAAAAGTAACCTCACCATGTACCAAACAAACTCAAAAGTGGTGAGAACACTCACCTCTCCTAACTTCCATGATTCCAAATCATTAGTCCCTATCTTTTCAACTAACGTGGTCCTTTTCTTCTTCAGGATGATTGTGTTATTGAATTTTGATATACTTTTATAATTATATAATATTATCTATTAATATTAATAAAAAAATATTTTAAATAAATTAAAAATTAACTTATTAAAGAGATATTATATCAAAATTATTACCGTACTATTTAACCCTAAACATCTTCTCAATCAAATAATACATTTGTCTAATTATCTTTAAATAATAAAAAAATTCATCTAATAAGTATCTAAGAGTACTTATTAAAATTTTCTCTTATTGATTGTAAAAAAAATATTATTTTAAACTTAATAAAAAGTTTATAGAAATTATCTTTTAAATTTTTTATTAATTAAAATAAATTCTTAAATAATACCTAAATGACCTGTTGGTAAAAATCTATAGAAAAAAAAACTGAAGATAAAATAGAAATCTGCCAAATGTGCTTCATGGACACCGACGATGGGACTTGCTACTCTCAGAATTTTTTGTGGATAGGTGCTATTCTCATATTTTAATTTGTATTTTTTATTTTTATTAAAATATGATTATGAGGCAATCCTATTGAAAAAAAATGTGATATTTAATAGTACTACATCAATATTATTTACTGACCATGTCATTCAAGAAGTTATAATAGCTAGTGTCTCAATGATTACTATAAATAATTAAATAGGAGTAAGTAATTGATTATAAATTATAATGATCGATTTTTGACGGACCAAAAAGTAAGTCTTCTCAAGATTAATAAATAACTTCATATCAATATTTAATTTATATTTTTAATGTTTACTAATTATTATTTTATATTACATTTTTAAAAATTTAAAAGTAAATAACATGGGAATTGGTATATATATATATATAACAAAAAATTTTTTTATATCTATATTTATTATATTTTAAAAAGTATTCACAAAATATGTATCACTTTCTTTTTTGTTAAAGTACTATTTTGGTCCTTAATGTTTCAAAAGTTTAATGTTGTTCCTCAAAATTTTTTTTTTTGTCGATTTTGGTCTTCGAGCGTAACCTGTTAACTTTTGCTGTTAAATGATGACGTGACATGTTTATGTGACACACCCTCCCTCCTACGTGGCATATTTTAATGACGTGGCATGACACATGCATCACTGCCAAGATGACGATGATAATGATGACGATGGAGAAGAGAAAATGATGATGTGACAATGTGGGGTGACGTGGCATTGATTAAAGAAGATTTTCATAACCACCTCATTTATTGCAAATGGTGAAATGAAAATTTATTACAGGGAAGCCATTTGGTGAAGAGAGTGTACGTGCAGCAAGGTGGAGGTGCCTCTTGAGTGTATGCTAGCTTTTGTTCAAGCTTTATATCCCTATTCTGGAGGATGTGTTTGGGGTGTAATATTGAGTGTTCAGTTAAATCAAATTCTTATATTTTTTTCCTTCATTTAAATTCCGTTATTATCCATATCAAATCACCTATTCCGCCAAGTATTTTCAAGACGATCTGTGGGTAAACACAAAGCAAATTAAAATTAAATAATCTGCAACATTTATAGTCGTTAATGGCAACAGAGGAAGTGCTTCACATGAATGATGGTGTGGGAGAAACTAGTTATGCAAACAATTCCTTGCTTCAGGTAATTGATACTTTATTTGTTTCCATTCCCAATATTTATCTGGTAATTGTAATGATATATTCTTTTTATTTTTTTATATTGAATTGGAAGCAGAGAAAAGTATCATTAAAAGTGAAGCCAATCCTGAAAGAGCACATCACAAAAGTATACACAAACATTGATGTTTCAGATTGTTTGAAAGTTGCAGATCTGGGGTGTTCTTCAGGACCTAACACATTGTTGATAGCATCTGAGATTATGGGAATGATTGATGAGATAAGCTTGAGGTTGAAGAAGAAGAAGACACCTGCATTTCAGATATTTCTCAATGATCTTCCTTCAAATGATTTCAACACAATCTTCAACTCTCTTCCTGATTTTTACAAGAATCTACAACATGAAAAGGGACACAATTTTGGGCCTAATTGTTTCATTCTTGGTGCTCCTGGGAGTTTCTATGGGAGGCTGTTTCCGGAAAATTCCATCCACTTCTTTCATTCCTCTTACAGTCTCCATTGGCTCTCTCAGGTTATAAATAAATACTTGGCTTACATATATATATATATATATATTTGTTATCAAATTTTTTAATCACAATTAAGCATGTGATTTCATTTTTTTTTAAAAAAAAAAGAGAATAAATCATATGTATGGTAAAGATGATTTGTATAAATATATATACACGTTTAGTTTTTTTATTAGAAAGAACATATATATGGCAAAAATATCAAAACTGTACTTGAGTTTTTTTTCAATAATTAATTAGGAGCCATTAATAACTTATTTTAGTCCCTCAATTTCTCAATTTATATAGTCCCTCAGTTTGGCTGCTATTTAATAACAGCCAAACAGAGGGACCAATTTGATAACATTTTATTTTGTAAGAAACCAAATGGATAACAATTTACTTTGTGAGGGAATAAATTGAGAGCATGAAATATGTGAGGGAACAAATTCAAGAAATGATGGGCATTAATTTATGAAGGATAATATACATATGTGAGGTACCAAAACAAGGTAAAGCAGAATTTTAGAATTAATCCTTTTCAATCAATTACATGTAACCATAATTTCATTAATTATGCATATACTATTAGTAGCTAACTAATTGCGACATAATTAAAAGTTTGTTGTTGATTGATAAGTACTTTCAGTACAGGTCCCAAAGGGTTTGAGTGGTAGAAATTTGAATGAAGGGAATATTTATATAGCAAACACAAGCTGTGAAGCAGTGTGGAAAGCATATTTTGAGCAATTTGAAGATGATTTCAAAGTGTTTCTCAAACATCGTTCAGTGGAATTAGTAAAAGGTGGTGGAATGGTCCTTACTTTTATAGGCAGACCTCAGGATCAACAACCCCTTACTATACATAGTTTAATTGGGATCACACTCCATGACATGGTCCTAGAGGTACGTATATAATATATATATATAGAATAAAAAGTTATTTTTTATAGAATAGTGAGAATAAGTTATTTACTTATCTATTTTGATCATAATTCTTCATCTCATGATCCCTGCTTTCTCTCTTGTATATATATCATCAGGCCTTATATATATATTTTTTAATTACAAAATATGATTATATATTTTGAAAAATCACTGAGAAAAGATATAATACTCATATTAATTAATATATAGTTTATATAGAAGTATCTCAATGACTTAACAAATATTTCAATACGTGTCCTAAAAGTATAGGGTAAGTTTTAAGTTAGTTCTAAATGTTTCATTTGTATTAAATTGGTCCTATAGGTATCTACCGTGTTTTAAATTGATTCTGTCGTTATACAAACCATTATAGAGAGGGATGTTAAGGAAAATACAGTAATTAATTAGCTAATAGCTAGACTTTTGTCGACCTGATTAGGTGCATGCTATAGTTTTATAATGTAACAAGCATATAAGAAAATTTACCCAAGTTTAATCTTTTCTTTAATGGTTCAACTAATTGAGAGGAAGAGGCATATTTGGCCACGAGTCAAAGGGTCACAATTTCAAGTTCAAGGACAAATAAACTATACTCATTATTATTGTAACCTCAGACTTGCCTCATTAATTGCGAATGAATTCCTAAATAGTACATCTAATTCCAGAAAGAATTAATTTTATTAGTCTTGATTCAATCAATAAAAATTAAAAGTATTCAATTTAGTCTCTCAATAATACACTTTTAATCATATATTATTATGTTTGATATGACTTGAGAGACAGAATGGAAGGGAAGGGAATATAATGGAATTTTAAAGATAAAAAATATATTTGGTATGTAAAAAAATAAAATATAAAAGTTGATAGGTAAAATTTGTAAAAAGACTGAAATACCCTTAATGTTATTTTAAAAAAAAAATCTGTCCTGAAAATTAATTGGGCATAATGCTGATGATGATTGATGAGTGAAGCCCATGAGTCCGTGACCATGCTTACAGTGAGGGTGAAAAAATATAGAGGGCAATTTGGTAAAAGATGTGTCAATTCCATGGCTGAGAGAGTTTTCTATAACCCCAATGATAGAAGTTAGAACCCTCATTCTATCCAATGTAGGAAAGTTGATTCCAATAAAAAAAAAAAAAAAAAAAAAGGAGGAAGCATATCAAATAAGATAATTAGAGATTTAGGATTTTCTTTTCTTTTTGTACGAATGACTAGCACAACGAACGACAAAAATTTATGTGAGTGATTACAATTTGTAATTTATACACAACTTTTTATTATAATTTTTTATTGAGAAGATCAAAACTCATATACACAACTACACAAGTGTAAATGTATAAATTTGTGTTTTGATCTTCAATTCTTCATACTTAATTTTGAATTTTAAATAAGAGCAATGATTTGATGAACTTTTAGGACATGTTTCGTTACATGTTGGATGTAAAAGAAATAAGAATGAGAATAGTGATATGAAAGTAATGTGATGTGAATGAAATAAAAGTGGATAAAAATATTATTTTAAATGGTTAATTTTGGGTATTTTCTTGCAGGTTTTAAAATGGTTTCTAATAAGCCGTGGACGCGGCTTAAGCTACAGATATGATGTGAAATTTTTATAAGAAAATTCATTATGATTCATTTTAATTAGCACATTTTTTTTGCTTCGTGGAGCTGGGCTGCCTGAGAGAAAATATTTAAAAGCAAATTAATAAAGAAAAAAAAGTGATTGGATATAAGCTAAAACATTAGCTTGGGCCTTACTTGGATTTGGGCTTTTGTGATATTAATTTTTGAATTCAATTGAAAAGTTCTGTGGGCTGGAGGTGCGGACACAAAAGGCAACAACTTCAATTCATTAGGCATTCTCACGTTTGCGGCAGAGTGAAGGAGGCAGGAGCATAGCATGTTTGAAGCTTGGAAACTTTTATTATTTTGTGAACTCTTGATAGCCATGAGTGGCTAATTTCTTTTCTTTCTAGAATTGGATACTCTGGTTGGAATTTATTTTACTGATTTAATCTCTTTTTGTCGACGCAACTTTTTATTCGTACAGTAGCTAAATTTCCATTACTTTGTTTACTTTATTTTAATTCTGCTTTGTTTAGTTTAGATCACTTATTTCACACCAAATGATTAAAAATAAACATAGTGAAATGTGTCAACGAGAGATGGAATCAGGAGGAATGAACGGCTCTCATTTTGCAATACAGAAAAATTGGCGGCAACTCCACCCTTATTTAAAAACAAAAAACAAACATCCAATCAAAGTTAGTTGGTCTAGTAGTTAGCTCACTAGGTCGCTTAAGCAAGTGTTAGGTGTTCAAATCCCACTTTGTGTATGCAGCAACCAATTGGCCAGCGACAAACCCTTAAATGGAACTCAGATCCACAAAGGATTAGTTCTAGCCCTGTCGGGCTGGGAGATACCTTGAAAAAAAAAAACACTCTAAAAAATAAATTAGAGTTAGATAGGAAATGACAAACGTGTTTTAGATAGGGTGTTTTTGTCATTTCCTATCTAACTCTATTGTACAGAATCTTGTAATTTATTATTTTGGCCTCTTGCTCTTAAAAATAGCATTGATTATTAAATTTAAAGCATTTATTTATTTTTATATATTTTTCTTTAAATTAAAAAATATTGCTAGGCACATCAGGCAGTAGTGTAGCTAGGTATTTAAGTAAAGTTTGTGAAGATCCTTGAAAGCACAAAGCAAATCATAAATCTGCAACATCAATGGCAACAGAGAAAGTGCTTCACATGAATGGTGGTGTAGGACAAAATAGTTATGCCAACAATTCCTTTGTTCAGGTCAAATTTACATTTTTAACTATCATTCAAACTCAACCCTTCATCATTTTTTCTACTTAAATCCTATTTTGCTCCTTTATTCTACTAATTATTTTAATACAATATATATATATATATATATATATATATGATTCTAATTAATTTGCGCATATAATATATATTGTTCACAGAGAAAGGTGATAATGAAAGCAAAGCCTATTCTAAAAGAGCATTTAACAAGAGTGTACAAAAACATGCTTCCAGATTGTTTAAAGATCGCAGATTTGGGATGTGCTTCAGGATCTAACACATTGTTGATAGCATCTGAGATTATAGACATTATTGATGAGATAAGCTTGAGGTTGAAGGAGAAGACACCTGCATTTCAGATATTTCTCAATGATCTTCCTTCAAATGATTTCAACACAATCTTCCAGTCACTTCCTGATTTCTACAACAAGTTACAGCAAGAAAAGGGCCTGAATTTTGGGCCTTGTTTTATTGTTGGAGTTCCTGGGAGTTTTTATGGAAGGCTTTTTCCAGAAAATTCCATCCACTTCTTTCATTCCTCTTTGAGTGTCCATTGGCTCTCTCAGGTAATTAATTAGATTAAATGCTTTTTAATTAATTAAGGATTGAAATCTCAAACCTAGGACTTTGCTTAAGTGAGACCAAACTGCTTTCCACTTAGACCAACCCCTCATTCATAATTAAGGGTTGAATTGAATGTACTTGTTAATAATAAGTCTTAATATATCATTAATGCAAGAGGCAAATATTGAATGTGTTGTATTAAATGTGCATATATATATATATATATATATATTAATTAGAAATTAAATGCAGGTGCCGAAGGGTTTGAGTAGTAATGGAGGTGAAGCGTTGAACAAAGATGACATTTATATATCAAATAAAAGCCCTGGGGGTGTGTGGAAAGCATACGTTGAGCAATTTGAACAAGATTTCTTACACTTTCTGAGGCATCGTTCTGTGGAATTAGTAAATGGTGGCTCTATGCTTCTCACTCTTCTTGGCAGACTTGAAAATCAAGACCCAACAACTACCTTTAATATAATTGGAATGGCACTTCATGACTTGATCTTACAGGTATATATATGATTAAATTTCATGATATATTTTTTATTCTTAAGAAGATCACATCAGTCAACTTGTTAGTCTCTAAGCCGTTAGTTACTAAAGATTCACGTGATGTGATTCAATAAATTATGATTTGTTGGCGTTAAGTACGTGCTTTGTTAAATAGTCAATCAACTGTTTGCATAAAAAATGACCTATTTAACTTCATATGGACTCCAATTAATTAAAAAAAAAGCTGATTAAGCATCCCAAAAAGCATTTAACATTTGCACATGTGTAAATAGTAGGCTATTTTTCTTTTTAGGTGAGTAACTGATTAGGCTCCCAAAAAATAATACTTAACGTTTCCACATCATCAAGACCATTAATTACGGCTAATAGTTCAGGGATTAATTAACAAATTGACTGATGTGATTTTTTAAGAATCAAAAAGTATATTTCAATTATTTTTTAGGGACTAAATCCTAGTATTACATAAGTTTAGTCTAATATATACATTCACTTAATTTTTTGTCATGAATTAATTATAAAAAAATATTGTGAATGAATTCAGAACAAAATTGAGGAGGCGAAGCTGGAGTGTTTTGACATTCCCTATTATGGGCCTACTGAAAAGGAAGTTAGGAAGATAATTGAAAGAGAAGGATCGTTCAGAGTTGAAAGAATTGAGATAATCAAATTGGGTTGGGATGCAGACATGATGATGAATATTGAGAGTGAAGATGATGATGATGATGACAATATTATTAATGACAATATGAATATGAATGTTTGTGAAGACATGATGATGATGAAAGCCAAGTTCATAGCAAATTACATGAGAGCAGTGACAGAACCTCTCTTGAAGATGCACTTTGGTGAAGAAATCATGGATGAATTGTTCTTCAGCTTTACACACAAGCTTCTTCAACTCATCAACCTCAAGAAACTTGTCTACACTATTCTCCTCATCTCCATCACAAAGAACATCACAAAGAAACTTGTTAGTTCATATGCAGGTTAATGTGTAATTAAAACGATAATCTTTTTATACATTAATTAACTTGCATGTGGATTAACTTGTGAAATAATAAATTATACAAACTCCATCAAAATTGAATGACAGAATATCCGGACTCCTTCAACTCATGCACCTCAAGGCCACCTCAACTTAGTTAATTCACATATGAATTTGGTACATGGATAAAAGTTAATATAAATAAGAATAAATTTTATTAGTTTGTTTCCCATAGATATCATCATGGTCCCTTATTATTATTTGTGGCAAAATACTATTTAATTCTTGAATTATTGGTCAAATTACTATTTAATACTCGAATTTGACAAAAATATTAATTAGTTCCCGAATTTACAACTCTATCAACTATTTAGTCCCCGAAATTGACAAAAATACTATTCAGTATTCGAATTTGTAACTCTGTAAACTATTTAGTCCCATGATCGTTACTGTTAAGTGCCAAGTCCGGGAACTAAATAGTTGACAAAGTTATAAATTCGGGGTTTAAATAGTATTTTGCCAAATTTAGGAACTAAATAGTTGACAAAGTTATAAATTCGGGGTTTAAATAGTATTTTGCCAAATTTGGGAACTAAATAGTTGACAGAGTTACAAATTCGAGGACTAAATAATATTTTTGGCAAATTCAGAGACTAAATAGTTGATAGAGTTACAAATTATGGGGACTAAATAGTAGTTTGACCAACAATTCAGAGACTAAATAATATTTTGCCTCTTATTATTTTGGTGAAGATTATATATTATTATTATTATTATTTCCTTCGGCACAAGTGGAGTTCTTAATTTTCTGTTTTCACACGTATCTATCATACAAATTCTGATTGTATAATTGACTCATGCATTCAGAATGTTAGGTTTTGTATAAATGAACCTATTTGTAATTATTTGATTAAAAACGTACTTGAGTACACTGACTTGTTAGTTACGCGCCTTAGTACTCTCTATTCTCTGTATCTATATAACATCCATCACACTCTTTTCGTCTTCTTCAAGAAAAACGCTAACACTAATTACTATTCACTCAACACTTGACCATCACGAGTCTCATCAAACTCTCTCAAAACATCATTGGCTTTGGATTTGGAGGTGAAGCAGATGATAATGGAGGATTTAGATAGGTTCGTGCAGAGGAAAGATATGTATAGAAAAGTTGGGAAAGCATGGAAGCGAGGGTATTTGTTGTATGGACCTCCAGGAACTGGGAAATCAAGCCTTGTTGCTGCAATGGCCAATTATCTCAACTTTGATGTATATGACTTGGAGCTCACTGATCTTATGCGTAATTCTGAGCTCAGAAAGTTGCTCATTTCAACTGGGAATCGTTCTATACTTGTGGTCGAAGATATTGATTGCTCCATTGAACTGCAAAATCTTGATTTTGAAAATGCTAAAAATACAATAATAAGTACTTCAACTTCAAGAGTATGGATAATATGTTCTTATCAATGCCTGCTTAAAATTGTTGGATAACAAAACTAAATCATATACCAAACCAACATCCAACAGTCATACTTGTGACAAGTGTAATTGAGACTTGAGAGCCTCGAGTCAGAACAGCTATATAATGAGTAATAAATACATTGGAAAGAAACGGAAAAGCAGTTTAACATAAATCACCTCAGAACCACAACACATGTGGGAACTAAATGATGTCCACTAACTAATTAACTATCACTTTTCTTTATCTGTACACAAAAACCTCCCATCATTGTGCCTGAAACAAAATAACAGCATATGGAAGAACGTAAGAAAAAAAAATGTTGAGAAACTTTCAGAAAATAGTAAATACTTGCCTTAGTTCAAAAAGCATCAACAGCCTGAAGGGACTAAGAATCTCCTACATCTTTACACAGCCATCTTCATTTCTATCTTCTGGTGAGGATCATAACTTATGAGTTTAAAATCAGCACCCACAAAAGAATCTATATCCTTCTTCTTTGCATTTATTTCCAAAATCTGCATTGAAGCAAAGTTAGACAGTAAGAAAAAAGAAACAAAAATTTTAGCCAACTACATGTACATCATATCAAAAAATTTCCTAAACACTAACACACATAGTCACATACTGGAAAAGGTTTAGGAAGGTTCTGGAGCTGCTCCTGCAATGGTCTCACATGATTGCGGTAAACATGACCATCCCCAATAACATGGATAAAATCACCTGGAACAAGTTCTGAAAAGAAAAGGAGATGGCAATATAACTATATAAGTACTGATTTGCAAGACATGTAACGCCAATTTTGCTTCACTACATCCATAAAACCTTAAAATTTAACATGATGTGTATGTATGCCTGACTAGTGACTACATATCAAAATGTTACGAAAATGCTAGCAAAAATTTGCATACCACAAACATGAGCAATCATGCATGTCAGGAGAGCATAAGATGCAATATTAAACGGCACGCCCAAGCCCATGTCTGCAGATCTCTGATACATTTGACAAGATAATTCCCCATTTGCTACATAAAACTGCAAAAAGAGATATAGAAAGCTTAGAACAGAGTCACTTGTTTCAAAGAGAAATCCAAAGAGAAGTGCAGACCTGTGCAAACATGTGGCAGGGAGGAAGTGCCATCAGCTTAAGATCAGCAGGATTCCAAGCTGAGAGAATAATCCGCCGATCATCAGGATTATGCTTTATCTTGTGAATAACATCTAAAAGCTGATCAAATCCTTTGCCAGAGTAGTCAGCATGCATGTCACTGTACCTATAAGATGTGGACACGGGTCAACTGAACCAGAAAGTCCCACAAGAAACAGTCTATTAACTTACTGAGAAAGTTATAATCCACCTACTTGGCACCAAAGTGCCTCCATTGAAACCCATAAACGGGTCCTAGGTCACCTTCCTCCCTTTCAGCCAATCCAATGCTGTAAGTTATAGTGTTAATGAATAGCTCCATGGAAAACAAAATTTTATATCCACATATAAGATAGTCATTAGTCAGTGCTTGCCTGTCAAGGTATTCTCTGGATGCATTGCCATCCCATATATGGATGCCTTTTTCCTGCAGAACCTGTCAGCAAAACAGGTTTGAATAATGGAGTTCATCAGAATCTCATTTACTAAATCAACAAGAGATTCTCCAAGAAACAAAAACTAGCAATAGGGAAAGATTTATTTCCCTAGCCAAAATTTAATAATCAACTCCATAAACTTCACCTCAGGTCTGTATACTAGGAATTGTAAGCCATTCATATATGTGTGATTGTATTGAAAATGATATAATTACCTTGGCATTTGTTGAACCACTAACGAACCATAGAAGCTCTTCAACAACCCCTCGCCAAAATACTTTCTAGGAACGAAATGAAGAAACTATGTTAACTTTTACATAGAAACATACTATAGATATATCTCTTCCCCAATAAACCTCCAAAGAAATTTAAACAAACAATAGCTAATTCAAAACCACAGGAAAAAGAAAAATTATAGTAAGCATATAGAAATCTTAATCAAAATATCTACATGCCTTAGTTGTTAGAAGAGGGAAGCTTCTGCGCAAATTGAACCTCATCTGTGGATATATAGAGATAATAAGTCATCATATAAATGTGTAAATGACAAGCGACAACCATCAAACCGATCACGATGTTACCTGGCAACCAAATTTCGAGAAGGTACCAGTCCCAGTTCTATCATCCTTGGCAGTACCTTCAGATATGATATCTTGAACCAGTCTGAGATACTTGTACTCCTCATGTCTCTCAAAAATCATTCTAGGAAGGAAAGAGAAGTTCTTGACCTCAAATTTTGTGGAATCTGATCTACTATCACAAATTGCATCAGAATTCTGACTCAGGGATTCCACTGTAGAATTCCTTACTCGCACATAAGTGGTAAAACAATAGCGGATATCGTTCTCCACCTTAGGAAAGGAAGAGTACCATGGCTGAAATACAGAGGAATCAATTTGAGGCATGAAAGTATCACAGTCAATGCTTGTCTCAATTTCAGTGATGTGGATAGCTTCACATGCAGGTGCATTAAGAGCCTCTCTGTGCACAAAAATTATCACCTATATATAAGCCTATAACAAAGAAAGAACTTAATATGAAACCGAATCTATCAATAAATAAGTGTATACCTAAATATCTGACCACCTCCTATGACAAATACTTTCTCAATTGACAGACAGTAAGGAGAAGCAGCTAACAATTCCAAAGCAGAAGACATGCTTCCGCATATAACAACATTCTCTGCAGTTGCAATATCGAAACTTCCAGAGCGAGTTAGAACAACATTAAGGCGACCAGGAAGAGGACGATTGTCAAGAGGGATGCTCTCCCATGTTTTTCTACCCATTATAACTGCATTCTTCTTCCCAGGATCAGATGTTGTTAAAGTGATCTCCTTAAAAAATTTGAGATCAGTAGGCATTTTCCAGGGCAATTTTCCATCCTTACCGATACCCATATCACGGGTCGCAGCCACAACCACTTGGTAAACCCTCTGTGGATTAGAATGTGAGTTAACATTGCCGTTGGTCACTACAGCAAAATCACAGGCCATTATAGAAAGAATCTGATACCAACAAAAGTAAAAGATTCAGGTTCCAGACTGATATTATAGATAACATCACTCATAAATAAACAAAAAACATTGTAAGTAGTACAAAATGGATATAAAACAAACAGCTTTCCAAGATCTAATTTCAAAGATGGGAAATTTTTGGCAGCATGAACCCCATTTCCAGAAGTGAGTCAAAACATGCAATATTATATAACACAAGATACACCGATGCAAGTCAATCGTACTAATCCAAGAAAGACTAGAACTCATAAAAACAACACATGCAACATATTCAAAAACCAATAAAATACCCACAGAATGTAGAAGCAAAGTAAGATATAGTCACAAACCAGGCAAAAGAAGTAAAAAAAAAAAATACTCAACCGATCTCAGACCGAAAGGCAGAAGTTTGAAAGGACTCTGACCCCTAAAAAAAATTCCCCCAAAACCCCACAAACCTTTTTCCACTAAAAAGAAACTCAAAATCAGAAACAGAACCCAAAAAAAAATAAAAATCCAAACCTTCTGAAAGTTGGGGCTAATCTAAAATATGGAAGAAGAAGAAGAAGAAGGGAGCAAGAAAAGCAGAAGCTGAGACTCAAATCAAAACTCACAAAAAATTTTGTGTGAAAGTGAGAGAATGGGAAAAAGCGCTTTCTTTCGATTTTTGCCTCTTGTTGGCAAATGAAGAGAAAAAGGAGCCAAGAAAATCCAAAACCACAGTTTGACACGGAGGTGCCGCCAAGAAGAGGGTATAGAATATAGATAGTATTGGGTGTTGAGTGTACGCTACCGTATACTATACCAAGTACGTATTTTCATTATTGTACTGTTTTTCCCAACATGCCCTTATTTCTGTCTTTATACGTTTCCCTCAAATTAGTTCATTTTTGTCTTTCAAGTAACTACTAAATTCATTACCTAGTACTTATCGTTGAATATCTTTAAAATTTTTGTTTTATGTTGTTTAGGAGCCATTAAAACAATGAGTAGATTATGTTGTTTTTATATAAAAAAAATTTATAATTTAAAAGATTATATTTATTCTCTTTATCTTATTTTCTGTTAATAAAGACAACCTTTATGTCAAATAAAATTGTAATATTTTTTTTTTATGGAAATAAAATTGTAATATTTTTTTAATATAATAATAAATACAATTAAGGTACACTATGTAAACTCCGCATGGGTGTTCGTAGACAAAAAAAAAAATGTTAATTAATCAAATATCTAATTGATCGCCACGTTGTATTCAAACATAGAAATTTTAATATAAAAATAAATACAATTAATAATTTTTCTATTTTAAAATGAATGCATATGATTTAAAATAATAAATTTAATAACTGAGGATAATAAAATTGAAATTTATGGGGAGAATTCTACTTCTTTTATAATACTTTTATTAGCTCAAATTAACAGAAACAATGTAGGGGTACTTGCGGAATTACAAGAAAGAGTACTGAATTAAAAATTGTAGGTATGTGACTTTAATACAAATAAAAGCCTAAGCGGGTCCCACATAAGTGTCTCTTACTCTTAAGTCTCAATGGCGGGAAAACCAGAGATAGCTAATAGTTTGGCGCCACCTGTCCATCTATTGTGAACTTTTTGATCTGCTAATCATGACCGTCCACTTGGCAGCCATATGAAGCCTTATAGCTTCTATAGGTAGTTAATTAATTATAGGTAATACTTATACGTCTTGATTATCCATCCAGCCTCAATTAAGTTTGTGATGCAATCTAGGCCGTCCATGTCATCATCTGCAATTCAATTGTAGTTCTCACAACTTTTTCCTTTTCTTTTCTTTCTTACTTTGACATTTACTTTCTCTATTGTCTTTGAAAATATTTTGATGTTTTCTAGCCCACATATATTCATAGAAAAATAAAAATACAATTTTATAAAATTCTACAATAGTTTTAATTAAGTGTTAATTATTTAAAGAATTATAAACTTAAGTATCCTGAAAAGAATTTTAAAGTGTTCATTACTTAATTAAGTTAGTTGAGTAATTTATTTTGACTATAATTTTGAGTTGTGACCATATATAGTTAATAAAATTTTTAGATTTTTATTTTTTTGAAAATCCATAAATAATTATAGATATGTATTTCATGTAATAATTATCAGGTTAACAAAAATCGACAGCTTTTTTTATTTATATCTTAGAAATCTTAAAAATACTAAAGCCATATATATATAGGCAATAAAATATTTTCACGGGATTTGAGTTATATTTCTTTCTCCAATCCCCATTGTTTTTTTTGTTTTTTTCTCCTTCATTTATTGATGTAGTAAATATTCACATAAGAACTTCATGACGTATGAGAAGACAAATAAAAATATATATAATAGATTATAGCAATCATCAGATTCAGACCAAATACATTAAATTAGTCTTAATTTAATTTATTACCTTAATCTATGAATGTATTTAGGTTGAAGCTTCTACTTAATTAGTTTATATATTTACAAAATAAACAATTTTACAGACCCAAAAAAAAAAAACAATAAACAAGTTTATCTTGAATATAAAAGAATCTACCAAGCCAGTGATAAGTTATAATAGTATATCATCTATTCCCATCCTTTAACCAAAATATCATGTTCAAGTTTTGTACGTGAAAGATTGTTTTTTAGAGAGCTCTATTCCTATAATCATAAATAGTTCAAATCAAATTAACCAGAATTTAATAATTTTTGAATATTAATAGTTTCAAGTTTTCAACCAAATAAATGTCAATCTTCATCAAATAAAACCAACAACAGACAACTTCAATGGTATAATTGAATAGAATGAATTTATTCATCTTTAATCAAGTATAAGGGTAGGATTCGATCATTAACTTTTGGTATAGATAAACTTTAAATCTTTAGACCAGTTATTCTAGCTTTCGAAACATCTATAAATTGGTGAAAGAATTAATTATTATGCTTAACAATAAATAATTCAAACAAAAAAATCAACAATTGACTGAAAACAGAAAAATATTCCCAAGTCAATAATCGCATTCGTGCCAAAAAGAAAGAATCTTATCTACTACATAAATGTGAAAGAGAATTTTAGGAGTTGATTGATATATATATATATATATATTATAGGCATAGTATCTTTTGTAATATTTAAGCTTTCATTCGAATTTTAGTATTTACATTTTAAAGCACCAGAAGAAGAAAAGAGTATATATAAGTGTCTGTCTTCACACTTAGGGTATGTTTGATGTAAAATCCAAATAGTAAAATCGTGATATTTCACGATTCTTAAAAAAACTTCATATCATATTTTATACATATCAAAAATATTTTTTATTATATTTTTTCTCTCTCTTAATTTTTCTCTCTATCTCTCTCGTCACTTTTCTCTACAGTACTTTCTTTTATTCTACGGTACTTTACTCTACAATACTTTACATCCGTGCATTTATACCAATCGTACCCTTATTTTTCTAATAGAATATTCACAAACACGCGACATCTATGAAAGACAACAAAAGATATGTCAAATTTGGATAAAAATTTAATAATTAATACTAAACTTCAGTATATCCTTTCAATTATATAATATCATTTATTAGTATTAATAAAAACTTATATTAATAAGGATCTACTTTGAATGATATAACAAATTAATTGAAAGAATATATTGAAATTTATTTACTGAATATGCTCTCATCAAATTCAATGTTCCAGTCCACGAGCATTAAAATATATATGATTTGATAATTGATAAAGTGTTTAGTATGTTAATATATATAATAATTATAAACTTGGATAACCTGTCTAAGGATTATAATTTTTATAATTCTATAGTTATGCCTAATATACCTAATCTTGTAAAAGTGTAATAAGAAAATGATTTATCCTCGAGATAATTCTAGTTGGTTCAATTTCTTTATCTTTTTAAATGTACCATATTCAAAGTTCAATATCTAGTCAAAGCATAATCAAATTAAATATAAAGTCAATATATATATATGTATATATATATTTAAAAAGAATGTGTTTGGTATGTAAAAAATATGATGTAAAATATTTTTGAGAATCGTAAAAATACATGAATTTTACTGTTATGCAATGTTACTAAACGTACCATGATTGGGGAACATCTAGTTAAACTTTGCTATTATAATTTGATTTTTAAAACATTTCTCTCTCCTATACAATCTTCAAAGTATTGGTCTTCTATAGTTTACCTTTTGTAAATTCTAAACCCTAGCCTACACAAATTAAATTAGCCCTTCACCATTTACTCTCATTAAATTATATAAATTCATGTATATAGGATTCAAATTTTATAAGAATTAAATTGTTTAGTGTTAATTTTTAAAAACTAAATAAAAAATATTTCAATAACCAAAATGTACATTATATTATATTACTAATTTTCATTCTTTGTTTTTTAGAAATATTCTCTTATTGGAGGCAACTCTATCCAAGTTACTGTTGAATACTAAATATAAGTAACTCTCCCAATAAAATAAAGTCTAATTAATTATATTCTTAACATAGTCTTAATTTAACTTACTTGCCTTTAGTTGATAATAAAGTCTAATTTAATTTTTATTATCTCTAATAATAAATTGCCACCATAGCAAGAAAGTATGGGCTCACAGGTAGCCACATCTCAGCTCTAACTTCATCTCTTTTTGGTACACTTTGTCTGATCATAGAAATCTTAATTTTTGATGTCCCCATTCTTAAGAAAACCAAAACAGATAGAAAGGAAAAAGAAATTGTCAGAATTATTGAAGAATATAATAGTTGTAATTTTTTTTATTCTTTTTGACTAGGCATCCACCAGTCATGTCTAGTAAATAATATCTCGAGTATTGTCGAGTTTATTGTGAAAAGATACGCTCTCACTGATTAATTCTTTCATTGAATGACGCTTCATTTTCATTACACAATTTTTATACAATTTGTGTCTGGTGATATATATAAATTGATATTATGATATATATATATACACTATAGAAAAAGTGGGATATGTAAGGACATTAACGTTGTTAGTTTGAAAAATGGGTTGGGTTCCCATGCTTGGAATCTCAGCAATACTTATTTTGTTTGTCATTATATATGTTGAAGGCAATGAAAAAGTATAGGAAGCTTCAAATATGGAAGATATATATTTAGAATCATGCAATTTCAATGATTCTCACCAATAAATAATGATGACACATTGTTTTTATTATATTGGGTGAACTATTCACATAACTCTCATCTCAATTTTTCAACTTAAGGTTAGTTTGATGATTGGAGCTCCATTCCATCCACACTCTTTTTTTTTTTTGGGTCAGAAAATCATCTTCATTGCCATACAATTTAGGAGTTATTCTTTTGCTTTACTTTCAAGTCCCAATTAATGCTTATAACTCTTATATAACTTTTTTTTAATTCTCTAATTTCCTTTCTATTTCAATATTTCACATGCTTTTATAATATTTGCCTATATATATATAAACAATCTTTTAGAAGAAAATGCCACTTCATTGGGCTAATTTTGATTAGGGCTATAAAAATGGGTTTGATCCATAGGATAAGCCCGACCCTTAGAATAGTTAAGTTTGGGCAAAAAAAATGTTGGCCCATTTTAAAGAAAAATTTTTAGTTGAAGCCCATTTAGGTCTATGATGATAGGCTTAGAATGATTGGGTCGGTCTGGCACACATGAATTTTTCTTTTTCTTTTTTTTTTTAAAAATTAACTGTAAAAAAAAAAGTTTATGGACGAAATTGAAGATATAAGTTGTTTAAAAGATGTAAGTTGTCTCACTTTAGTTTTTAAAGGACGAAAATGTTAAATTTAATCCCTAAAAGATATAAATGTTAAATTTAGTCCTTAAAGGATGTAATTTTTCTCAATTTAGTCCGTAAGAATCATAATTGACAGAAAAAAAATTTCAAAGACTAAATAATTGAGACAAATTATATATTTCAACAACTAAAATTTAATATTTTTATTATTTAGGAATTAAATTGAGACTCAAACTCATATACAAGGCTCTGAGATGATGATGATGATGATGATGGTAATGGAGTTTGAGTTTGACAATAATGGAGTTTAAGTAGTAGCACCCATGAATGATGAATCTAAACTTAGTGGAGTACCATATATATATATATATATATATGAAGAAGAAGAAGATGATGAGGAGGAGGAGTATAGCTACACAAGAGTTGACTTGTTGGTAGTTCCTTTCCAGCTATGTTTGATTCATAAAATAAATATAGAAAAGAATCTTACGGGCAATCTTTTGGAAATCAACAAGTTGTCGTTTTTAATTATAATTATTTATGAAACTGTAATTAATAAACTTAAAAACAATATGAATGAACGGAGTGGCTTGCATTTCGCCAACATAAATCCTTTTGCGTTTCTTGTTGCACCAACGCAAGCTGAAAAAGGCTCGTCTTTTGTCCAAGACCCCGTCAATATATATATATATATATATATATATATATATATATATATATATATATATATATATATATATTATAATATAAAATAAAAAAACCGAATTATAATAATTAATTAATAACAAAAAAATTAAATCGTATTTAGCAAAACTCTAAAATTGAGCTGTACCATCCTGCCTCAGATTTACTCGGAGATGATAAATTTGCGTTTCCCTATTGTTTTTTCTCAGACCCCCCTACATTTCTGTCTAAAGGTATCATCTTTTTCTTCTTCTGGGTTTAATCTTTCTGGGTTTTCTGTTTTATTTATTCTTAGTTTTAATTTCTAATATATATATGTTTTTTGTTGATGGATGAAGGTGTAGGCATATTTGGCTTATATGAGCGGTTGAGTAATTAATTAAGCTTACGAGACTCTAATCATGTGTGACACTATGTCCGAACCTCTAGACCGACCTCTTAAATTGGGTAAGTTTTTTTTTTTTTTTTGCAAATTTCTTAATTAATCTTTCTCTGAAATGTTGATATAGGAAATGCTAACAAAAATTGTGCATGATTTTTGTATGATCCATGATGGTGTGAAAGAAAAGGATGGAGACAAATAGAAGAAAATATATGTTAATAATTTTGTTCATATAATTGAAGACAAACTGGCTTCTCCATGGTTTCCTTTGCAACGTCTATACAATTAATGAATTTGTAAAAAAAAAAGTGAACATAAGAAAAAACTAAAATGCAGTTTTTGCTGTAATTAGGTCATAATTCTATTGAAGAGCCTGATAGTAAATGCAACATCTCGAATCTCCAACATTGTATTGTTGACTCCTAAAAAAAAGTTCATTTATATGTCGTAATTCTATTAAAGAACCTGATAACAAATACCGAATGTGCACACCTAGTCTTTTGGAGCATTCATTAGGAAGAATATATCTTGAGAGTTAAAAATTTTGTGAGTAATAAACCTTTGTGTTCAACAATCATAATATAGGTCTAGAAAATGAATCTTCTGAGGATGAGAGGAGGAAAAGGCTAGGGTCTCTAAAGAAGGTGGCAATCACTGCTTCAAATAAGTTCAGAAATTCCTTCACAAAGAGGAGTCGGAGGCACAGCCGAGTTATGTCTCTGTCGATCGAGGATGACCTCGACGCGGAAGAGTTGCAGGCCGTTGATGCTTTTCGCCAAACACTTATTTTGGAAGAATTATTGCCTTCCAAGCATGATGATCATCATATGATGCTGAGGTAGTCCTTCTTATGTTTCTTTTTTATCTCTTTACAAAAATAATTTTGGCATGACTAATTCTAGACTTCTAGTTCCATTTAAACCTGATTATGGGCCTTATAAAGCTCGTCTGGCCCAATAAGCTCAGCCCAATGAAAATATAATGAGTCCAAAAACTAAAATCCCGAATAAAAAGGGCTTGGGCTTAGCCTTTTTTTAAGCTCGGCCAGAAACTGAAAACCCGAATAAAATATTAATTTCAAGCCTAAAGGGCTTTCATACAAGAGGGTGTGTTAGGGAGTTAATAATAAAACTGAGAAATTCATGAACCTTCACCTAATAATACATTGCATGATGATATAGATTCTTGAGAGCAAGGAAGTTTGACATGGAGAAAACAAAGCAAATGTGGGCAGATATGCTTCAATGGAGGAAAGAATTTGGAGCTGACACTATCATGCAGGTATTACTATTTGGAAAACAATATCATCTATTTAGTTAATTATTGTTCATTATGTGTGTTTCTAACTTCAATTTATATGTTTTGTTAAGGATTTTGAGTTCAAGGAACTTGATGAAGTTTTAAAATACTATCCACAAGGACATCATGGAGTTGATAAGGATGGACGACCCGTTTACATTGAAAAATTGGGTCAAGTCGATCCTAACAAGCTAATGCAAGTGACAACGATGGATCGCTACGTGAAGTATCATGTAAGAGAGTTCGAGAGGACCTTCGATGTGAAATTCCCTGCTTGTTCAATTGCAGCAAAGAAGCACATTGACCAAAGCACAACTATTTTGGATGTCCAAGGAGTGGTAAGGGCATTGTTCACTTAAAATCAAGGTTGTTAGGATCTCGATTTAATAAGTAAGATCTTACGATCTTATTCACAGAAATCGATTCCAATCTTAGATGAAATGGAAATATACTATGATAGCATTAAGATCACGATCTTATATGTCTGATCCTACGATCTAATGTGTTACATATCTTACGATCTTACATATCATATTAGAAACACAAAACTACTAACCGTCATTGTTGATCATCAGGGTCTTAAAAATTTCAACAAAGCCGCAAGGGATCTCATTCAACGGCTTCAGAAGATTGACGGCGACAATTATCCCGAGGTACTACTCATTTAGAAATTGTACTCGGTGCAATTCGTTTTCCTGCATTAGGCAATGGTTTCTTTTGAAAGTCACCCTAATTGAACTTTCCTTTCCACTTAGACCTTGAACCGTATGTTCATCATCAATGCCGGCTCAGGATTTCGGCTCTTGTGGAATACTGTCAAATCATTCCTTGACCCCAAGACTTCTGCAAAAATCCATGTAAGCATTTCTCACATACTTGATCACTTTGAAGCTTGTTTTTATTTGGTTAAGTAGGAGCACTAAATAGTTTGATCACTTCATTTTCAGGTTCTAGGTAACAAATACCAGAGCAAATTGCTTGAAATCATTGAAGCCAGGTTAATCATTTACTAAGAAATTTAAACTATCTATATATATATGTCATGCAGTAACATAGTGCAGAATTTACATAACTTGTTATTCTTTTTTTCTTATTTACCAGTGAACTTCCAGAGTTCTTGGGTGGTACTTGTACTTGTGCAGATAAAGGTGGCTGTATGGCATCTGATAAGGGACCATGGAATGACCCAGAAATCTTTAAGGTACTTTTTGCTACTGCCATACTAATTTCTTTAATATATGATATAGCATCATAAGAAGAAACCCCCCAAAAAAATTGTATCTTCTTTGGATGGTTAGATGGTTCAAAATGGCGAGGGAAAATGCCGAAGGAGAACCTTGTCCGGTATCCAGGAGAAAATAATAAACGAGGACGAATCGGCATTCCAAAAGGTAGTCATTTTTCCAGATTTTTTTGAATTTCACAGTGCAAGAGTTTATTATTCTGAAGCATACTTCTTTCTGTATTTTTTTTCTTCTTTAAGGTACGCAATTCTTTCAAGAATATCCAATGCTTTTCACCAAGGGCCGAGCAACCCAAAGCAGTGGTAAGTTTTCTAGACTTCAATAATGGTTGCTGCTATAAGACAATGCACAAAATTATGTGCATTATGAGTAAAAACTATAAAAAGTTTCTCCTTTGAATTCCCTCTATATATTGCAGATTGCAAAGCAATTGAGTGGGTGTGGATATGATTCCTTTGCTCCAATGGTTGACAAAAAAACTGTTGATTCACCTTGGAAGAAAGTAGCACAAAAAGATAAATTTGCACTTTCTAAAGGTATTAACTATTAACTACTCTTCTATAACTCTTCTTCCAGACCTAATTTATAAAGAACTAGACTTATATACAGTTCATTATATCTTTGCTATTGGGTTCTCTTTGTGAGATTGAATACTCATATTCCTATAAACTTGCATAGATTGTTTCCCTGGTGATGCTTGCAAGGGTACTGATGGATTCAGTGGTCAAATTGTTGGAGGATTAATGACAATTATAATGGGAATTCTTGCAATTGTCCGGATGACTAAGAATGTGCCGAAGAAGCTGACAGAAGCTGCCATTTATAGCAGCTCAGAATATTATGATGGATCAATGATGAAAGGACATCATCGTAAGTTGCCGGCACCGGTAGTTTCCAGCAGCGAACACATGTTGTTGATGAAGCGCATGGCCGAGCTCGAAGATAAGGTCAATGGTCTCGCCTCCAAACCCGCCCTCCCACCGGAAAAAGAGGAAATGCTGAATGCTACTCTTACCAAAGTCAGTGCTCTTGAAAGAGAGTTGGATGAAGCCAAAAAGGTATGGTATGGTTTTCTTTACAATACTTGATTCGTATTCCTGTTGGTGAGCTGCTGACGTTTAGTGCCCGATAGTGCCTCGAACAAGATTGCTTCTGCTAGAAGATAATGTGGAAAACATAAAAGAAAGACACAAGTCATTTCAAAAATTTAAATTAGGTGCAATAACACGATATACTTTTTGGTTTTCTTTTTGGTTTTAGGCACTCGATAATGCGCTTGCTCGACAAGGGGAGCTCCAAGCTGCCATTGATAAGAAGAGGAGGAAAAGAAGATTTGTATGTGATTTCAACTCCTACTTACACTTATACTCTAATTAAAATGATTCAAATCTTATTATTTGCAAAAAATTCTAATAAGTATTTGGGTTCGATAATGCAGTTCCGTTGGTAATCAATGCGATGGATACGTGTGCCGTGACGGTGTTGGTGTACAAGCGAGAGCTCATACAAATAATAATATTGGATTACGAATTAATAAAAATAAGTTTGTAAAGTTTAGTGGTGATCTTGATCCTCAGTCCCATCCTTGTTGTTGCATTTTGCTGTTTGCTTTGTCTCAGAATTTGTGTACATTATGCAATGTGACCTCTTCTTTGAATTGTGAATATTTGACATATTTTGGTTGCCACCACCTAAGTTGATGATACTCTCCAAGTTTTGCATGTTTTACAAATTATAAATCTCAGGGTATCCATATATTACTAGTAACACTTGTTGTCTTTCAGAATCTCATTTTTAGAAAACATCAGGTAATTGTAAATTTTTTTATATTTAAAAAATATATATATTTGTACATTAATTTTTCAAAAAATTAATATGTGAGATTACATTATTGTTGTTTTAAATTAAACATAATACTGTATTAAAAGTAACTTTTGTATTAAATATTAAGAGGTGTCATTATTTTAATAGAGTTAATAGAAAAAAAAATGTTTGAGGAAGCTAATTTATATTAAAATCATTCTAAGAAAATGAAAATTTATTCATAATTTTCAACTATTCTATTGCATATCGTATTGTTATCCAATTGTTTCAAAAAAAAAAAAGTTGAGATGCAAAGTCTACAATTCTTTTTTTTTTTTTACGAAAAAGTCTACAATTCTTATATTTTAAAGTCAATAAGAGGATTAGATCATCCAATTATCGTCAGTCTATAACAATTGTGTAGTTTAAGTTCGATTGTTTTTTTTTTTTGGGTGATCTTCATTATATAGATAAAATTCATTACTGAATCACTTTTATATTTATCTCTATTGTAAGGTCACACTATCGTGTTAGAAATACCTAATAGTATTTGAGCCTCTAATTCAGAAATTCCAGTTATAATGGGAAGCTCAAGCTCCAAGACTTTTGTTTTGACTTTTAAGTATCAGCAACAAGTAATGAGAAAACAGAAGACAGTTTTGGTAGTAAAATAAAGACGGCTACCATGAAAATGATAGAGGTAGCGTTCAAGCTGGCCTCCCAAAAAAAAGTGATTTATACACACATTTGGATATAATTCTCCATCAAGTTACTTCGAAGTTCGAACTAGACTAAAAACCACATTTTGTTCAGTATATAAACACTGATTAGAAACATAATTTGAGAAACTAATGCTCCTCCACATGTAGTCTCTATCAGCAACAGAACTCACCAGCAAAACTTCTTTTTCTGATGACCAAAATCAAGGAAATGCATATCAGATTCTGAATTCATAAAAACGTCCCTCGAACTGTATTTACAATTTAGAAACACAAATCTGCCAACTTACCCGTAACTTCGCTGCTGCTTGACTATCAATGTAGGCAAGCAGTTCCTCTTGCCTCATTAATGCTTCATAGAGAGCCTGTGCAGAAAATTAAAGCCCAATAAATGCAAATAGGGACAAAGACTCAAAGACATTGTGTATTATTCTTCACAACAATCAAGCATTATTCTAATAACTATCAGTCAGATCAGAATAAGCATACTTCTATACTGAAGCGAAAGACTAGACATCTATAGATCTTTCCATTCAGTTCTGTCAAAACCATTCTATAAGGAAAAAAGCAAACATACAAACAGACGAGAAGAAATAAATGGCATTAATTACTCATATTTGTGTGCCAGCTAACAAAAGCATGGCATAATTTCATTTTTAAATTTAAAGATTAGAAAGAAAAAGAAATTGGAACAATCTATTGCTTTAGACAAGCACTGATTCTATAGTAAAAAGCATCATCATGGTTGAATTTTCTGCAAGAATGAGTAAAAACAAAATTATAGCAACCTACCTTTTTAGTAGTAATCAACTCTGCTTCCAAAGCATCCACTCGGCAGACAGCTGCATTCAACAATTCGTCTTTCTCACAAGGCATCTCAGACGGCTTAGATTGGAGTGTGTTAACCTTCTCTTCAAGCTCGCCCAACTTCTTTAGCATAAAGGAAAGTTGATCTTCCTCTGTATATGCTGAACTTGGTGAAGGAAGATGACAGTCATTGTTTGTTGTTTCAAGATTTGGTTCTGAAGTACTCTGACTATCATTAGATAACGTTGCAGGAAGTTTCTTGGTCACGCGACATGCAATTGAATGGAAGAGAGTGAAAAGGGTTAAGAAGAAGACAGTCAGGGCTGCCCAAATCTGAGCTCGCATCCCTTCTGGAGTTTTCTGAGTGTCAGTAAGGGGAGGTGTTCCTGAATTTGAAAATTCAATTTACACAATGAGAGCAAATTCTATCATATAATTCAAATTATGAAACCTTGAGAAGTACTAGATCTCTATACACATTAACTTAAAATAATACATATAAAAAATAAAAATAAGCAAAAGTTGCTAACCTTTAGAAGTACTAGGCCTCTGAAGAGCTGCTTGCATCTTCCAGCTCGCATCAACAGTTTTGTCCACTACTGGAACGTATTCATCATACCTCGATAAGCTACCAACATAGTTCGTCTTTCCAACCACCTTAGCCTGACGACAAACTCTTAATGTGAACAACTTTTTATGTGTGATAGGCTGGGAAATCATGTCATATTAGGCTTAGACATCTAAGTTAACTTATTTTCAATATTTATATGAAAAAGATATTACATGAACAAGTACACATTGTAATTTTTTAATAACAGCTATTACAATTTGAAAATCACCACTGTATTTTTCTAATACTGTCTCCATTTATTTCAGCATACACA